>CM076582.1:1583474424-1584141650 GCA_034641835.2 Pinus albicaulis | reverse complement strand
AGAAGTTGATTTGGAGGGTAATGCTTAGGAGAGACCACCAAAGAGAAACCACTAAGGGTATACTATAGGATAGCACTTGTGAAGAAGGAGTTGAGGAATAAACATCATGAATAACACAAAGGAACCTTGAATCATGACAAATAATGTAATTTGTAAGGTTCCACATTCACTTAAACCCTTTTGAGGGTAAACATAGACCCTTCGGAGGGCAAAAATGAAGAGCAAGAAAATATCTATCATCAATAAGTCAAAGTCAATGAAACAAAGAGCGTAACTTATCATTTCCATATCAAAATGAAGTCCCAACCCATCATTTTCAATTTATGGCTTGTACAAGATTCATCAAAATGTTATATGTGTCATTGGGTCTTGCCACATGATGTGGGGTGCAATTATGTATTTTCAAGAAAATTTAAAAATGTAAAAAGTCTGGATGTCCAAGAGTCACAAGTGGAATAGGAAACGTCACATGTAGACTAAGGGGTTATTAGGAAAATTCCAAGACTTGTGCAAGTTCAATAGCCACTTGGAAGTCCAAGAGTCAGGGGGGAAGCTCAAGAGACATGGGGATATGAAAGGTCATTCCTCTTGTTATAAGTACGACCTCATAAGTACACAAGTAAAGGGATTTTGGAGGCTTAAATTTTGGGAGCTAGCCAGGGATTCTCTAGCTTAGCATAGAAGAGAAGATGATTCTTTGGAGAAGTAAGAAGTGACTCAATCTTCCTCTATTCGAGCTAGTGGCTCACCATTGTAATTGTGTACTTTGACCTTTGACTTAATAATCAGAAGCTCGTTGAGCCAACAAAATTTCATTAATGTATCACGAATATTTTAAGACTATTATTTAAATCTTTATGGTATATTTTATGTTCATATGTACTAAATAAAAAATAATAATTCATTGGCTTTGGTACTTATCTTGTTGAATGTGTGTTGTATTTTCTTTCATGATCATTGTGTCTATGTGAACTATTTTTCTAGAAAACTAATAAATCTTTCCTTGCTCTCATGTGCCTCTCTTAAAATAGTACTATTAATTTCCTTCTAGGGACTCACTTTTACTTCTGTCTCGTGAAAGTATTTTTTTACACATTGTAATCAGTGTTTCATAGTGTCAAATTACTCTCTTATGTTATCCATTGCAACCAAGGTAAACCTTAGATACTCTGAATGGGGATCCTAATCCAAATGGTGTGAGGTCTAATTGGGACTTCACATTGGGATACCCCTTTGGTTGACGAATTTCCAGCATCGTCAACATACTCCTGCATGCATTGCAACCTGTATTAAGAGTGCGAGTTGGTTAAGGTATAGTTAAATGTGAATTTGCATGGAGAAATTAGCCAAAGTTTAGTTAAGCTAGTTAGAGATTGCATGATTCTATATTTAGTAAGGGAGGTTTTTATATACTCATGAATGGGTCATTGTAATGGGTGTCCAGGTATGAAGCCCAAAGAGCCAATATGTGCAACACAATAATTGTCTATGTGAGAAGTTTTATGAATAGAATTTTATTTTTTTGTGTACATATGTTTTCTTCCTTTCTACCTTTCCATTAGACCATGTTTAATATTTTTTCTTATTTTCTTCAATCAAAGGGTTACAACCTTGGTTTATAATGGATACAACTAAATCTATAACAAATTCCTTTCAATTTTTGGAATATGGTGATGTATAGTTTTTACCAACCTAATATTCTGATCCAATTTACATATATGTTGAAACCTGATAGTTTCACCATGGCTAATAGTTGGCATCCAGATTCCAACTATATAAATGTGATTTGAACATTTTACAATCGATGTGTAATGTTACACTGGTAGGCGAGGTATCCCTAAAATATGGAATGTTGCTAAAAACTTGGTGGGATACTTGTTCAACACAGTTGGACTATCACAAACTAAGGAAATAAAAATCACGTTTTTGGAAGATGAAATAAAAATCTTTAAACCATCTCGATCTCTGTTAATTTCTTTGATTCCCAAGGATTATCAACAACATGGCCTCTCTCTTTCATAGATTCAAAATGTGTTTCCACAAATAAAATTTTAGAGTTTTTCTACACTACTAATCATTATTGTGGTTAATTTTTTTATTGTGGCGATGGAAGTGGTACTCTTGGTTACTATATGTTTGATGAATTCCACTATAATAAATTTGTAAATCAATTTATGCCAAAAAATTGTTTTTCCTTGATTATTTTTAGGTTTATCTACAACCAATCTGGTGACTTGAAAAAGCTAGATGGGATATGAATAATATTTTTGGGTTTGGGAGGAATGATATTTTTGTAGTTTCTCAGTTAAACTCTCAAGAATTAGCACCAAATATATTCTTCCATTGGTTGGAAGGGGAATGTTGTGGAAGTGGTATCATGCATTGCATGAGCAGTTTTCCAAAATATTGAAAATTTTGTTAAGGAAGTATCGAATGTCTAAAAGGCGAATTTGGGTAGAGGTATATAAAAGTTTATATCTAATAGGATGTTTCCACATACGTAGATGGATGGAGTGGGGTCCATGTCTACCATCAGATGGGTTAGCCTAATTAAAGAATACACAAATTGTGCTCTGATATTTCCTCCTTAACATAGATCTTACCAAAACGTCCTTTTTCATCAATCATTTTGAAAATCCAAATGACGCCACATGGAAAAAATTGAAGCACCGTATTTTGGGTGAATTTCTAGGTGGTTCAATTTGAATGTGTGTATAAGCATGTGAAAATTCGACTGAAATTTGTATTCGCCCTTCAAATTTTATTATGTGATGGATAATTATCAAAAATAAAAAATAAAAGTATCTAGGTGAAGGAATCATGAGTAAATTTTCGACATTTTTAGAGTATTATGTTATAGTTTCCTAGATGAGCTCATAGCTTCGCTGTCATGCTATGAGATCTAATTTTGATGAAGGTGTGAGGGAAAAACATATTTGGAAGCAGTGTTGGGACATTATAGTTTGTGGAGAACTAAGAAGCTACAATTGGTTTAAATTATAGGGCCTCTATGATATTATTTGTGTTGAAGGGAGACTTTTCTTGTGTAAAATGCTTGATAGTGAAAGGGTGTTAAGATCTTCAATTTTTTGCATGTTGAAGTGGTAAAATAATATCAACATAAACAAACATGATTTCAATTTTTATCAATGGAAAACAAAAGCAATAAATTGGGTTGCAATATTCCTCCAAAGTGGTATGTATCTCATTTTCATCTTTACATCAATATGAGTGTAGCTCTGAAATTCATTTCCATGCTTTAGAGGTTAACACATAAATTTCAAAAGACAAGTCAATGTTTCAATTATTTTTGTCCTTTAATCTTGGAAGGTTATACATATGGCATTGTTTCAATTTTCATGAAGTATTGTGTGAATATTCATAACAACACAAACAAGAGCTCTGTATAGTCTCGGAATTAAATTTTTATTATTATAATATCCCCAAAAGATTAAAATTTTCTTCATAAATTTCATCATAAGTTTGTGGTTGAAAGCAACTATTTTATTTTTTGGAATATTGCAAGACTTTCTTTATAGAGGCATTGAGAAGCTAAATGTAGTAAATGTTATTTATGCACCTACTATCTTCCATTACTTGTGTTATAGAGAAAAAATTTATTTCTCATCACAAGAAGAAAATTAATATACATAAAAAATGTTGACGTGGGTCTTCTTTGATTCACATAACATGTGCACCTAGAAGGTAGACCAACAATTGGTCGTGTTAAAAAAAATTTAGAGGATTGAACCTATATTAGTAGTTCTTGGGTGTTGAACATGCATCATAATTCATCATAAGGAAAATAACTATTAAATTCATGACCTTGGGAATTTTTTTATTTTGGGGTGATATGGTACATCTTGGGGAAATGTGATTATATCAAAATAAATCATCATATTTTGTAAATGGAATAAATAACATCATTTAAGAAAAAGGGAGTCATTGTTCACCGAATCTCTAAAGGGTCATAAAGAATATTATAAATTTGTTGGGAATTCTCATGTGGACCAGTGGATATAATCTGGTTACAAAGGAGATAACATATATGAGACAAAGTGGTATTGTCCTTCGCCTTAGGATTGATTTAGCCTTTGGATAATCTTATCTTATTTTGATTTTACCCTTGATCCTGACATTGACTTTGCAAAGATAACGAGGTGGTATCCAATGTGTTTGTCTACTTTAGGAAATGAAACCTACCCTTATAGTATTTCCAACGAGCTTGTAACAATATTATATTAATATTTTAATCACAATGGTGTTTTAATGGGCTACAAAGCCTTAATTAGTCGACCAATGTTTTATCAAAGTTTTAATTCATAATTAGCATACAAGTATTTTATATCCTTTTCATGGAAATGATATAATAAGGGGCATTTTTGGAGGTGAGATGAAAAAAAGTTAGAAACTACTAGAGGTGGATAGGAAATCTTGGTTATTATAGAATAACATTGAATTGAACCTGTAATATTAGCATACAATTTGATAAAAAAATTATAACATGGTTATAATCACACAATTATAAAAAATTCATGATAGAATGACATGTTGTTATGCCTAGGTTTCTCACCGGTGGGTGACCTAGTGGAAATAAGTTATGATAGGCTATAACTGGTCTATTACAGGTTGTTACAAGATTTTGATGAGTTATGTCAACTTTGTAACAAGTTACTATGGATCCACGTGTTGAGAAATGTAACTAGTTTCGGTCTTCATAATGGTTGCACTCATTTCAATATGTATCCTATGTAACAAACAAGAAAAATAAAGATAATTATTATTATTAAAGCATGGGTTTCATGCTCTTTGTTGATGTTCTTGTAGGTAAAATCATGTTCTTCATGCTTCTAGGGTTTTTTAGGTCTTAGGGTTTATGGTCATGAGTCAAAGGAGTCAACATCATGTTTATAAGACCCTTCAAGGCAATTTTTAATTGTAAAAATAATTATTTTTGAGTCTATAAAGTCCTGGAATCTCCAAGAGTACAAGTCAGCCATAGGATCATCAATTTGACTTAAAGGAGGGAATTCGCCCCCTAGATAAGGATATATAAGGAAGCAGTTCGACCTCATTTGGATTCACTCATTCACAAGTTCAATCTATTAAGGAAAGAGTTTGATTTGAAGCTGGGAAGCTGCAAGAAGGAGAGAGAAGGTCAAGGAAGAGGAAGAAGGATGATTTTTCTTGGTTTTTGGGCTCTATCTCTCTCATATGTGCGAAAATATATGGTTTCTGGGATGTAATAGGAGGTCGAAATTTTAGGATCGAGTTGCAAGTTGAAAAGCGTGTTCAAACATGATTTTTAATGTATCTTCATTTTTTATCAATGTGGGTATTCTCGAAAGTATGCATAATGGGTACTTGTTGGATGTGGAATTTAATTCTGCATCCAACGAGTGTGTACACTTGAAATTTGAGTAAACCTATAAGGAGATAAGCAAAAAATACAATTTAAAAAAGTAGCTTTTTTATTTTCCCACCAAAATATCTGCATGTACCTAGTTTTAAATTTAAAGAATTTTGATTTGTTTAAATATTATGCAAGTGAATATTTCATGGGTAGATTTAGGCTATAATTTCCTCTAATGTCTTTAGTCTTGGAAACAACATCACATCCTTGATCCTGAGAGGGGAGCCAAACTCTGTCGGAAAAGTAACTATATTGATATCGATCAAACTATACATCTCATCATCTCCAAACTCAATGTTATGCTTGAGGTCATTCTCCTCTAAATCACTTAAGAGATATTTATTCCCCATCATATGGAACGAGGCACCATTGTCAAGATACCACATGATTCCCATTACTGTGTTTTCCATGCATGTAATGAGAGTAAAATCAAGCTCAAATTGTGAAGCTAGAGCTTCACCTCTTGCTGCTACTATAGGCTCCTTCTTGCTTTACTTCTTCTATAGAAATTTCGTGGCAAAGTGCCCGAATTCATGGCAGTGAAAGCACTTGATGTTGGACAACTATTTCTTCTTTCCCTCCTTGCCTTGAGAATTATTTCCCTTAGCTTTCTTTCCTTTGCTGACTAATTCAAGGTCTTCTTCCACTTCTTTGGATGAGGTCCCACCTTATTTCTTCTTGCACTAGATTAGACCATAGCCACTCCAAACTTGGTAGTTTATCTATACCATTAACAGAATATTGATAGTTATACGAGCCCTTTGGAAGATCCATTAGAGATAGAGCTACCAAATATTCTTCTTTAACAATAATACCAACCCCACCAAGTTCATCACGACACTGTGTAAACTTTCTTAGGTATTGCATAATTGTGTCATTATTTTGCATTTTTATGCTACGAAGCGTGTCCATCAGTGCCAACTTCATGTGGTCATTGTTGTTATCAAACAAGTATTTCAATGTTTTCCACATCGTGAGTTTCTTTCCCATGGAGGTTCGAGACAATACGATCTCTAACTCCCTCTAATATGATCCTCGTCTCTATAGCTACATCCTTCTTCCACTGAACGCGATCCTGGGCATCAGCTACTGGGGGTTTAACTACATATCTATTGATGTAATCTAGTAGTATATTGTCATCTAATACCACCTCCATATGTATCTTCCATGCCACAAAATTTATGGTTCCTTCTAGAGCATACTCGAGCCTGAGTCCGATGGAAGTCATCTTCTCAGTCCTGGAGAAATCCTACAACACTAATCTTGAAATTCAAACCTCCTGCAAAAAATTCAATTTCTCTTCTCTACTATGATTCTGGCTTTGATACCATGTAGAAATTAATTGTAGATTCAATACTACTCATGTAATGTTCTAAAATATAAGACAAATGTACTTCTACTCATATGCGGAAAGAAATTCACGATTGAGAAGCAATATCAAAAACATTCGACATGAATTGACTAACACACATAACATGAGGATATATATATCAGAAAACCACTACTCAAAATGCCTTCCTATATATATTGCACTAATCAAAGAATAGAGACGAAATACAATGTGTGTTTAATCCTAAACAACCGTTGCATTAGTATAGTCTATCTCACTACTTCACAAGCTGCCTCTAGTCAATAATTAACAAATTTCCAACATTTCTAAGTCCCTATTTCCTTGCATTGTTTCCTTGGAATTATCCCCTATTATTTAGGGGAATTTCTCATCCATAATTTGAAAATTCCCTATATGCCCTTCTCTGACTACTTGCACCACCTATACAACTTGGATAATTATACAACTGATAGTACACTTCTCTCGAACTCAAATCTCAACTGGGTAGCTCGCATATCATGGATGAATGAATTAATTATGGCTAATTTATCAGTTAACTGGTTGATCGCTAAGTACACACCCCACTACTAGACCTCCCACTAGTTCCTCCAACAGTTGGAACTAGTTTAATTGACTTTAACTTAGTTTAACTTAATTAAATTATTGCAACTCAAATTAAAATCAACGTAGGCTCCTAAAATTTAGGAATCAGTCTACATGATTAAATTTAGCCCCTCAACTCGAAATACTTAAGCCAACTAAGTCAAACTAACTCTGTTAACACATTCTTGTTGTCTTATAATGTGGTATTACAATATTCTCCTAATTTAATTCAAGAGAAAATTAAATCAAGATTTTCTCATTGCCATTTTCAACAGAATATAGTGTTTACCTTGCTTTTGTGATGTGGTTGGCTCTGGGTTGACTCCAACAAATGAAAACCCTTAATATTTCCTTTTTCAACGTCCTCCAACCTGCACTTTTTATAAAACATGTCTACAACCATGTAAACATATGGTTTTGCTACAAAATGTGTCCACTTCTTGTAGTAGAATAATTTAGCCAATATCTTTCAAAATACAAATTGGTTTCTCATGAAATTTGGTGATTTTGATACTTTCGCCTTTATGCATCTTTTGAAGAAAAAAAATCATAACTAATGGATGTTGGAATCTTGAGAAAAATGAGAAATGGTTGTAGGTGATGGCAGCCAATTTATTGAGAATATAAATTGGAATTTATTCATATTTTTTGTATTTATTTAGCATACCATTATTCATTTATCCTCCAAATTTTGGGGCCAACAGATGTGTGGTTTGAAAGATATGGTCAAATCATTTTCTGCCTCGTTTCATCTCTCAGACTATTCAATATTGCTCAAAAATATACACCACAAACTCTTTTTAAGTACAAATTGAGTGTTTCAAAAGAGATATAACGTAATTTTACCTATTTTACCATGGAATTCCTTTATAGTTTCATTTTGATGAATAAAATCGGTTGTTGTGCAAAAATATTGAATTCTAGCTTTATTTGTGGAGTTGTAAAAAATAAAAATATGCCTTAAAAACTTTCTCACATATTCCTCAAATTTGAATTTTTTTTGGAATTTTCATGTTTATTACTCAATTTATCATATTATCCTCAAAATAAATACCATAGAATATTTTATCTCACCCTCATCTACTTGCAGTATTTGTGCAAATGGTGCCCTTGAACTAGGATTCTATAGGAACGTATAGGTTTTTGTAGCTAGAAAGTTGTAGAATTATTTCAAATATTCATAAAGAAAAGTAATCTATGATCTTGTGCAACTATACTTTGTAAAATTTGTTTGAACCTTGATGCTAAGGCACAAATTAAGTTCTTAAAATACTAGAATTCTTGAAATTCTATTATTCCCATTTACCTCTGTGCTATTATGATAATTAGAAAATGATGAGTAAAAGATGATTACTAAGTGGTTGGATTCCTGGGACAAAAAGATTATATTGAAGGCTTTCTAAATGATCTTTCTTAATATGCATCTGGAACCATGGAAGGATACTAGTAATCTAATGCTCAGTCTCCCCCACATTGAGGACGATGCATGATGCTTAGTAAAATCAATTTTGATTTCCTTTTTTTGTTGATACTTAACATATTGTTGAAGGTTTATAGTGTTACTTAAAGTTTCTACTTCTATCAATAAGGTACCCATCAATTACACAATGACATTCCTTCTTCAACAAGGCACAATATCCTTTACTAGCCCCATATTATTGTCTAATCTTGAATGCTAAATGATGCTAGAGTAGAAGGACTATAGGTTTGGCTTGTATTGTTGTGCTACTATTTTGGAGAAAATTTTGACACAATCAAGTTTTACCTCCATGAAGTCTTGGACTAATACCGTGTGATGAAGTACGAACAAGAACAATACAATGTGAATACAAGGATGTTATTTATTGTGAGAACTTATCTAAATTTGTTGACTTGTTGGAAAATACAATGTGAATAGGTGTCAAGGTGGATGCCATCATGTTGTTGTTGAATGAAAATATTTACTGGAACAAAATATGGACATGCTACTATAGGAAACTTTAGAACACGAAAATGAAACTACTACAAGTTGTTGTTGATTTCATAAGCCATATAATCTTCACATTTAACCCCTATTGGTACAATTCAATATATGTGAATGGGTTTAATTGAATTCAAACATACAAAGAAGTCATTTTAATATTGATTAGTAATGTCAATTATTGACAAATGTTAAGGTATCAAAATGCATTCTAATAGGTACAAATAAATTTGTTGAAGTTGAGTCACCTATAGGATTTAAAAATTAAAAGACATGGATGTATTCTCTTGTTGTTAGTGAGTAAATATTCCATTGATTAAACTCCAAGGCACTCAAAATAATATTTGATCTTGGTCCTCAATAAGTTTTTGAAGATTCTTTGGTCTTGGTTCTTCCTATTTGATGGAACGGAACATTCTAATGGACTCCCTGCCTAATCTGCATCGGTGAAGCCTTGAAGCTTCACTCCCTCTATCCTCTTGTGCCATAACCCATACTCTATTCTGCCTCTAATGTATCGCAACACATGCTTAGTTTCCTTCCAATATAGTTTAGTAGGCTTAACCATATTTTTCATATGTCAAGCCTTGTGTTCACTAGATACATCAAGTATTCCACAAGCTTTATATAGATTGTATCATCTATTATTTCTCTAAAAAAATCACTATCCTCCCTCTTGTTGGTAGCTAAAGGTGCGTCCATAGACTCACAATCCTCCATGTCAAATCTATGAAGTATTTTAGAGGCATACTTCCCCTAACTCACAAGCATTTCACCATCACCCTTCCACGCTTCCAGCCCAAGGAAGTAATGCATGAAGCCCATGTCCTTCACCTTGAATTCCCATGCAAGATCCTCCTTACAAGATAATATCAACTGTTGATCCCCTATAAGTATCAAGTCATCAACATACAAGAACAATATAAGAAGCTTTCCATCTACCACAATGTGATAGAGGTTGGCATCTTCTTCACTTTTGGTGAATCCCAATCCACTGAGATATATGTCGATCTGAGGTACCATGCTCAGGGAATAATTTTGAGACCATACATGGCTCTTCTAAGTCTACACACATGTGTGTCCATGTCATATATCTCAAATCCTTTTGGTTGATCTATGTAAATTTCTTCCTCAACAACATCATTGAGAAAGGTTGTATTTACATCCATTTGATGGATCTTCCACCCCATCTGTGTAGCTAATGCAAGATGGACCTGATTGAGGAATATCTTGCTACTAGATAAAATGTTTCCTCATAGTCCACTCCCTCTACCTGAGAGCTTTGGCCACAAATTTGGCCTTGTAGTTCTCGATGCTCCCATCAGCTACATGATTTACTTTGTAAAGCCATCTGGAGGCAACCACTGAATTATACTCTGGTCTAAGCACCACCTCCCATACATTGTTCTTCTTGATGGATTCATACTCCTCCATCATGGCATCAACCCAAACAGGTTTAACAATTGCTTCCTCAAATGATGAAGGCTTTGTATCAATGAGCTCTATCATGAGAGCCATATATCCAATGTACCTCTCTAATGATATCCTCTACCTATGTTGAGATGTAGGAACACCCACATGCGCTTGTGCATCCTGCACTAATATTTCATCTTCTCTAGTTATATTCCTTCCTTCTTGGGAAGGATCTGGTTGAGTGGGCTCCTCCACTCGACGTATTTTCTTCTCCTCCATATGTGGCTACTCCAAAACATCTTGACGCTTTGCATGAGGTTCCTCCTCAAGAGCTAGAAGCTCCTCCTCTGGTAGGATACTTATATCTCACTCTAGAGAGCATGTCATAGCCTTCTCCTCATAAAATTTGACATATCTACTCACTACTGTCACTCTAAGTAAGGGTAAATACACCATATAGTTATGAGATTTCTCTATGTATCCTACAAAGACTCCCATCTCAGCTATAGGCTCAATTTTATTTCTACTATCCTTTGAGATATGATAATACATTATCGCTGTAAAGATTTGAAAATGAGATACATCTGGATTTCTCCTAGAGAAAGATTCTTGAGGTGCAATCATGCCAAGTATTTTATGAGGGGATCTTATTCGAAAATAAATTATTGTGTTGCATGCTTCTGCCCATAGATGTAATGGCGGACCCTGATAATGCAACACGACTCTTGCTACTCCCACTATGCTTTTGTTCTTCCTTTTAGCAATCCCATTTTTTTATGGGTTATGAGGTGTTGTCAATTCTCTTCTAATCCCCTCTTTGTCAAAAAAGTCCTTGAAGGTGTTAGAAATAATATATCCACCATTGTCACTTCTCAAGGCTTTTATAGAAATTCTATGTAGATTAAAAAATACTCATGTAATTTACTAAAGAATAAGACTGAAATCTACTCTACCAATCTGCGGAAAGCAATTCATGATCGAGAAATGAAATCATAAACATGCACAATGATTTAACACACATACACATAGATTTAGTTAAGGGAAATAAATTTCTCAAAATCCCTTCCTATTTGTATTTCATTAATAAACTAATAAAGAAGAAATAGAATTCTTTCTCAAGCCTGAGCAACCTTTGCACTAGTATAGTCTATCTCATTGTTTCACAGACTGACTCTTGACAACGCTTAACCAATTTCTCAACTTGACAAGATCCTATTTCCTTGAATTTTTCCTTGAGTAATTAGGCCCCTATTTCATAAGAAATTCCTCAATCTGGATTGTGCAATTCCTTTAGGCCAATTTCTAACTGTATGCACCACTTGTACAACTTGGAATAATTTATAACTAATATTACATTTCCCTTAAACTCCAATCTCAACTAGGTAACTTGAATTATATACATGCATCATTTATTATGGGTTGATTGATTAGTTAATTGGTTGATCACTGAATTACACACCCCACTACAGACCTTCCACTAGTTCTCTAGCAGTTAGAACTAGTTGAACTAACCATAACTCAATTTAACTAAAATATATTTCTAGAAATTATCAATCAATCATAATAAACTGAACTCAAGTGTCTCCAACTCGAATTAATTGGTTTAACTTAGTGACAACTGCCATGTCACCTCAGTTAACTACCTCCGAGTATTTTGCTGAAATTCAAATTCAAATTTTAATATAGTTTGACCAAGGCAAAGTCAAAACTAGATTTTCTTGCTACATTTTCAACACTCCCTCTCAGCAAGAAGGGGATTATCAAATACCTTTATCCTCCCTCTATGGAACTCCAATTTTCCTCTTGAAAAATCCTTTGTCAAAATATCTACATCTTGATCCTCTGTAGGAATGTACTCCAACACGATAATCTACCTCTCCACACAATCCCATTGATGGTGATACCTGATATAGATATGATTGGATCGATCATGAAATATAGGATTCTAAAAGAGTTTGATACAACTATGATTATAATAGTAAATCCCAATAGAATCCATCATCTGACCAAATAAAACAACAAAAATATTTCTCATCCAGATCACCTCATATGTTGCTTGACTGGCAACCATGTGCTTTTCTTCTACTCACTTGAGTGCCATAGATCTTTGCTTCCTATTTTACCAATAAAACGTTGTTGACCCAACACTGGAAATTCCTCCTAATATTCTCTTCCTATATAATGGAATCCCCACCGAATTTGCATCCATGAAGCCTTGCACCTTCACTCCCTCTATCCGTCTATACCAAATGCCAAATTGAGTAGTGCCTCTAAGGTATCTCAACACATGATTTGTTTTCTTCCAATACACTTTGGTTGCATTAACCATTGCTTGACTAAGTTGTTTAATTGCATAACACATGTCTGGTCATGTGTTCACCATATACATAAGTGAACCCACAAGCTGCCTGTAAATGGTAGCATCCACTTCCTCACCTGAAGTGGCATCCACCTTCCTCCAACTACCTACTACAGGAATGTCCATGGGTTTGCTACCCTCCATGCAGAAATTATTTAGTATCTCATTGGCATACTTTCCTTGAGAGACAAACAACTCCCCATCTCCTTATCATACTTCCAAATCGGCGAAACAATGCATGAGTCCCATGTCCTTCATCTTAAATTCTCTTTCAAGATCCTATTTGCAAGAACTGATCAACTTCTCATCACCAGTTAAAATTAAATCATTGACATATAATACTATAATAAATAAGTTACCTTTAACAACAATATGATAAAGGTTTGAAATTGCTTCAATTTTGGTGAAGCCCAACCCAGTGAGATAGTTGTCGATCCTGGTGAACCAAGAACGAGGTTCTTGTTTCAATCCATAAAAGGCTCACTTGAGTCTACACACATGTGAATATCAATTAAAGGTCTAAAAACCTTCTCGTTTTTCAATGTACACCTCCCCTCAATAAATCCATTGAGGAATTTTGTCTTCACATCCATTTGGTGGAACATCTCATCTACACTATAAGTGATAGAATTAATTTGATGGAAGAGTACGTTGCTACTGGAGCAAAGGAATCCTCATAGTTAATTCCCTCCACCTAAGAGAACCCCTTAGCCACAAATATGGCCTTGTGATTCTCTATGCTTCTATATGCTGCTTGCTTTACCTTGTAGATCCATCTCAAACCTATAATTGATTTGTCCTCTGGTCTTGGGACCACTTCCCAAACATTGTTTCTGATAATGGAATCATATTCCCTGTAGAAATTATATATAAACTCTTTATCAATGGATTCAATTTGATCATGTAATTTAGTAAAACAAGATACTGAATCCTTCTACTATATTTGCGGAAGATAAAACATGATCACCCAATCACATCCAAGTAAGAGAAAGGAAATTATCAATCACACAATACAAGATGTATCTAGGGAAATCACCTACTCAAAACCCCTCTATTATATATTTTACATAGTCAAATAATCATGAAACAATACAATTCTTTCTCACACCGAGAAAATCTTGCACTCTATCGATCATCTCACCCTGATCCTGCTCAAAACTGACTAGAAATTCTTCGGAAAAATGACCAAAACTTTGCCAATTCTTGGCCCCTACTTAGCCTAGCCTTGCTCACACAATCCATAGGCAATTAATCCCTATTAAATAGGATAATAAACCTTCCTTGACTGCGCAATCCATCATGAGCCTTCCTCTGACTTTATCATTGCGTTTGAGCAATTCACTAACAATAAAATGGCTAGTTAACTTCCCTTTAACCTCTGTCTCAAATGGTTCATCATTAGAATTTACATGCATGCAGCTACTGATAATGAATCATTAGTTACTTGATAGACCACTACTTGTGAATTAAATCTAATTTAATTCACTTTACCTCTCACTATCTCATCACTCAGTTAGAACTAGTTAAATTGATCTTAACTCAATTAATTTGAGTTAACTGATTACACTCACACCACACTAGTGCATTAATTGCAATTGGACCCTGAAAATAATAGAATCACTCTACATGCCTCACCATTGACCCTCAAATCGAAATTATTGAGCTAACTAAGTCTATCTCACTTAGTTAACTAATACAAGTTGTTGTGAGATGAAATTACAATTTACTTTCAATTTAATTAAGAGATAATGAAATCAAAAGCCTCACATGGTAGCCATTTCTCGGTGCCATTTTCTAGATTTTGTTTTTGGATGCCAAGTTCACTATTTCTTGTTTCAAATTTCAACATTCCCTCTCAACAAGAAAGGAATCAATCTATCCTGATCTATTACTTTTGAAATGTTCTTGCATGCAACACTTCTCTAATGTTTTTTGCGCATGCAACTCTCCTGAAACTGAATAGAATCCAAACAACTAAATAAATATAATACATCTATCATCAGAGTCTTCTGACTGCTGGATCCTAATGCACATGTCTATTGGAATCTCTGCATTGATGTTGACATCTACATCCATGCATTCTGCATTGCTACCAACTCTGATCTGTGCTCCATTATCTGACATTTGTTCCTCTATTTTTTGTAATTCAAACATCTTACTGCATCAATATAACCGATCCTTCCTGCCACTGCTGAACCATGGGCTCCTCATAGTCAGGTTCAATCCATGAGACACACCATATCAATGGACCCTGTCCAAATTTCTTCTTGGGATCATGTCTGCACATCTCCCCACCTCACACCTGGAGGTATAGCTGCATGTACTCCCACTACCCATCTGGCTTGAAATTTCCCCTTCCTGGAGGTCTCTTCTTGAGTGCACTCTTCCACTCGGTCTCCTCTATGCTTCTCCAATTTTTTTTGCTACACAACCTTCTGAGACTGCTTCCGAGGCTGCATGTTGACAGATAATTGCGCCTTCTCAACCACGAAGTCATTAACCACTGCTTTTCTCCTCAAAGCTTTGTTGATTAGCGGTTGTCATTGATGTCAACCCAAACAACACCAGGGGCTAACCCAATATTGAATGGGAATCTTGACCTACCAAATTAATATATTCTAGGTCAATAATGCTTTTGATGGTTTCTACTTGTCGAGATTTTTCCGTTGATATATGGCACGCCATGTAATTCTTCACGGTTTGAGAGTTATTCATGTTTGAAGTTTGTACCCCAAGTTAGTGGGCTAAAACCCCATGGGGTTGGGGCATGGGTCATTGAAAAGTCATAATTAATATTTTTTAAGCTCCTAAAATCCCTCCCACGTTCACTTGTTGAAGCCCCTCTCAACTTAAGCATTTATATAAATTGTGATCCTCATTTCCTCCTTATGCAAGGGATTTCGCCATCTAAAACAAGTCATCGTGGAATTTGCACTCTAACATTTTTTGTATGAAGGTTCAGAAGCTGAAATTTTTATGAGGCAAAGCTGAAATTCTGAGGAATCTGGTGTAAAAATTTAAGATCAAGATGTGCAACATTTTTGGAGATATGATCTGTGGAAGTCAGGGTTTTTGTAGGCTCATGAAATTCATCTCAAAGAAGTGACCTTGGTAAATTCATCATAACTCTCTCTCCGAGTATCGGATTGGAATTCCGTAAAAATTGGAGGATAGTGCACAATCTTTAATTTTCTCTCTATCAATTTCAGAGCCAAATGAAGAAAAAATAACACGTAGCACTCCGTACAAGTAAGCTCTACTGAAACAGTCCATAATTAGGGCATTGTGAGAAATTGGGTATAACTCTCTCTTGAAGAATCCAAATTGGGTCAGACCTATGGCATTGGAAAGAAGACTCAGAGGACTACTATAGGACCAAAAAATAGATATTTAGGATCTTAAATAATAGAGATACACCAGATTCAATATCAAGCTCCTAGAAGGCAAGAAAAAGTTAGATCATGTGTTGTCAAGGGTTGCAAAGGACCAGACTTTCTACGGCAGAAAAGAAAAGCAAGGTGCAGCAGAGGGTAGGATGACAAGAGCAGCAACCAAGGTGCATAACAGCAGCAAGAATTTCATCATATGAAGTCTTCAAGTGGGCAGCACTGCATACAATCATTGTAAAGGTATCTTTGTACTAAGTCATTGTAAATACATTATTGTAAAAATTGTACTAGTGTCTATCTACCAAGGTTTGAAGAGGCAGTGTTGGGAGGTCTAGGATCATCATTAGGTGGTTGTGTCAAAGTTTGGGTTATGTTCTAGTATATCTTCTTCTTCTACATCATTCTATATCATTGTAAAGTGGACCATTTTCCCTAGTACGGGAGTCCATTCTTCTTTTATTATTCTATAGGGTGGTAAGGTGGTACTAGGGTGAGTTGTAGCTCATTGGGTGTTGGGGAATCCGTTCAGTTGACTACTGAAGAATCTCAGGCATTGGAGCTATTGGGGTTCCTGTGTTTTGGCAGGTTTGGCTCTACCAAAAGACAAGACAACATCAGAACCACTTTGGGACCTCAAGATCTAGCCCTCCTGGGTCCATAGAGAGATCTCTCTATGAAGGCAAAGAAATATGTATCTTTGAAGTTCAAATGTTAAGATATTAGGATAGTTATAGGGCACTGGGGTTGTTGTTTTGGTTTGTTTGTTTGTTTGGTTGTTGGGAAACATGAAAGAAGGGTCCAATATAAGACAAAGGGTGAGCAAAGAGGATTTTAGGCAATGGGAAGATAATTCAAAGAACACTCGAGACCATTGGGCAATGGAGTCATGAAAGGGTTTACTTGCTATTCAATATCCAAGGCTTTCAATTGGGCTAGTCATCTAAAACAGAGGATCTTAAAGATGATAGTGTGGCATGAAATGGTAAGGCATGAAAGTGAATGACAAGGAAACCTCCAAGGTGACCACTTAGGAAGAAAATCTAGGGACAGAGCATCTATAACCAAACTCCTAAGAGGCTAACTCTTCAGACAAGGGAAAACATTAAAGATTTAACACAAAGGTGAAGCCTGAGATTAGAGAAAGGCTTTGAACTTTCAATGCTTCGACATTCAACTTAAGGGAACTTAGAAAGGTTCAATTGTTAGAAAAGGACCCTAGTGAGACAGAAATAGCATCTAATATCCCAGTATCCCAATTCTTTCAATTAAAACCAGACAAGAACATCTAAGAACAGACTCATAAATTCATGCATCAGTAGGCAGGGATAACCAACTACTATACTGGCTAAATTATCTTGAATTAGTTCTCAGACTGCACAATTTGTAGAAAAAATCAAAGATAAGAAGAGCAGGAAGCATTAGGGTACCATGCAAGGGTATATCCTAACACTAGATTACTGATTCTTACTGGAGAAATGAAATGTAATGAATTACAGAAGGAAAAACAGAGACAAAGGTAGAACACATCACTGCTGCTTTAAATCAGGATCCAAAGAAATTGCTTGTCATATTAAAGAGCAACACCAGTCATATACAACATTGTCCAACAACTTGATATTCAGTCTGAAATCATCTCCTCAGCCTATTTTACAACTTTTCACATAGACCTATATCTCAAGAGAAACAGCTTATAATTCACAGATATCCGATCAACAACCTTTACAATGTGTTTTTTCATGAGTTTATAGCTGAAGGAGAGGCAGAGGATGTAGATAGAACTTTAAATGTAACATTGAAACAAAAGTAGAAGAAGAGGGCTCGAGGCCCATTCTGTCTTAATATCTATGCATTGATCTTCAGTACTCTTTGGGTGAAAGAGTGGTCTTGGACAGGCTGATAGTAACTCCAGGTATGTTCTTTGATGTACTTTTTGGCTGTAGTGCTCTGTAGTACTCTGGGACAAGAAAAAGACAGATAAATGACCTTTAGGTCTTCCATACTATATAACAAATGCTCTGGTGACATTAGGACTTCTGTCAGGGTGTAGATCTCCTCGGGAACATTGATGAAGAGTAAAAACATTATGGGAACTTTGTCCTTTCTCGGGAAAGAACCTTCTGCTGATGTGAAACACTGATAAGACTGTTTTTGTGCTTTAGGCCTCGTTAGGCCTTCTGGGTTAATCATAACATCTTCAATATGGTACACTTGCCCTTTAAACATTGAATTAAAGCTCAAAATCTTCAATTACAATCTTTAGGTCTCTTTAATCCTTCACTGATACTCTTTTGCCGCTTCTTTGACTGTATCTGTCTGTGAATTTGCAGGGCTTATGGTGCTGGAGGTTTTTTAACAGAGTTAATACTCCTGATTTGGATAAAATATGCATTTAAACCCCCTTAGGAGTCTTCCCTGCAAATTCTGCCTCTGATAAAACTTCATCGGCTCTACTGTGTCACTAACAGTGACTGTGTAGAAAAGAACGGTTCTCATTGTCTGTATCCCTGCAAAACACACAAACATGTTAAGAAATCCATGTGGGAGTGGAGTTAAATGTTGTGGAGGGCCGAGGAGATGGCAGCGCAGTAGTGGAAATAATGGCCGTTGTGGATAAAATGGTGAAAATTGCAGCGTAATGGCGAGAAAATGGTCTGATGGAGGTCTGGTGAAGAAATTCTTCTGAATCGTTCGATTAGATCTGGTGGTGGTAATAGACGGTCAGATTTCACCGGTGGGATTGCCTTTGGAAGGTTGGACGAAGAAATGAACTTTAATGTTATAACATAAAGTTTTTACCTTTGGTGAACTACAAAGGAAATGTATGAAAATGAAGCAAAAACGGGCTTTGAATGGTGGGACTGGCATGGGCGAAGGGCGATTGATTGTGGACCGTTGGATCTCAGGAGGAGATCAATGGTGGGGATGCTCTGATGATTCTCTATGGTAGCCCGATGAAAGAAATATGAGTGAAATGCGTGATAGAATGAGGGTTGTTGATCTATATAGATCAACAGTCGAGATTGCATGGAATAACTTTCGAAGGCGGAAGAGGGGAAGTGGTTTCCAGGAGAAAACAACTATTTTCGCGTTGCAATGGGGTGGTTTTGAATTTTTCCCAAAAAAAATGCCATATCGCTTGCCGACTGACACGTGGAAAAATAAAACCGCCCATATCGTGCGATTTAGAAACGCTAAAGCCCGGACGAAAAAAAAACGCGACATGCATGTTGGTCGTTGGATGTGAGGCGATGATATCTAACAGTGGTGGATGGAGTGCGATATGGACAGTTGTGCGGTCGGTAAGGTGGGGATAGGTCAATGGAAATTTGAATGTGGGCCGTCCGATCAGCGAAATGGACGGTTGAGATCAAAAGCGGGAAAGCGAAGGCAGAGGAGCAGGTGGATGGACAGGAAGAATAGGAGCCGTTAGATCTCAGGAGATCAACGGTGGAGATTTAAAGATGAGGTGGAGGCAGAAGGGCTAAATGAATGAGCGGGAGAAAGGTGGACCATCATATCAAATGGGATGGATGGCTGTGATCTAATCGCACCGGAGGGTGGTAGGGCCAAAAACTCCGATGGTTAGAACTTGAGATTACATGTGGACCGTTGAATCGGTGGAAGATCGACGGTCGTGATTGGATCGGGGATGGCCAATCGGGGACACAGTGGCGGAGTGTAATCAAATCCTGGCCATTGGTTCTTGTGGATTCAATAGCCACAATTAAATCGGAGATCGGCCAATCGGGGAGTCGAAGGGTGTTATATTAAAACTTTGCGATTGGCGATTTGTGTTCCTCTTGTTTGCTGCTATCATTGTACAAACAATGATAATAATTGAAGATTAACTAATGCTCTAATTGAAAGGAATACTAATTCACCCCCCCCCCCCCACTCATTATTTCCAACAATTGGTATCAAAGCTTGGTTCCTTCAATAGTAGTTTAACAACTGGAAGGAGGTCATGGAGCATACTAAGAATGGTGTACCTCTATTCAATGAAAATAATTATGCACTCTGGAAAGGAAGAATGGAGGTCTATCTCTTGGCGCAAGGTTACGAAGTATGGGACACTGTTCAAAATGGATTTACATAAACTACGGATGAACAAGGTAAGAAGAATTTGGTAAATGTTGCAAAAGCAAAGAATATTATTATCAGTGGAATTATTGAATCTGCTTATCATAAGGTGTTGGGTTGTAAAACTGCCAAAAATGTATGGGACAAGATTGAGAATATATATACAGGTGACTCAAATTTCAAAGAAGCGAAGCTTCAAATCTATAAAGCAAAATTTGAGCAACTCAGAATGAAAGAAGATTGCAACATTGTTGCATACTTCCAATACGTTGATGAAATAATCAATACTATGGAAGGATTGGGAGAGCCAGTTGATGAGAAGACTATTATACGAAAGATTCTTAGAACGTTACCGAGGAGATTCAACCCAAAGGTATCGGTCTTATAATACAGTGCAAATCTGGACAAGCTTAGCAAAGAGGAATTACATGGAGTTCCCATAGCATATGAAATGAGACTTGATGAAGAAGAGGGTACTTCACATCTAGAATCTTTGTTCATTGCATCTAAGAAAACCAATAAGGATAAACAACCTTCAATTGAAAAGACATGCACCTGCAAGTGTGAAGAAAAGGGAGATGATGAAGAAGGTCTTTCAGATGAAGAATATGCTTACTTCATGAGAAAAATAAAAATTGGTAAGGGACAATTCAAAGGTAAAATTTCATTGATATGTTTCAACTATAATGAGGTTGGGTATTTTGCAGCAAAATGTCCAAATAGAAGTAATGAAAACTCAAAAGGAAAGAAAGGCCTTAAGAAATTCAACAAGCAAGGATCCAAAAGGAAATTTCTCTCTAAAGAAGATAGCTCATCATCCGATGAAGACAATGACAGTGAAAAAGAATCCAATGAGAGAGTATTGTTTATGGCCAAACACAATAAACAAGAGGTATCAAACAATGAGGAAGAAATTTGGACCATAGAAGAATTTTATGAGAAAGCAATCAAGCTTATAAAAGATCTCAAGGCAGAGAAGATCCGTTCCAAAACTCTTGAAGAACAAGTTCAAGGTCTCAAAATTGAAGTTCAATAACAAAAATGCATTGAAGAGTCACTTCAAAAGAAGTTGGAAGAAAGAAACCAAGAAAGGGAAGAATTAGAAGCCGAAGTAGTCTCGCTACGTGAGGAAGTGAAGAAAGGAAAAACTATCCAAAACTATGCCAACAACTCAAGGGCATTGGAAGAACTCATCAACAATCAACGATCTTACAATGACAAAACTGGCATCGGTTACAAAGAAGAAGAAGCAGGACCTTCTACAACAAAATACAATGAACCTATGAGATCTGACATGCATGTAGACTTCATTGGACAAGATTCACAAGAACAGCCTTGGAAGACAATTCCTCGATGAAAATTTCCATCCAAGTACCAATATATTTTTTATGGCTACTGTTATTCATGTGGAAAATTTGGTCATAAAGCTGTAGAATGTCGCACGTACCCTAGGAACGAATATAATTCCAGGAGATCTGTCAAATATGAACCTCCCAGGGCTCAGCAAAATATCAATAGATTTGAACATTTAAGAAATAATATTGAATGTTACAAATGTCGATAATTTGGACACATAACCAAATACTACAGACTTGAAAATCCTCCAGAAGAATCTTCGAAGCCACAGAACGAATGAACATAGAAGAAGAAGAAGAATGATAATTGTGCTCTCGCTTTCAAGGCTCAAAAGAACAAAGATGTGTGGTATGTTGATAGCGTTTTCTCAACACATATGACTAGAGATAGAAATAAATTTGTATCTCTGAAAGAGAAGAAGGACGAAACCGTGTCCTTTGGAAATGATGGATCTTCAAATGTTATAGGATCAGGTACTATCACTCTCAGAAGAAAAGATGCTCTGCCAAGAATGTTCTATTGGTTGAAAACATGAATCACAATCTGCTCAGTGTTGGACAAATGTGTGATCAAGGACACACAATACTATTCAACTCCACGAATGTGAAATCAGGAAAGGCGTGTATGGTGAAATTGTGGCTACAACAAGTCAAGCTCCAAATGACATATATGTTCTGGATGAAGCAACTAAAGCATGTCTAATAACTAAAGAGGAAGATACAATAATTGGTAGCAATGATGATCGACTAAGTAAGAAGTTTTCTACAAAGGTGCAAAGTGATTTCGAGATGGTTTTACTTGGTGAGCTGACATACTTCTTAGGGCTTCAAATATCTCAGCAAGAGAAAGGAATATTTATATGTCAAGCCAAGTGCATCAAGGAAATGCTCAAGAAATTTAAAATGGAAGATTACAAACCCATCCTTACTCCAATGGTAACAGGTTGCAAATTGAGCATAGACGACTCATCTAAGGATGTGGATCAAAGGTTGTACAGATCTATGATTAGTAGTCTTCTATATGTAACAGCCTCCCGACCAGATGTTATGCAAGCAGTTGGACAAGTAGCAAGGTTCCAAGTAGCACCAAAAGAATCACATATTAAATATTCACCAGCATTGGAATATCTTCGCCAGAAGCTTGGGATTCTCCCAAGTTCTCATTAGATTTTCCTTTTTCAGAATATAAAGGGGGAGTGGAAGTAGATTATAGGTCTACAGGACGGTTGTGTGTTAGGGGGAGTGGAAGTGTGTACAGGTCCGCAGGATGGTTTTATTTCAAGGGCAGTTACCCTTTTCCATTGATGTCAAAAGGGGAGAGAATGTTGTAGGAATAGGTGTCATGATCACAGGGGGAGTACTTGTGTTGCCATCAATGCCAAAGGGGGAGATTGTTGATCAGTGGTTTTCATTGATGTCAACCCAAGCAGCACCAGGGCCTAGCCCAATATTGAATGGGAATTTTTACCTACCAAATTAATATGTTCTAGGTCAATAATGCTTTTGATGGTTTCTACTTATTGAGATGTTTCCATTGATATATGGCACGCCATGTAATTCTTCACGGTTTGAGAGATATTCATGTTTGAAGTTTGTACCCCCAGTTACTGGGCTAAAACCCCATGGGGTTGGGGCATGGGTCATTGAAAAGTCATAATTAATATTTTTTAAGCTCCAAAAATCTCTCCCATGTTCACTTGTTGAAGCCCCTCTCAACTTAAGCATTTATATAAATTGTGATCCTCATTTCCTCCTTATGTAAGGGATTTCGCCATCTGAAACAGGTCATCGTGGAATTTGCGCTCCAACATTTTTTCTACGAAGGTTATGTTGAAGCCTAGAAAATCTCTGCTTCAAACATCGGGGAAAACCACCCGGTTGGGACCTTAAGGCAGCTCCTTTTCCGTTTGGTATGGTGGCTCCGACTGGATTTAAAGGACCAGTTTCCTTGTAACTAGATGGATTGGATTGGATGGGTGGAAATGGGACTAAACTTAACTGAAATAAAACTATCTAATTTAAGCTAAATATTGATAAAGAAATTCTAACACTAACTCGGGTAATTATATGTGAATACAACTTAAGATTGTTTCAATTCAACAATAACCATGAAAATGTATTATTAATTAAATTGAAATGTGCAGAAACAAATAAAGATAACTCTGTTTAAGAAATTAAACAGAGTTATAATAACATATTGCATTCATCATTGTATACCATTTACATGTAACTATGAAAAATAACGTTTCAATTATACTCAGAAATGATATATAAAAGGAAAGCGTTGTAAAAACAAATATACATATAAATGATAGAAATTTTAAAACGAATATCATAAAACAAAAGAGATCAATAGTGAACAGATAGAAATACCTTGTTCATCTTGAAGACTTTCAAATGCAATCTGATATTCTATCCAATAACTGTTATGCAAAATCAAATTCCAAGGTACAGAAATGCAACACTTCAAAGATAATTCCACATGAAAATCACCAGATGTGATCCTTTTCAAAAAATATATAAGACAATGGAGTACAGAAATGCAATCTCCAAGTCCAAAAATATGAAGATCCAGGACCCCTCTCTAAATGCATGAGAGGGGTTTAAATACTACTTTAACTAACTCTAAAAATAGTTTATTACAAAAATTAAGGATTCGGTTCAATGACCGTCCTTTTCCTAGGCTAAAATATAGTGACATAAAAACTAAATCTATCTAACTATGAACTTGATCTTTGCTCTTGCAGGCATCTAGCATAGTTTTGAGAAGATGCGGTTGACCGACTTCAGAATTCAACTGTCCTGAAAAGACAGAGTCGACAAGCGTAGGAGCAATCTTCTCTGTAGCATTGATGATACAATTGAGCGCATTCTGCTGACTGTGTGGCTTTACAAGTACATCCAGTATGAGTCCCAATTCAATCTTGTCAGCCCTTGTATGGATTTTGCTCTTTCTTCTGCCTTTTGCCTCCATTTTGTTTGCAGTTGATTTGCCTGTGGGAGATATCCTGGAACAGTTTCAGAAATCAAGTTAGCTTTGTGTAAATTGTCATTTACACAATCAGTGAGAGTGTTTTCCACTGTAGATGCCTCCTCTGCTGCCTTTTCTGCCCTTCTGATTTGTGCATCCCAATTATTAAATAGTATTTCTTTATGGTTCTTGTTAATGATGGGTGCACCAGCTTTTCTGCCTTCTTCTGTCTTTTGCCATGCTAGATAATCATTGATCTTTTCATTAATAAAATCATAATCATTTCGTAAATCTACGACATGATTTGTGATTTTATCACTCTCTTGGCACAAAGAATTCCATTGCAAGATTTTTTGGCAGAAAAATTCCTCTTGCTGCAGTAGTTGATTGTTCAAAGAGATGGTCTCTGAAATGAATTCTGGAAGCTTAGGATCATATTTGTGCTGATCTTGGATAATCTGTATTTGTTTGTCTTTATCAGCCAAGTTTTTTTGATGTCCTATTTGAATTTCTTGAAGTTGTTTTTGTAACTCTTCAAGTTTCAATTTTGCTTCCTTATTGGCCTGTACCTATTGCAATTGTTGTTGCAAAGATTTTACCTGTTCTTCTTTTTCATCCAACAAAAGTTGTATCTCAACTGCTTTATCAATTGTTGCAGAAGCATAAGCTCCTGTTATTTGTGTTAACTTAGTGAGATTATGAGTAGGCTCTGTGGCTGGATCTTTCCACAGAACATTTACTTGTTCTGCTTCAGTAGCAATTGCACTTTCTATTTTTCTCTTTTTTCTCTGTCTCTTCACTACTGCTTTGTATTTTGGGCTGTAGAATACATCCAGAGGAGGAATGTCCTCTATATTAAGTATAATTTCAGAGAAGGGTGTGATTGGTATGTGCTCTGTCACTGTGGCTGTGCTGCTTGTTCCTGTATTCAAAACTTTGGTTGTCTGGACAGGGGTCTATACATTCTGTCCTTCTATATTAATCAATTGATTAAAGGTTTCCCATTCTTTATCTAACTCAATGGTGACTGGCTGTTGCTGTACATTGGGTGGAGGAGGATTTGTTTGTTGAGAAGTCAAAATTTGCTGTTGAGTAAGCTCTTTAGATTGTGCAGAATCTTTAATGGATTCTTCCATTTTATCTTCCTTTTCTTTAGGCTTATTGGAGTGTTCAGAATCTCTGTCGGATTTTTATTTAGATTTACTTGTACTTGAACTGCCGTTAAGACTAACACTAGGAGTTTGCTCCCTTGCAGGCTCTAAGCGTAGATTATCCAAAGGAATAGGAATTAGTCTCCTTTCTCTGTAAAGCTTGAATTCCTGGAATTCCTCTGGAGATAGCTGAGCTTGAGCTGAATTCAAAACTTCTTTGAATGAATTTCTTGCTTGGAACATATCATCAAAAAGATCCTGTTCCCCGGAAAATTCCCTTACTTTGATTGCATTGGTAAAATTCTTAACAATATCGTTTGGGTCAAATAACCTTCTCGAAAATTTGAACAGCTGTAGGCATGTAATGTTGCCTATCTCTTGAAATGCATGACCAATATCAAACAGTGAAAATGTTCCACACTTTATGGGAAATTGTGGCCAAATGCCCTTTTTCTTCTCTTTTAAATCTTTTGTTATACCTCCCTGGCCACAGGTCTGATAAGCAATTTCCCGAGCTACAAGTCTATCTGGAACATATAAGGGTAAAACATGGGGAGAAGAATAACTTCCAAAAACCCTAATATAGGTGAAAAATTCTTCTCCAAACCATCTTGCGACGGGGAGAATATCAACCTCTGTTTCTGAGGATAACCTCGGGGCATCCTTATTATACAATGTTCTGTACAATGGCAGCATTATTCCATGAAAAATTTGGTAAATATGGGGGAAAAAATTAGACTCCCATAGTTCTTTATGGTATACATGAATGGGCAAAGGATCGTGGATATTCCATTTCCAGCCCATCACAAGGAATTTAGAGACATAGCAGATGGCGTCCATGACATAACCAGATAAATAAAAAGGCGGATAAACCCGCTGGGAAACATTTCGTTTAGACCAGTAATGAAAAATAGTAGTGGTGAGATTATCAGATAGGATTTTGGCCCAATCTACAATTGTAGAAATAACAGCCGCATTCAATAAAGGAAGCCATTCGGGTAATATCATATTTATGTTAGGCTTTCCAAAAATCCTGCATAACATGGCAGCAGTAAAACAATAAGGAGAGGTAAGTGAACCCGTGCTGTACATACCTTGTTTGTTTTTCTTCAATGGTTCACTTCTTTTGGTCCACTCCTTTGTGCATTCTACCAAATTTGAGTGTTCTTTGGAAAAATCTTCCATAAATTTCTTGTTGAAAGTCGCCTGAGGTTCTGGCAGCTTATACATTAATCTCAGATCTTCTATGGTGAATGACCCGATTAGCTCTTCAGATGGAGTTCTGAATTGTCTGTCTGAAATATCTGTGCTATCCAGCACCCATCTCACCATGTCTGTATATGGGAGAATCCTTGGCCTTGCTACTATTCTATGCAGAAATGAGCAAGCCAAGTCTCTAAGGGTTGCTTCAGACGTATTCTTTGAACCCGTTGTAGCTGCAACTTTTATCACCACAGGGTTTTCATCTTCTAACAGATTATACATTCCCTCCCAAGTGGATATACCGGCGTCCTTGTTACAGGCGGTGTCTGCGTATAGCGAAGCCATTTCTTTGTTCTCAGAATTTGAGCTCTTCTCCTTCTTACCCATAGTGTTTAGCGGAAGTTTTGTATAGTGGTCTGCTCCTTCGTGCCTGCGTTTTACGAATAAATGAGAGTAATGATATAAGAAAGGTGATGAGACTGTTTTGAATGTGAAAGCGGATGAAATATAATATTTTAATTGTGAAACGACTTTCAATCTAAACACAATCTCATTTCACATTAATAATCAATCCAATCATTTAATATAATCATTAAAGCGCATAACGGATTTGACATATGAGAAGATTGCCTTGGGATAGCGCGCCTACCTAAATCTGCGATATTGCGATTTGCGATTTGCTACGCAATATCGCAATATCGCAATGTCGCAATATCGCAAAATGAAGTCATCGCAGTCATAAAAATAGCGCAAAAGTGGAAATTGCGCAATAGCGCAAAAGCACATATCGCAAACGCGCAATAGCGCAAAAGCGCAAAATGAGAAACCGCATATCGCAAAAGCGCAAAATTGATAAGAGCGCAAAAGATATTTATTAATCATTTTTGTTTTCTGCGCTATGCGATCTGCGATCAATGCGTTTTATATATACTATTTTGTTAATGGATGCGCTATCTTGTTTCAAGAGAAATTTTATTATAATCTATCATAAACTTAAGTGTTTCTAAATATTCTTTCTAAGAGATTTCTATAAGTTTATGATAGAAAGTTTTATTTGAAAGGCAAACAAATCCTAATTGATTTTTTTGGATTTTAACTAAGGGTCCTCATTTATTTAGTATTATTACTAATATTAAATAAAAGGGGGGTTGTTGCTGGTCACAACAATTGGCGATTCACTGAAAGAAACAGTTATCTCTGAAAAAATAAAATGAACATTCTATCTTTAGTAAGTAAAGGTTTTTAAAGATAATGAAAACTATCTTAGGATAATTCAAATAAAATGTAACTATGAAAAAAGAAATAAAAATTATTTCATAATTTCTTTCTAATTCCTTAAGAAAATAAAAACATTTTGGGTTATCTCAAGCTTTGATTGGTGTTAATAATAAAGTAAGTGGATCTCTCCAAGTTTTGGTTTTATAATATACTCTATTGCCATAGGTATTGCCTCTGCTGCCAGCAAACGTTCATAGTCTCGACAGGGTTACCTTTAAACCATTAACCATTCATTGTCCCATCCAACTAAAATTATGACTTTTTAAAAAATAAATTCATAAGACCTATTATCTCATGTTTTTGTCTTTTATTTATTTTTATTCTAAGAGCCATTGTTTTGGTTTGGCAGCCAGTTAATAACAATGCCATTCACTAGTTATAATTAAACTGAACAAGCTGGCTCGTGATGAGACCCCTTGTCTTATATTTATAAGCCATTACCCTGTTTTGGTATGCAGTATTGGTAATGTCAGTTTTATTACTCCCTATGAACATGGTAAGTCGGCTCGTAATGAGACCTCTTATCTCTTAAAATTTTGTATAATTTCTTAGAATTACATTCTAAAAAATCACAATTTAAATGGATGGGGTGAAATAGTTTTATCCTTAAGAATCAATGGATGACAATTTTCAGAGTTTTTTGAGTTCCAAAACTTTTGAAAAATCTTTACTTTTACAGATAACCTTTCTCTGCTTGATAAACTTATGATGATTTACATTCTTCTCAAGTTTTCAAAAGATCATGTAAATGATTAAAATACTCTTTCAAAGTTTATCATCTTATTTTAAACTATTCAAAAACTGTGATCATTACTTTAAAAATTCTTATTTACACAAAATAAATATTTATAATATTTTTCCGAAGAAATTTTCTTAAATAGTAAACAGTCAATCAAAGACTCATAAACAACCTTTATTTGTAACAACAAAAAAAATCAAAACTTTTGCAGAAAGAAATATGTACAGTTTAAGAAGGGGTTACCTCCTTATGAAAAGAATTTCTTCAAGATAAGCCCATTTACAAGAAGAGATTCTCTCGTACCTGTTAGATCTTGGAGTATGAATGTATTTGAGCTTATCTTCTCAACGATCTGAAATGGTCCAAGCCACATTTTCTGAAATTTGGTATGTTTACCCTTTTCTTCGTGCGCTTTATCCCATTTCAAAACGGGATCACCAATTGATAAAAATTTTGATCCGGTAGAACTTGCATCAAAAGAAGATTTTACAAGCTGTTGATGTTTTTCATGAGTAATTTTTGCTTTATCCCTATCTTCTTCTAGTTTAAGGATTTGATCATACCTCAATTGAATGGATGATGAAGGATTTTCTTCAATAAATTGCACTAGGGCTAATGATGGAAGAGTTAAATTTGATGGTATCACAGCTTCTTTTCCATAAACCAGATTGAAAGGTGAAGTCCCTATTGAAGCTTTTTCAGTGATACGATCAGCCCATAACGCAAATATTAAAGATTTGTGCTAATTCTTTTGATTTTGATCAACGGTCCTTTTAATGATTTTGATAAGGCTTTTATTGGTGGATTCAGCTAAACCATTACCTTGTGGATAATAATTTGCTGAATATTTTAATTTAAAACCTCTTTTGACTGCAAATTAAATTAAGCTATTTCCAGAGAAGTAAGATGCATTATCAAAGACAAGAGCTTGAGGTACACCAAACCTGGTTATGATAAATTGATCTATGAAATCAATAATTGCATCAGAATTGGCTACCTTCAAGGGAATTGCCTCTACCCACTTTGTAAAGTAATCAGTTGCAGTAAGGATGTACTTGTGCTGTTTGGAAGAATGAGGTACTATCTCACCAATAATGTCAAGCCCCCATTGTTCGAATGGTTGCTCAATAGTTAATGGTTGCAAAGGAAAAGCTGGTTTCCTTTGTCTTCCACTTGTAGTTTGACAAATTCTGCATTTCCTTACATAATCATGCATATCTTTAAAAAGAGTAGGCCAATAATAACCAGCACGAATTATTTTGTGACCTGTGGTATCGCCTCCAAAATGACCTCCTGTTGGTCCATCATGCAACTCCTGTAAAACCTTTTCAACTTCAGTCTTTTCAAGACATCTTAATAGAATTGAATCATAATTTTTTCTAAATAACACATTATCAATGATCTCATATTTAATAGCCTTTAACCTTAATGCGCGTTTACTCTTATAACTGAGATTAGAAGGAGCATACCCATTTTTCAAGTAATAAATAAGATCAGCATACTGAGATTCGGAATTTGTAACACTTATCTGACTTACTTGAATATCTTGATTTGAATCTTGATGTAATGGTATGTTATGAGCTCCTGCCAATAATCTGCAAAAACCTTGTCCTCTAACAATCTTGGCTCGTTTAATATCAATATCATATTCTTGCAAAGCTGTTACCCAATTAGCTCTCTTTTCTCCTACTTCTTTTTGAATTAATAATTGCCTCACTGCAGAGAATGGGAAAATGATTTGTGTATGTGTTTTCAAGAGAAAAGGTCTGAAATGTTTGATTGATTTAAACACAACAAAGGCTTGTTTTTCAACATCGGAATAATTAAGCTCAGCTCCTTGCAGATTTGAGCTAAAGAAAGAAATTGGTGCTTCGATTTCTTGATCATTGAGTTGTGTTAAAACGGCTGCATAGGATGTTTCAGTGGCCAGAGTATACAAAGTAAAATATTTGGAAAAATCCGGGGTATTCAATGCTGGTGCATTAATGATAGCTTGTTTGATTGCCTCAAAAGCTTCTTTTTCTTTATGCATCCATTTGAATATTGAATTCTTCTTGATCATATTTTGCATAGGTAAAACAATTAAAGAAAAATCAGGAATAAATCTTTTAACAAAATTGATTTGTCCAAGAAATGATTGCATGGATTTTTTGTTATGTGGTAAAGAAATATCAGAAATTTCTTTCACTCTATCTGGATCAATATATATACCATCTTTTGACACAACAAATCCTAAGAGTTTTCCTTCATCTAAAGCAAAGAAAAATTTCTTCGGATTTAAGGAAATACAAAACCTTCTACATCTTTCAAATATTTGTTTTAAGTCATGTAGATGATTGGCTCTCTTTTTTGAAAATACTGTTATGTCATCAAGATAAACAACAACTGATTTATTGATCAGACCTTTGAATGCTATATCCATGGCTCTTTGAAAAGTTGCTCCTGCATTTATTAGACCAAAAGGCATTTTCTGATAAGCATAAGTTCCCCATTTTGTTTTGAAAGTTGTTTTCAATCTGTCATCTGGATGAACTAAAACTTGATTATAGCCCAAAAATCCATCGAGAAAGGACATAAGTTCAGAACCAGCTACCTTTTGAAGTATCTGTTCCATGGTTGGCAATGGGAAATTGTCTTTTAAACATGCCTTGTTTAAATTTCTGAAATCAATACAGATTCTTATATCACCATTCTTCTTCCTTACGGGTACCATATTGGAAACCCAATTAGAGTGCCTGACTGGAAAAATGATTTTGGCTTTCAAAAGTTTATTAAGTTCTGATTTAATTTGACTTTCGAGATTTGGATGGATCTTTCTCAATTTCTGTTGAACAGGTTTACTATCAGGAAGCATTGGAATTGTGTGTTGAATAATCGAAGTATCATACGTTTTTAGATCATCGTAATTCCAAGAAAAAACGTTTTTATACTTATTCAGCAGTTTAATGAATGCATTCCTTTCCTCTGGAGTTAAATTGAGTCCTAAGTTAACGTTTTGAGGTTTAGAATCAGAACCAAGATTTACTAATTCAAACTTCAAAGTGGAACTTTGGAGTTTCGTATTAACAACTTTCTTGAATCTGTCTCTAATGTCATATAAATCCTCTAATTTAACAACAGATTTTGGAATGGAGTTTTCATTACCTTTTGAAGCGATTTCTAAATCATGATCATCTTCATCAATAATTTGCTCATCATATGATTTCTCTGAAGTCATGAAATTTAGAATATCTTGATCATGATAGAATACTCTCCAATTTGTAACATTATCTGGGACAGATGGACAGAAAATCAATTCTACAGAAAACCTATCAGGACTGCAATCTTCAGCAGGTAGGAGTTTAGACGCAACATTAGCTAACAAGTCAGCTAATGTATTCTGATTCCTAGGAATAGGAGAAATATTGAATGCTAAAAAATGAGTGGTGAGGTCTTGAACTAGGGTTTGATAGTGTTTAAGATGTCCTGAAAGGCAATGAATAGTATTCCTAACTTGTTTAATGACAATTTCGGAATCACCAAAAACTTTCAATTATTTAACATCTAACCCTGTAGCTTTATAAAGTCCTTGAACCAAGGCTTCATATTCTACGGTATTATTAGTACACTCAAATTCTAACCTGCATGACAGCATGGTTTTCTCCCCATCTGGATCAATTAAGATGCATCCAGCTCCAGCTCCATCACTAGACTTCGATCCATCAAAATATAACGACCAAAATAAAGATTTGTCTATTCGCTTATCTACAATTACATCAGAAATATTTACAATTCTGGAAGAATCAGGTTGTGAAAAATTTTCTATCTGAGAAACAAAAGTATTTACAGAAAAAGGTGATTGAGGAGCTTTGAAATTTCCAAGGAATGATTCAGCAGAATAACCTCCAAGAATATTATTGTTGAATGCCACAGGTTCATTAGGTTGTTCAAATTCAGTGACAGTGTGCGTCATATGTTTTTCTCGTTCAATTTTGATTTGATTTGGTTTCCCTTTATAGGGAAGCCACATGTGTGAATAATCAGTTGAGATATAACCGTTAAGTTTTGCAGACCAGCCCCTGCTCAAGATTAATCCATAGAATTCAGGAATATCAGCAATCAGAATATCAATTCTTTGGACAATCCTAGGATCGGAAGCTAATCTGATAGTAACTGAATTGATTTCTCCTACAACTTGAACTTTAGAGCGATCCAACTGAACGATATGAACTGCTGATTTCTGTGGTTCGATATTCAATTTAGCACAGACAGAAGTAGGCATTATATTGGAGGAAGCTCCAGAATCAATCAAACAATTGTGCAGATTTTTATTATACATCACATAAGTCAAAAGAAAAGGAGGAGTTTGAGAATTTGATTTTTCCCCAATGAGCACAGTATCAGTAGCATCTACCTTATCTGGTGGCTTACCAGTTCCTCTCGCTGCTTTTGCAACTACACCGCTTGGTAAAGGAGCAACTGGTGTAGCGTTTAATTCTTTCAATAGCAACTTTTGCTGGTGTTTCAGTTTGCTGAGTTCATGTAAGGAAATGTTGGCTTTAATATTTTTCATGTCTTCAACAATATTGTATTCCATAGGATCTGACACTACTAAAGTTTTCGTTGTTGATGTAGGAAGATTAGAAGAGGATGGCTGATTTTGAGTAGGTAATGGAGAAGTTTTCTTCACAGTAGGTTTGTCTTTGGTACTTGGAGTTATAATTTTCTTTTTAGGAACTGTTTGCACTGGATCTGCTGTAGATTTATTCCTAGTACTTACAGGCATAACTTCTTCATTATCAGAATTAGGGAGAATAAAATCCCACATTCCACTCAATTCAGCTATTTCTTCATTTTCATTTTCCTCATCTGATACTATAGATGTATCTTCTTCTTCTTCCTCTTCTTCTGATTCTGCATTAGAAATTACATTAGGAGGTTTAGATTCAACTTGGTTTCTTCTAAAATTTCGGAATGGTTTCTTGGTAGAAGTTTCAGCCACTTGTTTTTTAATTTCAACCATTTCATTTGACATGGTTTTAAGAACCTTCTATAAACCTTCCATGTCATATGGATCTTTGGCCTTTTTCTTTGACTCATCTCTGAAGCTGACTTTCTTTGATTTCCTTTCTTCAATAGAATTTTTCTTTTCCAGAGAAGTAATACGTTTTTCCACTGCAATAGCTTCTTTCATATTCTGAGCTAATGTAGGCTTTGCAGCTCTGTCTACAAAAATTTCTATGTTTGAGGGTAAGGCAGTTATATACCATTCGATTCTGACTTGCTCACTGGGTTGTGAATCTGTATGAATTTTGTTCAAGAGTTTGTTGAATCTGGCATTGAATTCTTTTATAGGTTCCTTGGGTTCTATCTTCAAATTTGAGAGATCATTGAGTAAAGTTGCAATTGATCGGTCATATCCAAATTTGTTCAGAAAATGATCTGCAAAAATGTCCCAACTCGTTATGGATCCTGATGGTAATGAAAAGTACCATGATCCTGCTACTCCCTGAAGAGTATATGGGAATAATCAACAACAACATCTTCATGTATGACTCCATTCAAATTAATAGCCAGCATAAAGTTATTGATATGTTCTTCAGCTTGAATGTTGAGATCTGGGCTAAACTTTGGAAGCCATTTTCCAAGATTGTCTGGTAAATCATGTAAAGGTGTAGCCATGTTGACTGCTCCTGGAGTAGACCATGGTCTCTGTGCCATTATTGGAACAACTATTGGAGGGATAGTAGAAACTGGTGGAATTTGAATAGAAGTGGTTGGAATAGATGATGTTGAGATTGATGAGGTTTGAGGAGATGATGATTGAGTAGATGATGTGGAAACTCCTGTACTTTGTTGAGAAGGGATTTCGGAAACAGGTATTTGAATATTAGATGTTGAACTTATATCACTTACTGATTCCAGTTGATTTTTTCTTGTCTTGACTCTACTAGGTAAAGGGAATTCTTTCGGAGAAATACCAAGTTTTTCACTTTGAAGCCTAGTAAGAGGTTTGGAAGAAACAAATTTTGAAGTTACACTACCTTCAGATATTTCAGACTCTTCAAGAGATAACGAGAATCCTTTCAATTTATGAATTATATCTTGAACTTTAGGAGACTCGGGATGTTGTTTGTCTGAATGTTTTGAGATTTTGGTAGTGGGTGTCTGAATATTTTCTACAATTTCTTCACTTGGATTCTGAATTTCAGAAGAAATTGAAGAAGTTAATGAGGGTGTTTTTCTCTCAGAATGGCTTGTGGATAAATATTTACTTGCCATTCATAGCTCAGGCCCTCCTTCTAGCGCCAAAAATGTTGAAGCCTAGAAAATCTCTGCTTCAAACATCGGGGAAAACCACCCGGTCGGGACCTTAAGGCAGCTCCTTTTCCATTTGGTATGGTGGCTCCGACTGGATTTAAAGGACCGGTTTCCTTGTAACTAGATGGATTGGATTGGATGGGTGGAAATGGGACTAAACTTAACTGAAATAAAACTATCTAATTTAAGCTAAATACTGATAAAGAAATTCTAACACTAACCCGGGTAATTATATGTGAATACAGCTTAAGATTCTTTCAATTCAACAATAACCATGAAAATGTATTATTAATTAAATTGAAATGTGCAGAAACAAATAAAGATAACTCTGTTTAAGAAATTAAACAGAGTTATAATAACATATTGCATTCATCATTGTATACCATTTACATGTAACTATGAAAAATAACGTTTCAATTATACTCAGAAATGATATATAAAAGGAAAGCGTTGTAAAAAAAAGTATCCATATAAATGATAGCAATTTTAAAACGAATATCATAAAACAAAAGAGATCAACAGTGAACAGATAGAAATACCTTGTTCATCTTGTAGACTTTCAAATGCAATCTGATATTCTATCCAATAACTCTTATGCAAAATCAAATTCCAAGGTACAGAAATGCAACACTTCAAAGATAATTCCACATGAAAATCACCAGATGTGATCCTTTTCAAAAAATATATAAGACAATGGAGTACAGAAATGAAATCTCCAAGTCCAAAAATATGAAGATCCAGGACCCCTCTCTAAATGCATGAGAGGGGTTTAAATACTACTTTAACTAACTCTAAAAATAGTTTATTACAAAAGTTAAGGATTCGGTTCAATGACCGTCCTTTTCCTAGGCTAAAATACAGTGAAATTAAAACTAAATCTATCTATCTATTAACTTGATCTTTAAGCTTGCAGGCATCCAGCATAGTTTTGAGAAGATGCGGTTGACCGACTTCAGAATTAAACTGTCCTGAAAAGACAGAGTCGGCAAGCGTAGGAGCAATCTTCTCTGTAGCATTGATGATACAATTGAGCGCATTTTGCTGACTGTGTGGCTTTACCAAGTACATCCAGTATGAGTCCCAATTCAATCTTGTCAGCCCTTGGATGGATTTTGCTCTTTCTTCTGCCTTTTGCCTCCATTCTGTTTGCAGTTGATTTGCCTGTGGGAGATATCCTGGAACAGTTTCAGAAATCAAGTTAGCTTTGTGTAAATTTTCATTTACATAATCAGTGAGAGTGTTTGCCACTGTAGATGCCTCCTCTGTTGCCTTTTCTTCCCTTCTGATTTGTGCATCCCAATTATTAAACAGTATTTATTTATGGTTCTCGTTAATGATGGGTGCACCAGCTTTTCTGCCTTCTTCTGTCTTTTGCCATGCTAGATAATCATTGATCTTTTCATTAATCAAATCATAATCATTTCGTAAATCTACGACATGATTTGTGATTTTATCACTCTCTTGGCACAAAGAATTCCATTGCAAGATTTTTTGGCAGAAAACTTCCTCTTGTTGCAGTAGTTGATTGTTCAAAGAGATGGTCTCTGAAATGAATTCTGGAAGTTTAGGATCATCTTTGTGCTGATCTTGGATAATCTGTATTTGTTTGTCTTTATCAGCCAAGATTTTTTGATGTCCTATTTGCATTTCTTGAAGTTGTTTTTGTAACTCTTCAAGTTTCAAATGTGCTTCCTTATTGGCCTGTACCTGTTGCAATTGTTGTTGCAAAGCTTTTACCTGTTCTTCTTTTTCATCCAACAAAAGTTGTATCTCAACTGCTTTATCAATTGTTGCAGAAGCATAAGCTCCTGTTATTTGCGTTAACTTAGTGAGATTATGAGTAGGCTCTATGGCTGGATCTTTCCACAGAACATTTACTTGTTCTGCTTCAGTAGCAATTGCACTTTCTATTTTTCTCTTTTTTCTCTGTCTCTTCACTACTTCTTTGTATTTTGGGCTGTAGAATACATCCAGAGGAGGAATGTCCTCTATATTAAGTATAATTTCAGAGGAGGGTGTGATTGGTATGTGCTCTGTCACTGTGGCTGTGCTGCTTGTTCCTGTATTCAAAACTTTGGTTGTCTGGACAGGGGTCTATACATTCTGTCCTTCTATATTAATCAATTGATTAAAGGTTTCCCATTGTTTATCTAACTCAATGGTGACTGGCTGTCGCTGTACATTGGGTGGAGGAGGATTTGTTTGTTGAGAAGTCAAAATTTGTTGTTGAGTAAGCTCTTTAGATTGTGCAGAATCTTTAATGGATTCTTCCATTTTATCTTCCTTTTCTTTAGACTTATTGGAGTGTTCAGAATCTATGTCAGATTTTGATTTGGATTTACCTGTACTTGAACTGCCGTTAAGACTAACACTAGGAGTTTGGTCCCTTGCAGGCTCTAAGCATAGATTATCCAAAGGAATAGGAATTAGTCTCCTTTCTCTGTAAAGCTTGAATTCCTGAAAATCCTCTGGAGATAGCTGCGTTCGAGCTGAACTCAAAACTTATTTAAATGAATTTCTTGCTTGGAACATATCATCAAAAAGATCCTGTTCCCCGGAAAATTCCCTTACTTTGATTGCATTGGTAAAATTCTTAACAATATCATCTGGGTCAAATAACCTTCTTGAGAATTTGAACAGCTGTAGGCATGTAACGTTGCCTATCTCTTGAAATGCATGACCAATATCAAACAGTGAAAATGTTCCACACTTTATGGGAAATTGTGGCCAAATGCCCTTTTTCTTCTCTTTTAAATCTTTTGTTATACCTCCTTGGCCACAGGTCTGATAAGCAATTTCACGGGCCACAAGTCTATCTGGAACATATAAGGGTAAAACATGGGGAGAAGCATAACTTCCAAAAACCCTAATATAGGTGAGCAATTCTTCTCCAAACCATCTCGCGACGGGGAGAATATCAATCTCTGTTTCCGAGGATAACCTCGGGGCATCCTTATTATACAATGTTCTGTACAATGGCAGCATTATTCCATGACAAATTTGGTAAAAATGGGGGACAAACTTAGACTCCCAGAGTTCTTTATGGTACACATGAATGGGCAAAGGATCATGGATAGTCCATTTCCAGCCCATCACAGGGAATTTAGAGACATAGCAGATGGCGTCCTTGACATAAGCAGATAAATAAAAAGGTGGATAAACTCGCTGGGAAACATTTCGTTTAGACCGGTAATGAAAAATAGCAGTGGTGAGATTATCAGATAGGATTTTGGCCCAATCTACAATTGTAGAATTAACAGCGGCATTCAACAAAGGAAGCCATTCGGGTAAGATCATATTTATGTCAGGCTTTCCAAAAAGCCTGCATAACATGGCAGCAGTAAAAAAATAAGGAGAGGTAAGTGAACCCGTGCTGTACATACCTTGTTTGTTCTTCTTCAATGGTTCACTTCTTTTGGTCCACTCCTTTGTGCATTCTGCCAAATTTGAGTGTTCTTTGGCAAAATCTTCCATAAATTGCTTGTTGAAAGACGCCTGAGGTTCTGGCAGCTTATACATTAATCTCATATCTTCTATGGTGAATGACCCGATTAGTTCTTCAGATGGATTTCTGAATTGTTTGTCTGAAATATCTGTGCTATCCAGCACCCATCTTACCATGTATGTGTATGGGAGAATCCTTGGCCTTGCTGCTATTCTATGGAGAAATGAGCAAGCCAAGTCTCTAAGGCTTGCTTCGGACGTATTCTTTGAACCAGCTGTAGTTGCAACTTTTATCACCACAGGGTTTTCATCTTCTAACAGATTATACATTCCCTCCCAAGTGGATATACCGGCGTCCTTGTTACAGGCAGTGTCTGTGTATAGCGAAGCCATTTCTTTGTTCTCAGAATTTGAGCTCTTCTCCTTCTTACCCATAGTGTTTAGCGGAAGCTTTGTATAGTGGTCTGCTCCTTCATGCCTGCGTTTTATGAATAAATGAGAGTAATGATATAAGAAAGGTGATGAGACTGTTTTGAATGTGAAAGCGGATGAAATATAATATTTAAATTGTGAAACGACTTTCAATCTAAACACAATCTCATTTCACATTAATAATCAATACAATCATTTAATATAATCATTAAAGCGCATAACGGATTTGACATATGAGAAGATTTCCTTGGGATAGCGCGCCTACTTGAATCTGCGATATTGCGATCTGCGATTTGCTGCGAAATATCGCAATATCGCAATGTCGCAATATCGCAAAATGAAGTCATCGCAGTCATAAAAATAGCGCAAAAGTGGAAATTGCGCAATAGCGCAAGAACACATATCGCAAAAGCGCAAAATGAGAAAAGTGCATATCGCAAAAGCATAAAATTGATAAGAGCGCAAAAGATATTTATTAATCATTTTTGTTTTCTGCGCTATGTGATCTGCGATCAATGCGTTTTATATATACTATTTTGTTAATGGATGCGCTATCTTGTTTCAAGAGCAATTTTATTATAATCTATCATAAACTTAAGTGTTTCTAAATATTCTTTCTAAGAGATTTCTATAAGTTTATGATAGAAAGTTTTATTTGAAAGGCAAACAAATCCTAATTGATTTTTTTGGATTTTAACTAAGGGTCCTCATTTATTTAGTATTATTACTAATATTAAATAAAAGGGGGGTTGTTGCTGGTCACAACAGGTTCAGAAGCTGAAATTTTTATGAGGCGAAGCCAAAATCCTGAGGATGCTGGTGTAAAAATTTCAGATCAAGGTGCAGAATATTTTTGGAGATATGATCTGTGGAAGTCAGGGTTTTTGCAGGCTCATGAAATTCATCTCAAAGAAGTGACCTTGGTAAATTCGTCATAACTCTCTCTCTGAGTATCGGATTGGAATTCCATAAAAAGTGGCGGATAGTGCACAGTCTGTACTTTTCCCTCTATCAATTTCAGAGCCAAACGAAGAAACAGTGACACATGGCATTCCGTACAAGTGCGCTCTTCTGAAACAATCCATAATTAGGGCATTGTGAGAAATTGGGTATAAATCTCTCTTGAAGAATCCAAATTGGGTCAGACCTATGGCATTCGAAAAACGACTCAAAGGACCACTATAAGAATGAAAATCAGATATTGAAGATCTGAAATAACAGAGATACACTAGATTCAATATCGAGCTCCTAGAAGGCAAGAAAAAGCTAGATCATGTGTTGTCAAGGGTTGCAAAGGACCAGAATTTCTACGACAGAAAAGCAAAGCAAGGTGTAGCAGAGGGTAGCATGACAAGAGCAGAAACCAAGGTGCATAACAGCAGCAATAATTTCATCATATGAAGTCTTCAAGTGGGCAGCACTGCATACAATCATTGTAAAGGTATCTTTGTACTAAGTCATTGTAAAAACATTATTGTAAAAATTGTACTAGTGTCTATCCACCAAGGGTTGAAGAGGCAGTGTTGGGAGGTCTAGGATCATAATTAGGTGGTTGTGTCAAAGTTGGGGTTATGGTCTAGTATATCTTCTTCTTCTACATCATTCTATATCATTGTAAAGTGGACCATTTTCCCTGGTACGGGAGTCCATTCTTCTTTTATTCTTCTATAGGGTGGTAAGGTGGTGCTAGGGTGAGTTGTAGCTCATTGGGTGTTGGGGCATCCGTTCAGTTGACTACTTAAGAATCTCGGGCGTTGGAGCGTCCATCCGATGGGAGTTGGAGAAGAATGCTTTTCTAGATTCTAGGAAGTTGGAGCTTTATTTTCAATTGGAGTTGAATATTAAAGAATTATTAGAAAAGCATTAGGTGGTTTTTGTCCCGGAGTGGGTTTCCACCTTAAAAACCGTGTGCATTTTTGTTCCTCTTGTTTGCTGCTATCATTGTACAAACACTAATAATAATTGAAGATTAACTAACGCTCTAATTGATAGGAATATTGATTCAACCCCCCCCCCCCTCTCTCAGTATTTCCAACAAGCTTTGCATGCATCCTCAACCTTGAGAGCATACAGGTTCTTGGCTCTTGAACCGATCTTCTTCACCTATATCATGGCTATATGTTTAAGGAACAAATTTCCTTTTCTAAACATCACCTCATAACCACGGTCTTCCAATAATGCTATGGAGACAAGGTTATTCCTTAGGCCCAGAAAATATAAAACATCCACTAGTTTGAGAGGGGAGCCAAAATCCCTCTAAAAGGTAATTGTACCTATATCAGACGTGTTATACCTCTCGTCATCTCCAAACTATATGTTCTGGTGGAGGTCCTTATCCACCAAGTCACTGAAGAGATCTCAATTCCCCATCATATGGAACAAGGCACCGTTATCTAGATACCACATGCATCCCATTATAGTGCTAGTCATGCATGTAATGAGAGTAAAATCAAGCTTGAACTGTGAAGCCAATGCTTCACCCGCTACAACTGCATGCTCCTTATTGCTTTCCTTATTCTATGGAAAATTCAAAGCATAGTTCCCATGCTCGTGATAGTGAAAACATCTGATCTTGGACAAGGCTCTCTTGCCCTCTTCACCTTGGGAGTTCTTTCCCTTGGCTTTCTTGCCTTTCCCCACTAATGCACAATCTTCTTCTTTGTTGGTGTTGGATATCCCGTCTCTGGTGCTCTGCCTTATCTCTTCTATTACCAAATCTGACCATAGTCGCTCCCAATATGGTAACTTCTCCCTCCCATTCACAGAGTCCTAGTAATTATGCCAGCTCTTGGGAAGGCATGGAAGTGTTAGGCTCACAAAGTCATCATCGGCTATGGTCACACAAGCACTTCCAAGCTCATCTCGATATTGAGTGAACTTTTCCAAGTATGTTGCTACCATCCTGCCCTCCTCCTTCTTGATCTTTTTGAGCCTTTTCTTCAGCGCCAACTTCCTTTGTTCGATGTTGTTCAGAAATAGATTTGTTAAGACCTTCCACATAGCATATGGAGTATCCTTCCCATGGAGACTCGAGACAATATGATCTTGAACTCCCTCTAACAAGATACTTCTCACCTTTGCTACCTTCTTTTGCCATGCATCAAGAAGTTGGGCATCTATTGTTGTGGGCTTGGGAATATCAATATCTATAAATTCCTTCAACCTGTTGTCCTCCAACACTGCCTCCATCATGTCCTTCCATGAAATATAATTCTGATTTCCCTCGAGTGCATATTCGAGTCTCAATCCATTGAAAGACATCTTGATCTGCTGCTAGACCTTGAAGAATAAATATGCAAATTTGAAACTTCTCAAGAAAAACTCAATTTCTTCTCCACTATTGTGATTCCTCATGCTCTAATACCATGTAGAAATTATATAGAAGCTCTATATCAATGGATTCAATACGATCATGTAATGTACTAAAACAAGATATCGAATCCTTCTACTATATTTGCAGAATATAAAACATGATTGCTCAATCACATGCAAGTAAGAGAAAGGAAATTATCAATCACACAATAAAATATGTATATGGGGAAATCACCTTCTCAAAAACCCTCTATCATATATTTTACATGGTCAAAGAATCATGAAACAATACAAGGCTTTCTCACAATGATAAAATCTTGCACTCTACTGATCGTCTCACCCTGATCCTCCTCAAAACTGACTAGAAATTCTTCGGAAAAATTGACTAACACTTTGCCAATTCTCAGCCCCTGCTTATCCTAGCCTTACTCACACAATCCCTAGGAAATTAATCCCTATTAAATAGGATAATAAACCTTCCTTTACTATGCAATCAATCATGAACCTTCCTCTGACTTTATAATTGCGTTTGGGAAATTCACTAATAGTAAAACTAATAGTTAATTTCCCTTTAAAATTTGTCTCAACTGGTTCGTCATTATAATTGACATGCATGCAGCTATTAATAGTGAATCATCAGTTACTTGATAGATCACTACTTGTGAATTAAATCTAATTTAATTCACTTGACCTCTCACTACCTCATCACTCAGTTAGAACTAATTAAATTGATTTTAACTCAATTAATTTGAGTTAACTCATTACACTCACACCACACTAGTGAATTAATTGCAACTGGACCCTGAAAATAATAGAATCACTCTACATGCCTCACCATTGACCCTCAAATCGAAATTATTGAGCTAACTAAATCTATCTCACTTATTTAACTGATACAAGTTGTTATGAGATGAAATTACAATATACTTTCAATTTAATTAAGGATATACTTTCAAGTTAATTAAGGGATAATTAAATCAAAAGCCTCACATGGTAGCCATTTATGGGTGCCATTTTCTATATTTTGTTTCTAGATTCAAATTTCACTATTTCTTGTTACAAACTTCAACATTCCTCACCATAGAACCAACTAATACTAGTTTCTCTACAACTCCCTCAAATGAGGATGGCTCAGTCTCTACAAGCTCACTCATCAGAGTCATGTATACAGTGTACCGATCTAGAGACCTCCTCCACCTGCACTATGATGTGGGTGCTCCCACATCCTCTATAGGGTCATGAAATAATTTTTCATCTTCCCTAGTTTGTTTCCTTCCATCTTTGGATGTCTCGGCTTGAGTGGATGTCACCACTCTATGCTCCTTTGCTTGTGGTTGATCCACAACTTCCTAAGGTTCTTCCTTTGGAGATAAAAGCTCCTGATCTGAATGAAACTAAAGCTTCCTCTCAAGAGAACAACTCATTTCCTTCTCCTCAACAAACTTTGAATCCCTATGAACAATTCTCATCTTGAGGGATGGAAAGTACACACGATAGTTGTGAGGTGTTTGTCTGTACCCTGAAAAAATGCCAAAATATGTTGTTTTCTCTAGCTTTTTCCTTGATTCCTTGGAAATATGACAATAAACTAATGATCCAAAGAACCTGAAGTGTGACACATCTGGTTTCTTCCGTGAAAAATATTCTTCTAGTGTAATCATGTCAAGAATCCAATGAGGACTCTTGTTCTACAAATAGACCATTATGTTGCATGATTTAGCCCACAAGTGTAGTGGTAGGCCTTGGTCATGCAACATCATCCTTTCTTCCCCCACAATACTTCTTTTCTTCCGCTCATCCATCCCATTATGCCATGGGTTATGGGGTGTTGTTAACTCTTGTCGAATGCCTTCATTTGCATAGAAATTTTGGTCATGCAACATCATCCTTCTTCCCCCACAATACTTCTTTTCTTCCCCTCATCCATCCCATTATGCCATGGGTTATGGGGTGTTGTTAACTCTTTTCGAATGCCTTCATTTGCATAGAAATTTTTAAACTCATTCAACTTGTACTCACCTTTGTTATCACTCCTAAGAGCCTTCACTTTATTTCCAATTTCTTCTCAACAAGTGCTTTAAAGTCAAAAAAACTTTGAGAATTTCTAGTCTTTATTCTTCAAGAAGAAGATCCAACACTTCCATGAGAAATCACCTACAAATATAACATAATACTTGTGCTTAGCAGTGGAGGCTATTCAGAAAGGTCCACATACATCAGATTGGATCCTTTTAAGGACTACATGTGCCTCGTTGTCTTGATTATTGAAGGCAGATTTTGTGTACTTCCCTAAGGTATAGCCTTTGCATGTATCTCGCTGCACTAGTTCTCCTTTTGGAAAGAATGTAGAAATAGTCTACATGATATTCAAAGTGCCATGACGTAAATGGCTAGTTATTCTATGACATAATTCACCGATAATGGCTTTTCACCTTCTTTGCTTTTGTGCTCAATGTTGAAAATTATTCCACATCTAATTTGTATAGGTTCTTCATTTGAACCCTGATTTTCTTCACTTGTCCCATGGAGATGTATCTGAGGAAAGCCTTCCCTTTTTTGAATATCACATTATAGCCATGGTCTTCCAACATAGAAACTGAAACAAGATTATTCTTTATACCCAGAACATTCATGGCATCCTAGAGTTTGAGAGGGGAGTCAGAATCCCTCTAAAAAGTAATTATACCAATATCGATTGCACTATACCTTCCATCATCTCCCATCTCGATGTGAATATGGAGGTATTTCTCCTCCAAGTCACTGAAAAATGATTTGTTCCCCATCATATTTAATGAGTCACCACTATCCAGATATCACACACTACCCATCATCGTGCTCACCATGCATTTGATGAGGGCGAAATCAAGCTCGAATTGTGAAGCCAAAGCTTCACATGTCGCTCCTCCTGAGGGATTCTTCCTCACCTTCTTGTGTGGACACTTCGTGGCATAGTTTCCCAGTTTATGACAGTGAAAGCACTTGATTTTGGATAAGTATTTCTTGTTGCCTCCTTGACCGGATTCTCCTTTGGATTGGGATTTCTTCCCTTTCCCTTTCTTTTCCTTTCTAGAAAAGACATAGTTTTCCTCATCATTAAACATATATGAGGTCATGTCTCTAGTATTCCACCTTACCTCCTCTTTTACCTACTATCATACCAAATTCATTCCAAATTTGGTGGCTTCTCCCTCCCATTTACCAAATCCTTGTAGTTGTGCTAGCTCTTGGGAAGGCCTAGAAGTGATAGGCTTAGAAAATCATATTATACAAAATATAACATGAACACTCCCAAGTTCATCATGACATTGTATGAACTGTCTCAGGTACTATGGTATTATGTCGCCCTTCTGCATCTTGATATTCCAAAGCTTTTCCATGAGTGCCAGCTTCCTATGGTCGCTACTGTTCTAGAAAAAATTGTCAATGCTTTCCACATTGAATACAGTGTCTCTTTCTCGTGGATATTAGAGAAAATATTTTCTTGTAATCCCTCGAATACGATCCTCCTCACCTTGGCTATAGACTTATTCTATTCTTCTATATATCGAACATCAAGTGTTTGTGTTTTCAGGATCTCAATATCTATGACTTCCTTCAACCCATTATCTTCCAGCACTACCTCCATCCTGTCCTTCCAAGAAACATAATTTGAGCTACCCTCAAGGGCATACTTGAGTCTTAGTCCATAGAAAAGAATCCTGATAGATCTAAATAGTTGATCCTGCAAATTCGATCCTCATGCAAATCAAACTTTGAATTCTCTTCTCTACCATGAATCATGATTTGATACCATGTAGAAATTCTATGTAGATTCAAAACTTTTCATGTAATTTACTAAAACATAAGACTAAAATATACTAAACTCATCTATGGAAATAAACTCATGATCTAAAAAGAAAATCATAAACATACACAATGATTCAACACACATACATAGAGATTTATCTAGGGGAAAGAAACTTCTCAAAACCCCTTCCTATTTGTATTTCATTAATCAAATAATTGAGAAGAAATACAGTGTTTTCTCAAGCCTGAGCAACCTCTGCACTAGTATCATCTATCTCACTACCTCACAGACTGACTTTGGCCAACACTTAACCAATTTATCAGCCTTCCAAGTTCCTATTTCCTTGAGGTGTTCCTTGAGTAACTAAGCCCCTATTTCATAGAAAATTCCTCAATTTGGATTGTGGAATTCCTTAAGGCCAATATTTGACTACATGCACCACTTGTACAACTTGGAATAATTTACAATTTATAGTACACTTCCCTTGAACTCCAATCTCAATTGGGTAACTTTAATTTTCTGCATGCATCAGTTATTTTGGGTTGATTGATTATTTATCTTGTTGATCACTCAAGTACAAATCCCACTACAGACCTTCCACTAGTTCTCCAACAGTTAGAACTAGTTTAACTAACCATAACTCAATTTAACTAAAATATATTGATAGAAATTAGAAATCAATCATACTAAATTGAATTCAAGTGTCTCCAACTTGAATTAACTGAGTTAACTAAGTGACAAGTTCAATGTCACCTCAGTTAACTACCTCGAAGTATTCTGCTGAAACTGAAATTCGACTTTTAATCAAGTTTTATGAATGCAAAGTCAAAACTGGATTTTCTTATTGCATTTTCAACAAATTTTAATTTATGGTGAATATTCTTTTCTACCAATTCTTTGAATTCAACAAATTTAGAGAAAACTTCATTCTTTTTCTGCATGAAGAAGATCCAACTTTTTATAGAAAATTCATCAACAAAAATAACATAATACCTATGTTTTTTTATAGAGGCTAGGCTATCAGAAAGGGTTCATTGACGTCAGAGTGGACCCACTTCAAGATTACATCTGCTCTGCCATCTCGACCCTGAAAGGTGCATGTTACATACTTCCCCATTGTAAATACCTTGCATACATTATGTTGCTCAAGGGTTCCTTTTAGGAGACCGGTGATAATATGTTGCATGATATTCAAGGCCCCATGGTGTAAATGACCCATGCACCTATGCCAAACTTCTCAAACATCTCGACTCTGCACCTTCTCCGCCTTGCTACTAAGTGCAGCGAAATATTCCACCTTAATTTTATACAAGTTATTCACGAGAATGTTGATCTGTTTCACTTACCCTTTATTGAATAAAACATTGTAGCCTCTATCCTCCTATACTACTAAAAATATTAGGTTCTTCTTTAGCCCATAAACATACATAACATTTGTCAAATGAATATGGGAGCCTGAATCCCTCTTGAAGGTAATAGTTCTAATTACTTTGGCACTATACCACCCATCATCCCCAAGTTCTATGTGCATCTATATATCGTTATCCTCCAGGCTACTTAAGAATTATTTTGATCCTTTCATATGGAACGAGGCACCTAAATCAAAACACCTGAATCATTATTGAGGGTGAATTAGTAGTGAGAGAACTTATAAAATTTTCTCAGGTTATTATTCTTTTAATCCATGCACAAACTTAAATACACAACCATATATTAACACATCAAAATAAACATGCAACCATAAAATAAATAAACACAATGGAACAAGAAATTCTGGTGGAAAGCCCACTCCAGGGAAAAAAACCACCTGTTATTGTTGCATTGCTCGAATTCTGTTATTTCGAATAATTCTTTACATAGAGTTAAAAATATGCCTACTATGAAATGGCAACTATTTCTCATATGGATCTATAGACTACCATCCGCTAACAGCGACCATGATAAATGACCCTCACCTCGTTACTCCTAAACTATCAATGACTCTACAAACTTCGATCTTTTGGAAGCTACCACGACCAACAAGCCTCACCCAGTTTCTGCTGAACTATCCAACCACCAATGGATTGATAAATATTCTCACTTATATTGACTTCTCCTGAGGCACCCAACTCTTCTCCTCTAAGTGGTTATCATTTCAAAATATTTCATACTGGAACCAATAACTACTCAACATGAACAATGCATCAATGTATCATCAAAGCTAAAAAAAAAACTGAATCAACACTACAACAAAAAAATACATCATTGTCACACCAAACTAATCTACTAATCCACACTTCACCTTCTCATTCACTGCAGAAAATTGATGGTTGAAACATATTGCAGCTCATTGTTGCTATTACTACAGAATACTTTAGAAACTTCTGCACTAGAAAATACATGCATCTTACACACTCTTCTTCACACAAACACTCACTCAACACATTAGACAATCAACCATAATAGCATTGAGCTTCCTCTAATATGTAGATTAAATCAATTTTTCAACTCAATAATTACAAATAACTATTGGGCTTCATAACTTTATTCATATGCTTGATTAGATTCAGATTTAGCTCATTGAATCTATCAAACAACTAACATCAGTCTAAGACCTCAGCCAGTTGATGGATCATCTTCTTCAATTGTTGAAAACTCATCCAAGCCATTATGATAATTCTGCAACTTATCTCATAGGCCAAGAATAAGTCAGTGACATTCAATACCTACTCTGCCCATCTCAATCACAAATACCAACACCTCCATCTCCTCAAGCAACAACCACAACATCTATGAACACCTGCAACACATGTAGCAACATCTCCAACTCTTGTAGAAACATCTCCAACTCCTTCAGCAACAACATCAAGTCATCCAACTGGCTTCAACACTGATATAGGAATATCCAACATAGGAAACCATAACCAAATACATTTTGCAACATATCCAATGTTTCCAAGACATGTAGAGACATATGCAACAACTAGAGCAACAATCCAACCACCTACAACAACATCATCTCCAATAAACACAAAATTTCATGATTCCATCTCAACTCATCCTCCAAAACATCTCCACTAAGTCATTCCAAAACTAATTTGACATCAATTCCAACCAATAGTACCACCTAACATCACACGTATAATCCATCTCTACTCATCCTCCACTCTTGCACAAGGTTTAGTCACAACCAAGTTGACATCAATTTTAACCAATAAGAACAACAAGGAAAACATCCATCACACATACACATGCATATGAAAAGAAACATCATGAACTTGTTGACATCAACTCCAACATTACAATGCTAACAAACTCCCTCTTTGGAATTGATGTCAACCTCAACAACATGTGAGGATGACCAACTATCCATCCAAATTATCTCCCCCTTTGACATCAATGGCAAAGGGCCATACCAACACTAATGAAAATTCTAATAATATGTCGAATGAGATAAGGACTCTCCCTGTCATAATCAACACCATGTATATACAAGAGTGATGTAGACCAATAACAGATACCTCAGCTGCTAACATGTCTCTAACCACTGCCATGCCAAGTCTAAAGAATAAACATGATCCCCCAAGCATGTAATGAAGTTAAAATCATGCACTTTTCCTATTGTAGAAACACATATGCATGCTACAATAAGCTTCCTTGCCAAATTAAAGAAACTACTGCTCATGGACCATGACTCTAATTGACTCTAGACAAGATATTCAACAAAGTACAATATATACAATGCTTCATGGAGAAAATATATGTTTGTGACAAATACATAGGACTGACATGTGAACCCTCTATAAAACCTCCTATCACCAACCATGACTCTATAGACCCAAGTTTACATCATGCACCCAATGTAGTGGGGCTACATAAAAGATATACAAAGTAACACGTGACTTGGACATCCATTGACCCATACATAACTTAGTACACGCTAGAAACCATGGGTATCTCCCTAAGAAATGTACCCAAAATATTACTCAATGATAGTACATGGCTTTTACATCCACACACAAAGGTGCTCCCTTCAATACATGCCCAAAATATGAAATAACATGAGTACATGGAAACAATGAGCATCAATATATGCTCCATATAGTAAGAACAATAATAACATTATCCATGGCATATGCAACAAAACATAAGACCTCCATGATAAATGTCATGATTTCTCAATGTGTAACAACAATCAATAAAATAACTAGCAATATCATGTGCTAGTACATGGCCACTCAACACCTTTGCCATCACCATCCCATTAATGAACATCCTGCAACAAAATTATGATAACTGCAAGCAACCACCATGCTCCACGTGCATCAACTAAATCAACTAAAATCTGCATCAATATGGAGAAGCAACAAATACATATTCTCATTATCATGAGGCTCATCAACCAACAGCATAAGCTATGAGCAGAAAATAAACAAGCAACTAGGATGTAATATCTCCAAAAATATCAAGATATGGCCAATATGCAATGCATCTGAGCATCAAAAAAAATCAAAGAACTGATCTATGCAGTAGAAATATTACTCATTATCTCCTCAACCTCAAATCATCAATTCACTCTCTCTATATGTATGAGAAACAATATAAGTCATCATGATTCATCCACCTAATACATATCAATAGCGTGCATGAAAATATCATGAGAAACAACAATAATCCTTCTCATATCTCATCCATCCAATCAACACATGAGCAAAAACATGATGCATATATAATAGAAACCGTGAGCAATAAAGTGCATATTCTAGATTAGTATCTCCAACACATCATTTGATATCCATGGAAGCAACACATGTTATTTCTCTATCAAAGACAATACACAAATCATGTCATGCAAGCATATGATCTTGCTAGTATATGGCAACAAGAAAATATATATTCCCTGCAACACAATCATGTCAAGTAATCATAGTAAAACTCCTCCATAGCGAGCATGATGCCAGCAATATGCAAGTCCATTTGGAATCACAAATTCTCCCCCCTGAATGTGTCATCCTCCATCACACATAGACAATTGATATAAGAATACTACATGATTTCCATATCATCATTAACATCAATTAAAAACTAAAACATATAGCTACTCCAAAACAATTAACAAATGTACATGGCTAATCCAACTAACATCAATCTGAAATAGAAATAGATCTAAAATGAAAAGAATTCTCCAAACCTCATGAACTCCCCTAAAAACATGCATCTCCTACAATATGAATATTTGTCTTTTCATACACTTACCACTATGGTTCACATCAAAAAATATACATGCAAGTCATGATGCAACCCTATGCTCCCCCTCAGTCCAAACAAGCCTCAGTTTTTTGTGGGATTTCCTTGTTGCTCTTTTCTCCTCCAAATTTTTATCTGTTGATTTTCTTCTTCTTGTGTGGTTTACCTTGCATAATCTCCTCTTTCTGATTGGATCTCCTAACAAACATGGGAATCTTGCAATCCTTGGCCTTATGACTAATATTTAAAAAAAAAAACATCTAATGTGACCAAAGAATAGAGGAATAGGTTGATGTCTTCTATTAGTATAATTTCCATTTCTTGCATTTGCAATAAATATACCTATGGAAAAAATCATTTCATGGGAAACAATAACCATAAAAAGGACTATTATACCCGACGGATGGATATTTCCTTTGCATGCATGCTTGATGTTGCTTCTCCTTTGGCTTCTCCTTTTGATGAGTGAGTAACCTCTCCATTTTTTCACATCGTTGCTATGTGACCATGAATTCCATAATTTTAACACCTTCCAATTATATTATTATTCTTGGGCATCTTTATCTTATTCTTCTACTTGATGCATGCCTTTTTATTCTTATTGTTTTTGTTACAACTAGATGCTCCAAAAAATTTTGATTTTCTTGTCGATGCTTGAGCACTAGCTTTAAACCTCTAATTTTTCTCTTGCAGAAATTGCTTCAGCCTTCAATTTTTGGCATCCATCCTCCAAATCCTTATACTTCTTCTACATTCCATTTGCGATTTTCCTTCCTTCGTCCAGATGAATTTTCAGATATGAAACTTCTTCTCTCAATGCACACTCTTTTTCATCAAACATTTTCAACAACATCCTTTGACCTTTATTTTCATCCTTGAGTTTTTGAATTTATTCTGCTAGAGCCATTATCTTTGATTTCTCTTCAATATTGATGCTCGTTCTCTCATTGCAATCACTAGTTCCTTCATCTTCTTATGAGGAGGATTGATATGTTATTTCAATAAAAGTAGAATAATTTTCATTTTTATCCATTTCTAAAAAATTCAATTTTCCTCCAATATACAAGTTCTGCAACCTTTCCAACATTTCTTTGGCAGTCCCACAATGCTTCACAAACTTGCTATCATATTTTGAAATACTATTCAAAATAATATTTCAAGCCAAATAGATTCATCCTCAATTCCGTACTCAACTGATAAAAAAATATCTCCATCAACAGATAAAAAATATGAATTCAAATTCACTATCCAAGTTGCAATTTACCTTCGTGAAGTATTGGAATTTCTTGTTGATCCATTTCAAAAAAATCACAAAAATTATGCTAAAATCCCCAATATCCACTCTCTAGCGATTAAGTTGCACCTAAGAGCCCCACTCTGATACCAATTATGGGAAATTAGATCACTACTGAGAGGGGGGTGAATCAGTAGTGAGAGAACTTATAATTTTTTCTCCAATTATTATTATTTTAATCCATGCACAAAATTAAACACACAACCATAGGTCAGAGCATCAAAATAAACAAGTAACCATAAAAGAAATCAACACAGTAGACACAAGTATGTCTGGTGGAAAACCCCTCCAGGGAAAAAAACCACATCTTTCTTTTGCACTTCTCAAATTCTAATATGTCAAACAATTCTTTACATAAAGCTACAAATATGGTTGCTATCAAATTGAGATTATTTCTAATATAGATCTATGGGCCACCATCCATTGAAGGCCACCATAATAAAAAATCCCCGCTTGGTTATAATTAAACTATAAACAACTCTATAAACTCTGATCCGCTAGAAGCTACCACGACCAACGAGCCTCACCCATTTTCTGCCAAACTATCCAACCACCATTGGATTGAAAAATATGCTCACGTATATTGAATTTTCCTAATTCACCCAACTCTTCTCCTCTATGTGGTTCTCATTTCAAAATATTTTAGAATAGAACCAAGAACTTCTCAACATGAGCACTACAACAACGTATCATCAAAGCTCAAACAAAAACCGAATCAACACTACAACAAAAAATCCATCACCATGACACCAAACTCATCTACTAATACACACTTCACCTTCTCATTCACTGCACAAAACTGATGATTGAAACATAATTCAACTCACTGCTGCTACAACTGCAAACTCATTCATAAAATTATACACTAGACAATGCATGCATCTTGCACACTCTTCTCCACACACACACACACTCAACATACTATAAAATCAACCATACTATCATTGATATTCCTCCAATATGTAGATGAACTCAAGTGCTTAAATTAATACTTACAAAGAACTACTGATATTCACAACTTTATTCATATGCTCGATTAGATCTGGATTGAGCTCATTGACTCTATCAAACCATTAAATCCACTTTCTTTTTGATATTTTCAAATTTGATTATATTTTTGAGGTCCCATGATCTTTTCCGAACATAAATCGAAAAGTTCCAATCAAGAATGTCGCCACAACATAAACATTAGCTAAAAAGTGTGAGGAATGTAGAAAAAAACACATGAAATGGCTCGGTCACATGCATAGGCCTGTCTGAAATTGACTGGATCTTCTGGTCACTCGCATGGACCTTCATCTACGAAACCAGAGTTTTTTAGTCACTCCCATGACCCATCCTCCATGTGATTGGGCTAAATATAAGTAAAAACATTGCAACATTTATCTAGGACCTCATCTAGCCAATGGATCATCTTCTTCAGCTCCTGAAAACACCTCCAAGCCATTGTGATAATCCTGAAACTAATTTCATAGGCCAAGAATAATTTAGTGACATGAAAGACCTAATCTTCCAATCACAATCACCAAGACCAACAAATCCAACTCCTCAAGCATCAACCACAACATCTCTAAACACCTCCAACACCTGTAGCAACATTTCCAACACTTGTAGCGGCATATCCAACTCCTACAGTAGCAACATCAAGTCATCCATCTTCCTTCAATACTGATAGAGAAATATCCAACACAAGTATCCACAACTAAATACATGTATCAGCATATCCAATGTATCCAAGACATGTAGAGACATATGCAACAACTAGAGCAGCACTCAACAACCTGCAACAGTAACATCTCCAATCAACACAACATATCATGAATCCATCTCAACTCATCCTCCAAAAAATCTTCATTAAGGAATGCCATAACTAAGTTGAAATCAATTCCAACTAATAGTACCACCCAACATCACATGTAGAATCCATCTCTTCTTAGCCTCCACTCTTGCACTAGGTCTAGTCACGACCAAGTTGACATCAATGCCAACCAATAGGACCACCAAGGAAAATATCCATCACACATATACATGCATATCAAAAGAAACATCATCAACCTGTTGACATCAATTCCAACGCTACAATGCCAACATATGCAATCAAGGTGAAGACTAATTTGAATTATGAAGCAAGTGCTTCACCTCCTGCTCCTCCTGAGGTCTTATTGTTTGACTTCTTATGCAGAAGCTTTGTTGGAGAGTGCCCAAGGTTTTGGCAAGAAAAAAATTCACCTTGCTTAAGTCTTTCTTCTTTCATTATTCTAGTTGGACTCTGACCTACTTTGGAACTTCTTTCCCTTACCTTTCTTTCCCTTCCAAACCAAGGAAAAATTATCTTCCTCCTCAACTTTGGATGGAACTCCATCTATGGTATTTCTTTGAATCTATTCCTGCACCAAATATGTCGAGAGCCTCTCCCAATATAAAAAATTTTCCCCTCAATTCATAGAGTCTTGGTAGCTATTCCCAGTCTTAGGAAGTCCTAGGAGAGCTAGGGTCACTAGCTCGAAGGATGGTAAAGTTTCTCCAACTCCTCCAAGTTCATCTCAAACCTAAGTGAACCTAGAGAGGTAATGCAGAATAATTTCACTCATGCATTCTGATATTTTTGAGCTTGTCCTTGAATGCCAATTTCCTAGCATCAATATTATTCTCAAACAATTAAGTGAGTGTCTTCCACATGGTATACGGATTTTCCTTGTCATGTAAATTTAAGAAAGTTTTGTCTCACAAACCCTCCAGGATGATCCTCCTGGTCTTTGCGGTATCCTTATTCCACGAAGTATTTTCTTGAACATCTGCAATTGTTGGCTTGGGAATATCTGACTGAGTATATTCTCAGTATGAATTTTCATGTAGGTTTTCTTCCATCATGTCTTTCCAATCACAAAATTAAAATGTGCTCTCTAGTTCATACTCCAATCTTAACTCGATAGAAGATATCTTCCCGCCTACTTCATTGAATTTGAAAATCTAAAATTGTGAAGGAAAATATATTTTGTCTATTTTTTAGTGTAATTTATCCTCTGATACCATGTATATTTTTAACAAGTATTGTTACTACTAATGTAATCAAACTAATAAAACAATATTTATAAACTTCCTCTACACTACCAGGAAAAGAAATATGTTATTGCCTAAATCTACCTCAGGCTGAAGGAAGGCAGAGTTCAGGGTAACATCAAACCACGCTCAGTCTAGTAGCTAGCCCTACCAGATCAAGAGAGGGCTCTCTCCGGGTCAATCTCAATATAATACTCAATAGGGTTTGAGATGACTTGAAATGAATGCTGATTTTATGCTAGGTATATAAGTAGGAGGGTTTGATTTTGATTTTGGGGGTTTTTTGTTGGAATCAAGGGAAAGGCAGTTTTGGGTCCGGGGATGAGGCCTAGTTTTTGCAGAGTTCTGATTGGGGCAAGGAAGGCAATAGTTTTGATGCTTTAGATTGAGTGAATGGATGGATCAAACCTTTGAGGAGATGAAGAGGGAAAGAGGCTGCAAGAATCCTCTCCAAACAGATGAAAACATGTAAAACTAAACAAAAGTTTGAGGCAGAGCACAACAAAGCTAATGAATTCTACCTTTGTCACTCATTTGTTTAATTTCAGAAGCAATGAGAAGGAAAATGGAACACATAAAACATTAATGAACTTACAATTACATGGATAAAAACACCATCAAAACACAGAGCCACATGGATCCCAACAAGTGCTGCAAAACCCTGGTCTTTCCTTTGCCAAAATTGCATAAATGAATGTACAATGAAGTACCAAGCAATTCCCAAGTGTCCAACCCTGAAAATGACTGATGAATTGCATGATATAGACCAACCTAACCCATTCCCATGCCTCGATGGGTCGAGCTCATCATTCTAGGAGTTGTTTCAACCATATCTAAACTAGGAACTAGAAAATAGGCAATGAAACAACTTGCCTCTATATGAAAGGAAACTGATTCATTCACTTACATTTCAACTTTTGGTGAATGAATCTACTAAGATAAGTAAAAATGTGCCAAAATTACATCATGATCATGAAATTACATCAAGGTAGATCAAGAGTTACATGAAAAAGTGAAACTAGTCAAAACTAGGTGAAATTCTGAGCTGAAGAGTGAAAAATAGGCCAAAATTCTCTATGCGCCGCACCCAAAATCTCTATGCATAGCAAAAGTTTGAGGCTGATTTTGAGGGCCTTCTTGAACTCCAAATTGAGCGTAGGATAGCGCGTTGGAAAGCTCTGCCTGTCTACTTTCCAACCCAAGTGGAATTTTGTGATTCGGTGTCCATTTTCCCCTCCAAAAGTCCAATCTCCCAACACTGCTTCCTGTGGGTGCAAAAAGTGGCAGAAAGGCCATTTTTAGGGTGTTTTTGACCCTTTAGGCAACCCAGAACTTGATGAAATTCTTAGGTAATCCATGAGCATGCATAAATTTTAATAAAAAATCCAAAAAATGCCAAGTTTTCCTCCTGAAGTGCTGCCAATTATAAGCACGCGCCAAGTGGCGCTACGCGTTGGGCAGGAAAATATGTTTTGAAGTCAAAAAATTCAAAATTGACAAAATTTTCTCCAAATTCACTGAAATTTGGACTGAAGGTCCATCATCAAGTATCATGCTCAACCAAAGAAGCTTCGGCCAAGATTCAGAGTCTATCTTTCCTTTTACGCCACCTTAGAGCCGTCCTTCGCCTTGCCTTCAGGATTTTGATCCTCGCTTTGCAAACATGAGTTCGCGCCCAATAATGATTTTTCATGTGCCTGAGCATGTCCTTGTCCCTGTTTTCCTTCACCAACAGCTTCTCAAGATGTATGTTGACCCTCTCAAGCCAAATCTTCCGCTCAACGGGTGCCATCTCGCCTTGACCTCCTTGGGCAGCTTGCTGGTCCTCACGGATGTTTTGCAACTCCATGATCATATGCTGACCCTCCAGCTATTTATTCCACTTCTCCAGGTATTTTATGACCCACTGATCTTTCTGCAACTTCTCAGTCAATGTGCCTATCTCAGCCTTCTGCTCCTGAATGGTCTCTCTCAACTTTGAGCTTGGAGAGCTCGAATCATCATCGATCAATACAAAGGCTGTGTCTTGGCCTCCTGAAGGGCCTTCATCCTGCATAGGCCTCTTCCCTCTATCTTGTACCTATATTTCTGAAGACGGCAACGAGACCCCTTCCACCCTAGGTGGAGATAGTACTCGTCGGGCTGCTGCAAACAATCCTCTGGCACCTCTCTGATAAGTAACAAACACTGGCACACTGATATACTCTGTCTCAGGACCTTCAGGCTGACGTGAAGGTTAAACTGACTCATGAAAAATCTCTGGAGGAGGCTGAGGGGTTGTGAAGAATTCATGGGAAATAAATTCCTCCCATGCAATGCCCTACAATCCAAGCTGATGTACAACAATGATTTTGATGAGCGCATAATGGTAAATGTTGTTGTACTACTGCTCAGGAGTCTTCTTCTGCACAAGAGTGGTCATTATCTCGATGTTTCGGCACATGAAATATGGAATTTTCATCATCCTCACTCTTGTGAAATGCATCAATAAGCGGATGTGGTATGCATAGAGGCGGGAGAAGCGGCCCTCACAACTGAAGTATCGTATGATGAGCTTCATCAATGGCGCATAGGACTCTTTCAAGAACCAGAATGGGAATACTCTACTAAGCTGTCTGACATAGCTGGGTCTGATGTATGGTTCATAATGTACTCTGTCCACCTGTTGTCTCTTATTCCACTGTTCACCCACATTCGGTATTCCTGTTGCCTGGGATATGGTTTCCGGTGTCAAAGTGAAATTTATACCAGCAAGAGTCACCTGACCATCATGCAAATGTAAGACAAATAAACGAGCCAACTCCTGATGATTCTAAATCTGAGCAATCATCTCACAGTACTGATAGCATGACTGCTCCCGAAAACAAGCCATGGCAAGTGGGCAGGCCTGCAACTGAGTCAATGAGGTGGGTTCTTCTTTGACATGTTTGCCACCTTTTCGAGGCCTTTTCGGTGCATGAAGCTCAATGGTAGAATCACTGTCTGTTTCATATGAAGTTTCAGTGTCTGTCATGGTGTTACAAGTCTATGCCAAATGTATGCTAATCTGTTATGAGGTGAAAATAAGAATTTGGTGTATTCGCCTCCAATTGTCAAATGTGTGCCAAATAGGAAGGGACTGTGGGAAATATGGATAGTGGGAACAATGGACTGTAATCAAGTGAGATTTAAAATGTGAGAACACTCACTTGACTGTGTTTGGGAATTTTGGATTTAGGAATTTTTGCAAATGATATGGGAGAGGGAGAGTGATAGGAAATGGTAGGGTTTAGGGATAAGGATAATAGGACTTTAGGAATGAGTGATTTTGGGAATGTGAGGGAATAAGGGATTGACACTAATGATAGGATTACAGTGATGGGAAAGGAACCATAGGTGAGGAATGGGATTTGAACTACTTGGCACCAAAATCAAACTTTAACACTCAAACTCAAACCCTAAAGAGCAGTTTTTGAAAAAAGAATAGGGTTTAACTTTTGATATTAAAAATTCTCCAACCAATATTTGAAACCACACCAAACACCAGCTATGATCAATTGCAAGGTGAGTTGAACTTACTCGGAGCAAATGGGAGTGAAAGATTTGAAATTTTGTTGAAGGCAATGACAAAATTTGCTTGTCGGCTCTGTGCGCCGCACACACAACCCAATGCGCCGTGACCAGTATGTGCGCCGCGCACATTGTAATTTACACAGTGATGTGTGGCTCTATGCACCGCGACTTGCCAATGCATTGCGACCTTCCTCCTGTGCGCCGTGACTGAATTTCACCCATGGTCGTTCTTCAAAAACCTGTTTTCATTCCTCCACAATTTGACTCGGCTTAATGATGTCTTTGGCATACCAATGGATGGTTCAAACACCACAAATATCTTATATGCCCAATGACTTTGATTTTTAATTTCAAATAACCCACTTTGTAATGTTTTCATAACTTTGGCACTTTTCTCTTTTTAATATAAACTCTGTTTTGCTTCCACTTTGATTTTTGGCTGAATGACGAAACTCTTGGCTATTTTGCAGGGATGACTTGGCATGGGATTTCGGCAAAGGATGACTAGGGATGCGCCTGAAGAACTGTAGAATTGAAAGAACTTTGAAAATTACATTAAATTTATTACAAAAGATAAAATTGATGATTTCTTCTTCAAAACAGAGTTTTGAAGAAGAATCATGATCAAGCATATTGACGATGAAAATTTTGAAATGAAACCTTATTGGAGACATCCTCATGTGTCTGCTGGCATTATTTGACATTTTGAAGACCAAACACTAGACCTAATGACTGAAATGACTCTTTGTTAGCCAAGAGACCAGACATGACTATAAATGACTATAAATGATTTTGATGAATTTTGATGAACTGAACCAAGCCAGCAGGTACAAGACATGAGGTAAATATGGAGACAAGACCCATCCATCAGAAAATCGATGCTCCTAATGGAATGCAGCTGACTGGATGAATGAGACACCTAAAATGAAATGCAACGAAAGAGATTGTGATCTCTCACGGGGGGATGAACAGATCGACTCTAACAAAATCAACAATCTAGAAGCACATGCATAAACATGCATATATCAAAACCATAAGAAAACAATATTTTTCCTGGGGAAACCAAATGGGAAAAACCCTTATCCTACTTTAAATTATTTAGATAATACTGAAAGACTATTAAAATTTTTTTCTTCAAGTATGAAGCAACTCTAGCACTTGCAAACTTATTCTCTTGCTTCTTATCAATAACTAGCCAACACTTAGGCAATTTCTTGACTCCACAAGCTCTTATTTCCTTGTGTAAATATGGATGAATTGAGCTCCTATTTCATAGAGAATTCCCATTTCCTTGTGAAAGTTTGTAGGTTTTAACCATTTACTGAAATTTCCTACAAATGAATTCTTAAAATAAAGTAACATACAATGGCAAGAACATAAAAATAATATACACAAAGATTTTCCCCTGCATCCCAAAAACGAGACTACTAGATTGATTTTCATTATATTCCTTTCAATGTTACAATACATATATATACATGGAAAATAATTCATAAACCGCAATCCATTAACCCTAGATTAGAACATAGTTGTATTTCACTTGACCGAATCTACAAAATACCATGCGAAGAAAAGAATCATGCCCAAAACCATATGCAAACCCCGTGCACAAAACAATGGGTGGGTCTGCCCACCATTTGTGGGTCTCCCCCCCATCCTTGGGTCCGCATAAAAAAAAATTGTGGGTCCCTACCCAAGACCCCACGCAGGGGGACTACCGCCTCCCTACAAACTCCCCAATAGGGGGGGCTCCCCCACACCCCCCCCCCCCCCCCCACACACACAATGAACCCCCCACTACACCCGATGCAACGTATAGTGCCTGAATCTAGTCATGGAAAGAATATAACACATACCCAACAGATTCCCAATGAATTTTTCATCTGCCTAATTATCTAGCATGTACACTTAACTCGTATACAATTGATAATTAAAATTTCCTTCACCTCCACTCCAGCCGAGAAATTTTAATTGCAGGCATGCATAGGCTATAGTTACCTGATTAACTAGATAACTGATAGAACACTAAGTTAAATTACTCAAATTACCTTTAATTTAATTAAATAATGACTTGAGCTCAGTTAATTGATATCAAATATACATAACTAAATTAGATTGATAATTCTTAGCAATCAATACATGAACAACTTTACTCTTTGCCTCTAACTCGTATTAAATGATTTAACTAAGTGACAAGCCCATGCCACTCAAGATTACTACATTCAACTCATCAGCTAATGTGGAAATTCTATTGTACTCAATTTGACTAAGGTAAATGTCAAACTGAGCTTTCTTGCACACTTTCTCACACTAATCTAAAAATACTTGAAATTTAAGATAATTTTGGCATATTCATGGTTCTAAACATTTTTAAATCCTCTTTGCAAGTTGTAACACCCTCCTCCCACATTTACCCAAGTTATCGTCCTACCAGGGTAAACATGTCATGAAGAGTTACTATAATATGATTCAACCTCCTATATCACCTTAAGGAAGTGGAATTGACAAACCAAAAACCTTAATGACTTCCCTATTAGGTGATACAGGACCCTCAAGAGCTAAACCACCCTTTCAGGTGCCCAACCCCTGAGTTAAACCTCTTTTTTCAGTGCCCTAATCTCCCATACACTAGAACAACACTGCTTGATTTCGACTAAAACCCTCTAGTCACATGCATGATGCCTACAAGGGAGCGACTACATTATTTTTCACCCAGATTTGTGCTTGTGACTGTGAGATTTAAGCCACTTTTCAGGCTAGGATCCAAACCTTTACCCAAAACTTAATGAAACTTTCCAAAACCATGAATGACACAAGGAAAAAGCCTTCCATATAAATATTAGAGAAAAACTTGACCTAACAAGGCCTAACCATGACAGAAATTTTGTCAAACATATCATGAACATGAAATCTACAAGTCATAAATACACATATGAACATAGGGGTCTCATACTTATCTTATAATTGTCAAGAAGGTTGATTTCCCTCCCATATTAGTTGCAATAACATCTATTAGGTCATGCATTGAATAACCAATCACATATTCATCAAACATGTCAAGAGACATAAATAATATACATCATATAACCAACATATAAACCATCTATAACCAACATGTAAACCATGTAAAATCAACCATAATTTCACAATCATAATCAATACATATGCTCATAGATCACAATAGAAAATACCTCTTATTAACATATGAAAATTCCAACCAAGTCATGGAATTCCATGTACCACTCGACCATAGATTGGGTTGAACCAAATATCTCTTTAAGCCAATCACCCTCGTGCCATATTCCAATCATGAACATGGGATCTCATGGAATAAACCAAGATAAACCAAACTAGGGCTTCCATGGGCCAAACCACCTCAACCCTCAACCAATGATTCCACATCATGATGGTCGAACATCACTAACCATCACCAGATCGATTTTTATCCAAGTTATCCAATACTAGTAACTCAACCCACCAAGGGCTCTAGAGAATTTTCCAACCAAGGCTTCTAGGACTAGTAACTCAACCCAAGTTGTTACAGAACTTCTAGAGTGTTTGTCCAACCAAGGCTCTAAGAAATAATAACTCAACCCATAGCCAAATGGAACATGAGAACCAATTAAAAATAAGAAGGTGAAAACCATATCACCATGGATAGCAAAGAAATGGAAAATCTAGGAAAAACCAATTTCAATCTAGTCAATCCTCCTTCCAATTATAGATCATAACCAAATAACCACATGCATATGCCATACATGTCAAAACTAGCAAGGAAATCATAGATGAAACTTGGTACCTACAAGAAAATCTCATTGTAGTTGTTGATCCTATTGTCCTCTTTCTCTTTCTTGCTCTTCCTTTTCCTTCTTGCTCCAAATCCCAAGTATGCCACACTCCTCCAAGAGTTCTCCAAGAAAACTCTAAGTGCCCAGGAGTATGAAAGAGAGAGAATGGAATGAGAGCTCCAAAACTGAACTGACAAAAATATAACACTAGAAAAAGCCATGAATTGATCCTCATAAGCCTTTTTATCATTGAGGCCTCTATTTTCTTCAATTTTCCTTCAATTTACTCCTTGCATGCAACCTATGACCTTTCACCTTCATTTTCCCCAAATTACCATTGTTTTCATAAATTAAAGCCAAATAATGCCTCTTTTCCTTTGTTAATTTCCTTAGCCAAAATAAACCAAAATGAACACACACTAGGATGTTTTTCCCACCATTTAGATTGAAATATGTTTCCCATGACCTTGGCCTTATATTTTATTTATATGAATTTTTAACCAGGGTTGTTACACAAGTAACTCATCACACGTGTTCAAAAAAGAGTGAACTACTATCTGGTATTAATCAAAGGAGAAACTATAAATATTTTATAGTTGATTCATAAACATACGCTTAACACTTAGCCTCTCCTTTGAATTCTTCTAGCACCAACCTCCTCCAAATGACTATATTCTCTCATATTTATACATATAACTCATCTTCATAAAAGGAAAGAGGTTACAGCAAGATAAAACCAATTGCTAAATAAGTGGATCTATAACTAACATAACTTAGATGCAGGATAATGGATATCATGTTAAGATATTATGAGTATTATGGGGAGATCATAATCAGATCATGCGGATATCGTAAGAATGAATAATGGAATCAAACCTCCTAAATTTTATATGCCTAAAGTTGTGCACAAGGCTTGTTGGTGAAACAAGGAAGTGCATATTTAATGGAACTATTTTAATAAATTCGGTTTGATACCTCTCCCAAACATCCCCTATTTTTCACTTTTCTAGGGTTCTTCTTGAAATTCATGTAAACGACCATATTAATCACAAAAACCATGTTTTATATTTTCTGTATTCATCATCATCCAATTTTAAATGACGTGTCAAAACCACCTCTCCAACTATCTTGTACATGAACTTTTTGTAGTTACACGAAACTTTGTAGAAGTAAGTTAGGAAAAGTAAAAACTATTCTAAGTAACCATCAAATCAAGGAAATCAACCATATTAATTCTCATATGTCTTATAAAGTTTGTATGAGATGAGAATGGAAAATATATATGGTAATGAAGGTAATAATGAATGAGACATAAGGAGACATTTATAAAATATTAAGTAAAATGACCTTCAAAATCACATCAAAATAGGGTTACAACATCTTACCCACACCAAAGATTTTGCATGTCCTCATGCAAAACAAAGAGGTAGCTAATATTCTCAAAATTAAATAAAACTAATCCATGTATCCTCCTTTGTTATTATTATAGATATTCTAATAAATGTCTTATTATAAATATCTAATAAGTTAGCTTTCTTAGACAAGTTCTTAGCAAACGTCAACAATTGTTTGTTTGAGATGAGAATTTTGTATTGCCTTTGTATATCTAAAAAGAGTTATCTCCTCGATAAATTACATCTAGTTCATTTTTATCGTTTCAAATCATAGGACTCCACCTAATCGACGGATTGATCTTCTTTTGAATGTAGGATGTTTGAATCACAAGGAAGGAAGGAAATGTCCTCATGCAAGAAGGCTATAGGAAAGTTCATCAAGGTCATAGTGTAATGGGTGATGATGGATGGAAAATGGGGTATGAAACGCAAAGAAGTGCACTTTTGAATGAATGGAAAATTTCAAAAGCTTTATGTGCATGGAAATCACATTAAATGACTACCTATAAATAGAGATGTGTTACTTACATTTACCTTTTTGTGTGACACTTAGAAGACAAGCACTGAACTTTGGTTGCATGTATGGAAGAAAATCCAATGGAAACCAACTAAAGAGAACTCATACAAGATTAGAATTTGGTAGTGATTAGTCATGTTGTCCTTGGAAATGTGAGAATGCTAAAACCAATGCTACAAATATTGACCTATTGATGGATGGTTGAGATAAATTTCATGTCAATGGATCCATAATTTGTGCCAAAGAATTCAATTTCGAATCATGTGCTCTGCCGTCATTTGGCCATTATGCCATCACTTTACTGTAATTTTCACAATACTCTTGTGATGATGTGGATTTCTCTGGGTTGAATCGAACATAATTTTAGAAAAATATTATCATTGATGTGAAATAATATTATCATTGATGTTGTTATCACACATAAAATTTTAATTTTTTTGATGAATAGGGTCATCATAAGCTTCACCTTGTATCATTAGGTTAGACCATTCATTTGATGAGAAATTCACTTAATCATGTTTATTATAGGTCATAGACACTTCATTAGTCTTGTCATTAGGGGCATATCCACAATAATCCACCTTGGATTCACTTGCATAGTCATAAAATTTAAGAAAAAGAGCCGCTAGCCAGTTTTATAACTTTCCATAGTGAATTCAGTGTAAAATAGGCAGATTTTGCTACAAAACTTACTAATAATTTTGTAGCAAATATGGGGATTTCTCTGTTTTTTTACTTTTGATAATTCAACTTCAAGGGTGGTTTCTTAGCAAAAAGAGAATTATTTTAAGAAATTGAGAGAGGTTATTTTCAATAAAATATCCAATAAAAATAACCTCTTTCACTTTTCTCAATGGTGCTACAAATTGGGAGATACAAGGATGTCCTTTGGCCCTATTTTTAGAAAATAGAATTTTCCTGTTTTATACATGTTTTGAAAATGCCGATGTTGGACAGCTGGAGAGGGTATTTAAAAAACCAAGAGAGGGTTTTCTTCAAAAAAAAATTATATACAAAAAACCTCCCCCATTTTTGAAAAATATATTAATAATTCAGAAATATGAGTTCATTTCTAAACGGCAGATTCTGTCTTTTTTAGGAGTTTTCGTAGCGTGCTTCAAGCTTGAAGCTAGAAAAATGCTACGAAAATTCCTGTAGGTGCTTTTTTGCATTTAAACTCAGTTTTGGCATGTTTTAAGGAGGAATATAGATGGTTGCAAGGCATTATAATAGCAAATAAGTCAAGAAGATAGATGGAAAAGCCATTTTTCCCATGCTACTAAAACACGCTACGAAAATTTCTAAACATGATTGTTTTAGCAGTCAACTTCAAGTTTGATTTCAGACCAAATGAAAAAGTATTTTGGAAATATGAAATAGGTTTTTATTAATAATGGGTCCATCTACAAAAAATTCTCTCATTTTTTTCAAATCCATCAGGGTTTCGAAAGTATACACTCATCTTTGAAGCCTATTATTCAAAATTTTCACTAACCAGATTTCCAAAAAAATTGTAAAAATTCAACTTGGAGGAGGTCCAACTCAGCATACACGTGGAATAATGACACATAAGCACTCTATTGCACTCATAAAGTTATTTTTTTGCAGTTGATAAGGGTTATTAATTTTATTTGTTGAACTATTAATGAAAGAAGAGTCCTTTTTGTATTCAAACTCTGCAAAACAGAAATATCCTTAGGAAGTCTCCAAGTGATGGAATCATGTTTGAAATAGGTCTCTGAGGTGGGAATTCGAGGGGAGTAAGATGGAATATCATTTGTATGAGTCCTCATTCTATAAATGGGAGATTTTTAGAGTCAGAGGGTGTTGGAATATCTTAGTTGTGACTATGACTATAGTAAACAAGTTTTGATAAGTAATAGACAGTGGTTGTGGGCTTTCTCCTTCACCTGAGATTCATTTGATGTTTTCATGAACATTGTCCTATGTATCTTGCTACTTTATTTCAATATATTAATGTTTGATTACTCGGAATTCGTGCTTCTCATGCTCTGACTTCCTTCAAGCATTAAACTATTGTATATCTTTCTCAATATCCTACTTTCAAAATCTTAATGTTCATTACTCAAAATTCATGTTTCTCATGATCTGATTTCCTTTGAAAACTTATCTATTGAGTAAATTTTGTGTGTTTTCTCCTTTCATTTAAATATCTACATGCCTTAGCTTCCACAAGGAGAGCCTTTGTCATTGAGATCCATAGCACTGACTCCATAGCCCAATGGTAGCAAGCCTTCATTTTTTAACCTGCAATCATACAAAACCAAGAGACAATTTATAGAGTTAGCCATCTAGTAGAGTCTTCATTGAAAATCCTTTGATAAATTGAGAGAGCCCTCTCAGGCTGAAGAGGCTAATATTCAGTCAAAAGCTGGTTTGAAATAGTTACTCCAAGTTGACCATTGCAGCAGCCCAACAGCACTCAATTTGGTGATAACAGATGTCAACTATGGTCAAGGGTGAATCATATATTTGGACCAATATTATGTATAGAAGATCAAATCAAAAACTCGTGTAGAGGGTTCATTGGATAAAATCAGACAAACAAAATGACATTAGGAAATGTCTAGCATAAGGATTTACAGGGGCGAGAAACATTAGAGAATATGGAAAATTTAAAAATCTCTAAGGTCAAGAGGAAAAATGTCAAATTACGCACCAAAGACACATGAAAAATGTGCTTTTCGCGCATTCTTCTTCGATAGGCATGTTGGTCTGCATGGCTTTCCCTCAAAAATCTGCGCGGCCCTGGGAGTGGTGAAAGTCACCATTCGGGACCACTTGACACACTTCAGGAGAAGATCCTCCACTTGAGGCTGCCCAAGGACAACCACCTAGAGCCACTTTGAGACCTCAAGTGAGAAGACAAAGGAATCAACCCCCACTCTTGGGTCACTATCCACAAGTGTACCAAGAGAGGGGAGAAGGATTTGAATTTACCTATAAATTGCCATCATGAGAAGAACAAAATGAGAACACATTGTTATGCTGGCCAAATTTGCCATGAGAAAACTAGCAGTGTGTGATCCAGAGCAACAATAGAGTTAGAGGATTTGGTTGTTGGCCACCCAACAACTCCAATCCCTTCGGAGAAGAGAGAGGCTTTGCAGAACTAGCTAAAGGGTAAAGCCCTCCTTGCATTGGGTCTTAGAGCTCCATAGCTCTAAGGATCCTTTAGAAAGTGTGTAACATTCTACCTTTCTTTACTAACATCAATCAATAAGAGGGGATTATTCCACCGTTTGTATTATTGTCTCGTCTGACTCATTTGAGACTATGTTCTTTTTTTATTATAGTTGTGTTTCCTCTTCTTATTTGCAACATACTATGTTCCATAATTTAGTGTGTTTTATATGTTGGTATATGTTCACTAACCAGCTAACCATATTTTCTGCATATGAACATTGCTTGTAGGTTGCAACCATTCCTACCAAGCACCGGTGGTTTATTACACTCGTGCACTAAACACACCATAACAAGATTGGTGACTCCATTTATTTTACCCTTTACTTAAGTGGTTGTGCTTTTGCAAGGCCTTCTCTCTACTCAAGATTGTTGCTGGACCAACTCTCCTCCTCCTCTTCTCCCCTCATTCACCCACTGTGAAGAGTTGTAGTTTAGGAGTTCCAGAATTTTTTATGCTAAAAAAACCACAGTTTACATAGACAGATGCGGTGGTCCATATGCGTTCAGCTAGAACCTGCGTGCAGAGTTGCGCGCCTGTGTAGGAAAATTTTGCGCAGAAACTAGGGAACCTATTTTTCAATGGTTTTCTTCATTTTTCACAACTGTAAAGTGACTGGTGGTCTAGAGAAAATATTCCAGCACTGTGTTTGGTGTCCCATGACTGTTAAGACATGATTTTAGCGGCGGTTTAGTCTTACTAGTTGCATGGTTTGATTTTTAAAGTTTCTCTTCACAAAACTCACATAGTTTAATTAGGGGGCAAGTATGTGGCTAAAATCCACCCATGTTATCTGAATAAAATTATTTTGTGAAAAATAGACACAAAAACACATAGGTAATTAGAAAGGAGTAAGTAGCCCATATCCATGCATACCTAGCTAGTTTCGATTTATTTTTTCCTAGTTGTAGCATTAATTTTAGTTTAAATTTTTGCACAAGGAACTGGGACGAGGACTAAATTATCTTAGAGAGAAAGTAATATCTGCTACCCTAGCACCTTTTAATGACCTTGGGCATGCATATAAATGCTCTCTTTTGATAATTTTCCATGATCTCCCTTTAGTCAAAACATTTAGTTTAATAGGCAAAATTGTAAGCGGCCCACTATCCACACATCATTTGATTTTTGAAAGGAACAATTCAAACATAGTTTAAATAAGGGAACGTGAAAAGGATCACCGCATATCCGCATCTTACAAAATTTTTGATTGTTCACTTTCTCACATGCATTGCCACACCATAAGCAAAGTAAGCCACCTTAAAACTAACCATAAGTTAACTCATTAAATCTCCCCACAGGGGCCACAAGATAATTAATTATACAGGTTAGGACCATGGGGGTAGGAATTGAATAAGATGCCATAGTCAGTTTACAACTTGAAACATAGAAGTTGACTTTATATGGAGCTTTAAACCTATCTATCCGCCCATGGAAAAGAAAACCCGAGTGCCACAGAGACCTGATTCAAAGGGGGTTAAGCTTAGGTACAGGGCGTGCGGTATTATTTGGGGCTACCTAACCCATCTAATGCTCAGTACTGGTAGCTTATTACCAAGAATCTCAAGACTCAAATGCTCACGTGGGACGATGGTACTTAGTGTCCAAATATAGGGCATCCTTCCTTATAGGTGACGGTGCAGGTAGAACTATATCATCTTCCCATTACCTTGGTCAATTCTTTGGCTGCTGGAAGGCGTTGCCAGTTCTTTCAGGAAGTTAGCACCAATACCCACCAGAATATATCTTTTCGGGGCCCAGTCACAATTGAGAGTGTGATGACGATTTGGTCTTTAGGATTTTGAGTATCATGCGCAAAAAACAACCAAAACCATATTTTGATTGACTGATCACATAGAACTAATCTAAAGGGAAATTAACCTTTTATTTTCTCTTTGTTTTATGTATGCGATCACCTTTTTGGTTTGATATATATAGTCTATCTCCTCTCATAAAAATGAAAAATATTTCCAAAACCATACCTAATCGACACCATAACAAACCCAACGGGACCTCGTCGATCTAGACGTTTTTTAGACCTCCCCCATTAGAGGGAGGAGTTCTAGGTCTTTTTCCATTTAGGCATCAAAGATAGAACACTGCCACCCTTATCAGTTCATCCTTTATCAGGGCGTCTTTAGTTGGGAACCTGCAAAGGTCACCCAACGCCACACCAGTGGAAACCCCCCCAGGGTCACCACACACCACTCCTCCCACAACCCCTAGGGGGAAGAGGAGTGCTACCCATTTAGGGAGCCAACATAACACACAGCCAGGTACATCACAAAAAACCCCATACCTAACCAGAACCCTATGTTTTCATAGTGTTACACCATTTTTTGGTCATCTAACCTATTATCATTAGATGGACCCAAGTACACCATGTAAGACCAATTTTACCCTAAGTAAAATTGCCTTCACTATGCTAAAACAGGAAACCCCAAAAGGAAATATTAAACAAACCTATATTTGTTTGATTTTCCTTATGGAATAATTAATTAAACCATAATTTAATTATTATTCCCAGTCATGTTTAACCCAAAATCAAATAAATTAATTAGATAAACCTTTATTTATCTTATTATTTTCTAGTAATAATTATTTAAACCTTATTTAGATAATATTCCTTGTTAAATATGACCAAATCACCCACAAATAATTAAATAAATCACTATTTATTTAATTATCTTTCAACCACTTCCTTAAATAATTAAATAAATCATTATTTATTTGATTATCTTCTAACCGCTTCCTTAAAAGATAAATAAATCATTTATTTATTTATTTTTGACAAATTAAGGGATTTGACCCAAGTCAAATACCTTTTCCCTCCAACAAATATAATAAAATATTCCATAAAAAGTGGATCTAGATTTGGTTAACCCATGTACCAAGATCTAGAATGACCCAATATTTTGTTATAAATAGGAGGGTTTTTCCCATCATTCTTCACCTTTTGTTGCCTACTAGATCACTCTGGATCTATACACTTGGTCTCATTTTCATCATTTGCTCCCATTGAGCTCCATTTTCTGCATTGGGTTTTCTACACCTGCAAGAGAGAGAAATCTTAGATCTGAAGTGCTGAGGACTACAAAGAACCCATCCCATTGAGGAGAGCTGGATACACCTTCTTGTTTTCCTCCCAGGTGCCCTGTAATATAAAAATTCTTTCAAAAAATCGTGTTCTTGTCTTGTCTATTGGATGCATGGAGCAAACCCCTTTATTTTACTGCTTAATGTCTTTCCATTTATAGATCTGGTTGTTGCAGCATTTTTATTACTAATCGCAGATCTGAAGATATTTGGCAGCCACTATTGTTGTTAGGGCTATTAGTTATGCGTAGCTAAAGTGGTCCTTTTTCGTACACTTCGACGAAGTATCCATACTAACACATAGTATACAATGACACTCAACACACAATTACCTTTCTCAGCATCTTGGAAATTACGTGATCTATCAAAGTTAATAAATGACCCCATTGCACACAACCCCACTTGCCCCCCCATGCCCATGAAGCTCCCCTCAAACATTCCAAAATTCAAAGGGAAGCAAGCGGAAGACCCAAGAAACCATGTAATTACTTTCCACTTGTGGTGTTTGTCGAATAGGATTATTGATGATACTATTCGGCTAAGACTATTTCAATTCTCCTTAACTGGACCAAACATGAAATGGTATGTGCAGCAACCTCCTGCTACACATGGAACCTTTAGCGCCCTCACTACTACGTTCCTCACATATTCCTAGTTACCCATCCACCATGATTTAGGAATGGAGTTACTAACACATTTTAGAAAGACAACAGTCGTCCATTTCTCGAACCATATCCATGAATGGCAGCGACATCGAAGCTTGTGTAAATCCAAACTCGATGATCGATTTTTACTAGACCTATTCTTGAAAACTCTCACAGAAATGATTTCGAAGGATGTGAAAACTCAAGGACCTACCTCCGAAGAGGATGCCATCAGCAAATCCCAGTAACTTGAGCTGATATACACACAGTCAGGACACATCTATAACATCCTGCCCAATGCCCTGTGCCTGCAAACTTATAAAGAATTTCTAGGCGCGTCAACTACTGCAGATGGATTGATAGGGTCACTGACTCAAAATTACCTAGGCAACAGTAATCCATACCCCGGTTATGCATATGATCCTAACTAGAACATCTCGCAACCAAGCTACCATCAGAGTCATCATGTACCTTTGCAGAACATGACCAAAAGAGGGTAGTCGTACCATCATTAGCAAGGAGGATCATACCCTCCACCCCTAGGCTTCCTTTGTTGGTCTCCTTCTAGATACTGATGTCAGTCCATAACATCACTATCCACCAATGTATCATTGACGAAGGTGCATCCACATGCATCATGTAAAATAATGTTTGGCAGAAGTTATGTTCTCCCGAACTAAAGCCATCGTACATCACACCCAAAGAATACGACGGGCGCCCTTCTACTCCTATCAGTCTCTATCAAAATGTCCTGGTCTGCTTGGGGAGAAAGATGGTTCTTATAGACATTAAGGTCTTGGATGCTCAGATGGATTACAATATACTCCTTGGGTGGAGTTCTATGTACGCCATGTCTTCCATAACATCCTCTGTATTTCGAACCATAATGTTCCCCCACGAGGACCGCGTCATTACTGTCGACCAATTGACGTACCACAACAAGTGATCCCTGAAAAATGCCGATATCGTCCTACCCTATGTAGACACATCACCGTACCAACAATATGGCCCTGGCCAATTAAAACAATCATCTATCCTTGGATCATTCCTAAGAGATCCCTTGTCATACCAGAATCATTCGCTGATATCACAGGGGCTCCTGTGTGCATGATGTCTACATCAAGCACCGAATCTAGCCAAGAGACAGAGATGAGTAGTAATGACACCGAGGCCTTTGTTACGATGGCATCTCTATCCTACGTCATCTCCCAAACTCCTTTTTTGTACCCTCGGTGTGGTTTTTTGTCACAACAGGTCTTGGAAATAGTAGTGTTTCTAAAAGTATCTTTCGCAATACCAGTTTGGTACTTTGTCCCACCTACCACGACAGTAGTCACAGACATCACCTCTACAGGGTTAATCCCCCTCACTCCTAAGGAGGCCCCACCTATTAAGGAAATTTCCGCAACCATACCATCTAAGGAAACTTCCATCGCAAAACCAATTGTCACGACCAAGAAAACCCATAAAAAGGAGAATAAGGTAGAAATTCCCATCATACAATGGGAATTACAACCTTGAACAGTATGCGACATAGTAGGCCACCCTACCCATACCTGCCTAGAGCTAGACGAACTAAAACCACTCCTAAGCTCTGAAATAAATATCGCGGCAACAAGTTCCCGTAAAAAGGAACCATCCACAAAAAAGCAAGGCAAGGCATCGCGCACCAACCACGCATGCGTTATCTGTAGAAATTATGGGCATTACACCCATCATTGTACAGAAATATCATGATATAGGGATGCCTTACATGCCCTTGAACAATCATATTAAGAGGATCCCTCCATACAGTCAAATGAAGAAGAACCTCACATCATACTATACATGCAAGAGGCACGACAGTCACCAGAAAGACCCTCGTTCATCCCCCCTCCTCCTATCCAACGTTGTGCACTTTGTGATGAATGAGATCATTTCATCGCCGAATGTGTAGCCCTAGAATTTTTTCAACAAGGTTATCTAGTTAATGTAGTATACCACACTGACCTTCTAGCCATCCAACATTTGTGTCAGGTATATGGTGGCGATTACCCATTACACCATTTTCATTACATCCCTCGATTTCGCGCAATGCTAACTACTTTACGCATAGCCATAGTTCGCCTCTCCATAGAGGACATCTCAGACACAGAATCCATGGATAGCTTGAAAATTTAGGAGGATGTGACAAGTAGGTCCATTCTCTTCTTGTTAGCAGAAAAGTGGTCGGTCGGGGCACCCTTAGTCACCCCCACCCGCCCTCCACAGAGAATACCAACCTATTTTTTGTGTAACACACACAACCATGTGGTCACCACATGCCCAGACCTAGAAGCGCTATGCCGTAGGTACCCGATCACATCACCAACTAAACAGGACAGGAACACCCAAGAACAACATTCTTGTCTAGTATGTCAGGGTAACCATCATGATCAGCACTGCACTTATATCCATCAAGTGCACCCACTAATTGACATCATTCATTCATTAGAAATGAACCACCTAGATATCGTCAATGCAGAGCTTAGAAAACGTAATGGAAGGAATATTTCCCCCAAGCAACCTACCACATTTCCATACCAACACGTTGGACGAGTTAAAAAGATTCATCGACCTAGCATGACCCATTTCCAGCCTAGGCCAAATGCGGGCTATGCGATAGAATCGGCCAGCAGGTCAATTAGTGTAAAGAACTGAAGCACCTCATGAACATCTTTCACATGGTCTCCTCCCTCCCCCAGGGACATCTCTCTAACATAGAGAAGATCACACACTGCTATTGCCGGATCTGCTCACATTTTCACCATACAATGAAATGTGAACACCTCCCCAAGCTTCAGTGGCAAGAGCAGCGTTAAGCCTATACTCCCCAAGATAGCTAGACCTAACAAAACCAAAAACTCGGAAATGGCAGTAGAGGAATCTCTCCCCTACACCTGATCCTTTCTGAGCATCCACTTCAGGGATGAAGAGTAGTTTTGGTTATCACACCATCTACTCAGTAGGCATAGTGGTACTGTGCACCATTTTCACTAGCCATAACCACGTAACAGAGGCATTCCCATTAATGGAAACATTCAGGTACCTCTGCACTAGGCACAACTTACAAATCCCAAAAAGTGCTCAGCCTTATGAGGAACCTAGACGTGCTCCCACGCAAGCAGCCGCGATGAAAATTCTTCCCCCACCAAACGTTGACGACAAGATACATCATATATGATTCATATCATCATGTATCAAAACCATGACTTAGGCTGTCTGCTCATCAATCATAGGTGTCGACTCAGCTCTAACTATGAGAGTAGTTGTACCAACGACAATGCAAATGCAATCCATTTGCACCCTGTCGAACATGTCCGGTTCCACCACATCGACGATGGAATCTTATTCATGTCTACTGACCAGCTCCATTAGGACTGAACCTCTTCCTCATGGACTTTTGCAGAATCAATCCCCCTTAGGATCCTTATTCCACTCAGATGAGGACATTATTAAGGCCATGACGGATCCAGATTATCCATGGGATGTGATGCATCACGCTCGTTTTTTCTTCTTGAAAAAACATTCAGCCCTAACAAGACAAGAAACCAAGAGATTTATGCGATTGAATCAAAAGAATTCCTTCCATCAGATAAGCTCGATTGCTTCAAAAATCCCATTCCGGTGCCTAATGCATTCGAAGAAGGGAACATGTCAAACATTTCTCCTACCATCAAGGTGAATATCTCTCGAAATCCTAAAAAATTCGAAGAAATTTCACAGGGGGTAGCATGTTCACCAGAAGAGTTAACCTCTTACACCTAGATATTGCAAGAGTATCAAGATATCTTCGCATGGGACTACTCAGAAATGCCAGGGCTTAGCCCCACTATTGTAGAGAACCATATTGACACCTGGCCTGACATACCACCATTATGCCATAAACAGCTTCAACTGCACCTATCCAAGGCAGAAGAAATTAAATGATAAATTGATAAGCTTCACAAATTCAGGTTCAGCTACCCCATCACTTACACATCATTGGCTTCAAACCCTATTCCTGTTATGATAAAACAGGGCACCATACATATTTCTACCAATTTCTGCGATTTGAAAAAATCCTATCCAAAGGACAATTACCCTACCCCATTCATCTACCAAGTCATCAATGCTTGTGTGGGACACAAGGCCCTCTCCTTCATGAATGGTTTCTCTGGGTATAGAAAAATTCAAATACATCACACCGACTGATATAAGACTGCGTTCACCACCCCTTGGGGCACATTTTCATACCAGGTGATGCCATTTGACCTAAAAAATGCTGGAGCCACTTTCGAGTGGGACATGAATTATATCTTTCATGACTTGGCACACCTCATCCTCGCCTACTTGGATGACCTCACCGTCCGATCAAAGAAGCGATCATATCATCTCAAGGATCTGCAACTGGTATTCCAACGATGCTAGAAATACAACCCACACTTGAATCCTCTCAAGTATGTCTTTTGCGCCACAGAAGGATGACTTCTAGGTTTTATTGTGTCCCAGCAAGGAATTAGAGTGGAACCTCTTAAGGTCCAAGATATCAAAGAGGTACCTCCACCTCGAACCCTCAAGAAACTACAAAGCTTATAGGGAAATGCTAACTTTCTGATACGTTGTGTCCAAGACTAAGCCACTTGCGCTCAAGGATTCCTACATCTCCTTCATCAGGACATCTTGTTCAAATGGGACGATCAAGCCCAACAATCATTTGAGGCGCTGAAAGACACATTATATTCAGCACCGATGATCAGTCCCCTAGACTACGACAAAGATTAGACCCTATATATATCATCATCCGAGACTGCTTAGGTCGGAGTATTGATCTAGGAAGGCCCTGATGGGAAGGAACAAGTAATCTATTACGTTAGTAAAATCTTATCAAGCCCCGCATTAAGATATGAGCCTGAAGAAAAGACTGCCCTATAATTAATACAAGCAGTCCAAAAACTTCACCACTACATTATCTTAAGGACTACAACAATCATTGCATATATTAAACCCATGAAATACCTACTCACGCGTCATTTAATGAACCATAAGTATGCTCGCTAGATATTCATTCTGCAAGAATTTAACTTATAGTTTCACTCCCCCAAGAGCAAGAAGGCTTTAATTTTAGCCGAGTTCATCGCGAACCTCCCAAGTCAGAACAAAGGGTCACCAGTCAATGATTCACTACAGGACAAACATCTCTTCCTAGTAATGACCGACGACCCTTGGTATGGAGATATTCTCCTATTTTTACGAAACCAAAAGTTTAGACCCCAGATCACCAGTGACGACCGTCGACGCATCCACCACTAGTCCCCCTGATACCTCCTCATGGGAGATTTATTATACTAATGGGGCATCAACACCTTCTTACGTCGATGCCTCACCCACGACCAAGCTGAGCAGGCCCTTAATGACTGCCACAACAGAGCTTGTAGTGGCCACCCCTCTGGAATGGCCACCACCCAAAATTTATACGGGCAGGATATTTTTGGCCCACGTTATTTCACAATTTCATTTTAGCAGTCAAGGGGTGCGAGTGATGTCAATGCTTCACTCACAAGGCAAGAGCCCCCTCCCACTCCCTTGCACCTTATCAAAGTCGTTAGTCCCTTCTGTAAATAGGGGACCGACTTCATGACTTGTAACCCCACGTCGTTAGGTAACGACAAATACATTATTGTGATCGTCAACTACTTCACCAAATGGGAAAAATCCATGCCCACATATGACAACACAATAGAAACCGCTACATGATTTATGTTTAACCATGTCATTGCCCGATTAGGTGTATCAAAAGAGTTAGTTTCCGACCATGGAAAACAGTTCGAAAAAAAAAGTTTTCTAGGAGCTATCTCATCACCTTGGATTCACACATGAATTATCTTCTCCATACTACCCCCAATCCAACGGACAGGTATAATTTGTGAACAAAGTACTCAAAACAATGTTATAGTGTGTGGTGAATAACCACAAAACAAACTGGCACCACATGTTTTTCTCCGCCTTGTGGGCATACCGCACGTCAGTGAAAACATCAACGGGGTTCACACCCTTCCACTTGTTATACGGGGTTGATGTCATGATTCCCATCGAACGCGAGATCCCAAACTTACACGCTGCCATCGAACTCCTCGATGACACCTAGCCTCTAAAGTAGCGCTTAGTACAACTATATTTCGTCAATGAAAGTCGACGAGAGTCGCTCCAGCACAACAAGGCCCATAAAAAGTGGGTGAAAGCATCGTTCGATCACAACATCACCCCTCGATCATTTACCGAGGGGGAGTTAGTCCTTCACTAAAATGTCACAAAAGAAGCCCTAGGGCCAGGAAAATTCGAAACCTTGCGGAAAGGTCCCTATATCATAAAAAATTGTCTCCTAAAGGGGGCATACATATTGACAGAGCCTGACAGAACATGCCTGAGAAACCCCATCAATGGTCTTTACCTCAAGAAATTTTACCCATAAGGGTCAAGACAGCCCAACCCTAGAGTTAATGTGCACAAACCAAACTTTGTTTTTGATCACAGACTTGTTACAAAAACACTATGGTGTCACAAATGGATCTTCAACCCAACCATTACTTTGGATTCACTGATGGAGCATCACGATGGTCTCAAAATTTAGCAGCAGACACCTGGGTCATCTACCATCCTAACCAATCGCCATTCTTCACCAACTAAGTATGCATATGATCAATGAAAAAAAATCAAGCAGAATATGAAATTTTCATAGGGCTCATGTGTGACACCTTCAATGAAGGCATTCACCACTTGCATATCTACCTTGATTCCTAATTAGTGGTTTCGCCGTTAAACCAAGAGTTTGAGGTACGAGATTTGCATCTGTTTAGAAAATATTTACATGCAAAAATATTAAGTTGTCAATTTGATCACATTAAATTCACACATGTACCAAGAAATCAAAACCAGATAGAAGATCGCATAGCTAACCACATTCTAAACTGGAATGCATCTTGGATAAACCATCATACATAAAACCAAAAAACATAAAAAGAATAGATATCCATCAGCAATACACAACATTGATGAAAACATATAAAAAATTTACACATCATATAGAGCTACAAAAAATACATCTCTCATATATATACCAAAAGATGTATGTCTGAGTATAAAATAACGAGTCATGTATCTGACACACAGGTCAGCCAAAAATACATATACACCTGTCATCAAAAATAAAGGAAGCATCTTCATAACAAGTGCTTTCCCTATGTACAAAAATCTCTAGGGTTGCGCCCTGCCAAGTTAGGCACCTGGACCCACGGCTGCTCCCGGTGCCAGTGGAGAAATTTGAATAATAGATGAATTATTCACCGAGATTATCCTGATTACACACTATTTGAGCTTCATGCATAATACATAATCTCTTCTACCATTGATCATCAATTTGCAGAAATAAAAACAATCGCATGCGCACATTGAAACATTAATCAATCACACATATCAACATAGTATGTAATGGGGAAATCTTACAGCTGAAAACCCCCAACTATCTATATATTATAATGATAGAGAACATGTAACAATACATAGCACAAAATCCTCACAAGCTCTCAACACTATCCACATGCTACACATAAACAAGCTCGGATCATGCATCCCATGCTCCAATCTGTCCCACACAATACTGCCCTCTACTGCGCAATCCAATATGGAAAAGAATGAGATCCAAGTTCGAATCCCACCAACTTGTACTGCGCAATCCTCATTGGCAATCTCAATCAATGTGTGTGCAAATCTCATGCACAGCTATAGTCACAACTGATAGTAGACTCACCCTTTCACCCACCTCTAACAATGGTCTCCACTGAACTGTCCATGCATTGCAGTTAACTGATGTGTTCTTTAGTTGATTTATGAGTTAATAATTAGTGAATTAATTAATAATTAACTCACACCACTCATCACTAGTGTATTTATCAGTTAGACTAAATACAACTAGTTCAACTAAGTTAAACCGAACACAACTCCACCAACTGTCTCATCAACTCCACCAAACTCTGCCACATGAGTTCCAACTGAAGTCAACCATGCAATAGCTCAAATAAACCTTAGGAATAGCATAATTCCTTCTGTCAGCTGCATGTGCCACATCCCTAGCTCGAACTGAAGTGCTGCAAGAGGATAAGATAATGTTTATAATCCAAATATTATTAAGAGCTAATAATATTTGACTGATCTATTTTTAGACTGGCAGTCTAAAAATAGACTTCACCCAGTATGTCTAAAAATAGAGGTCCATCTATTTTTACCAACTTGACCAACCATCCATAAATATCATCCTGCGACTCATAGACAATGATCCATATGTCTAAAAATAGACATAGTCTAAAAATAGACTTTGTGACAAAAATCACCTGTGTGGCCCCCACCTAGTTTTGGTGATCACTTTCCAACTAGGACCAGGAAAGATGTTTCAGGATGCCTCCTTCACTGTTTCTTGTTGCCATCTTCAACACTCCCTCTCAACAAGAAAGGACTGTCTTTGCATGCGACATGCAACTCCATGCATTTTCCCTACAACCTTCACAAGCGCCACGCAACTCCATGCATCTGCTCTGCAACTCCTCTGAAACTGAATAGGCTACAAAAAAAGCAATCAGTCTGATGCATCTATCATCAAAGTCTTCAAATTTTGATGGGCCCAATTTCACATGTCATCAGGAACCACTGCGCTGTTGAACTCTTGCACCCATGCACTCTGCACTTGTTGTCAACTCTGATTCACGCTCCAGTATCCAACACTGTCACTTTGATCTGCCTGCATCAATCCAAATGATCATGCTACTGCTGCGCTGTGGGCACCTCATAGCCAGGTTCAATTCATGAGATCCACACCATCTCATGAATCCTGCCCAGAAATCTCCTCTTGGGATTATTCATGCATGTTGCCCCACCTCTCACCTGGTGGTATAGCTGCATGCACTCCCTCTGCCCATCTGGCACGAAATTTCTCTGCATGAGTGGTTTCTTGCACTCCATGATCCTCATCTTGTGGCTGCTCCACATCCCGAGGTTCACTATTACCTGCATGCAAAACTTGCTCCCTCTCAAGCATCAATTGCATGTCTTTCTTGCACTTCCCAACAGTAGGAAGCTCCGTAGACATCCCATCTACTTAAAGTATGTAGAGATTCTTTGCTTGAATCCCAACCTTCTTGACTTGTCCTGTTGCCTTGTGCCGAAGGAAAAATTTTCCTTCACTGAAGACAACTTCATACCCTTTATCCTCTAACATTGCGACTGAGATCAAATTCTTTTTTAAACCTGGAACATGCACTACATCTTGTAAAAGAATGAGTTTACCTGACTCCCTCTGAAAGGTTATGGTACCAATTCTGGTTGCATTGTATCGTCCATTGTCGCCCAATTGAACATGCAACTGGAGATCTTTCTCCACCAAGTCACTGAAAAGATTCACATCTCCCGTCATGTGAAAGGAAGCACCACTATCAAAATACCACCCTGATCCCAATGCACTAGACACCATGCATGCGATCAATGAGAAGTCCAGCTCAAATTGTGAGGCAAGAGCCTCACCAGCTGCAGCTCCAGCAGCCTGCTTGTTCTTCTTCTTCTGTGGACAATTCGTGGCGTAATGTCCGTGCTCGTGACAGTGAAAACACTTCACTTTGGACATGTCACGCTCTTTACCATCCACACCGGATTGAGAAGTATTATTTTTGCCCTTCCCCTTCCTTCCTTTGGCAGCCAAAGCGCAATCCTCTTCATCAAATGCCTTTGATGAAGAACCATCCCTGGTACTCCGCCTTATCTCCTCTTGCACAAGATCCGACCAAAGTCGCTCCCATCCTGGCAATTTCTCCTGACCATTGACAGAGTCATGATAGGAGTGAAAAATATTTGGAAGCCCAAGGAGAGCCAAGCTCACCAATTCCTCATCATCCACACTAACTCCTACACTCCCAAGCTCATCCCTGTAGTGGACAAACTTTGTCAAGTATACCAGAATAGTGTCATTCTTCTCCATCTTTATTTTCCTGAGTTTATCCTTGAGCGCCAACTTCCTTTGGTCACTCTTGCTTTGGAACAAATCTATCAAAGCTTTCCACATCAAGAATGGAGAAGCTTTACCATGCAGGCTGGATACTATGTGATCCTTCACGCCCTCCAACAGAATCCTTCGACACCTTGCTGTCTTCTTTTGCCAAGCTTCAACTACAGCAGCATCAGTAGAAGTAGGCTTTGGAACTTCTTTCTCTATGAACTCCAACAACCCATTATCATCTAACACCACCTCCATCCTGTCTTTCCATGCAATATAATTTGAGCTACCCTCCAGGGCATACTCCAATCACAATCCGTTGAAAGACATCTCAACTTTGACACCAAGAAAACACTGCTGCAAATTCGAATTCCACCAGCTCAAAACTCAACCGCTTCTGATCTGTGAGAAAAAAGTATTTCTAGCACAGAGATCGACTGTAGGGGCATTTACTGGATTTTTCACCTTTCAAAGAAAGGATGAATCCAGAGGCTACCTGGCCCTCTTACAGACTCTGTCTACCGAAATAAAATGTAATCACTGTAATAGATCCGATGATCAACTTCGCTCTGATACCATGTAGAAATTTGAATAATAGATGAGTTATTCACCGATATTATCCTGATTACACACTATTTGAGCTTCATGCATAATACATAACCTCTTCTACCATTGATCATCAATTTGTGGAATTAGAAGCAGTTGCATGCGCACATTAAAACATAATCAAGCACACATATAACACAGTATGTAATGGGGAAAGCTTACAGCTGAAAACCCCCAACTATCTGTATATTATAATGATAGAGAAAATGTAACAATACATAGCACAAACTCCTCACAAGCTCTCAGCACTATCTCACATGCTACACACAAAACAAGCTCAGATCATGCACATCCCATGCTCCAATCTGCTCCACCTGTCTTCCTGCCTCTACTGCGCAATCCAATATGGAAAATAATGAGATCCAAGTTCGAATCCCACTGGCTTATATTGCGCAATCCTCATTGGAAATCTCAATCAATGTGTGTGCAAATCTCATGCACAAGTATAGTCACAACTGATAGTAGACTCACCCTTTCACCCACCTCTAACACTGGTCTCCACTGAACTGTCCATGCATTGCAGTTAACTGATGTATTCTTTATTTGATTTATGGGTTAATAATTAGTGAATTAATTAATAATTAATTCACACCACTCATCACTAGTGTATTTATCAGTTAGACTAAATACAACTAGTTCAACTAAGTTAAACCGAACACAACTCCATCAACTGTCTCATCAACTCCACCAAACTCTGCCACATGATTTCTAACTGAAGTCAACCATGCAATAGCTCAACTAAACCCTAGGAATAGCGTAATTCCTTCTGTCAGCTGCATGTGCCACATCCGTAGCTCGAACTGAAGTGCTCCAAGAGGATAAGATAATGTTTATAGTCCAAATATTATTAAGAGCTAATAATATTTGACTGATCTATTTTTAGACTGGCAGTCTAAAAATAGACTTCGCCCAATATGTCTAAAAATAGAGGTCCATCTATTTTTACCAACTTGACCAACCATCCATAAATAGCATCCTGCAACTCATAGACAATGATCCATATGTATAAAAATAGACATAGTCTAAAAATAGACTTTGCGACAAAAATTACCTGTGTGGCCCCCACCTAGTTTTGGTGATCACTTTCCAACTAGGATCAAGAAAGATGTTTCAGGATGCATCCTTCACTGTTTCTTGTTTCCATCTTCAAAAAAATCTTGATATTATGTTCATATGTTATATCACATTCATCGCCTTTCTTCTGATATTAGCTTGGGTAGATTCTTATGTTAGAATAGGCCTACATGTCATTAACATTCCCTTCATTTGATGTCGTTGTTTCCGCACTCTTTTATTTTGATAACTGTGCACGGATTTCATGTTCGGCCCTCCTCACAACATTTTAAATCCAGGTCTGCCTTTTGATATATGCTTATAGACCCTTATTGTTATACTACTGGACGTTATTGTTATCTACCCTCTGTTTCTGGTGTCTTGGTCCCATCATATGAAATTTTAAATCCTTTTCTAAACAAGAGGTCTTATATTATCAACTACAAAATTTTTTCTTGAATACTCTTGGTTTAAGCTGTCCTAGGCACTGGTCCTTCACAACTCAGGGCTATCTCTAGGAGTTACAACATCTTTTTGGCGCCGTTTTTGGGGATCGAATTTGAATATATTATCCCTAGGTACGACAAAAACACATTCACCCTTCAAAATTAGGTGAGCACCAAGGGTTGAGAGTTGTATATCCCTCACCTTGCCGACTCCACAGTCCCTTGAAGTATAAAATCCATTTGCAATCTTGGCTTACCAAAAGCCCCACCTAAGGTCAGATACCTCTCAGTTAAGAACACCTTCTATATCTGACCTAGAGAAGATCTTATTCAAACGAATCTGGAAAGAAAAGAAACCTGCCCACACTGATATACCCAGATTCCCTCTTGAAGACTCCCCATATTCCTCACAGCAAGCTCAAGCCCAAGGCCCTGGTTCCACTGCAAGAGTCCTTGAATACCCACCAGATAACCCTTTCCTTGAGCAGTCAGAGGTAAAAGACGAAGCAGAGTTAGTAGATATTTCAAGATTTGTCTTACATCCCACTCAGGAAGCTGAAGAAATGAAGCAGGTAACCATCCCTCGAAATCCGCTTGCCCAAGAAAATCCACAGACCACCATTCAGTGTATCCCCATTATCATTTGGCCAAATATTCCTCTTACTCCACCCCCTCCTATGGCATTTCCTAACTTTTTGTTAAATAAATATGCCCCCCTAGCATTACCACAGATTCTAAATGACATGCCCCAAGACTACATGAAGCTCTTACCCAAGTTTACTGGGAAAGACAATAGTGTTGCACAAAAGCATCTGGAAGAATTTTGTGCTTTCACAGAGAACTTTAACGTTGAACACCTAGACATGGTACTGAGGCTATTTTTTCAATCTCTGTATGGGGAAGCTCAGAAGTGGTTCAAGACTCTTGGAGATCGCTCCATCACTAATTGGGAGGAGATGGAAAATGCTTTCACCAGAAAGTGGGGAGAGAAAATGGATCACGGTTATTGCCTCATACAGTTCAACGCACTAAAGAAAAATCATAATGAAGACATGAATGAGTTTATAAATAGATTTAACAAGCTATACACCAACCTGCCGGCTGATATGAAACCTCCCTAGACAGCCGTTAAGGTAGTGTTCGTAGGAGCATTTGAATCAGAGTTTGGTTTCACCCTAAGGGAGAGGAAATCAGCTTCTTTGGATCAAGCTAAAATTTATGCACTAGAGTTAGAAGCTAACTTTGCATCTACAGGAAAATCAAAAGGAAGATTGGACCACGATTTCAGGCGAAGGGGTAAAAAAGAAGCCTCTTCTTCAAACCAAGATAGGGAGGTATCAGATTATAAGATTGAATAGATGAACAAAATGATTAAGAATATGTCAAGTAAATTGGTGAAGCTCAAGCTGGAAGCAAAGAACACCTCATCTCGGCCATCTTAGACTATTCCTAACCGAGGATATAACCCACAATACTGAAAGCCACCACTACAGATATTGCAGAGAGATAAAAAGGAGCAGCAAGATCACATACAACTCCCTCTGTATTTGGAAGGGAAAATGGAAGGCCCTGCTGAAGATGGTCTTGATGGAAAAGATGATCAATACCTCGCTTATTCATAAAGCGAGGAGGTAGAGCTTTCCATGCAAGAGGAGGAGGAGGAAGAAACAATGAACCCCACTGCAGATCTGGATATTGATGATTATTTCCGACAGTTCATGGATTTCATGCAAGCCCAATTTCACAAGAAGTATGACCTTCGGTCTTCCAGGAAGAGGACACGTACTCAAGATCAAGAAGAAGAGTCACCTCCTAAGGAGTCGGCCTTCTGAAATATTGATAACAAAGGTAAGAAACCTGTTGAAGAACCCCCAGGACAAAAAGTATTCCCTCATCCTCATCCAAGTCGGTACCTGACCCTCTTGCACATTCTAAATCTATGTCCACTGATGAAAATCCCCCTATCCTCACCAAGGAACCGAAAGAGACCACTTTAGAAAAGGGGCCCACTATGTTTAATCTCCAAAAAGAGCTAGAGAAAGTTAAAATTCATGTTCCTTTAGTCGAACTGCTACACAAACCTCCTATAAAGCTCAGGTCTCTCAGTTCATGCTTCCTCATGGGGTAAATCCACCCCCAGATTGTCTTAACCTTCAAGAGGAAAGGCCCATGGTAGTATTTGGCCCCCATGTGGAAGTGTTAGACTCTACAACCCCACCCTTTTATGTCTCTCTAGTCATCCATGATTTGTTGCTACACAATTGCATGTTGGATTCGGGGGCATCACATAACCTGTTACCTCTTTCAGTCATGGAGAAACTGGGATTGCAGATCACTCGACCCTACAAATACCTCTATTCATTTGACTGCAAAAGAGTCAAATTATTCGGGATGATTAAAGATCTGGTGGTAAACTTGGCTCCCAGCCAAGAGTGTTGTCATGGACATAGTAGTTGCCGATATTCCAACCTAGTTTGGAATTCTCCTATCCAGATCACGGGGTATTAAAATTGGAGGGTCGATCAGGCTTGATCTCACTTATGCAACTATTCCAGTGTTTGGGGGTCAAGAAGGAAGGCTGTATAGGGATTCAAGATTTGTGAAAATGGTGACCAGAGCTAATGGCTCAGTAAATTCTCTGGTATATAGTAAAGAGGGGGATTTCTCTTGTCTAATGCTTGAGGAAGACCAAGACTTTTTGCAGGAACAAGCATTCAAATTACTGAAGCTGCAACAGACTTTAAGTGATGATGAAAGGGGAACGTGGACTCTGCACTTTGATGGAGCGAATTCAAGGGAAGGAAATGGAGCAGGAGTGATTTTGATCTCCCCTAATGGAAAATTATTCCCTTTCTCTTTTAAATTGGAGTATGAGGCCACCAATAATGTGGTTGAATACGAGGCACTACTTCTGGGCTTACAAACTACCAATAACATGAAAATTCAGAGTCTTAAAGTTTTTGGATACTTAGAGATAGTGGTGAGACAGATTAAAAATTAGTGCCAAACCAAACATCCTCGGCTAAGGGTACACAGAAACGAAGTATGGGACCTGGTGGAGAAATTTTCCTAGAATTTAACATACAGTTTATGCCAAGAGATCAGAACAGGATGGCGGATTCACTGGCTGTGGCAACGAGTAATTTTCTTCCACCTTAGAATCCACTTCTGAGATATGAAGTGGAGGTGCAATATCGCCCCTGTTTCCTACAAAACGTCAAACACTGGAAGGTTTTTGAAGATGAAGAGCAGATGAAACGCTTAATGGAAACTGTCGAAGAGTTCTCTAACTTGGTCATCGATACTGGGGAGGAAGGGGAAACTAAAGAAAAAACCAAAAATAAATGGAAAGAGACGGTGGCTGGTCACAAAGTGCTGCAGCTGAAAGGAAACATGATCCCCAGAGGTTTAGTACCTTTGGAGAGATTTTTTCATAAAAATGATGTTCCAGTTAGCCCTAATAAGCTGATGCCAGAAGCTCAAGTAGAAGATGTTAACATTGGAACAGAAGAGGATCCTAAGATATTTAAATTATCTAAAGGAGTATCAGAAGAACACAGAGAAAGGTATTTATAGTTTTTCCACTCTTACAAGGACGTTTTCACTTGGTCTTACCAAGATCTGAAAACATTTGATATAAGTATCATCCAGCATAAGATCCCACTAAGGGCAGATGACAAAACACATAAGCAGAAGCTAAGGCAGATTAACCCTTTAATTATTCCTACCATAGATAAAGAAATCAAGAAGTTGCTGAAGGCTAAGATCATTGTGCCCTTGAGGTATTTAGAATGGGTGGCTAACTTGGTACCGGTCCGAAAGAAGAACGGAGAAATAAGGCTATGTGTAGACTTTCAAAACTTAAACAGGGCATCCCTTAAAGATAACTGTCCCCTCCCCAAAATGGATCACATATTGCACAAAGTGGTTGGGTCCTCTCACATTTCCATGATGGATGGGTTCTCTGGATATAATCAGGTTGCAGTCCTTCCCGAAGATCAAAAGAAGACGACATTCACCACCCCGTGGGGCACTTTCATGTATGCCCGAATGCCTTTCAGTTTGATAAAAGTTGGAGCCACTTTCTAGAGGGCGATGGGTATCACATTTATAGGAGAGGAAGACAAGTTCGTGGTGGTATACCTGGATGATATCACCGTCTTTTCGAAGGATGATGTTGAACATATTGAACACTTGTGCTGGACTTTCGAAAAATGTCGCAGATATGGTTTGTCCCTAAATCCTCAGAAATCTATGTTTTCTTTAGAAGAGGGAAAATTATTGGGGCATATTGTAACTAAAGCGAGAGTAAAGATTAATCCAAAAAGGGTGGAGGTAATAAACGGCATATCCTTACCCCGAAACAAGAAGGAATTTCAGGTATTCCTCGGACGCATAAATTTTCTGAGAAGGTTCATCCCAAACTACGCGGAAATAGTTCAGCATATCACCGGAATGCTTACGAAAAGAAATGATGTGAAATGGAAGAATGAGTCAAGAGAAGCATTTAATAGAATCAAGAGTGCCTTTGTAGAATCCCTAGTACTAGCAGGACTAGATTACGGTAAGCCATTCATGATCTTCTCATTTGCCTCCCCGCATACTGCAGCCACAATATTATTACAGAAAAATGAGGAAGGGCATGAACAGCCCATCGTCTTCTTTACTCAGGTACTTCGAGATGTCGAGCTAAAATATAAAATTTTAGAGAAACAAGCTTATGCTTTGGTGAAGTCCTTAAAATATTTCTGAATGTACGTGCTATAATCATCCATCACCTCTTTTGTGCCTACTGCTGTGGTTAAAGATATTCTGATTCAAGGCGATTGCGAGGGCAAAAGAGGCAAATGGATTGCTAAGATCCAAGAATATGAATTAGGCATTCGCCCCACAAAGCTTATCAAGGGACAGGGTTTGGCTAAAATTTTGTCTGAGTCTAACTATCAAGCTCTAGGAATAAATTTATCCATGGGAGTTGGGGAGTTACCTGAAGGGATGGAGGAACAACCCAGGATAGAAACGGTTGTGTAGAAAACACAAATGAAGTATCTGGTTTGTGTTTGGTATAAGGATATTTTAGAATATATTTTAACTCTCAGGTGTCTACCGAACCTCGATAAGACTAAATATCAAACATTGAGGTTGAAGTCCCAGAAGTATATTGTCGCAAATCATTGATTATATTGGAAGGATCCTTCAAGAATATTTCTCTTGTGCCTCACAGAATCTGAAGTGGAGGAAGTTATGGATGAATTCCATGAAGGCATTTTTGGAGGCCACTACAGTTGGCAGTCTACAGCCCACAAGATATTGAAAGTGGGTTTCTTATGGCCCAAATTGTTTGGAGATGTACATGCTTGAGTCAAAGCCTATGAAAAATGTCATAGGTTTGCTGAAAAAAAAAAATTGCGCCCTTACCTATGATCCCAATACATATAGAAGAGCCTTTTCAGCAATGGGGGATAGACTTCATCGGGGAAATTCACCCAAAATCTAGTGGCTAGCATAAGTGGATCCTAACCACTGCTGACTACTCCACCAAGTGGGTAGAGGCTATACCAGCAAGGAACGCTACTGATGTAGTGGTGATCAAGTTCCTGGAAGAAAATATCATATCCAGATTTGGCTGCCCGACTAGGATTGTGACAGATAATGCACAGGCTTTCAAGTCTATAAAATTTACCAATTTTTGTCAACAATACAATATCACCCTGGGGCACTCCATAACCTATTATCCTAGGGGAATGGATTGGTTGAGTCCTCCAATAAGACATTGGTAAGAGTGTTAAAGAAAACTATAAATGAAAGTCAGAAAAATTGGGATTCTCAGCTTAAATTCGCACTGTGGGCGAACATAATAAAAAATAAAAGGTCGACAGGAAAGTCCCCATATGAACTAGTCTATGGTCGAGCGACAGTGTTCCCAATTCAGATCGCTTTGCATGTGGCCAAGTTCCTTCAGGATAGCCAAGAATAGCCCAACGATCTTATCAGAAGAATAAACCAGCTGGTCGAGTTAGAGAAGACTCGGAGCCAAGTAAATGATCGGTTAGCAGAATATCAAGAGAAAATGAAGGGTCTGTTTGATCAACATGCCAAAGACAAGGAAATGCAATCAAGGGATTTAGTACTAGGATGGGACATCAGGAGAGCCGACAAGGGTAAGCATGGAAATTTTGACCCACTGTGGTTTGGACCTTTCAAAATTGCCGAGGTCAAAGGCAATAACACCTTCACACTGGAGAATTTGGAAGGTGATGTGATCGAGACGAACATAAATGGGCAGTTCCTAAAGCCCTATTGTCAAAACTAATCCAGGTCCCAGAGGCCGTTGTATTATAGTGTATATATTTGTTTTTACTACTTTCAAAGTTGATGTTTGTTTCACCATAATAATGTTTGAAAATTTTGAAGAGGCTCTGGCCTTCAAAGAATGGGCTACAAATGGTTTGCGAAGTTCTCGACACGTTCGAGGATGAACGTGCCATCCCCAAGTGGAGCCAATGTTGTTATGTTAACCCTCACCTTATAGGTGCAAAGGAAAAACTTAAGGTAAATGAAGAAAATCCATTGGAGGTGTAAGCGAGCCAAGTAAATATAAGGGAAGTATGGTATGCAAGCCCTCCCCTCATGGTAAGAGCATGGAAAAAGGAGCCGATGGTGCTTCACAGCTAAGCAAGGCGAGGCTGCGGGCCATACATGGGACAGTCGAAGAAAAGGCGCCACATGGAGGGATTCCGGGGGTACCAAGGACGTTATGAAGAGGGCAGAGCTATACCCCCCGGAATGCATGACATCACAAGTTGGCGGAGCAAGTTTTAACCGTTCCGTGGGGTGGTGGAGAGTTACGAGAGGACTTCACGGGCCCCCGCCAGAACCATTCAGTGGACCCCTCGAGAATAACAAGTAGCGTTATTTAAATCAAAGGTAAGGTAAGTCAGGAAAGCCGGTACACAACCAGTACCGGTATTAACCTGGCGTGCGGCTCACACCTACCCGACTCCTGGTAGCCAACAGCCTAATGCCACACGCCCCATTGTCGACGTCCTTATGGCATCAGCCCTACAAGTTGACACCCTAAACTCGTTTTCCATAAATCTATGGCCTGTTTAACCCTGTCTTACGCCCATTCCTGGTAAAATACTTGTTTTTACAAACTTGTCGTGCAGTTAAGCTTGAACTCCAATATCAGGTCGCTTTCAACCCCCGCGTCACTTTCCCTCTTCGGTATTCCTCACTGGTTACAGGTAGTTAGTCATTCCCCCACCTTACAGTTTTCCTTCCATTTTACTTTTCAAGATGTTCATGGGGAGAGCCAAGCCCAGAAAGTCTAAACCTGAAACCCTGCAAGACCGTAAGGTCAGGGCAGTCCCTCGACCTGAACCTTTCATTGACACACAAGCTCGTATCTGTGACCCTCAATACCATTTCAGTGTCTCTCGTGTCAGAACCGACCTGTTAGAAAGCCATGTGAAGGACCAAGACTGGTTCACAGTCGTTAATTCAGGCCTATATTACCAAATTTCTCTACCCACCTTTCCAGTTACTGAGTTCATATGTTGGCTCACAGATGCCTATGACGAGAGTAGGGATGTATTTCTTTCGGCTCAGGGAAATAATATTTTCCATATATCTCCCGAGCTCATTAAGGAAGCCCTCTGTTTCCCCCACAACCAAATTTATGTTGAGTTTACAGATTTTTCCCTGTCCCATCAGTTTTCCAAGTTTCCCTGGAAGCAAAAAAGTGAATTCCTCTCTTTCATTTCAGATTCTCATCTTACGACTATCCCGACTTCAGATATGGTGCCCTTGACCACATTTAGAGACAATCTCTAGCCTGTTCTCGCTTTCATCTTAGGGTTAATAGGTCTTAGGGAGGTCGAGAGGGTGTCAAAAGAATGTATAGCTCTCCTTTGGCTCATGTCCCAGTAGGGTGTTGTTTTAGACATCCCCACTTTCCTAGCTTCGACCATTCAAACCCAGTTCCAAGAGCTACCCTCTTCGGGGGCTTTCCGGTTCTTCTCACTGGTGTTTTACCTCTTCCTGTTTGAACACGTTGACTAGTTCGAAAATTTAAGCCTCGAAAATCTTTCGAGAACGAACGACCAACCAAGAACTGTCTTTGAGTGGAATGTCTCAGTGCGTCAATAGCCTAACGGGAGGGGTTATACAAGGTTTTTGAATGAGTTCATGACCATTTCCTACACCATACTTCATGATAGCCCTCCGCCCAGGATTTTTCCCAAGCAGAAGAATTGGCTGCAGTTCGATGATGAGGAGAGCACAGGGGACTGGTGCATGTTTGACGACTACAATGAGATCAGAGTCTATGGTGCAGACGTGCCCCCCTACCAGTTGCGGTTGTTCCCTGCTATGCGGATTTTCACCCTTGAATACATCCGTCAAACCCTGAAAGCGGACTAGTTCCACTTTGTCCCCGTGAAGAAAGGCTACATTCTCAAGCTCCCTACCAATATCGGCATCTTCATCGTAAACTCAAGACACACCCTCTCCACAGTGGAGACGCTTCTTCAGGGGATGGATCTAGTACAAGTGAAAGCTTGGCCCTATGACCCGAAAGGAATCCTTTCCAATAGGAAAAGGAAGATTAAGTCCATTGAATATGTACATGAGACTAGGCCCTTCATTGAATGGAGAGCTAACCTTGATACAGGGCCTTTGGCTTCGCAGATGGAGGCCAAATCTTTGGCTGCAGAAGGAAGGGACGAAACTGATTCAACAGGTACAGAGAGAAGAGGGAAAGCCGATGAGGTCAATGTTTCAAGGGAACAAGAAGGTATGGATACGGGGGAGGGATCCCATCCCTCCAAGAAGCAGAGAACTGATGAGGTGGAGATTATCTGGGAAAATCTTCCGCGAGAGGAATTGATCCGGTACCGGGAGCCTAATAAGGGCAAGGCTAGTTTCATGGTAAATTATGATGGCGCTTCCTCTTCGAAACCCTCTGGGATATCACAGGCCATTTCGGTCAACAGAGCCGAATTAAGGGAAGAAATTGGAAATAGAAATTGGATAGTAAGGGAGAAATTCCAAGTAGAATTGTCCGGGTTTGTAGATAAATATCATACTCGACTCACCTCCGAGCTTGATATGGAAAAATAACAGTTGATAATAGCTATCACAGAGGCAGTGCTAGATCCGACAGTTGATGGAATTAGCTATCGAGCTTTGGAGGTCGCTGTGAACATGGCAAAGGTTCCTTTAACTGACAAGCTCGGTCTCCATCAATGCATCGGGGATATGTTAAGAAATGAAGTAGTAAATCTTGCGCTTGCTCTGAGGAAGCTGGAAGACAAGTACAAATAGGTGTTGGAGAACCAAAATAAAGAGAGGGCTATTTCCAGAGGCATCAGCAACAACCTGAAAAATATCAGGAGAATAGTGAGGGAAAAAGGAAGTGACAAAGATGGGATTCGAAAGCAGATCATCTTGGAACTAGAGGCCGAAAAATCAGAGTTAAGGAAGAGACTACACATCCCCCGCGGGCAATATATAAAAACAAAGGAGTTAGCCCAAGCGGAAAGAGAGAAATCAGCTCTCGTTGATTCGCTGACCCAAGAAAGGGATGGGAATGCTAAGACGGCCGCATAAATGGTTGCCCTCAGATAGAAAGTGGTTGAGTTGCAGGGGAAATAGAACACACACGTATGCTTGACCCCAACCTCTGATATGCCTGGCACCACTCAAGCGCAACTGACCAAAGCTTTGTCAGACTTGCAGGTCTCAGAAAAGCAATCCCACACAGCACATTATAAAATACAGGAGTTGGAAGCTAAGCTGGAATAAAACGACAAGGTGGTAGCAGCCCTGCAAGAAGAGGTGGAAGGAGCGAAAAGGGAGAAGCTACAACAGGAAAATACCATCAAGGAATTGACCAACCAGATGAAATGAAACACAACCCTCATAGAATCCAGACACCTCATTTGGACCGAAATTATATCAGTGGTAAAGCAACGTTGGAAATATATTACTTTAATGGATGATAAAAAAATTGCGGTCCGAATGTTCAAAGGAAAGTTGTAGGAAGGTCTAACGGAAGCTGAGACAAAGGTGGCCATGGCCAAAAGGTATATCTCTCACCTAAATGGATTAGACTCTGAATAACTAGTTGTCCAAGGGATCAAAGACCATTTCAAGGGAGTGATGGAAATCAGAAGGGTAATCGAGAAGGAGACCGTGCGTGCAAACACATTGAGTGGTTTGGAACAGGTTGCCAAGGGAGTGGAGCGGTTCCATCAAGAATGGGATGAGTTGGTGAAGGCAGGCCTCCCATCATGCTCGGAGCCTATAACGGCTGTGTTTTTAGGTCTAACGGATTATGAGAAGAAGTTGACAGCTGTTATGAACCAGACTGATATCCCCTATGAGAAAACTACTCGCCTGAAAGCTAAAACAATAATTGCTGCCCTAGGCAAGGAAATTTCCCTTCTCTGTCAAATCAAGAAAAGCTTGGCCATCCATGTGGATTACTCTGAATTGAATGATATACAGGCCTTAGTGGATATTTTTTCCACTATGCCCCCACCAGGGGTGACCATATGGCAGAAATGCAACGAGTATGTCAACATTCCAGTCACCGCACCGTCCCACCAGTCCCCGCTTCTCAGAGACACAAAGTTGGCTCGTCTGCATCATCAGCGCTTCCAAATCAGCTTGTAGTAGCCATGCCTCGTCATCCCAAAAAATGATACTCATGATTCGACCCAAGTGGCCTTTTTACTTGTTATTTCTTTTACTTTGTTATATCGGGTGAAATATTCATTTTACCCTATGAATTTTATTTTTTGTTTAGTTGTTATGTTTTCAGTTGGTGCCTTCGTTAAGGCCATTATGTAGATGATGAGAGGCATTTTTCCTCCTCATCAGTTTTGATTTTGATAGAGACTCAAAACAGAAAAGATATTTCTGTGGACGAATATTGGTCTAAAATATCTGTTTGGTCAATTTAGTGTGTCCTAAATTGCTACATTAATTTATCAATCCGGGATTCGTAAGCTGATGAAGTGTGACGCACTATATGTGCAAGATAACCTATCTCTTACTTTTTGTCGTTTTTGGATTTTTATGAAATTCTAAAAGACAAGTATGGAGACAAATATTCAAGACAATGATGTCCTTCTAATGATTTTCCAAACTTCAAAAGAATTTTAAAACACACAATGAAAAAATTAATTCTTCAAAGAAAATGAAATTGCATCACTATTCTAGTCAAACAAACAGTGAACTGCCGATCATGAAATTCATTATCCTTGCTGTTGTCCAGATACAAAAGAAACTATGCTTAAAGAAATCCAAGAATTGCAACAAAGTAAATCTAAATCAAATTACATCAACTTATATTTTGATCCCTCGCCATTAGTCCAGCTATGGCTTTCGGAGGTAACCATAAACAACTTGAGCAATCTGATATCTAATTTGCAGAAAAAGAAACTAATATCAAACTACACACTCATACTTCAATCCTTCACCATCAGTCCAGCTGTGGCTTTCGGAGGTAACTGAAAATGACATGAGCAATTTAATATATCTAACTTGCAGAAAGTAAACTAATATCAAACCACACACTCATACTTCAATCCCTCACCATCAGTCCAGCTGTGGCTTTCGGAGGTAACTGAAAATGACATGAGCAATTTAATATGTCTAAATCTAACTACTGAAGCAAATGTGCAAGACTGAAATAAACAAAGCAATACTGGAATTAAACAAAAACTAAGAGAAATAAATTAGCAGCAGAACAATATTGATTCCATGTCATTAGTCAAAAGATATGCAAATGCCCGGGCTTCCTATTTGTAATCTGAAACAAGAACACTGATTAGTTAATCAACAACATAAAACATGAAAGATTATGGACAGAAGTAAAATGTAAAGCATGAAAGATTATGAACAAAGATGAAGCATAAATACCATGAAAGATGCAATGTATAAACACGTGAATGACTTATGGCACAATGAACTTAAAGAAATAAAACAAGAAACTATACAGTAATGCACAAAACCTCAGCGTGTGCAGGGGCCCTCTGCACCAGCCTCGGGCAATAGCCTTCAAATACGAATTACGCTTGGAAACAGAGTCTTCTTATATATTAAAATGTAGTCATAACAGAGAAATGATATTACAACACAGTGGCAACGCAATTACATTACAGAGCTATATGGAGGCTAGCTATTATGCGTATGAAAACACGTTATTTATAACAAAGGTGATATAACTAATTCCCTAAAGTTTGTGCTGATAGAGACACGTGAACCATCACGTCCAGAGATCCAACATAATGGTCGCAGTGAGGAGTAAATCTATGAAGAGTGGATGTTGGATTCGGCTTATGGAGCCGTGTACAGGTGTTGATGTGTCTCCCGTAAATTAGAAACGGTCATACAAATCTTCACGTGATGAGAAACAGAGTCCTGTCACCGTGGGACTCTACGGTTGACTTCCACTTGGCCACCTTTGACCATAGCCTCCTTAGGTGAATTTTCCCGAGCCAATAGGACACGATCCATGTCCACATCATTTCTGACTTGCCCATGTGGCTCGATTTGCCTGAAGACACCTGCAACATAGACTTTCACAAAATGGCTGCGGAAAGTTGCAGCAGCTACGGAAAGTGGCAAGATTCCGCAGCTAAATGAGCAAAAATCTAAATCAAACAGCAGACACAAAACATAGTTAAAAACCATTTTAGATGCTCTTTTACAATTAATATGCAATGATATTGACGACTTAGAAGGTTCAGGTGAATGAAAAAGGTCTAGAAAGGTGTATAGGAAAGATGCAGATTTGAGACTCAACAATATCTTTTTGCAATACTCAGCTCAAGGTTATAAAAGAGGGAACATGAATCTGAAATAGGGTTCCAGATTTTCCAGAACAGAGATTGTTAGTCATGAATGTTCCATTTTGTAAAGTTTTAAGGTGTTCTCATAGTATATGTTGAAGGATCCCGTCGAGAAATTGAAACTGATTTTTTTGTTGTGTGATGGATTCCTTATGAGATAAGTTAGAATTTGTATTCCCTCTGTTATACTCTAATACAAATTTTATTTGCATTTCCATTGTTCTCTTTATATCATCAGTTGTCGGAATGTGAGTGCTGATTAACTAGATGTGAATTTATCTGTGAAAAGGTACTCATATCTATTTGTCTATTGCGTTTTAAATATGGCTCGAAGCTTGATATTATGTTCATATGTTATATCACATTCACTGCCTTTCTTCTGATATTAGCTTGGGTATATTCTTATGTTAGAATAGGCCTACCGATCGTTAATATTCCCTTCATTTGCTGCCGTTGTTTCCACACTCTTTTATTTTGATAACTATGCACGGATTTCATGTTCGGCCCTCCTCACAGCATTTTAAATCCAGTTTTTCCTTTTGATATATGCTTATATACCCTTATTGTTATACTAATAGACGTTATTTTTATCTACTCTCTGTTTCTAATGTCTTGGTCCCGTCTTATGAAATTTTAAATCCTTTTCTAAACAAGAGGTCTTGTATTGTCAACTACAGAAATTTTTCCTGAATCCTCTTGGTTTAAGATGTCCTAGGCACTGGTCCTTCACAACTCAGGGTTGTCTCTAGGAGTTACAACAGACGTCAAATATTATTCACAGAACAATACTACATAAATCATCATAGGAAAAGGAAACTCAATATCAAGAAACAATGGTCTTAACAGGTTCAATAACTCCCTTCACTAATGTTGAAGACATAACATAGTCACATGGGTCATATTCATCTTAGGTACCCACACAACAACAAAGTATTTTTACAAGATATAGAGATATCAAAGTGAAGAATGAATCTCTCCAAGCTTCAACATATTCAAAATTCTAGAAGAAAACTACCACCGCTCAACATAGATTGTTGTCTACATTTGATTCAGAAAAAGGGCAGTTTAAAATTTCCTTTTTGGAGCCCATAGTGCTAGCCCCTAGGACTGCTAAATATTATAAGGCCTCAATATTTTCAGTTGACACTAAGAAGGTTCCTATAATCGATCAGATCGATTTGCACAAACAAGCAAGTGAAATTATTTATTCATCATTAACTATCTCATCCATGACTGCCTCTAAATTACATATATCTTTAAATAATATGCACTCACAGTGAAATATTGAAAGGATGTCTTATGTAGCCAAAGACTCCAAGATTAAGTCTTTGGAATATTTAGTTATCAAGCTAGGACATGATCCTAGTGATGTTAAGACAATCGAAGAGATAATAAAGATTAAGAATGTAGATATTCAAGCACTTAGAAAAAAACTCAAACTCCCATCTACATAACATCCTCAAGCTAAAGAAGTCACCAACTTGGAAATGGAGAAAGAAAATTTGTTCACAATAGTAGTGGAGAAAAATGACAAAATACAAAAAAAGGATCAAGATATGGAAGCACTACTAAAGGAAAAATAACAATGGGAAACAAAAGGAACATCAACAACAGGCACATTAGCAGAAGCAACAACTTCAGATTCCTCAGAAAATATAGTCAAATATTTAGGGGAATTATCTCTGAAAAATCAAGAAAAGGAGAAATTGATAGAAGCACTCACCAAGATGGAGGAAAAAAAATCAGGGCAGACAATGCTTATTTGGAAAAAGTGAAAAATATTTTTATACTCATTCAAAAAATTCAAAACTATGAGGATAAATCCTTCTTAATTCAGATGTTAGCGAAGGCCAAAAGGAACATTTGGAAAAATATCAATGAAAATACTACATAGTTGCATCCATCCATTCAAATAATATTTGAATAAGAAGAATTGGTGTAGAGAGTTAAAGCAACAATTGAAAACACCAAGGCTGAATTTGAACATAAGCCAGAGGAAGCACAGAAAGTCATAATATTTTTAAACTCTAAAAACAAATATGAACTCGAGGAAGTAAACTTCCAGGATAGAACGGAAATAGTAATGGAGGTCAAAAGGGCGCTGAAAAAGAAAAATATAATGGTGCAGTTGGAGAAAGAGTGAAAAGATCTTGATCTAAAAGTCATAATATTTAACAAGAATTTTTATTATCTGCAAGAGAAATTACTTCCAACTCTTAGGAATTCTACTAGAAAATTGATTCCAGTATAAAATTATCAAGAGAAACTTTGCAACATTGTTGTGGATGCCTCCAAATTTGTAAAGGAAAAAGGGGCTATCAGTGGAGAAGCATTTTTTGAAGGCCTTCAATTTGATCTCGATATTCAACATGAGATCCATCACCTTTTTTCCAACAAGCCAACTTTCGAAACCTACACTGAGATAGATGAAAGATTTAGGAATATGGTAAATTATTATATCCCAAGTGAAGAAAGGTGGGAGTAGCTACTAGAATTGATCAAGTAAACATAACAGAAGATCTAAAATTTTGGAAATAGACAAACAAGAGGAGTAGGAAAATAGCTACAGTTTAGCAAAAGATTACCTCTAAAACTTCAACAATGCAGCAGATTTGTCCATCTTTCCTATTTTATTGTTCTATTTATGAAATATATACATCTTTGTTGTATATTATTTTTTAATCAATTCCTTTTTGGAATATGAATTGAATTCAATTTAAAGTCTATAAATATTTTGTAATAATACTTAGAAAGGGTTGGAACCTGAAAGAAGGAAATATTTTATGTGATTGCAAGAATTACATTTTGAGGTAATCAATTCAGTAATACAAAGGAAGTTTGATCTCGGGATTCTTGTGATTCTTGTGTCAAGCAAAGAGTGATGTTCTCTTTTTTGTAAATTTGTTTTCCATTCAAGTTTCACATTAATGTTTTCCTTCTTAAATTGTTTACAAGAAGATTAAGGGCCAAATTTACTTCTGATACTCTTCTCTAGCTTGTTATACAATTTCAATGTTTTCCCTTTGATATAAAGTATAGAATTCATCTTTGTATGTTCTATTTTTAATTGATCCTAATTCTAGTTCATCTCATCCACACCACAACAACTCTATAAGATCCATGAGTTTTCCTACCTCTCCCTGTTTCTCCCCCTCTATTTATTTTAATTGATTATTGAAGACATTATGACTCCATGCCCAATGGATTTATCTTCCATATTTTGACCAAATTTTTAAAAATTCATTTTTTTCTTTCATACCTTGCCTAAAATCCAAACATTAAAATTAAAATCATATAGAGATATCTCTCTGTGTAGTTGGAAGGGCTAGATACTAGATTTAAAAGTAGGTTTGTGGTTACCTTTGTAGTTTTCTTCCTCAGCCTAAGAAATTATAGAGTGATAACATTCTGGTGACGTTACTCGGGAACAATCCAAAAGCAAAATATTTCCCTGGTTAATTTTTATTTTAAGTCTCAAGAAATTTTTCCTATGGGTGACAACACAATAGAAAATTATTAGGCTGAAGTTTCTACCCAAGCCTATATATATATATATATATATATATATATATATATATATATATATATATATATATATATATATATATATATATATATATATATATATATATATATATATATATATATATATATATATATATATATATATATATATATATATATATATATATATATATATATATATATATATATATATATATAGTTATAATGTCTGAGAAGTTGATTAGGAAAAATAGCTTCAGAGAAAGTCAATCCAATAATAAACATTTTCCAATGTTTAATCCACTCCCAGAAAGCCTTAAAATAGTTGAGGATGTTCATTTTGATTTACCTTTTGAGAATAGTCTTTTCAGAACTAAATTAGAAAGCTTTGTCCCTAAAACAGTTCTAGATGAAACTAAATTGAAACCATATATCTCTGTACAGAAGTCTGTGATTTCTCAATCTGATAAATTCACCTTACATCAGTTTGAAAAGGTTGAATATTTTGTAGGTAAAATAAAAAAAACTTTTGAAGAATCATTCATAGAACAATCATCTATTGTTACTTCTCCATCTCCATCATTCACCTCTCCTTTGACTCCATATTTTTTGTCGTTTCTATTTCATCAGTGGTTCATAATCCTTCTACATCAACTCAGTAGATTATAACTCCACCATCGTTGCTACCCCCAACATCAAGCTCTGTTGTAATTTCATCAACCCCTCATATTCCAATTTTGGGAACTCGATATGCTCCTTTTGTCTTGCAATAACCATTGAAGGCCATGCCCTATAATTATGAACAACATATACCCCAATTTGATGGAATTGGCCCTATCACATCACAACAACACATAAACAAGATGAATGATTTCTCATAATTAGAATAAGTTGATGATGATGATGTGAAAATCAGGTTATTTGCACAAATTTTGGCAGGGGAAGTTAGAAAATGGTTCAGGGGATTACCAACTAGTAGTATTGCATATTTCCACAATTTCATCAAAATTGTCTCTCTAGATGGGACATAAAAAATAATCCACTCCATATTCTTGCAGAATATGAAAATTTAAGAAGAGACCCAGGTGAAACAGTTCAGGACTGTAATATATTCAATAATCTTTACAATTCTATCCCAAAAACAATAAAACCCCCACCTGGGCTAGATTTGATTTGATTTCCATATGGGTTTGATGTTGATATGACCTATCAATTGAGAGAAAGAAATCTAATCACCCTAGAAAAAATGCAAAGAAACGTTGTCAGTGTAGAGGAAAATTTGTTGGAAAAAAGGGAAAATTTAAGGACTGAAAGAAGAGTGACCATTAAAGAAGAACCTTCTTCTTCTTCATCAAATGAAAAATTGGACACTTTAGTTAAAACCATGGAAAGAATGATGGAAAGAATAAGTTTGATTGATAGAGCTCCACCAAGAGAACCTCAAGGAGGGCCTAAAATCATGAATCCAAATTTTAGAAGACAACAACCTCAAATCAAACAAAGAGAAACAAGAAACCAAGCTGATCAACAACAAATAAGGCCTCCTTTTCATAAAAATTTTGCTGAAGAAGGAAAAGGAACTATAGAAGAACCATAAGAAGATAAAATTAATCTCTTTGGGGAAGGAGAGACATATATTTTTTTCTTAACCAAGGAGGAACACTATTTTTTCTTATTATCACAACTAGCGGATATACCTACAAAATCAGTAGATTATCCAAATGGATATCAAAATGCCATTATGGAAGTACATAAAAAATATAATATGAGAATTAAAAAAGTTGCAGTAAATCCTCCCAAGAAGACCCCAACTGATACACCTTCTACAAGTCAAACAAAGGTGGACACCTCAAAGGAAGTTCCTCAGAAACAAGATGCAAATGTTAAAAAACCAGAAAAGCCTCAATATTCTTTCAACATTGAGAATGAACTTTCAAAGGTTAAAATTTATGTCCCATTGCTAGAACTAGTGAAAAGGGATGTATATAGAAATAAAGTTGTAAAGGCACTAAAAATCAAAGAAGGAAAAGATAGTGTTAATGTAACCGATGAACAGCCTAAATTACTATTTGGACCTGTAGTATATGGAATTATACAAGATGGAAATGTTCCTCCATTTTATGTTAGTCTCAACATTCATGATTGTATTTTGCATAATGTCGTGTTGGATTTTGGTGCTTCACACAACCTGATGCCAAAGGTAACTATGGAAAAATTGGGATTAGATATAACCAAACCTTATAAAGACCTTTACTCTTTTGATTGAAATAGAGTAAGATATCTCATATTAATAAAAGATTTGTGTGTAACCCTTACTCATATTTCAGTAAAAATTCTAGTAATGGAGATTGTTGCAGTAGACATCCCTCCCAAATATGGGATGCTCTTATCAAGATCATGGGGAGAAAATTTTCAAGGCACATTACAGATGAATATGACATATGCAACTATTCATGTTTTTGGTCAACAGACAAGATTGTATAGAGATATTGTTATGAAATACATGGTGAGCAGTCAATATAAACCCAATAATTATCTAGTTTATTATGTACATTCAGACATGGATTCTTTCATCCTAAATAATTATATATGTTTAGAAGGAGAAGATAAAAATATGGATATTCAATAAAAATAAATAGAAAATGGAAAACCACAAATTGAAATTCAAAATCAAGAACAACAAGATGGGTTATGGAACACGGACTTCGATGGAGCGGTCAGGAAAGAAGGGGCTAGAGCTAGAGTATGGATTTTAGACATGAAATTAGGTACATCAAAGAAATATTCATATAAACCTAATTTTGAGTGTACAAACAATGTCGTTGAATATGAGGCTTTATTATTAGGTCTCCAAAAGTTGAAAAGATTAGGAGCTAAAAGATTTAAATTCATGTAGACTCAGAACTTATTATAAAATAGATCAAAGGTGAATATTCAACCAAACATCCTAGAATGAGAGCATACAAGAATTTTTTATATATACTTTTTACTGTGTTTTCCAGAATATCAGTTGTCATTAATTCACAGGGATCAATATGTATTTATTGATGAATTAGTTGCCTCAGAAAGTACATTCGAAATGCCTTTTAGAGCAAGCAGGAAGCTAGAGATTGATGTAAATCATAGACCTGCAGTCCCTGATAATATTAGATACTAGAAAATATTTAATAGTGACAAACAACTCAACAATTTCTAGCAATTAAAGGATGAATTTGAGAATTTGTACATAGAAACAAGAAACAATACTAATGGTAATGAAAAGGAAACTATTTTCAATCAAACCAATGAGGATTTTGAAGAATCTAAAATACTAAATCTTAAAAAAAACACAATACCAAGAGGTCTAGTGCCACTTGAATAATTGTTTTATTTTAACGATGTTTCTAAAAATACGACAATATAGCCAACTGGATCTGAAGTAGAAGATTGAAATATCGTAATATTCCAAAATTAGCATGCAACTAATTGGAATATTAATTTTTTCTTTTGTCATATATATAGATGAATAAGTGGGTAGGGATACCCATAAATCTCTTTAGTAGGAATAAAATCCCTCTTAATGTGAAAAGGGATCTTCTTGATAGCTGGATAAAGCACCTCCATGTGTGAACAGGGGCTAAAGCATGTGGACAAGGTCAATGCTGACCAAATCAACAACATTGGTATGGAGAGAGTGGACAGTTAATGAGAGACAATGCAGTGTTAATGGGATAAAGTCTCCATGAGAGTAGTGCCTTTAATGAGTGGAACCCAAGGTGAGAATTAGGCTCACAATGCATATAAGGAAGGGAAAAAAAGCCATAGAAATTATGTTAGATGATTATTGATTTTTATCTTTTTAGATCTGGATTTGTCTGGTGACATTTCTATGCATGCTTTTGTTGTCTAGCAAGGTCTGTTGTATTGTTTAGTACAAGATTTATCTGAGCAAGAATCCCATACTCATCCTCGAGGGACTTCGAGTGCCTACTCAAGAGAGATTATTAAGCTGTATAGTCCACATTCTAGCATCAGGCCAAGCTTCAGTCTTAAGCTACAATGCAATTTCTGTTCAGAATTGTGTTGTGTGGCAGGGTGCTGCAATGGAGGATTGTTAGGGCCACTTTCACTATTTTTTTTTCAGTGGAGAGGAATCCTTTCCATTGGGAGGCCATCAAGGAAGGCCCTGGAGCTTATTTCCATATTTTGGCACTAGGCCAACCTATTTTCACCTCCTACAACGCAGTTTCCCTCAAGGACTGCGTTATTTCAGAGGGTATTTGCATAGGAGGTTTCAGTCATTCATTTGTAGGGTTAGATCTTTATTGTTGTGATCAACCTTTCACTTGGAAGATCTATTGGAGGAGATCTATACATTTCATATCAGTTTCAGCCACCTCCTTTCGAGTATTCATTTGTAGCTGCAATTCATCCCTAGGGCTGCATTCCGGCATTTTTCATTTTGGGGTATTTCCGGAAACCCTTTCCGGGTTGTCACTAGAAAATTGTTTGGGGAGCACATATATCCATTTCTAGCATTGTATGAGCATTTTATTATCAAATACATTCATTTATATTTTCCAGCTGTAGTTTTATTCACTAAAACTACGTTGTATTGGCTTCAGTATTTGTGTAGCAACTATATTCTATGTTTTGTGGTTTTTCTACATTGGAGGCTTCTCTTGCCTATTTTGAGGGAATTTTTCTCCAAGATATTGTATACATTGCTGTTGTTATACTTAATACCATGGATCTATCTTTGGATCATATGTGATATATTTTTATTTGCTACTATTTTCCATTATTGTGTTCAATATTGTTTCTTTTCCTATTTTGGAATATTACAGCGGTATCAGAGCATAATCTTGGTTGAGCCTGTGAGTTTCGACCAATATGTTATAAGAAGAAGAAGCAGAAGAAGAAAAAGAGATCTACAATTATGGAAGGAATGATATTTGCCTCATATATTTTCAGATCCATGAAGAACCTCTCCAAGGAGGTCAAGCAGATGAGAGCGGAGAGATGCAATGATACCTCAATAAGGTTTCAAGATGAGGAATGTCCATACACTTCCTATCAACAGTAGAGAAAACTGGTATTGCATAGAGCTCCAAAGAGATCCACTATGTCCACTTTATTTGAAGAAGAAGGTGAAATACATGGAGATGGAGGGAAATTAGATCATGATATTCTAAGTGATTATCTTGCAGAATATAAATCTCAATCAAGGGATTTCAAGGAGAATCTAACTCTCCTAAAATTTATTCAGATCAAGCAAGAGAGGAGACCTTGCAGCAATAAAACAAGAAAAAGCAATAGATTTCTATTATCTACATTTGATGGGTCATCCATATGCACAACAAGGGATTGGAGAAGAAAGTTATATGAATTCTTCCTACTACATCCAGTGGTAGAAAGAGAAGTGTTGATCAGCAATTGTCATTGATGTCAACCCAAGCAGCACCAGGGGCTAACCCAAAATTGAATGGGAATTTTGACCTACCAAATTAATATATTCTGGGTCAATAATGCTTTTGATGGTTTCTACTTGTTGAGATGTTTTCATTGATATATGGCACACCATGTAATTCTTCACGGTTTGAGAGATATTAATGTTTGAAGTTTGTACCCCTAGTTAGTGGGCTAAAACCCCATGGGGTTGGGGCATGGGTCATTGAAAAGTCATAATTAATATTTTTAATGCTCCTAAAATCCATCCCACGTTCACTTGTTGAAGCCCCTCTCAACTTAAGCATTCATATATATTGTGATCTTCATTTCCTCCTTAGGCAAGGGATTCAGCCATCTGAAACACGTCATCGTGGCGTTTTCACTCTAACGTTTTTTCTACGAAGGCTTAGAAGCTGAAATTTTTATGAGGTGAAGCTGAAATCCTGAGGAAGCTGCAGTAAAAATTTTAGATCAAGTTGCACAATAGTTTTGGAGATATGATCTGTGGAAGTAAGGGTTTTTGCAGGCTCCTGAAATTCATCTCAAAGAAGTGACCTTGGTAAATTCATCATAACTCTCTCTCTGAGTATCATATTGGAATTCCATAAAAAGTGAAGGATAGTTCACAGTCTTTAATTTTCGCTCTATCAATTTTAGAAGAAAATGAATAAACAGTGACACGTGCCATGCCGTACAAGTGCGCTCTGCTGAAACAGTCCATAATTAGGGCAGTGTGATAAATTGGGTATAACTCTCTCTTGAAGAATCAAAATTGGGTCAGACCTATGGCATTGGAAAGAAGACTCAGAGGAAGACTATAGGACTGAAAATTAGATATTGAGGATATGAAATAACAGAGATACACCAGATTCAATATCGAGCTCCTAGAAGGCAAGAAAAAGATAGATCATGTGTTGTCAAGGATTGCAAAGGACCAGACTTTCTATGGCATAAAAGAAAAACAAGGTGCAGCAGAGGGTAGCATGACAAGAGCAACAACCAAGGTGCATAATAGCAGCAAGAAGTTCATCATATGAAGTCTTCAAGTGGGCAGCACTGCATACAATCATTGTAAAGGTATCATTGTACTTAGTCATTGTAAATACATTATTGTACAAATTGTACTAGTATCTATCTGCCAAGGGTTGAAGAGGCGGTGTTGGGAGGTCTAGGATCATCATTAGGTGGTTGTGTCAAAGTTGGGGTTATGGTCTAGTATATCTTCTTCTTCTACATCATTCTATATCATTGTAAAGTGGACCATTTTCCCTGGTACGGGAGTCCATTCTTCTTTTATTCTTCTATAAGGTGGTAGGGTGGTGCTAGGGTAAGTTGTAGCTCATTGGGTGTTGGTGCATCCGTTCAGTGACTACTGAAGAATCTCAGGCGTTGGAGCGTCCATCCAGTGGGAGCTGGAGAAGAATGCTTTTATATATTCTAGGAAGTTGGAGCTTTATTTTCAATTGGAGTTGAAAAGAATTATTAGAAAAGCATTAGGTGGTTTTTCTCCCAGAGTGGGTTTCCACCTTAAAAATTGTGTGCATTTTTGTTCCTCTTGTTTGCTGCTATCATTGTACAAACACTGATAATAATTGAAGATTAAATAATTCTCTGATTGAAAGAAATACTGATTCACCCCCCCTCTCAGTGTTTCCAACAAGAAGTTTTTGAGATTTCAGCGCTGCACCTTGAGGGTGAAGCAAAAGTTTGGTGGTTCAGCCATTTGAGTCATGCAAGAGTGACTGCTTATGTAGATTTTACTCAAAGGTTGATCAAGAAGTTTGATAAAAATAAACTGGAGGAAAAGCAACTTCCACCACCACTTGCTGCAGAAGTACTTGCATCAGGAGAAGGAACACTTGTGTTACACCATTTTTTTGGTCATCTAACTCATTATCATTAGATGAACCCAAGTACACCATGTAAGACCAATTTTACCCTAAGTAAAATTGCTTTCACCATGTGAAATAACATTTGTCTATATTTCCTGGTCATATTTAACCCAAAACAAGGAAATTAATTAAATAAATCATTATTTATTTAATTATTTCCTAGGAATAAGTTATTTAAATCATTATTTAATAATATTCCTAGTTAAATTTGACTAAATCATTTTTAAATAATTAAATAAATCATTTATTTAATTATATTCCCACCATCTCCCTAAAACAATAAATAAATCATTTATTTATTTATTGTTTATAAATAAAGGAATTGACCCAAGTCAAAAGACCTTTTCCCTCCAACAAATATAATAAAATATTCCTAAAGGGTGATTCTAGAATTTGATTAATAATATTTTATTCATGCACCGAGTTCAGGAACACCCCAATATTTTGTTATAAATAGAAGGGTTTTCCCCATTCATTAGTCACCTCCATTGCATTAGATCACCCTAGATCTATTCTTGGTCACCATTTTCCATTTTTTGCCTTGTGAGCTCCCATTGAGTTCTATGTTTGTCTGGGTTTTCTACCACAATAAGAGAGAGGAATTTTAGATATGAAACACTGAGGACTTTCAAGAACCCATCCAATTGAGAAGAACCGGAAAACACCTTTCTTGTTTTCCTCTCAGGTGCCCCATTCTTTAATATAATATAAAACATTCTTTTAAATACATTGTTCTTGTCTTGTCTATTGGATGCATGGAGCCATATTATGTTTTATCTGCTTAATGTCTTTTGTGCTTAGATTTGGACTTGTGTAGCAGACTTAAAGATATTTTGCAGCCATAATCGATGTTAGGGCTATTTGTTATGCGTAGCTAAAGTGATCTTTTTTGACGAAAGATTCATACTAACAATTGGCGACTCCACACGGGTTTTCTTTTGCGACCGCTGTCGTTTTATATATTCCTGCATATCCAGCTGTTTCAGACCCTAGGGTTTCTCTTCCATTTTATGTTTTTCCTATTTTTATGGTGCTGTCCACCTCTAAAACCCTCAAACAATCAAATTTTTAACTTCCATGTGTTTCTGGCCTTATTGCGCAGGTGACAGACATCAGTCGCAGCTGAGACGACAAATTTTTCTGAAATCTACCGCCGAGAGAGCCGGATCTACAGGTCGCACTTATCGGCCCAAAATGTGTGACCTGGCCTTGAGGTCACACTTTTCTGCCCCAAATATACGACCTGGACTGCAAAACAGGTTAGAACCTGGGACTTGCACTGTTTTCTGCAATTTTCTAGCACTTTTTCTGGGTTTGTCTAAAGCTTCTGTCAGGGTTTTCCAGCCTCTGTCTCCACCCGTTTAGACCTGTTTCTGATCTGTTTCACTCAACTAAGTGGGAATCTTGCCCCTTAGGGCTCTAGTACCCTCCACTTTTTGTGGGAGAGTTTTTGCTGTTTCAAAAGTCTAAATTTCCAGAGTTTCAGCCTTATTGCTTTCCAATCTGATACCTTAGTTTCAGATCTCTTTAGATAAGCTCTTCCCCCTTTCAAATCACCTCATATAGTTTTGTTTGGGTTCATTTCTAGGGCCGCCTCATTGACCCTTCTATTTTTAGCTGATCTCCCCCTTTTGAGCAGCAACCTTGCCTCTGCCTCTTTGCTGTTCTTTGCACCTCTTTTCAGCAGATTTCCCCTTTAGATCCCCGTCCCTCCCGACCTTCGATCTATTGGCCTCTTTTTAGCGTGCTTTGCTTAGCTCTTCCATCTTATAGACTAGTTTTGAGAGACCCGCCTTCTTGGGTTCGATTGATGCATTAGTAGCTGTTAATTTTCTGATCTTTTAGTCTTATTTACTGCATATTTATTTTCAGTTACGCAACACACTTTTTTTTTTACTCTCAAAACGTTTGGGTTTAAACAATTAAAATTAATACATGCCACACACTGACCCTAAGTGAAGAAGAGCTTGGTTAACACCGCCTGGCAAAGCCTTTAAAATCAATTGACACTGCACCTCTCTGCCCTTGTTTTGACATTGATCTCTCTTGATTTTACCCCTCCTTGCCCCTGTCGGTTTTCTTCTTCCCGTCATCATTGTGCCTCCAAGGCGTTCGTCCCGGAGACTTCTTGGCCTTCACCCTCATTTTTCGGTTGGTCGACTTCCTCCTGCCCGTCGTCATCGAGTAAGTCCTCCCCCGAGTCCGCACTCCGACTCTTCCTCTAATTGTTCAGGTTCTCCCCCTACTTCTGGTTCTCCCTCTCTTACCTTCACCATGTCTAGTTCAGGACCTAGCCTTAACCCCAGTTCTATTGCTGGGTCCATTTGTAGTGGAACCACTACGGGACCTACCTCGACTGTCCCGTTGCTCCCTTATATGGCCGGCCTCAGTCTCCCCGATTTCAATAAACTGATCAATGATCCTATTCACCACAATGTCAGTTGGCCTGCTATGCCAACCAAACTCCCCTCTGACATTCCCAAGTTCGAAGGCCTTGATAGTGAAGATCCCTCTAACCATATTCGATCTTTTCACATGTGGTGTTCCTCCAATTCCATCATGATGACTCCATCTGTCTTCGATTGTTCCAACGCACGCTTACCGACGAAGCTTCTAAATGGTATGTCAATCAAGCCACCTCTTCCCATACCACCTTTGCGACCATTTCCCAAGCCTTTTTATCTTATTTCCAGCTCCCTCTCCGATACGAAACTGGTACTGAACTCTTAACTTCTTTCCATCAATCCTCTTTGACCTGCCTTTCCGCTCATGTCCAGGAATGGCGACGAAGACGAAGCTTGTGTCACGCTCCCCCCTTTGAAGATCGGGTTTACATGGACTGGCTCCTTCGCTCTCTCTTACCTCCCATTGGCAAAGATGTCACATCCCATTTTCCCCAAACCGAAGAAGCCTCCCTCTAAATCGCCTTGAAATATGACCTTATCTATGCTCAATCTGGTTGTGTTTATACCGTCCTTCCTGACCTCCCCAAGCCCGGTGGCTCTAATGCCTCGGGGGCATCTCACTCTACCAATGGTATCATTGGATCCTGTCACATACCTCTACCCAACCCCTTCCGGGCTATGGTTTCCCTCCAGGAGGGGCCAACCCTTCCGACACTTTTTCCCTTCCAGGTAGCATGTATCCAGGATACAGCATGCCTCCTCCTTTTGCCCACCCTCCTGCTTACCTCAATGCTGCCCATCCTACCCCTTATCTGTATCCACAACCTGGTGTCCTAGCTCCTCCAGCATTTGGACCTCCCACTCCCTTGCCTTCTCCACCCCCGCAACCGCACTTACTACCCCCTCCAGGGCAAGTATTTTCACAACAGGGGGCACCTAATTTTCTTCCTTCTCAAAGAAAGAGAAAAGGCAATCAATCCACTTCTAGTAATCATGGATCCAATCCTTCCAGTATTGACTCTACCACCAGCAACCAGCCACAAGGCTCTCAGCCCAAGCCGGACAGGCTGCTTCGCACCAATAAGCCCTGTTCGTGTTGCGATGTTTATGGTCACTACACTCATGATTGTCCCTTATTACCACAAATGCGGTAGATGTGGGAGTCTCAGGCCACTGTACGGGGACAACACTCCTCCCCTACTATCCCTCCTACCCCATCTACTTCTCAACCCGCCGTTTTTACTGATCCTTTCCCTCAAAAAAGATTCGTGGCCACTCAACCACCTCATGCCCCGGTAACCACCCAACCTTCCCCTTATGGTTCCTTTGATTACCAAATTCTCATGATGGCCTCTAACCCACCCCTCACCGTCGACCTTAAACTTCAAACTCGGTCCCGTCAGTATTCCACATCTCTCGTTCCGTCTGTCTCCGAGTCTCCATCTTCAGGTCCTACCGAGCCTCTATCAACACCCAATGGTCCCTTACAACTCCCTCTGCCCAAAGCTGAGGTTCATCCCAAGACTCCTAAGGGACCATTACACTGAAATGATGCCTCTGGTCAGGCTTCCCATTCATACAACATAGTAGATGATCTGGCCCAATCTCCTGCTGCCATTTCAACACTGGAACTCCTCCAGTCATTTCCTTCTCAAAATAAGGCTCTACTATCTACTGTGTGTGTTGTAGATCCTGCTGATGACCAATTGATTTTTTTTTACACCCGTCAGTCAGACCATCCCCCTCTACCTCCTTCATTTTCTTTCCAAGTCCCAGTCAAAATCCGAAATGCCAATGTCGCTTGGTGTATTATTGATGAGGGTACATCTACCTGTGTCATGTCCGCTTCAGTTTGGAAACAACTCGGATCCCCTGAGCTGGCCCCTTCCATAATCACCCTTCATGCGTGGGATGGCCATGCCTCCTAGCCCATCAGCCTATTCTGTAACTGTCCTATCACCCTTTCAGGAAAAATTGTTTGTGTCGGCGTTGACGTTATCGACGCCCCTCTTGACTAAAACATTCTCTTGGGGCGTAGTTACACCTATGCCATGTCTGTCGTCCCATCCGCAGTCTACCGCAAGATGTTTTTCCCTCATGATGGAAAAATTGTCACGACTGACCAGTTGACTTACCATGAACCAAACTCTCAGACCCCCCCTGAGTCCACCATCTCTTATGTCACCAATAAGCCAACTGTTGATTCATTGACCAGTGTTTCCCCTGGCATCTACAAAGACTCCTCCTTGCTTGGAACTTTTCCTAGTCCTCCTCCTCCTCCAGTCTCTGATCCCAGCTTAGCGAATGTTTGCATGATGTAATCGTCTCAAGTTGGCCTTCCGTAGACTGCTCTGGCTAGTCAACAACCATAATCTCGCCCACCGCATTCTGCTCCTAGCCCTTCGCTTCAGTTGACCGAACCTTTCTCGCCTGGACCTTCCCATCCACCTCACACTCAGGGACCTCCCCACCCTCCTGAGTCGGTTCCCTTAGGTCTCCATCACATAGGTGCCATCCCTCCTGGTCATTACCCTGCCGGTCAGATACCTTTCCTTGGTCCCCCCCCCGGCATCTATTCGGTTCCCATCATGGCCACCCTTTCCCTCCCTAATTTAACCTTGGGAATTCTGGTATGGTATCTTACTCCTCCAGCTGAGACCCCACCGGACCACCCCAAACCATACATAGCTGTAACACCAGTGCAACTGATTCCCTTCGCTCCTTCCACCACTATAATGCCCCTAGCCCCTCCGCAGGACCCTCCTCATGCTGCGACAACTACAAGCAAGAAAAGAAAAACTCGAAAGGGGGCATCCAAAGACAAGGCCACCGCACCTGACCCTACCCCTCCCCCACCTGCCAAGCCTTATGCCTTGTGTGATGGTATCGGTCATCCCACCCATACTTGTCCTGAGTTTCCCCGTATCCAACCCATGGTTAAAGTCACGTTCCCTGAATCTACGGTCCCTGAAACCACTATTTCTTCCTCATTCACAACCAAGAACCCAAAGACTCTTCGCACTAACAAACCCTGTGCTCTGTGTGGTGTCCATGGCCATTAATCTCACCATTGTCCTCACCTCATGCATTACCGAGCCTCTTTAGAGGTCATTCGCGAGTACGAAGTTGAACAAAATCAATCCGCCTCTCCCATCCTTGCTCAATATGCGTCAGGTCTACTCGAGGATCCCCCTGCTACCATTGACATTCCTCCCCCTGATGTTGAAATGTAGGAATATGCTGCTCCCCTCCTATACCTATCATCATCCGCATGACCATCGGAGTACATTCCCTCCGAACCCACTCCATCTGTTCTTCTTAATCCTCCTTCAGACACATTCTCGGGCTCTTCATGTTTTGACCATCTTTTTACCTGTTCTTCTGTCATTCCCCGTGATGACCCACATTTGCGCTTCTCTTCCTATACTGATGATTTAGGTAGCTTTGCAGTGTCGTATGGTCTCCTTGAACCTTCCATTCCCTCCCATAATCACGATCATACCATCCGTATCTTCGATGTTCTTCGCAGCCTGAGTTCCCGCTCTTCATCCCATAGTTCTCACTCATCTCCCTCTCATCGATCTATGAGTCCTAGACTTCCTACCCAGACTTCTCCCTCCCATCGTCGTCAGTGGATGTCTATCCTCTACTCACACTGCCATCCTTTTTCTCATCCCTCCCATTTCTTGTCTTACGACACTATTACATCGGCCCTCTCCTCCACCCATTATCTTGGCTATGCCGATGGGGCAAGTCGCTATTCCCGGAATCTCGCTTCAGCAACATGGGCCATCTTTACCCCCTTGCATACCCTGGTTCTTGCAAATGGGATCTGCATTGGTAATGCCACCAATAATCAGGCTAAATATGATGCAGTACATGGCCTCTTAGCCGATGCCCTCTCTCATCATATCCTCCATCTGCATGTTCATTTAGATACCCTGCTTCTTGTCTTACAACTTAATGGTGTCTATCGTGTGCATAACCCTATCCTGTTTAGACAATATTTACAAGTGAAACTTTTGATACGTGAATTTGATTCATTACTTTCACCCATATCCTTCAACGTCAAAATCACTACGTAGATCAAATCGCAAATCATGTTCTAGACTGGCATTTATCACACACAAGAAAATAACATTTCACATCATCAAAAAAATGTACATAAATCATATATATCATATAACATGTGTTTTTAGAGTCCATCTGCTCTGAAACATATGACATGCCCATAGCATGGTACAAAAAACAAATCTACAAAAATGGGGAACACCACTTGCCCCTACATAAACGCTGGGGGGCACCACTTGCCCTACATCTAATCACTCTCTGGAGGATCCCAAGCCAACGGCTCTGCTCCCACAGCTCGTAGATCATGCACAGTCTGACCGGCCATCGCCATGCGTCGCATGATACCTCGCCATGCCATGGGTAGCCCAATACATAACTCTATGTACTGGTCATCTAAATCCTGACAACCACGCTCTAACACACCGGTCAGCAGCCCCTCACATCTACGAATGATGTCCTCCAACAGAGCAGCCATATCCTCGTTCTGTGCTGTCCTTGATCCACTTGCACCTGTAGCTCCTACTGTTGCCAGTCGTCCCATATATCCGGCTGGTTTTACCGGAGCTATATCTGCATTCACAAAAATATAAAGATTAGTACCATGAATACTAGTCACAAACTCTAAAATGCACATAACAGATTAGTTTCTTGTCACTTACCATCGGGCCCCCACACTTGACCAGGCAGAAGCGGCAAGTCTGGATCTCCCCAATAACTCATCCCACTATAGGGATAGTCATCTATGTATAATGGAATTTGATCCCAATGGGTGAAGAACTCTGGTCGGAACACCCGTCCGACCGCCCCTCCCCCTCCTCTACACAGTAATCGTCCCCATCGATGCATCTGGGGCTCTCTCGGACCTCCATCAGGTAACTGTATACGAGGTCGCAAGGTAGGGATCTTCTCGAAGAAGAAATAACACAACATCGTCCCATAGGCACAATCATGATTCACTTGCCGCTTGCATAGCAACAGCTATTGTTTCACTGACACCAACATCATCTGGGCCCACCCATAGTAGGTCCCCCCCAACACACTCTCTACAACCATCATCTACCCTCCAGTGATGTGATGGAATGCCTGCCTGCCAAAGATCCGCAACACTGCTGCGGCCAGTGCTCGGGTCTCCAACCTCTCTAGATCCCCAATGGATATCAGAGTCCCTTTGACTCGGACACTTGGTCGACAATGTTGCTCAACAAACTCCATAATGTTACGCCCCCGTGGTAACACTGGCTGCGTATTTCCCACCATCCCTAATGGTGGGAGACCAGTCAAGAAATATAGATCCTGGACCGTCAGCTCGATCCTGTGCCCCTGCACTATAAACGCCTCATGATCTAGATCCCAATAACTGATAATCTAGGCCAACAAGGGCTCTCCGACCCTCATCAAAGGGTTCTCCAAAAATTTCAGATTCCCATACCTAGCCAGTGCACGATGGACACCCTGATCCGCTTGGATTTCCGTCCGTAATGTACCTAAGTCTCTCTCTCTCCACTTGATCTGTATCTCTGCCATATCTGCACAAAACCATCATTTTTGTCAGTCTACAGATCAACAAAACTGCATTAACTTATACCAAAACTGAATCTAAGCCCATAACAGCACTGAAACCTCCCACATCTAACAGGTCGCACTTTTTGGGAAAATCCTGGCCCAGGTCGCACTTTTCAGGCCAAAACCTATGTCCCAGGTGGTAGCTTTTTCCCCAAAAAGTGTGACCCGACCGTAATGATGAAGTAGGGGCAGTTACTGAGATTTAAAACCCTAATCTGAAATTTGAATCCATCAAAAGCAAAGAGTCAGATTAGGCCTCTTACCTGCAACTGATGGATCACGATTCCAACGATCGGTTTGTCCGCTACGATTTCCGCAAGATTTAGGGCCTTCTCTTCTCTCCACATTCACCAAAGCTACACAAGCAAATGAATGATTTTGGAGGGAAAACGTCTTATTAGAAGAAAACCCCTATTTTTTCTTTCGCTCGCTGCGACCAAACTGTAGCCCTGTTTGACACACCGTCCATTTTTGCTTTCCCGCCTGCCTTCGTTCGTGTTGATTTTCGTCATGAGCTACCCTATTGTACTCATGATTTTATGGTTCCCCATTGGACCCTTACTATGAGGCAGCACCATCGAGTCGCCCTTGTTTAGAGAATCTCATCGAGTCATCATCGCATTCATGGTGTCCATTCCAAGTCCCTTTATACCCTGCTATAGTCCTCCATCCTTTCTTGCTTGGTCCCTCTCTCGTGTTACACATTATGGCCTTCAGTACCCTTGTCCCCTATCCCTCCTGATATTGTGTCAGTCGCTGCCAACCCATTCACGCCCTTTATGCTCTAACAAGGGAAGTCGTCCAATCGCTCCTCTGTATCCCTCATTCCATCATAATCATTAGTGTCTATCTGTTCGTCGCTCTACTATTTTCCCTCGTGCCTTAGTTGGGGTTCCCTTATTGCCTCACCTATGGCGGAACTACTTCTGTCGACATCAACTCATTTACTCCAGAAGCTAGGTCTAGGGGGCAGTGTACCTTGGTTCGAGCTCTTCTCAGCATGATCATGATATATACACTTGATGGTCCAGTGATGCAGCAGCAACTATTGGTGAACCCTGGGCATGTGTGAGATCTCTCAACCCTCATGAGGGGGTGGCCCTGCAAGTAGCCCCCCACATGCCCGGATGACTTCTTCATTTCCGCCCTTGATGCAACTCCTCTCATTTGATGATATCGACCTCAACCGCTTGCAGTGCCTCTTCGATTTGCATGTATTAGTCAGATTTTGTGAGCCCTCCCTCGTGTGTAGGGGAAATTTGGGTATATTTGTATCTCATGTACTAAAATCTTCTTATATAAGTCCTGAAGGTTATTCCAGGCATCACATGTATGTGGGATTCATCATTTTATTTATCTGGCTCATGTTTATGCCAGCACATGCTTCATTATTGTGTTCCGTAGTTTTCCGGGCGCCTTATTCTTTGTACTATTGTATCGACGGGTATAGGTATGCCTCCCCCGTCGCCTTTAACACTAGCACTACTTCATCACCTAGAGACTTGTTGCACCTGTAAGTCTCGTCTCCTCCGGGTCTAGTCCTTTAGCACATTAGACTACCTTACATTTCTCTCTCTCACTTCCCTCTTGATGCCTAGTGATTGAGTTCTTACAACGTACTTCGGTCATACGATTTGCTCCTAACACTCGTACATTGGGGGGCAATCTGTTACACCATTTTTTTGGTCATCTAACTCATTATCATTAGATGAACCCAAGTACACCATGTAAGACCAAATTTACCCTAAGTAAAATTGCTTTCACCATATAAAATAACATTTGTCTATATTTCCTGGTCATATTTAACCCAAAACAAGGAAATTAATTGAATAAATCATTATTTATTTAAATATTTCCTAGGAATAAGTTATTCAAATCATTATTTAAATAATATTCCTAGTTAAATTTGACTAAATCATTTTTAAATAATTAAATAAATCATTATTTCTTTAATTATATTCCCACCATCTCCCTAAAATAATAAATAAATCATTTATTTATTTATTGTTTATAAATAAAGAAATTGACCCAAGTCAAAAGACCTTTTCCCTCCAACAAATATAATAAAATATTCCTAAAGGGTGATTCTAGAATTTGATTAATAATATTTTATTCATGCACCGAGTTCTAGAACACCCCAATATTCTGTTATAAATAGAAGGGTTTTCCCCATTCATTAGTCACCTCCATTGCATTCGATCACCCTAGATCTATTCTTGGTCACCATTTTCCATTTTTTGCCTTGTGAGCTCCCATTGAGTTAAATGTTTGTCTGGGTTTTCTACCACAATAAGAGAGAGGAATTTTAGATCTGAAACACTGAGGACTTTCAAGAACCCATCCCATTGAGGAGAACCAGAAAACACCTTTCTTGTTTTCCTCTCAGGTGCCCCATTCTTTAATATAATATAAAACATTCTTTTAAATACATTTTTCTTGTCTTGTCTATTGGATGCATGGAGCCATATTATGTTTTATCTGCTTAATGTCTTTTGTGCTTAGATCTAGACTTGTGTAGCAGACTTAAAGATATTTTTCAACCATAATCGATGTTAGGGCTATTTGTTATGCGTAGCTAAAGTGATCTTTTACGACGAAAGATTCTGTTGTGTAACCAGCTCCAAAAATAGAAGAAAAAATATATCAACGCCTTAGAAATAAGCCACTTCGAGGGGGAAACCTCCAATACATTACATAAATGAAAAATTCTTGGGTGATACAAATGAACAAAACCTCCTTCTATATATAGGAGTCCATGGGGCCACTATATAATCCTAGTGGGGCCACAATGTAATCCTAGCCGACCTAACAATAATAATGTAAGGGCACAATAATAACAATATGGGGGTTACAGGGGTACAATAATAACAATAAGGGGGGCTACACTAGCATAATAAGGGGCTACACTATTAATATAGAGACTTAACATGCCCCTCTCCTTCAAACAAGTGTTGTCCTCAATGCTTGATTATTTCTTGATGCTTCTGTATAAAATTCTCATCCTCCCATGTGAAATCTTCTACAGGAAAGTTCTTCCACTTGCTGAGATACTCTGAAATTGATCGTACTTGTCGAGTTCTTATTTCTATGACTGCTTCATAACTTCTTTCGATGTCATGTTGATCTTCCTGTTGTTTCATTAGATTCCGCACCAAAGTTGGGTTATCCTTTGAGAGTTGGAGAACTTGTTGTTGATGCTCGATGTGATCTTCCACTAATTTATCATCCATATTTGCTATTATTTGATCCTTCAAACCATCCAAATTAGCCTCCATTTCTGCTTTTAAACCATCTATTTCATCTTCAATTTCTCTTCGTAAGATCAAAACTTGTTGCACTTGGTACCGTAATTTTGATATCTCATACTGCAACTCTTCCTCTTCATGCGTCATAGTATAGCTTTTTGAGGGATTAATGGGTATGGAATTATTTTTAGGGGCCATTTTAGAATCTAACAGTGATATCTATTCTACAATATTCCCTTGGAATCAATTCAACTTGATTCTTCAAACAAGACTTATGCAATTCAGAAAACAATACACACCTTTTACTTGCTTTGAGGAGCTTGATATTGAAATGGAATTATCTATGTGATTGAAAATCTTCGATATCTGAAATTCAGCCCTGTAGTATCCCACTGAATCTTCTTTCAAATGCCATAGGTCTGACCTGATTTGGATTCTCCAAGACAAAGTTGTGTCCAATCTCCCACAATGACCTATATCTGGACTGGTTCAGTAGAGAAAACTTGTACGACTTGCCACGTGTCACTGTTTTGTCCTTTGTCTCTGAAATTGATAGCAAAGAAACTAAAATCCGTGCACTTGTAACAAATTTTTATGGCACTCCAATCTGATGCCCAGAGAGAGAGTTATTGAACGTTTCCCATGATCACCTCTTTGAGATGAAATTCAGGAGCCTGAAAAAACACTACCTTCCACAGATCATATCTCCAAAAATATTGCGAACCAAGCTCTAAAATTATTTTACCAATTTCCTCCAGATTTTAGCTGTGCACCATATCAATTTCAGATTCTGAACCTTCGTAGAAAAAAAGTGATAGCGAAAATTCCACGATGACCTGTTTAGGAGCCTGAAAAAACGACCTAACTTCCACAGATGATATCTCCAAAAATATTGCTAACCAAGCTCTGAAATTTTTAGGCAATCTTCCTCAGGATTCCAGCTTCGTACCCTAAAAATTTTAGCTTCTGAAACTTCGTAGAAAAATAGTTATAGCGAAAATTCCACGATGACCTGTTTGGAGCAGCGAAACCCTAGAATCCAAAGCTCTGATACCAAATGTTGTGTAACCAGCTCCAAAAAGAGAAGAAAAAAGATATAAACGCCTTAGAAATGAGCCACTTCGAGGGGGCAACCTCCAATACATTACATAAATGAACAATTCTTGGATGATACAAATGAACAAAACCTCCTTCTATATATAGGAGTCCATGGGGCCACAACATAATCCTAGTGGGGCCACAATGTAATCCTAGCCGACCTAACAATAATAATGTAAGGGCACAATAATAACAATATGGGGGTTACAGGGGTACAATAATAACAAAAAGGGGGGCTACACTAACATAATAAGGGGCTACACTATTAATATAGGGACTTAACAGAATCATACTAGCAACTTGCACCCTTGAAAAGTGGTCTTGATCTCTTGACACTTAGAGTCCCATGCATTATTTAGGAGATGCATGAGGAGGAGGAGACTTATAACAACGTTGGTGCAGCAGTAGAGGAGTAGCCATCACCATCACTAGAAGTTGGAGGAGTCATCACACCGGTGGGAAGAACCCTTGTAGCAGTACAAGAAGTTCCCAAGGATCATCTTAACCAAGGTATGCAAACATTTCCACTTCCTATTATTTCAGCACATCATATGGATAGTTGTGGGGACATGCCATCAGGGAAATTACATGACCTAAGGTCAAAGCACACTGCTGATTTGGAGCAGCAGACTATCACTGTGCAGAGGACCCTTGACTGGTTCAAGGAGGAGATAGATATTCGTCCTGGTATCTCATTGATGAGCTGCACAAAAAACTTTGGGTTGGAGTGTAGAGTTTTGGAGGATAGGATGATCATAATCCTAATCAATCCAATGCAGAACTATATGTTCAACATTGTGCATGATAATGAGACAGCAGATGCACCATCATGGATATCAGCAGTGTTGGCATTGAGCATCAGTGATGAGTTGGGGGGCCAACTATTATTGGAGCATTCCAATGACCATTCTACATGTGTAGCAGTGGATAGGAAGATGGTTGATGGAAGACATCTTATGAGGGATGACATCTCCCATTATTTTGATGGATCCTTCTTGATGAAAACTTCACATCTCAATGAGAGGCTTTCTCCTTCAACATATTTGGATCCTTATGGATTCAACTTGTTCATTAATGAGTGGTATTCATGTGGGGATCTCCAGGAGGTTGCACTTCAACATCCCATGAAGTGCAAAGGTAGTGATCAGATTTGGGAGGATGGTATTCTCCATTGGATGGATACCAAAGTGGAACATTGTAGAAGACAACCACATTTGGATGAATGGGTGTGGATGGTGAGGAAATGGTTGGTGAGTCACTTGCAGAACTATGACACATGGCAACAAGAGGCATGGCCACGCAGGCTACTCCTGAAATATTTTGGCCATCATGTGACATATCCTATCATGAAAGATATGTTATGGGTTGGGGAATTTGCAGGACACCCATATATTATGGCAGCAGAGTATTTGGTTGTATGGAGCATTCTACAAGTCAACTATCATGATGCTACACCATGACTTGTATGATGATGAGATGAGGAAGCAACAAGAGATGATGTTGCTTTGGTTACTCTTGGGAGAGTATGGGCTGATTTTCTCCCATACTTTGCATGGTGATTTAGGAGTAGGTGATGGCACAATCATGGTGCAAAGGGGCTACTCTTTAGCTTTGGAGGATCAGGAGGTACTTCCACATAGGAAGGAGTATCTCCCATGTAGCAGCATTATGATATATGAATTTGGCATTGGAAATGTCAAAGAGGGAAGTCATGAGATGACAGGAGCCTTATTACAAAGGCCAACAACGCTATCACATGGGAGTATGTATCTATTGATGGAGTGTTCTAAGGGGAGTATGTATCCCTTCACATTTCAGACCACTAGGAGGAGATTCTCATGGGAGGGCTCATTCATGGACCTCATTTTTAGCCTACTATCAGTACATGGTAAGAGTTGTGTTATTACACTTATTGATCATATAAAAAATTATTTGCATTCTCTTTCCATCTATATACAATGCATTTCTCCACAAGAGGGCAAGTTTATATTTGGGCTTCATGGTATTTCTAAGACCAACATCAGTGATGGAGATAGCCATTTCTTGTATGGATTTGGGAAATTATTTTGTTATTCTTGGTATGCTCGGCTGATATACAATGCCATTTACTACCTCCAAGTAGATGAGCAAACATGCACAACTAGAAAATGGTTGGAAGATAAATTTCCACATTATGTTCTGAAACAGCAGTTAGAAAAACTGCGTTGTAACCACTTGGGAAATTGTTGGTACCATTCATCATTACACATAGCTTAAATATATTTCTCATTTGGATCCCATATTGTGATGGTGTTCTATTGATTTTATATGGGATGGTTTGGGCAAAAACTAAAGAGGGGGTCTTTGAAGATCCAGTTGCCTTTTTGCCTCTTGAAGGAAACATTATTGTAGCCCAATATCAACAACAACTCTACACTTTTCATAAGTAGAGAGAGAGATAGCGTGGGGTAGAAAATTTGGTCTATAATTTTCAGTTATGTAGCCCACCTACATTGCAGGAGCCAAAGGTGGAATAGTTTTCCTATGAGTTACCACTTTGGAGGGTGGTTCATTTTGTTTGGATGATAGCTTGGGGATTGGAGTTTCACATGGGAATGAAGGTTCCCAATATTTTTCAGATTCCATGCCTCAAGAAGGCCTCTAGACATCATATATTTGCCTCCATGGATATCCCACTTCTTCATGATGAGAGCCATTTGGGTTTATCACCAAATGTTAACTTGTACACTTGGGAGGAGCGACTAGGGGACATATTGATGAGAGAGCATCTTGTTCAGTTGAGAAGCTTATCATATGAGGATGCTACAAGAGGAGGAGAGGAGGCCCTTCAGTTCTATCCTTGCAGTTTCTCGAGGAGAAGAAAAATTTGGGAGGGGAGGACTGTAATATTCCAAAATGACCATGCAGCTAATTGGAATATTAATTTCGAAGACCCATAAATCTCTTTAGTAGGAATAAAATCCCTCTTAATGTGAAAAGGGATCATCTTGATAGTTGGATAAAGCCCCTCCATGTATGAATAGGGGCTAAATCATGTGTAAAAGGTCAATTTTGACCAAATCAATAGCGTTGGTATGGAGAGAGTGGACAGTTAATGAGAGACAATGCAGTGTTAATGGGAGAAAGTCTCTATGAGAGTAGTGGCTTTAATGAGTGTGACCGAAGGTGATAAAGCTCAAAATGCATATAAGGAAGGGCAAGGCAGCCATATATTTTATGTTAGATAATTATTGATTTTGATCTTTTTACATCTGGATTTTTCAGGTTACATTTCTATGCATACTTTTGTTGTTTAGTAGGGTCTGTTGTACAGTTTATTACAAGGGTGTTCCCGAGCGAGAATCCCACACTCATCCTCAGGGGACTTTGAGTGCCTACTTAGGAGAGATTATTGAGCTGTATAGTCCACATTCTGGCATCAAGCCAAGCTTCAGTATTTAGCTACAACACAATTTTTGTTCAGAGTTGTGTTGTGTTGCAGGGTGTTGCAGTGGAGGATTGTTAGGGCCACTTTCAGTTTTTTTTTTTTTTTTCCAGTGGAGAGGAATCCTTTCCATTGGGACTCCAGCAAGGAAGGCCCTCGAGCTTATTTCCATATTTTGGCACCAGGCCAACCTATTTCCACCTCCTACAGCGCAGTTTCCCTCAAGGACTGTGTTATTTCAGAGGGTATTTGCAGAGGAGGTTTGAGTGATTCATTTGGAGGGTTAGATCTTTAGTGTTGGGATCAGCCTTTCACTTGGAAGATCTATTGGAGGATATCTATACATTTCATATTAGTTTCAGCCACCTCCTTTCCATTATTCAGTTGTAGCTGCAATTTAGCCCTAGGGCTGCATTCCGGCATTTTGCATTTTGGGGTATTTCTGGAAACCCTTTCTGGGTTATCTTGGAAAAGTGTTTAGGAGCACAGATCTCCATTTCTAGAATTTTATGAGCATTGTATTATCAGATCCATTCATTTACATTTTCCAGCTGCAGTTTTATTCACTAAAACTGCGTTGTATTGGCTTCAGTATTTGTGTAGCAGCTATATTCTATGTTTTGGGGTTTTTCTACATTGCAGGCTTCTCTTGCCTAGTTTGAGGGAATTATTCTTCAATATATTGTATACATTGTTGTTTTTATAGTTAATACCATGGATATATCTTTGGCTCATATGTGATATATTGTTATTTGCTGCTATTTTCCATTATTGTGTTCAATATTGCTACTTTTCCTATTTTGGAATATTACAAATATAGGTATTCAAGAAAACCCCAAGGTTATGAAAATTTCAAATTCCTTGCCTCCAGAAGAAAAGCATAGATACATTGATTTGTTTAAGGAATACAGTAGTGTTTTTTCATGGGGATATCAGGATTTAAGGTTTACGATAAAGGTATTATTCAACATGCTATTCATGTTAAAGAATATCAAAAACCTTTCAAATAGAAGTTGAGAAGAGTAAACAATGTTTTGTTGTCTCTAATTGAGAAAGAAGTTATAGAAATTTTCGATGATAAAATTTTAGTTCCCTTGAGATTTTCTAAATGGTTGTCAAATTTAGTGTCAGTAACGAAAAAAATAGATAAATAAGGTTATGTGTGGACTTCAAGAACCTGAATAATTTTTCCCTTAAGGACAATTATCCATTACCAAAAATGGATCATATACTTCAGAGAGTAGTTGGGTCCAGCAGAATTTCATTTCTTGATGGTTTCTTTGGTTATAACCAAATTTTAGTACATCTATATGATCAAGATAAGAAAACCTTCACAGCACCATGGGGAATAGTTATGTATGTCAAGATGCCTTATGAAATTATGAATGTAGGAGCAACGTTTCAAAGAGAAATGGATATTGCTTTTGTAGATGAAAATGATAGATTTATTGTCATATATCTTAATGATATTATTGTTTCCTCCAAATTTGATGAGAATCATGTGCATCACTTAAGAATTGTATTTGAAAAATGTATAAAGTATGGAATTTCTTTAAACCCAAATAAATCTATTTTTGGGATTGAAGAGGGAAACTTATTAGCCCATATAATCTCAAAGGATGGTATCAAAGTCGATCCCAATAGGATTGAAGCTATCATGAAAATTGATCCCCCACGGAACAAGAAGGAAGTGCAATATTTTATTGGTAGAACAAAATTTTTGAGGAGATTCATTCCTAATTTGGCTAAAATTTTGAAAAATATCACTGATATGTTAAGGAAAGACAATGAAATAAAGTGGAACACTGAAGCAAGAAAATCATTTAGTGAAGTAAAGTTAGCTTTGACCCATGCTCCTATTTTAATTAGTTTGGATTACACTAAATATTTCATACTATTTTATTTTTCTTCAGAACACACTATTGTTGTAGTACTGTTACATAAAAACAAAGAAGGACATGAGCAACCTATAACCCTTTCTAGTAGAGGATTGAGAGATGCTTCTTTGAAATATAATATCATGGAAAAGAAAGCTTTTGCTTTAGTAAAAGCCTTAAAATTTTTCTGAGTATATATATTACATTCTAACATAATTGCTTTTGTTTCAAGTGCAGTAGTGAAGGATATCCTTACTCAAAATGATCGATATGGAAAAAGAGGTAAATGGATAGAAATTATTTTGGAATATGAAATTGAAATAAAGCCAAAAAATCTTATCAAAGGTGAAGGATTAGCCAAATTAATGGATGAATCAAATTTTCATGCACTAGATATAAACCTTGTAGTTTCTCTTGATGCAGAAGAGGAGTTGGTGACTCTACATGTATCCAAAAAAAAATTCACTTCAACCTGGTATACAAATATTGTTTATGTTCTGCAAAATTTACAAGCCCCCCCTGGTTTGATAAAAACCAAGGCAAGGTTTCTTAAATCAAAAGTTGTAAAGTTCTACGTTTTAGACCAAGCTTTATATTGGAAGGATGCTGGAGGGATATTAGTAAATTGTTTGTTGAAAGATGAATATGACTGGATAATGGAAGAATTTCATAAAGGTGACTATGGAGGACATCTTTACTGGGAAACCACAGCAAACAAAATCCTAAGAGTTGGTTTTTACTGGCCCACTTTGTTTGCTGATGTTCATAGAAAAGTTTCAACTTGTCATCAATGTCAAATATTTGAAGGCAAGAGGAAGCTCTTACCTTTAACTTTTAATCCCATTTCAGTAGAGGTGCCTTTCCAACAGCGGGGTTTAAATTTCATAGGATAAATTAATCTGAGTTCTTCAACTTAACATAAATGGATTATGACATCCACTTATTACTTTACCAAATGGATAGAAGTAGTTCCAACTAGACAAGCTACAAACTTAGTGATTATTCAGTTTAAGGAAAGCAATATTCTGTCCATATTTGGTTTTCCTCACAAAATTATCATAGATAATGCTGCTGCATTTAAATCCAAAAATATGGTAGATTTCTTCAAAAAGTATCATATTGTGCTAGGACATTCTACTATCTATTATCCTCAAGGAAATTGGTTAGCAAAATCTTCTAACAAGAGCCTAGTTAACATAATAAATAATTTACTGTAGGAAAAAAATAAATCCTTGCATAAGAACTGATAAATGCTCTATGGGTTGATAGGATAAGCACAAAGAAGTCGATTGGAATGTCACCTTTCCAATTGTTTTATGGAATAGATGCAATTTTTCGTACTTCCCTAGGAATTCCAGTGCTAAAATTGTTGCAGTAAATAGAAGTGGATCCAAATGATGCACAAAGAAGCATAAACCAGATGATATAGTTGCAGTAGACCAAAGAAGAAGTCTACAAAAAAATAAAAATCATTCATGACAATATTAAAAGAATTCATGACATGAGGGTTAAACTAGATGATTTCCGTCTAAATGACCTTGTTTTAAAGTGGGATGCTAGAAATGAGAAAAAGGGAAAACATGGAAAGTTTGATAGTTTATTTAAGGAAATTGCAAAATTGAAGCTTTCCGGGGTAAAAATGCATTTGTTAAAGGATTGTACAGGAGAATGCCTGCCAGGACGACTTATCAATCGCAAGTTTCTCAAGCATTATTTCACTTGATGTCAGATAATTTTTTTTTTCTACACATATCACTGTATATGTCATTTTGTATTTTTACTGCAAGTGAGGGTGTCTTCCATCAGGAATTAAATCCCATAGAGAATTTCCTAATCTTCTGATGAGTTTGCTACCATATCTATGAAATAATAGTTGATCATTCTTTCAAAAAAAGGACAAACAAACTACTTCCCAATGGAAGAAGGTTACTGATCCATGGTGTTATTGGTACCTCACAGGGAGGATGTAATCCCCATTGGAGCCATTGTTAGGGTCCTATAAATTATAGTGATCAATTGATGGTTATCTGTTTTTTGTCTCATGGGATATTGTAACTAATATTTCCATTCTATAAATTATTTTCAGTATTTGAAAGAAAAAATACAAAAATAGAAGAAATAAATACAAAAATAGAAATACAAAAAAAAATACAAAGAGGAAAATAAGAGGGGAATATATATGTGTGTGTGTGTGTGTGTGTGTGTGTGTGTGTGTGTGTGTGTGTGTGTGAAAGGAAATAAATAAATGATAAAAACCCCATACGGCGCGCCAATTAAAATGTCACCATAAATTTTCAATAAAGGTTCAATTTAAATGTTTATTTAAATTAAAATCTATGTTCATATATTTTAAATATATATGAAATGAATTGTTGTCTTGTTGTTGTAACCATTGTGCATCGATTACCGACGAAGTTTGTCTCCGCCGAGGTCAATGGCAGCGAATAGTTTTCGGACCCCCCCTCCCCCCTGACCCTTCAGTACTTAATGGAGGGGGGGGGGGGGGTCCCGAAAAGCAGGTTTTTGCAAACATCTCCCATATGATGTGTTGGCCCCTCAAGTTTTTTGGGGGGTCCCTTTCCAAAACCACATACCACTCCTACCCCCCCCCCACCCCCCCAATCCCTGAAAAACTACCACCCCCTCACTCTTTTCACCCATCACCTCTGCCCATCTACTCATGCCACTTGTCATATTTTCTGCCATCCATGTCACTCCCTCCCCACATCACCTGACTGTTAACTCTCAAAATTACCCGCCAAATTTTAAATGAACGTTAAAGCATTAAAATCATTCCCACCAATTGACCCGTTTTCTAATTAAATGCCTCCACACCTGAAACGGTAATAATTCCATTATGATCCCCATTTATTCTATTATAAAATACCCTCAGAAACATGCACCTTCTTCCCTTTAAACTCTCTTTCAATCTGTGTAGGTCAAGCTCGAGCCATTCTGAAGCTATCAAGCACCATCTATCAGTCATGCCTCTAAAAAATTCAACCAAACAAGCACTCTGGTAACTATTTTCTTTTGTTTTTCCTTTGTAATTGAAAATTTCAGCTCGAAATGGAAAAGGAAAGGTGCTTGAGGAGGATCCCATGATACCCCTTTTCCATGACATTGATATAATTCCCCTGATCGATACCCAATACAAATTAGTTGAGACACATTGTGAGTTCGATTTATATGAGCTCCATAATTGGGAGAAAATAAATACCTAGATCACAGTGATAATTTGAGCATCTGGGAATCCTTTCCTCCCCAATTTATCTTCCCTCGGGCCCATTTTTTCCCTGATTTCTTTTCCTAGTATCATCTCAGATACCTCCCCAGCACAAAATCAGTAATTCCCATAATAATTGGGTCCTCTTTTACATTTATCCAAAGAGTATTTTCCAAGCCTTACAAATAAATTCCCATGCATCCCTGCATCCTTTTCCTCTTATGCATTAATGGAAATATATAAAAATCTTACCTTCCCCTAGAGAGCCCGCATTTTTGCATGCTTTTTACAAGAAAAATGTTGAGTTTCCTAGAACAAATCCCTCATACCCTGTTTCCATTTTCCTAGAAATGTAAAAAAAAGTGATTTCTATAGTTACTCTCTTACTAGGATATTATACAGACTAATGGGTCGATGAAGTAGTTTTAGGATTCTTATTAGTATTTGCAGTTGGGAAGAAATATTCAATTATTTTTAATTACATTCAATTCTTGTCTGATATCATGCATGATCAATTTATGAAGTTTAAAGTTGAAGTTGTGTTCAAACACCAATCAGTTTTAGTGTATCTCATGTTATTTCACCAGGAAGACAGATTCAAATTCCCATTGCAGAAGGGGGATGATAAGAGTAACCCATTATCAATAATCCATTAGAATTCTCTATTTATAAATGACTCAGAGGAGTATTCATATACTGATTTTGTGGATAAGTTTCTCCATACATCATTGTGTCAACTTAGCAGAGATATCATCCCAAGAATTTCACCAAAAATCAAGAAAGTTTTGCAACTTTAGGGGAAGTCAAAGGTTAGATACTGGTACTTGTAGCAGAAATATACAGAAATTAGAATATATGGATCAGAGCTTCCTCCCTACAAGCTACCAGTATTTGTGCCAATCATGATTTTTGCACTAGAATACACTAGAAAGATGTTGAACGCGAATGAATTACACTTTGTATCTAATAAGAAGAAGGAATAATTCAAATTCAAGGCTCATGTAGCTCCCTACATTGTAAATAATATAACAACAACAAAGGAAGTGGACGAAACTTTTAAATAGATGAAACTCAAACCAAGCTTCACATGGTCCTATGATCCTCTAGGCATAATTTCGAAGCTAAGAGTTGAAAAAAAGAGTACTCCATATGCACATACACCAAGGCCAAATATTGAGAAATATGTCGCACCACGAAGAGTGGATTGAAAACACCTTAGAAGAGGTTGAAGAGAAGCTTTTCAGTGACATTTCTTCATAGACTCCATTTCCAAAAGATAAAGATACTAAAATAATGATAGAAATCATGTCTCCCACCGATTCAGAGTCATAGGTTTTTCATGTTTTTAAAATGAGAAAGAAGATCAACCCTAAGGATAAAATATTCATCGACATCAAAGATGATTCACAAAACAATAATACACAAGAATCATCATAGGAAAAGGAAAATCAAGATCAAGAAACACTGGTATTAACAAGTTCAATGACTCCCTTCACTAATTTTGAAGACAGAACACAGTCACATGTGTCCTCTTCATCTTAGGTACCTACACAAAAACAAAGTATTTTTTCAAGATATAGAGAGATCAAATTGAAGAATGAAGCTCTCAAAGCTTCAACATATTCATAATTCTAGAAGCAAACTACCACCACTCAACACAGATTGTTGTTTGTATTTGATTCAGAAAAAGGGCAGTTTCAAATGGCCTTTTTGGAGCCCACAGTGCTAGCCCCTAGGACTATTAAAGATTATAAGGCCTCAATATTTTCATTTGACACTAATAATTTCCATACAATCAATCAAATCGATTTGCACAAACAAGCAGGTGAAATGATTTATTCATCATTCACTAGCTTAGCCATGAATTCCTCTAAATTACAGATATATTTAAATAATATGCACTCACAGTTAAATATTGAAAGGATATATTCTCTAGCCAAAGACACCAGGATTAAGTCTTTGGAAGATCTAGTTATCAAGCTATGACATGATCCTAGTGATGTCAAGAGTACCGAAGAGATAATAGAGAGTAAGAATGCAGATATTCAAGCACTTAGAAAACACATCAAACTCCCATATATAGAACATCCTCAAGCTAAAGAAGTCACTAGTTTGGAGATGGAGAAATAAAAGTTGTTCACAATAGTAGTGGAGCATATGGAAGCACTACTAAAGGAAAAGGAACAATGGGAAACAACGGGCACATAAACACCAGGTACATCAGCAGAAGCAACAATTTTAGATTCCTTAGAAAAGCTAGCCAAAGCTTTATGGGAATTATCTCTGAAAAATAAATAAAAGGAGAAATTGACAAAAGCACTCACTAATATGGAGGAAAACAAAATCAGGGCAGACAACTCTTATTTGGAAGAAGTGAGAAATAATTTTAAACTCATTCAGAAAATTCAAAAGTATGAGGATAAATCCTTCATAATTCAGATGTTAGTAGAGGCCAAACGCAACATTTGGAAAAATATCAATGCCAATATTACAGAGTTGTGGCCATCCATTCAAATCATTTTTGAACAAGAAGAATTGGTGCAAAGAGTTAAAGTAGTTAAAAACACCAAGGTTGATCTTGAACATAAACCAAAGGAAGCACAAAAATTCATAAGATTGTTAAACTCTAAAAAAAAATATGAACTCGAGGAACTGAACATCTAGGATAGGACAGAAACAGTAATGGAGGTCAAAAGGGTGTTGACAAAGAAAAATATAATGTTGCAGTTGGAGAACAAGTTAAAAGAGCTGGAGCTACAGGTCAGAAGATTTAACAAGAAGTTTTCTTTGTTGCAAGAGAAAGGACTTCCAACTCTCAGGAATTCTACTGGAAAATTGATTCCAGTAGAAAATTATCTAGAGAAATTGTGCAACATTGTTTCAGATGCCTTCAAATTTGAAAAGGAAAAAGGGGCTATCAGTGGAGAATAATTTTTGGAGGGTCTAAAATTCAATCTCCATATTACATGAGATCCATCACCTTTTTACCAACAAGCCAAATTTCAAAACCTACATTGAGGTAGATGAAAGATTTATGAACACGGTAAATTATTCTATCCCAAGTGAAGAAAGGTGGGATGAGTTACTGGAACTGATCGAGTAAGCACAACAGAATATCTAAAATTTTGGCAACCAAAAAAAAAGAGGAGCAGGAAAATAACCACAATAAACAACAGATTCCCTCCAAAACTTCAACAATGCAACATATTTTGTCCACATTTCCTAATTTCTTGTTCTATTTCTGAAATATCTACATCTTAGATAGATATTATTTTTTAATCAAATCCTTTTTGGAATCCAAAGTTATTTCAATATAAAGTCTATAATATTTTGTAATAAGACTTAGAAAGGGTTGGAACCTGAAAGAAGAAAATATTTTCTGTTATTTTAAGAAGTACATTTTGAAGTAATCAATTCAGAGGAACTTTGATCTCAGGATTCGTTTCAAGCAAATGGTGATGTTCTCCTATTTGTAAATATGTTTTCCATTCAAGTTTCACATGAATGTTTTCCTTCTTAAATTGTTTACAAGGAGATTAAGGGTTGAATTTATTTCTGATACTCTGCTCTGGATTTCTATATAATTTCAATGTTTTATCTTTGATATTAAGTATAGAATTCAGATGTGTATGCTCTATATTTAATTGATCCAAATTCTATTTCATCTCATCCACACCACAACATCTCTATAAGATCCATGAGTTTTCCTACCTCACCATGTTTTCTCCCCCTTTGTTTATTTTAACTGATTACTGAATACATTATGACTCCATGACCAATGGACTTCTCTTCCATTTTTCAACCAAAATTTTAAAAATCAATTTTTTTTCTTTCATACTTAGCCTAAAATCCAAACATTAAAATTAAAATCATATAGAGGGAGCCCTCTCTAAAGATGGAAGGGCTATATCGCAACTTTAAAAGTATGTTTGTGGTTACCTTTGTAGTTTTATTCCTCATCCTAAGAAATTACATAGTGATAACACCTTGGATGAGGAATCAAATTATGCATCCAACGAGTGTTCCCGCTTGAAATTTGAGTAAACCCATAGGGAGATAAGTTGAAAATACGAGTTGAAAAAGTAATTTTTTCTTTTTTCCCTCTAAAATTTGGTGATGTAATCTAATATTATTTTATTATTTCCACTATTATTTTATAATTTCCTTAGGATTCCCATATTAGACCTCAAAATTCCCCTAATTTCAATGCTAGTATCTCTCTGAACTTCCTGTAATTATGAACTGTCGGGATACATGACTCACATATTAGCAGTGTAATTTAATTAACTATCAATTTAAGTGTCTTTTTCTTTATGTAAAAAACATATCTGAAACAAAAATTTGTAACTTGGTAATCAAGTTAGACCCTTGGGCAATCTAATGTATGAAGTTTCAAATGGATATGGTTGATGAGGATGATGATGAAACGAGAAGGTCGTCAAAATAAGGTAAGTATAATTTAATACTTGTTTGGTTATCTGATTAATATATTGTTTTTCTACCTGGAAGGATGTTGCATGAATTCATAATGAAATTTGATGCAAGTTCAACTTTATGGATGGAAATGGATGAATAATGTTAAGGAAATCTCAACATCTAATACCTGGAAACTATGAAGTCAAGATATGACCATTTTGGGATTGGAAAGTAATAGTGCAAGAAGATAACATGAAGGTTAAAGAGGTCACTTTCATGAGGAAGTTATGATAATCTTGAAGTGTAGAAAGGACCACTGCAATTCCTTCATGTCGAATATGAAAGTGATGAGTAAGAAAGATGACATGGATCCTATCATAAGAACGAAGAGTGGAGATGGTTCCATGATATCTCTAAAGAAAGTAAGCTCAATACAAGAGATGCAAAGGAAAGAGGGAGCCTAGAAGCTATGAATAATTGAAAGCTAATACACTGATGAAAAACACATTATAAGGTGTTGACTTCCCAAAGTCAAAGGAAGTCGAGAACGTCCTCTGGTTTTGAGAGGGAGCAAAGGAGTCTTCTTGAATAAGGAGCAAGGTTCTATTCTCAAGGTTAAGGGAGAATAGGGATGTCCTCTCGGTTTGAGAGGGAGTGATGTTGAACATCACATGGTCATTATCTTCTTCATTAGTCATGCACTTGACTAGGATGAACAAATGTAAGTCAAAGTGAAGGTCATGAAGAGAGAATGGTGGAGGATTGGATAAGCATCTGTGGTTTCCTTGAGGATATGACATCCAATAAAGGAAAGGTATTGGCACTCTTTGAGAATGGGATATGCATTGAAGGGAAGAGCGGTCAAAGAGAACCAATATTCTTTGAGGACTCAGGATTGGAGATCCAAGATAAGTATATTCCTAAAAGGGAATACCTTTTGGACATCTAGATGGGGTATGTGCCTTATAGAGTTAGTGTGGAATCAGACGTAAATCCTCCCAGCATAATTCTCTTAATTAAAGAAGAGATTGTCGAGTTAGGCCTCAGAGACAGTGCTAGTCATTATGATGATGCTTACAATATGGATTATGAAACTGACTCTTCTTATGAGAACTATTCAATGTGAGAATGATGTTGTACAATTATGAATACCTCCCTAGTTAAGAGGGAGTGTTGAAAATGTAACTATTTTCGATCTTCATCATTGTTGTACTCATTTCAATATGTATCATATCTAACAAACAAGGGAAGAAAAGAAAAAAAATATTATTATAAAGCATGGGTTTCATTCTCATTATTGATGATATTCTAGGTAAAAGCATATTCTTCATGCTTCTAGGGTTTGTTAGGTCTTAGAATTTATTGTCATGAGTCAAATAAATCAACATAATGTTTTTAAGACCCTTCTGGGCAATTTGTAATTGTAAAAAGAATTATCTTTTAGTCTAGAAAGTTTGGGAAACTTCAAAAGTACAAGTTGGCCTTGAAATTTACAATTTGTCCCAATGGAGGGAATTTGACCCCTTAAGAAGGCTATATAAATGAAACAACTCAACCTCATTTTGCACTCACTCACTCAAGAAGCTTGATCTCTCTTAAAAGGTACCAAACACGCTGAAGGTACAGAACTAGGTGTGAAATAGGCTGAAGGTACAGAACTGGGTGTGAAAAAGGCCAATGGTATAGAACCAGGTGTGGAACAAGCCAAAGGTACAGAACTAGGTGTGAAATAGGTAAAAGGTACAAAACTGGGTGCATAACAAGCTGAAGGTACAAAACTAGGGGTGGAACAGGCCAAAGGTAGAGAACTAGGTCTAGAATAAACCGTAATTACAGAATTGGCTGAAGGTGTAGAATTGAACCAAATGTGCAGAAAAAGGTGCATATGTGAGGTAACAATTGTAGGTTGTAGATGGTTGATGCGGGTTCAAGGAAGGACTTGTTGGAAGGATTGACTTGGTACTTGGATAAGGACTTCGTCTAGGGTTTGGGTCTTTGTGTCTCAATTGAAGCATATTCTAAGAAGAGAAGAGTTTTTCTGTTTTCTTCTAGCCTGGAGCCTGACTTTTGTGTCATTTTTTGTTGTTTCATTTCTGATATTTTTTTCATGAAAATATATAATTAAATAACACAAGAAGAATAACTAAGTTCACAAGAAAATATTAAGGTTAAGGAAAATAAGATTTAAATAAGTTTCCACTTTACATTTTCCAACAATGTGAAGGTGGCAAAAGACTCCAATATGGTGATCCACCAGTATGGTGTGTCAAAGAAGCAATTGGATCATCACAATGGTGTAGTCAAACCTTTTGTCAACTCATCGTGTGGCACAAAGCGCATAGACATATTACACCAAGATTTTGATATGGAAGAGCAACCGAAATCAAACAAGTGTGATATATTCATGGATCAAACATGTTGAGGAAGAGCACACTGATAGATTATGTGTTCATATGCATTCGTTAAATTATAAGAGAGGCATAGGGATTAAATATAAGAAATATAAAAATGACACTTAGTCATTGTATTTATTATTATTTGTAGCATTTTTATTCTAAGTTTGTTATTTCAAAAACAATATAAATTGACCTTGTTAGGCAGAGCGAAGGAAAATAAACAAAGTTTTGAGTTTGAATTCATGTGTACATTGTTTCATTTGATATAATATGAGACATTTGATACTTTTATTTCCATTACACATTCATGAGTGATTTCTATCATTTAGAGTAAAATCTCTGCATTTCTTCAAGCTTTGTGTGGTCACCTGGAGGGCCCCATTATGGATGTATAAGTTATCTATACTGTAAAATATTTCATTACCTTGCAATTCAATTGTTTTCATGCATTGATTTTATTATGTTATATTACAACATTGTGTTAGGTACTCTATTTTAGTTTTCTAGTCATTGCTCTATTCTTTCCATATTGCAATCAAGCACCTGAAAAACCTAAAAATATTTACATTTACAACATTTTCATTTGTGCATTAAAGGATTTCAATTAAACTAAATTTCCGGTTTATCTTTATGCTTGCTAGAATAGGATTTTCCAATATTCCATAGATTCAACTTATTGCTTTCATAGTGAATAAAATTTCACTGCTTTTGTAGAATAATTTTACTTTCTTTCTTAAGATACATTTTTACACTTTCATATATTAATCTTTCATGCTTTCCTAGACTAAGAGTTCTTACTTCCATAAAACAGATTTCCCTACTTTCAATAGAATAGGCTTCATTGCTTTCATCAAATAGATTTCTATGCTTTCCTAGAGTAAATTTCTTTGCTTTTATAATATAGATTCCTATGCTTTCTTAGAATATATTTCCTACTTTCATAAGATAGATTCATATGCTTTCTTAGAAGAAAATTTATTTGTTTTCATATATTAAAGTTACGTGGTTTCATGGAATAATTCTACTTGTTTTCATAATTTAAATTCATATGCATTCATGGATTAAAATTCCATGCGTTTCTAGAATAGGTTTATACACTTTCATAGGATAAATTCACATGTTTTTCATAGAATAAATTTACCTACTTTCTATATTAACTTTCAATGCTTTCATTTGCTTCCTTAGATTAATGTTTCCAATGCTTTCTTAGAGTAATATTTTCTTTCATGTAAATTTATTTCAAGTAGAATTGAAAGCTAAATTCCTAGCATATACTTTGTTGTATACTTCAAAGGTTTACCTACTCAAATTGATAATTTAATGGAATTTTAAGCTTAATTAAATTCACTGATAGTTGTATAGGATAAGAAGAATGGAGACATGTATATCTGTGTCAACCTTCAAGGCTTGAATGCAGCATGTTTAAAAATCCATTACCTACATCATTCACAGATGAAGTAGTTGAAAATATAAAATTAAGGGAAGCTTATTCATTCATAAATGACATATTGGGGTATCATCAATTGTGCATGATAGAGGAGGATAGAGCTAAGATTGTGTTTGCAACTAAATGGGGATAATTTGCATACATAGTGATCCCTTTTGGGTTGAATACCACACCTACAATATTTTCAAGGATAACGGTATAAACCTTTAAGGAGTTCATGAACATGTTCCTAGAAGTATATCTAGACAATTGAACTATATTTAGCTTGTTGAAGGATCATATACATGTGTTAAGGTTTATGCTTGATAGATGTAGGTATATGTATATTTCATTGAATCTAAATAAATGCATCTTCTATACATCCTTTGGCACATTTTTTGGGGCACATCATATGTAATGAAGGCCTATTAGTGAATCCAATGAAAGTTGCAATGATAATTGATGGGAAGGCCCCACATTAGTTGAGTTATGTTTTACTTTGGAGATACAAGATATTACCAAATATTTGTTAGAAACTATGCTAATATTTCATATTTATTAGAAACTATGCTCAAGAAAGACCTTGGAAACCACATGCATTAGGTATGTCTCAAGCCCATACATACTGATTTAATTCTTATTATCCAAATCAACAATACACCCAAAAAAATTGGATTCCTCCTATGCCTTGGCAAGCATGGTCACCACACTATGCTCAAAACCAAACTTCAAAATAAGGATGGTGAGGGTCTACATATGGAAACATTCCAAATTATCCATATTTCCCATAGAAATATCCAAACATCCTTTGTAAACCCATTAGCCCCCACAAATTCAACAATATTATCCTACCCAACCTCAACAACGATAAATTCCACAATCATAACAATTTCAATTACCATCAAATCAACATCTTCAATGACCAATCCAATTACCTAAGCAAACTATTCCAAACCCTGACAATAAAGTAGCTCAGCCCCCTTATAATGTTGAGCTATAAAATTTTCCAACTTATATGACTAACCCTCTTGATTTAAATGATATTCATCTTCAATCTAGAAAATTAATTCATAAATATCCTCCTACTATTGTTGAAGAACAAATTGAGGAGGAAAATCCTAATCAAGCAAGCAATAATAATATTCCTATTGCAATAAAACAAATTTCTTCTTCTATAATATATCAACCAAAACCAACAAATCTCTTTTTCTAGAGAGGTTGAATTTGGATAAGAAAATCAAACAATTTGACTATGATTTATTAGGTGAATTAAAGAAAATTTGTATTAAAATTTATTTACTACAAATAATAAAATATATTCCAATCTATGATAAAATCATTAGGGAGTTATGTTTAAGAAACTAGGAAGAAGAAAAAAAGACCCCCAAAAAATACAAGTCATTGGAAAATTAGCAAATTTAATGTTAGGTAAAATATATGGAAAAATATGTTGATCTCAGTAATCTTATTCTTAAATTCCACACCAATAACTTTCCTATTGAAAACACTTTAAAATATCTAGGATTTATAATTAATGTTATGATGAAGTGAACTATGGGTGAATTACAATTATCTAATGTTACTCACACACCTGTAGTTTCACAATTAGCATATAGATCTACAATAAAACCTAAAGTAATAATAGAAGATGTTATAGTCTCTTTAGATTCTTGGGAATATCCTATAGATTTTATATTTTTGTAACCAAAATCATAACATCCATCTTACCACTAGTCTCAAAGTGTATAAATTCATTAATACTAATGTATTACCGGATTCTCCTGATCTAGAAAATTAATCTTATGTTAAATACAAAATCCTTCCACTTAATTCTTTGCGGAAACTAAATCGCTAATTGAAAACACGTGAAGAAAATCAATCACACATAAACACAGTTGTTTAACGGGAAATCTTAAAGCTAAAAACCCCAACTATCGTATATTATGTATATCAAAGGAACATGTAATAATCTCATACAAAGCTTAATACATCAAGCTCTGATTACAATCAACAATCATCACACACTGTCATGCAGAAATTTTCATATTTATGCACCAATTTCTTGCCTCCTAACAACCTGCCTCCACTGCGTAATCCCTGCCGAATAATACCCATGAATGAATTCGAATTGGCCTCGCCTTGACTGTGAAATCCTCATTGGAATATCCAATGTGTGTCAAATGCATTGAATGCATCACTATAGTCACAACAAATAGTCAATCTCACCCTTTCACATATCTCTTCACTGGGTCTCCACTGGAACTGACATGCAAGTAGTTAACTGCTGTATTTGTTCAGTTGTAAGTGACTCTCTAGTTATGAATTAATTAAATAATTAATTCACTAAACTCTCACTAGTGTATCTTTCATTTAGACTAGATACAACTAGCTCAACTGAGTTTAACTCTCTTAACTGAGTTAAACTAAATAACAACTCCTGTAACTACTCTTCCAACTCTATCATAACTTTTCCACTTCAGTTCTAACTGAGTCCTTCATGCATGAGCCACCAACAACCCTAGGAATTGTGCAATTCCTTTAGCCCACTGATTTTCCAAATCTATTCACTGAAATCAAGTGCTCCAAGAGAATAAGTTGATATTTATTGTTGAATTATTATTAAGGGCTAATAATAATTGACATGCACCTATTTTTAGATTGACAATCTATAAATAGACTTCGCCCAATATTATAAAAATAGAATTTCATATATTTTTCACATTTGATCAACCATCTACAAATAGCATCTTGCAACTTATAGAATATGCTCACCATGTCTAAAAATAGACATACACCTAAAAATAGCCTGCGGGCCCCACTTAGTGAAGGTGCTTACTTTTCACTAAGTTCTTCATCTTGTTGAATCCCAACACTTCCTCTCAACAAAATAGGGATTATCCTTCACCCCGATCATGCCTCTATGGTATTCAAATTTTCTCCTACTGAGTGCCTTCATCAGAATATCTGCATCCTGATCTTCCGTAGGAATGTACTGAAGCAACATGATATTCCGCCGCACACAATATTTGATATGATGATACCAGATATCAATATGTTTATATCTATCATGAAACACAGGATTAATCGAGAGTTTAATGCAACTCTGATTACCACAATGTATCACTTTAGGATCTAAATGAGAACCGAACAATCAAACCAGGATCTTCCTCATCCAGATAGTCTCACATGCAGCTTGAATTGCTGCCATGTATTCTACTTCCCCTGAACTGAGTGCCACGGATATTTGTTTCCTGTTGTACCAAGAAAATTTTGTAGATCCAATACTGAAAACCCCTCTTGATGTGCTCTTTCTGTCCGTTGGGCTGCCTGCCCAATCTACATCCATGAAGCCATGCAACTTCACCTCATCCATCTGTTTGTACGATAAGCCATACTCAGATGTGCCCCTGAGATACCTCGGGACATGCTTGCCTGCCTTCCAAAATAGCGTGGTAGGCTTAACCATCTCTTGAATAAGCTGGTTCAACGCATAGCATATGTCTAGTCTTGTATTAATTAAATACATGAGTGAACCCACCAATTGTCGATAAATAGTGGCATCCACTACCTCTGTCGATGTAGCATCCTCTTTCCTCCAATTTCCTAAAAGAGGAGTGTCCATGGGCTTGCAATCCTCCATGTGAAACTTACCAAGTATCTCCGGAGTATACTTGCCTTGAGACACAAATAGTTCACCTTCTCGCTGCTATATTTCCAATCCAAGGAAATAATGAAGGAGGCCCAAATCCTTCATCTCAAGCTCCTTTGCAAGATCTGCCTTGCATGAGTGTATCAACTGCTCATCACCCTTTAGTATTAAATCATCAACATAAAGAACAATGATTAAAATCTTACCCTCCACCACAATTTGGTATAGGTTTGCATCCGCCTCACTCTTGGTGAAGCCAAGTCCAGTGAAATAGTTTTCGATCTGTGTGTACCAAGCACGTGGTGCTTGCTTCATCCCATACAACGCTCTTTTGACATGCGACTCTAATGCAGGGGCATTGGACACTAGCCAAAAATGTGAGAGAATTGTCCACATGTTGTGGCTAGGAGAGTTCGAAATTGTTCAAAGGAATATACCAGCAAAGGTGGAAACACCTTAGCTGTCAGTTGCACTTAGAGCAGTTAGGATTAGTTTAATAACTGAAGAAGCCGAACAGTTTGATTTGTGTCTATCTGTTCAGTTTCTGTTGATAGAATGTAATTAGGCTTTTGTTTTATTTAAGAATAAAACGGTCCTCGAGAAGGAACCGAAGAGTCATGTAATAACCTATAAAAATGTAACCCCTGATACAGAGTAAGGCGGGGGGGGGGAATTGGTAGTGAAATATTGAATCGAGAATTATTGTTCTATGTTGAATAAATTTCAGATTTATTGGCTATATGTGTGTGTTATTGACAATCTTTCCGAAGGACTTATTCCTTCGATTTGTGAACTCTGTGTATAATCTGAAGAAGGATCAGTTCTGTGTGAAATTCCCTTAGTTTCCCTCTGTCTGTCTTCAAATTCATATTCTCTACGAATAAATTGAATGTGTTTAGTCTGTAGAGGAATCATGTCCTCGGTGTGTGAACAGAGAGTATGTATGCTGTGTAAAAGAGTCAAGTGAGGTCAATTTTTTGAATTCCGTTAGAAGAGCGAACCCATGGTCATGCTCTGTTTATTCAAGGAGTGTTGAACCTCTGTCCGTAGGAGCGAATACCGTTGTTTTGTTGTTATATTGAACTGAACCGGTGTGGTTGATTGTAGCGTTAAGTCAAATAAATAATTTAAATCATGGTGAAATTCGGGGTTAACACTGTTCCAATACCAGATTTGCAACTAAGCGGGTTGGTGAGGAGAAACCACTGGTTTCGTATTTTATTTTGGCCAGGAGATGTTTGTGAAAAAGAAACCCTATCCAGTTAGGATGCACCACGTCATCGACACAATACCGCCCATTTCGCATTTTTTCTGGGCTCTAAAATTATGTTCGAAAAAGATTGCGAACGCCATCAGATCCGCATTGTGGAAGATCCAAGGGCTATCGCAATCAAAGATGCATGGAGATTAATTGAGGTATGGCCGGCGCTTTACATTGGTAATTTTTTAATTAATAAGTGAAAGTTGAGCATTGTGTGGGCCCGAAAGAAATAAGGCGTTGATTAGTGCTTGTGTCAAAAATTAATTACGTGTTATTGTTTTAAGTTGAAACTTAGATATCGTTCAAAAAGGGTTGAGTGTCGGGTTATTTACCTTTGATGCAATATTCCGAAAGGGGTTTCGGAAATGGATAAAGAGTTTAAAGTGGACGTATAAGAGTCGAGGTACTTTATTAAAAAGAAAACTGAAGGTCATATTACTCGGGTGTTTGTATAAGATTGGATAAGGTATCCATTAATCAATTTCCATGAAATTGATAAATGAAATTAAAATATGAAATTTGAGAAGACTCCCTTGGTGAAATAAATTACACAAAAGACAGAGACAAGAGAGGCCAGCTCTCCTTAGCGCCTGCACTCAATTTTTGATGTCATTTGTGGTATCAGAGCAGATTGTAAGACATTTTGCAGAGATTGAACCGACTTCCAAATCCAGAAGAATAATTTCAGCATGGCTGTCCGAGTTGCCAGAGGAGCTGTTGGTAGAAGAAGAGGCAGGCCAGTAGCCAATGCAGAATTATTGGAGACCTTGTAGTGGGTCCAAGCCAGATTGGAGGCAATGGAATTAGGACACCTAAGAGATCCTGAGGATGTCAGTGAACCTGAAACTGAAGAAGAAGTTGGAGAGAATGTTGAGATTCATCCTTAGCTGAGACTCCTTAAATCAATTCTGGGGTCTACAACCAAGCCTAGACTTGAAGTGTCGAGCTTTTCAGGAGGATTGAATCCAGAAGAGTTGATAGACTGGATTAATTAGATGAACAAGTGCTTCAATTATGAAGAGATGGGTGAAGACAAAAGAGTCAAATTTGCAGTGACAAAGTTGAAGGGACATGCTGCACTTTGGTGGGATGGAGTGCAAGAAGAGAGAAGGAGAGCTGGTAAACAACCAATCAAAAGTTGGACCAGAATGGTGGCAAAGCTGAGAGGTAAGTTCTTACCTAGTGATTATCAACTTACATTGTTTAGACAAATGCAGAATCTTAGACAGAGATTGTTGACAGTGAAAGAATACACAAAAGAGTTTTATAAAGTAAGTATAAGAGCTGGGAAAATCCAGGACACAACATAGAAGGTTGCCAGGTATGTGAATGGTCTCAAGTTGGAGATCCAGGATGAGATAGGTATTTTGTCTCCTAAGATAGTTGAATAGGCTTATCAAATGGCCTTGAAAGCTGAAGAAAAACTCCTGAGAAAGCAATCTTCCAAAGGAAGAGGTACTTTCCAAGGAAAGGGAAGTCAAGGTGGTAGAGGAAGGTCTACAACACCGAAAGATGGAGCTAGTAGCAGCTCACCTCAGAATGCATCTACAGAAGGTGATGCAAGGGGCAGAAGGAGTTCCTACAGAAGAAGAGGAGGCAGAGGCAAAGGAAGAGAAGTGAGGTGTTACAGATGTCACAAATTGGGACATAAACACTATGAGTGCCCAGAGAATATGGGTACCGGTCAGAGAAATGCAATTGTTGCTCAGGTTGGAGAATAGGAAGCAAGGCTATCTGAAATAGAAGAAGCAATTTTTCCAGAGAAGGGAGAATATTTGGTGGTCAATAAGGTTTTGCTGAAGCAAACAAAAGAAGTTGTTGAACCAGCATAGAGGAAGAATTTGTTTAGAAGTGTGTGCAAAGTCCAAGGGAAATGTTGTCATTTGGTCATTGATAGTGGCAACACAGACAATTTGGTCTCTACAGAGGTGATAGAGAAACTAAAGTTGAAGACAAGGGAACACCCAACTCCCTACAAGGTGTAATGGCTTCATAAAGGGCACCAGCTGATTGTGAAGGAGAAATTTGAGATAGAGTTGCAGATTGGCAGCCACAAAGACAAGGGTATGTGTGATGTAATGCCTATGGATGTGTGTCACATGCTGCTGGGCAGACCTTGGCAGTATGACAGAGTAGCAGTACATGATGGTAAGAAGAACACTTACAAGTTATTTAAGGATGGAGTGCATCACACATTGATACCCATGGAGGAAGGAGAACCATCAAGCAGAAATTCTGATCCAAAGACTTTATTGCTGAGTGGGAAAGAGTACTTACAGCAGATTGAAGAAGAAGAGGTAAATTTCTGATTTACCAATTGAAATCCAAGAAATTTTGGACAGTTACTATGATATTTTTGTGGATGATTTTCCTGATGAATTTCCACTTGTAAGAAAAATCAGCCATCAGATAGATTTTATTCTAGGATCAAATCTGCCAAACAAAGCAACCTACATAACGACTCCCACAGAGAATGAAGAAATCAGGAAGCAAGTGCAGGAATTGGTTGACAAAGGTCTGATCAGAGAGAGCTTGATTCCATGTGCAGTACCTGCAGTGTTAAGCCCAAAGAAAGATGGAGGTTGGAGAATGTGCACTGATTCAGGAGCCATCAACAAGATAACAATCAGGTATAGATTCCCTTTGCCCAGGTTTGAAGATTTAATGGACTGTTTGAGTGGTGCAAAATATTTTTCAAAATTAGATTTGAAAATTGGATATCATCAGATCAGGATAAAGGAGGGTGATGAATGGAAAACAACCTTTAAAACAAATGAAGGATTGTATGAGTGCTTGGTAATGCCTTTTGGGTTATCAAATGCACCTAGTACTTTTATGAGGCTCATGAATGAAGTGTTAAAATAATTTATTGGTAAATTTGTAATAGTATATCTGGATGACATATTAGTTTTCAGCAAAACAAAGGAAGAACATTTAAGACATCTTAATTATGTCTTGAAGAAGTTACATCAAGAGAAGCTACTGATAAATTTAAAGAAATGTTCATTCATGAAAGAAGAATTTGTATATCTGGGTTTTGTTGTTTTTGTTGAAGGACTGAAGATGAATCCAGAGAAGTTCAAGGCAATTTTGGAGTGGCCTTCACCAAGAAGTGTTTTTGAGGTAAGAAGTTTCCATGGACTTTCCAGTTTTTACAAAAAGTTCATAAGGAATTTTAGCAAGATTAATGCACCTATCATTGAAACTATAAAGAAGGACAAACATCCATTCAAATGGACTGCTGAAGCAGAAAATAATTTTAAGCTTTTGAAACAGAAGATAACTGAAAAGCCTGTTCTAGTTTTTCCTGATTTTAACAAGCCATTTCAAGTGAACTGTGATGCCAGTGGAGAAGCCATTGGAGCTGTGTTGAGTCAAGATGATAGGCCTGTAGCATACTTCAGTGAGAAGCTGAATGAGACAAGAAGAAAGTATTCCTCTTATGAAAAAGAATTTTATGCAATTGTGCAGGCATTGAAGAAATGGAGGCATTATTTAATGTCTAAGGAATTTGTGTTATACTCAGATAATCATGCTTTACAGTACATTATGTAGCAGCCTAAATTGAATCATAAACATGCCAAGTGGGTTGAATATCTCTAGAGTTTTAATTTTGTTTTGAAGCACATAAGTGGCCAAGAAAATAAGGTAGTTGATGCCTTGAGTAGGAGAAACATGCTTGTTCAAGAAAACCAATTTGAAGTGGTAGGATTTAATTTTCTTAAGGAACTTTATAAGACAGATTCATATTTCAAGGAAGCATTTGAAGCATGTTGTAACCCTGTTTTGACAGATAGAAGTCGGTGGTTGGATTATTTCTTGCAAGAGGGCTTATTGTTCAGAAGAAACCAATTGTGTGTACCAAATTGTTCCATGAGGGAGAATTTAATCAAAGAAAATCATAGTGGTGGACTTGTTGGACATTTTGGTGCTGATAAAACTTATGAGCAGTTGAGCCATTTTTATTTTTGGCCAAAGATGAGGTCTGAAGTGGAGAAGTTTGTGAAGAATTGCAAAATTTGTCAATATGCAAAAGGGAGAAGCCAAAATGCAGGCTTGTACATTCCTTTTCCTATTCCAAACAGGCCTTGGGATATGGTGAGTATGAATTTTGTTTTAGGATTTCCCAAGACACAGAGGGGGAATTATGCAATCTTTGTTGTAGTTGACAGATTTTCCAAGATGGCACATTTTATTCCATGTTATAAAACCAGTGATGCTACTCATGTTGCTAATTTGTTTTTCAAAGAAGTTGTTAGATTGCATGGGTTGCCCAAGAGTATTGTTTCTGATAGAGATACTAGATTTGTGGGCCATTTTTGGAGGACATTGTGGAAGAAACTTGGTACTAAACAGAGTTTCAGCTCAGCTTATCATCCTCAGACTGATGGACAAACTGAGGTAGTAAATAGAAGTCTGGGAAATCTTTTGAGGAGTCTTGCAGGAGAGCATCCCAAACAGTGGGACCATATTTTTCCATAGGCAGAATATGCATACAATGATTCACCAAACAGAAGTATAGGATAGAGTCCATTCCATATTGTTTATGGAATGCACCCTAAAGGAGTGTCTGAATTGAGAAACTTGGGAAAGGCAGAGCTGAGGAGTGCTGATGGAGAAGAATTTGCTTCTGAGATCCAAGCAATACATGAGCAGGTAAAACAACAGCTACAAGGCAGCAGCATCAAATACAAGGGCAGAGCAGATTTGAGCAGAAGAGAAGTCAATTTTGAAGTTGGAGATTTGGTTTTGGCACACTTGAGGAAAGAAAGATTTCCAAAGAAGCAGTATAACAAATTGAAGTTCAAGAATATTGGACCATGCAAGATACTGAGAAAATTTTCTGCTAATGCTTATGAGATTGAATTTCCTCCTGATGTTGGGATATCTCCCATATTTGATGTTGCAGATTTGTACAAGTATGAAGATGATGGCACAAATGAAGGACCAGCAGATAGGGAGTAGATTGAGTGGGTAAAACAGTTACCTACAGCGCAGCCACTACATCCAGAGAAGATCTTGGACAAGAAGGTGTTCAAAAGGACTAGAGGACAAGAATATTTCCAGTATTTGATCAAGTGGAAGGACCAGCCAGATGAAGATGCTACTTGGGTGACATAATTTATGTTGCAAAAGCTAGGCAGTTCTGTGAAAGAGCTCATGGACAGGAGTCCATGAAGAAAATTGCCCTCAGGAGTCTGATGCAGGGGCATTGGACACTAGCCAGCAATGTGAGAGAATTGTCCACATGTTGTGGCTAGGAGAGTTCGAAATTTTTCAAAGGAATATACCAGCAAAGGTGGAAACACCTTATCTGTCAATTGCACTTAAAGCAGTTAGGATTAGTTTAATAATTGAAGAAGCCGAACAGTTTGATTTGTGTCTATCTGTTCAGTTTATGTTGATAGAATGTAATTAGGCTTTTGTTTTATTTAAGAATAAAACGGTCCTCAAGAAGGAACTGAAGAGTCATGTAATAACCTATAAAAATGTAACCCCTAATACAGAGTAAGGCGGGGGGGATTTGGCAGTGAAAGATTGAATCGAGAAGTATTGTTCTCTGTTGAATAAATTTCAGATTTATTGGCTATCTGTGTGTGTTATTAACAATCTTTCCGAAGGACTTATTCCTTCGATTTGTGAACTCTGTGTATAATCTGAAGAAGGATCAGTTCTGTGTGAAATTCCCTTAGTTTCCCTCTGTTTGTCTTCGAATTCATATTCTCTGCGAATAAATTGAATGTGTTTAGTCTGTAGAGGAATCATGTCCTCAGTGTGTGAACAGAAAGTATGTATGCTATGTAAAAGAGTCAAGTGAGGTCAATTTGTTAAATTCCGTTAGAAGAGCGAACCCATGGTCATGCTCTATTTATTCAAGGAGTGTTGAACCTCTGTCCGTAGGAGCGAATATCGTTGTTTTGTTATTATCTTGAACTGAACCGGTGTGGTTGATTGTAGTGTAAAGTCGAAGAAATAAGTTAAATCGCAGTGAAATTTAGGGTTAACACTGTTCCAATACCGGATTTACAAGTAAGCAGGTTGGTGAGTAGAAACCACTGGTTTCACATTTTATTTTTTCCAGGAGCGATTTGTGAAAAAAAAACCCGATCCAGTTAGGACACGCCACGTCGCCAATGCAATACCGCCCATTTTGCATTTTTTTCTGGGCTCTAAAATTCTATACGAAAAAAAATTGCTAACGCCATCGGATCCGCGTTGTGGAAGATCCAAGGGCTATCGCAATCAAAGATGCACGGAGATTAATCGAGGTATGACCGACGCTTTACATTGGTAATTGTTTAATTAATAAGTGAAAGTTGAGCATTTTGTGGGCCCAAAATAAATAAGTCGTTGATTAGTTCTTGTGTCGAAAGTTAATTACATGTTATTTTTTTAAGTTGAAACTTAGATATTGTTCAAAAAGGGTTGAGTGTTGGGTTATTTACCTTTGATGAAATATTCCGAAAGGGGTTTCGGCAATAGATAAAGAGTTTAAAGTGGACGTATAAGAGTCGAGGTACTTTATTAAAAAGAAAACCAAAGGTCATATTACTCGGGTGTTTGTATAAGATTGGCTAAGGTATCCATTAATCAATTTCCATGAAATTGATAAATGAAATTAAAATATGAAATTTGAGAAGACTCCCTTGGTGAAAGAAATTACACAAAAGACAGAGACAAGAGAGACCAGCTCCCCTTAGCACCTGCACTCAATTTTTGTTGTCAAACTCGCTGCTGAAGATCTCAAATCCTTCAAGTTGCTCAATGTACACCTCTTCCTCAATGATCCCATTAAGGAACATAGTCTTCACATCCATCTGATGAATGTGCCAACCCATCTACGCTGAGAGAGCAAGGATGGTCCTTATGGAAGAATACCGTGTGACAGGTGCAAAGGTTTCTTCATAATCAATCCCCTCGATCTATGAGAAGCCTCGGGCAACAAATCTTGCCTTATACTTCTCGACACCCCTGTCAGCAGATTGCTTTACCTTGTAGATCCATATTGATCCTACAAGTGATTTACCTACCGGCCTTGGAACAATCTCCAAAGCATTGTTTCTGACAATGAAGTCATACTCCTCCACCATGGCATCTACCCTTATGGGATCCTGCCCTGCTTCTTCAAAAGAAGATGGCTCTGTCACGATAAACTTGCTCATAAGAGCCATGTATCCAGTAAATCGGTTAGGTGACTGTCTCTATCTGTGCTGTGATGTAGGGACTCCTACATTCTGTGTCACATCAAGCTTCAGTCTCTCAGCTTCTGTTGTACGCTTTCTGCATGTTCTGATGTTTGGTTCTACATGAGTGGACTCCTCCACTCCATGAATATCCTCCTGTGGTTGATCCACATCTAGAGGCTCATATTTGGGAACAAGTAGCTTTTCCTCTGCATGAAAGTGTAGCTCCCTCTCAAGCAACAAATTCATGGCTTTCACCTCATTGAATTTTATATCCCGTCACACCACAATCATCCGACTGTTTGAAAAATACACATGATAATTATGAGGTGTTTCTGTGTACCCCACAAATATCCCAACTTCTGCAGTCAGCTCCAGCTTCTTCCTGGCATCCTTTGTCACATGAATGTAAACAGATGAGCCAAAAATCTTCAAATGAGAAATATCAGGCTTCTTACCAGTAAAAGATTCTTCAGGTGTACTCATGCCAAGTACTCTACGAGGACAACGGTTTTACACATAAACCATAGTGTTTCTTTCTTCCACCCACAAGTGCATCGGCAGGCCCTGGTCATGCAGCATAGCTCGTGCAGCACCCATGATCGTTCTGTTCTTCCTCTCCGTGACCCCATTTTGTTGTGGGTTATGAGGCGCTATGAGTTCTCCTCGAATTCCTTCTTTGCTACAGAAGTATTTGAATTTGTTCGAGATATATTCACCACCATTATCACTCTGTAGAGCCTTCACTTGCTTCCCCGACTCCTTCTTCACCAATTATTTAAACTCACAGAACTTTGAGAATGTTTCGCTCTTCTTCTACATGAATAATATCCAACATCTATGAGAATTGTCATCAATAAATATAACATAATACATGTGTTTTGTTGTTGAAGCAACCGAGAAAGGTCCACACACGTCTGTGTGAATTCTCTCCAGGATCATCGAAGCACGGTTCTCCTTCTCATGAAAGGTGGTCTTCACAAACTTACCCATAGTACATCCCTTTCACTGATCTGATTGTGCAAGAGTACCCTTGGGAAGTCCAGTAGAAATCTGCTGCAAAATCTTCAAGGCGCCATGGTGAAGATGGTTTAATCTCCTGTGCCATAATTCTCCCTCATCCCGGCTCACCACTTCTTTTGCTTTGCCCATAATTTCAGCGCATCCATCTACCTCCAACTTGTAGAGATTCTTAACTCGAATCCCTATCCTCTTGGTTTGACCCATTGTTTTATGTCGCAGGAAATATTTTCCCTCGCTAAAAACAATGTCATAACCTTTGTCCTCCAACATAGCGACCAAGACCAAGTTCTTCTTCAGACCTGGAACATGCATAACATCTTTCAACAGAAATGGTTTACCTGACTCCCTCTCAAAGGTAATGGTTCCAATGCCAGTCACACTGTATCTGCCATCGTCGCCCATCTCTATATGCATTTGGAGATCCTTCTCCTCCAAGTCACTAAACAACTCCTTGTCTCCCGTCATATGAAAAGACGCACCACTATCAAGATACCACATCGATCCCATTGAGCTTGAAACCAAGCATGCGATCAAAGAGAAATAAATTTCAAATTGCAAGGCTGAGGCCTCTCCAGCTGCAGCTCCAACAGCCTTCTTGCTCTTCTTTTTCTGTAGGCAGTTAGTGGCGAGATGCCCATGTTCGTGACAATGAAAACACTTCACTTTGGAAAAATACAGCTTCTTGCCTTTAGCCTCGAATTTTGGAGGGAATTTCTTCCCCTTCCCTTTCCTTGCTTTGGCAGTCAAAGCACAATTCTCTTCATCATCATTCTTCGATGAAGAGCCATCCCTGGTATTATGCCTTATCTCCTCCTGCACAAGATCCGACCAAAGCCGCTCCCAATCCGAAAATTTCTCCCATCCATTGACAATGTCTTCATAGTTGTGCCAACTCTTAAGAAGCCCAAGGAGAGCCAAGCTCACCAAGTCATAATCCACAACTATAATCCCCACACCCCCCAGCTCATCCCTACATTGGACAAACTTCGTGATATATTTTGGAATATTGTCGCCCTTCTCCATTTTGATTTTTTTGAGCTTGTCTTTCAGCGCCAACTTCCTATGGTCACTGCTGCTTTGGAAAATATTTGCCAAAGCCTTCCACATTGAAAATCGAGTGGATTTCCCATGAAGTCTTGACAAAATATGGTCTTTCACACCTTCCAATAGAATTCTTCTTGTCTTCGCTACCTTCTTTTACCATGCGTCAAGTACTGCAACATCACTAGAAGTAGGCTTAGGAACATCGTTATCGATGAACTCCTTCAGTCCATTATCTTCAACCACCGCCTCCATCTTGTCCTTCCAGGCTATGTAATTCAAGCTACCCTCAAGGGCATACTCCAATCGCAACCCATTAAAAGACATTTCAATGAATACTCAACTCTCGCACCAAGAAATTTCAACAAAAAATTCAAATTTGTCAACCAGCACAAAACTCAACACCGCTTCACAATTTCAATCTCCAGTGATTAACACTGCTCTGATACCATGTAGAAATTTATTAATACTGATGTATTACTAGATTCTCCTGATCTAAAAAATTAATCTTATGTTAAATACAAAATCCTTCCACTTAATTATTTGTGGAAATTAAAATTCCAATTGCAAACACATGTGAAGAAAATCAATCGCACATAAACACAGTTGTTTAACAGGAAAGCTTAAAGCTAAAAAACCCAACTATCATGTATTATTTATATCAATGGATCATGTAATAATATCATACAAATCTTAGTACATCAAGCTCTCAGTACAATCAACAATCATTACAGACTCTCATGCAGAAATTTGCATATCTATGCACCAATTTCTTGCCTCCTGACAGCCTGCCTCCATTGCGCAATCCCTGCTGAAGAAGACCCCTAAATGAATTCGAATTGGCCTTGCCTTGACTGCGCAATCCTCATTGGCATCTCCAATGTGCATTAGACGCATTGAATGCATCACTATAGTCACAACAGATAGTCCATCTCATCCTTTCACCTATCTCTTCACTGGGTCTCCACTGGAATTGACATGCAAGTAGTTAACTGTTGTATTTGTTCAGTTGTAATTGAGTCTCTAGTTATGAATTAATTAAATAATTAATTCGCTAAACTCTCACTAGTGTATCTTTCACTTAGACTAGATACAACTAGCTCAATTGAGTTTAACTCACTTAGCCAAGTTAAACTAAATAACAACTCCTGTAACTACTCTTCTAACTCTGTCATAACTTTTCCACTTCAGTTCTAACTGAGCCCTCCATGCATGAGCCACCAATAACCCTAGGAATTGCGTAATTCCTTCAGTCCACTGATTTTTAAAATCTTTTCACTGAAATAAAGTGCTCCAAGAGAATAAGTTGATATTTATTGTCGAATTATTATTAAGGGCTAATAATAATCGACATGCACCTAATTTTAGATTGATGATCTATAAATAGACTTCGCCCAATATTCTAAAAATAGAATTTCATCTATTTTTCACATTTGATCAACCATCTACAAATAGCATCCTACAACTTATAGAATATGCTCACCATGTCTAAAAATAGACATACACCTAAAAATAGCTTGCGAGCCCCACTTAGTGAAGGTGCTTACTTTTCACTAAGTTCTTCATCTTGTTGATTCTCAACACAAATGTTGTATGTATTTTCCTTTTGATTAGTGATTGCACAATATACCTTAGACTGAAATACTCACAACCTTGGATGCCTTATTGAGTTCGACATTGTTGAAGAATTTCTAAAATTAGTAAGTTGAGAAACTACTAAGCTAAATGACTCAAACAAACAACGTGTTGAAGATTCCAAGCAAGAAGAACCAAGATCTAAGGTTGATGTGTATCGCCGCCCACACACACGAAGAAAAAAATGCCATCAAGACAAGGGTGTGCACATCAAGAAACTTATTATGGACCAACATGGAACCTAAAATACAACTAGTTGGAAGGAACATAGAGGACTAACAGCAATGCAAAGAGATATCAAAGTAAGACAATGACAATCAATCATAATGTAGATCGAGGTGGAAAGGAAGTATTTGGACCCCATCATCACATTCCACTAGGATGGATGGATGCTCATGAATGGTACCAATTAGCTACATTGCTTAGCATATCATATTGTATGGTTTTCCCTGTAACACCCCACTCCACATTTACCCACTTTTACAAGCTTACCAAGGTAAACCTGAGCTAAGAGTTTCTATGCATGACCCAACCTCCAAGATTTAGCTATGGAAATAGGGTCCACTTGTCAAACTTACTGCAACACTCACATTCACATGATCACACAAACGTCAGACCAATTCGACTGGGGACCTTTTCCCTAAGCTAGAACCACATTCTGACCTAACTTACAACCTAATCGCATGCATGAAGGCTAGTCAATGCAGCCAGAGGGCTCCATATCATCACACAACACATCCTCTATGTGGTTGCGGCCGAAAAATTCCAGTTAATATAGTGTGGACATGGACTTGTTCCAGGATTTTTAAGGCTAGCCTACCGACCAACTGCCTAGACTTGCCCAGAACTTTGTCAACAAGGTTCCTGAGTCCTCATGCTCTATTTCTAAGTCTTGTTCTTGCTCAATCTCATCTAATCCAAGTCAATCATATTTACAAAAATTTTGTGACCAATGTACCTATAGGTTTGAATACATGATTTGTTCATTGTTTCATTAGTTTCATCAAAGGACCATCAAGAAGGCTTGCATCCCTCTCATACTAGTTGTCACAAACACATATTAGCTCATGCATTCATATAAACTAATCAATATCTTATTAAACCATGACCAAGACCAATAACAAGAGCACATCTTATAATAAGAAATAAGCCATGCATGCAACCAACACTTAACCAAAAAGTAGCCATGACAAACCAGGGATACATTCTCAAAATAAACCAAAACTTGTGCTCATTGATCTCATTAAAGAATAATACATTAACATATGCATAGCACCAACCAAGTTAGGGACTTCCATGTACCACCCAACCATAAATTCGGTTGAATCAAATATTTCTTCCAGCCAATCACCCTTGTGCTATATTCCAAGCATGAATGTGGGATCACATAGGATAAAACAAAACATAACCATACAAGGAATCCAGAGGAAACCACCTCCACCCACATACCATAGTGATTTTACCTAAATTGATCCAAAAAACACCAAAATCAATACAAGTTTGGATGCGTCGTAATTTCTTCACCATACCTACAAGAATTTTCTTGTCTCCACCCACCTGTAAAGAGTTTCCCAGAGAAAACCATCTCCACCCTCAACCCTTGGGATTATCTTGAGCCCACCCCAATTAGGATCCAAAATCTCCCAGCACTCCAAAGCTCAACCAAAAAGGTGTTGAGAATTTGGAGGGCTTAAGGTTAATACAAATTCTCTTCTTTATAATTACTTGCGAGATTATTTATGTTGCTTATGTCTTCTCTTAGTTAATCTTTCATCAAGTCAATTATCAAAATGTAAAGGACACACATGTTAGGCAGGGGTAACACTTTTATTGTGGGAAGGTAAATCAAAGATTTACCTTCCTTACTTTACACTTCAGAATTCATCATAACTCTTACGCTTGTATCCTAGTCCTGATGATGTCACATTCTATAGATATAGTTTGACAACAAACTTCCTGAATTGACCGCAGTTTTTCCATTCTTATCAATTCACATCCTTTTCTATTATGAAGCCCTTACTTTGTATTCATATATACTTATGTATTATACCCATATAGAATTTCGCATTAGACATTGCAGTATGACCGCATTCCTTCTTGAGACATTCACTTATCCCAACGTTGTATGACATCAGATATATTCGCTTATACCAATGCAGTATGACCACAATCCTTGTTGTGGTGTCCGCAATGTATATTTATACTCTGTCTCTGTTGTGGTAACTGCAATGTCTTCTTATATATATATCCTCCGCCTCCACTATGGTAACCACAAGTCATTCATATGTGTATCTTCCGTCTCTACTGTGGTAATCACAAGTCTACAAACTATAAAAGAATCCTCATTTAATTGTGTGTTATCTACGTTGCTTACACTTCCAAATGATCCGCAGACTGGGCTTATATATAGTGGTACCTATTTCTTCTTTTTGGGCCAACCACATAACATATATATAGGCCGACATGAATACCGAATTCTTTGTTTATTATTAACCACATTCATCATATATATTTTCCAGCGTTTAATGGTGACAATTCCCTTCATATACATGACTCTAATTACCTCGTCAAATATGAAGACCAACCTAGTTACACTTTTCAAAACTCCCTCTTAACTAGGGAGGAATTCATAGAGGTACATGGTTACTTTCAAACTGAAGAATTTCATAAGAATAATTAGGATTGGTAATCGCATCTATATATCATCATATCAACCAGCATTGTCCTAGTGTAAGGCCTTGACTAACAACCCCATCTCTCAATGAGACAATGGGCTACAATGCCGGCGAGACACATGACTTATAGACACCATCGTCATTGTCTCTCCAAGGTACATACTCCACCAAAGTGTTCCCAGAGTATGACCTACTTGGACTATTCTTCTCTTGGTAGCTAGCCCTCAAAGAATATCGGTCCCCGGCTACTCTTATCTTGAATGCCCAAATACATTCTCAAATAGTATCAAATGCCAGATGATTACCCAATCCTCCATTCTGTCTTCCCAAGTGAAGACCAGAATGATGTGTCTATCTCTCCCTCTCAACCAGGGAGGACCTATTCCACAAGGGGATGTACTCATTCCTATACAAGGAATGTACCTAAGTTCATTCTTAGGAATTACCAAGTTTCTTCCAAATAAGAAACTTATCATCAGGGTCCCTCTTAACCAAGGACTTTCAGCAGCAATGATGAGACACACAGCTGCTCATGAATAATTCCTGTCTTCGATGTCATGGATTTCGATATTGAGGAATCTCCAATTTTTAGCTTCATAGGGCACAAATCATCCATCACTTTCATCTTAAGACATGTCAACTATCATAAAGTGATTCATCAGATTTCCTTATCTGGTCCACTATTATGCCATGCTGCTTTCCTTCGAATCATCTCCACGGACAATACATCCTTTCTCATGATCAGCAGCCATGCACAAATTTATCCAAATAAACATATACATATGAACTTTTAAAACAAAGGTTACCTTAGAGATAATCTTTCACCATGAAATATTCCTGTAGGCATTGGCATCCTTCATACAGATTGACACATCTTCTAATGATATGATTTTTGCCAAAGGTCTTCTTCTTTACCAGACTTCTTGTTAGAGTTTACATATCTTTCCAGGAGATCTCCTAGTCACATCTTCTTGGCCTACGGATGATAACTGCCTCTTGACATGGTTTCATTTCATGATCTCTTCCTCTTTGCACATTCTTTATTCCCATGAACTTATAACCTTTCTAGTTTCTTGTTCATATACAACCACCTCATACTCCATGAGGACATATTATGTTGATTTCATCTGTCCATGCACTGAGAGATACTCCTCCATAGATCATACTTGTAAATACAGAATTTCATTACCTGCAACCATATGACATGACTTCATAGCATCCAATGTTAGCACATAAATATATACATACCTCGTACCCTTTTTCCCTTGAGTCATCCTGTAGTAATTTCTCAAGAATGAAGAACTTCATTCTCTTGGCATGCTTCATCAATATCCCAGAAATCTGTTTCCACGATGACCCTTGCTCTTGATGACTGCTTTCCATTAGTGATGTTATCAGAGAGTCCCGAAGCTGATTCACCAGGAGCTCCTACCATGCTTTCATCAGGATGCTACACTGCTTCCTATCATATAACCAACATAAATCACTTAAAGAAGAAGATGATCTCAATCGTAGTGTAGATCCCTTGCTTCTTCTTTCTTAGATTTTCTTTGAATCAGGGTCTTCCTTTTCTACAAATGTTTGAGTTCTGTAGAACTATTGCCTTCAACTTGTATTCTTCCTTAGAAACCCTAGGTTTATGAGTGAAGTAACTTACTTATCCCATGATTTTTGTTACCCTCATGATCATATGAGTTCTTGTTTCTTATACTTCCATGATGTCACATCACATCAATTCTTAAGTAGAATCTAGGAGCTATAAAGAGACTTATAATGAGAGAGACTAGTCTTAATGATCTCTTACTCCCTCTTTCTATCCATTCCAGTGACATGAGCTTTCTTGCACTGTTCATAATTCTTCTTTCAGCTTCTTTTGTGTCTCCAATATTATTCATGTGAGAGAACCTTAAGAGTTCCTTTACATGAATTCAAAGGAGACCCTTATCTATGACTTCAGTTATCTATGAGGACCATGACTATCCTCCTTGTTTCATGCAAGGATCTTCGGTAATAAAACCACCTTATGTATCTCCTTGCAAATCGAAGTCATTTAACCAAAATTAAAATTAAAATGAAAGATATTTACTTGGCAAGTGAAGAGGAGATCTTCACCTTGTTCTTTCTTGAATGATCTTCTTCTTGGGTTGTTCCAAACTTGAGATCATATGTCATTCATTCATGTAGCTGAACTTTCAGACTTTATTTTTCCAAGGCCGTGACCACTACGAATTATGATAGTAAACACTGTTACCGATGAAATAGTTAACCACACTGTTACCTACTTTTTTTTGGTAGCATAAAAAGCACTCGATTTTGAAAAGTGGTGATGCAGAATCACCCCTTTTTTTTGTGCACATTTTTGACACTAATATTTTTATTTATGAAGTATGAATATTTGTTTTAAAATGTTAGTGATTTTCATGCTAATTTTGAAACGTATTGATGCAGCATCAACTTTTTTTTTTTAGAGCGGTGATTTTCATGCTAATTTTGAAACGTATTGATGCAGCATCAACATTTTTTTTTTAGAGTGGTGATTTTCATGTCGGTAATAAAACACAAAACTTAGATTAAAAAAACATATATAAAAACAATAAAAATGTTAAAAAAAAACAAAATTAACTCGTAAAAATAAAAAATTTAAACAAAAATAAATTTAAAAAAAAAAACAAAAATATTTGAAAATTATATCAAAAGAAATGACAAAATTTGAAAAAAAAAGACACAATTTAAAGAAAAAAAACAAAAATTAACCAAAAATAAATAAAAATAAAAACATCAAAAACATTTTTTTCTAAGCTATTAAAAAAAACCATATAATTAAAAAAACAAATATTTAAATAGAAAATTTAAAAATAATTAAAGTTACAAAATTAAAATTTAGATAAAAAAAAATAAAATACAAAGAAGAAAAATTTAAATTTAAAAATTTAAATTAAAAAAATAATAATAATAAGAAAAAAAATACAAATTTAAAAATTAAAAATAAAATAAAATAAAATTGAAAAAGAAAATTAAAATAAAAAAAACTATGATTAAAAAACAAAAAAAATGAAAAAAACTACGTGCAAATAATTAAAAAACAAATATCCATAAATTTACTGTTTTTTTTTAAATGAAACAATTTATAAATTTTAAAAATGAAAAACTAAATAAACTAAAAGATTAAAAAAAAAAAATTAAATTAAAATTTAATAAATAAATTTTAAATTTTAAAAAATAATTAATCTAAAATATTTAATTAAAAAAAAACAAAACAAAAAAAACAAAACAAATTAAATTTAACATAAAAAATTTTAATTAAAAAAATAATAATAATAATATTTTTTTTAAATTAAAAAAAAAATTATAAAAAAGAAGAAGAAGAAGAAAAAAAATCAAATTAAAAAAAAAAATTAAAAATTAAAAAAAAAATAAATATATATATATATATATATATATATATATATATATATATTTAAAAAATAATAATAATAATAATTTGATCGTGGTGGCGCCGTCAATTGGCCTCCCGCCAAGGTGGCGGCAGAGGCCGGCCGCTGGGCGGGCGGGGAGGCTGCATGTAGCCCAACGCCCAACTAGCGGTCGGGCTCCGCCGCCACCTGGGCGGGAGGCCGATTGGCGGCGCCACCGTGATCAAAAAATTATTTTTTTTTTTTATTTTTAATTTTTAATATTTTTTGTTTTTTTTTTTAATTCAAAAAATTTAAAATTGTTTTTTTTTAATTTAATTTTTATATTTGAAATTTAATTTGTTTTAATTTGTTTTATTTTTATTTTTATTTTTTTAATTTTATTCATTTTTTTGTTTTTAATTTTTTTTTCTAAATTTTGTTAATAATTTTTATTAAATTATTATTATTATTATTATTTTATTTTATTTTATTTTTTATTTTTTTTAATTATTATTATTATTATTATTATTATTATTTATGTTTGGTTTTTTCATTTAATTTTTAAAAATTTAATAAATTTTGTATTTTTTTTAAATTTATTTGAATTTAATATTTTTTTTTTTAATTTTTAATTTTTTATTATTATTTTTTTAATTACATAAAAATTTTATATTTTTTTTTATTTCAATTAAAATTGTGTATTTAAAATTAGATTTTTTTTTTTAATTGAACTTAATATTTTCAAATTAATTTGTTTTTTATTTTATTTTTTATTTAATTTATTTTTTTCAATTTTTCATTTTTAATTGATTTTTAAAGTTTTTAATTTTTTTTTTTTTTTAAATAAGGCTAAATTCTATTGATAATGAGACATAATGTACAAGGAGGCTATGGCCTCAGCGCAGCGGGCATATGAGCTAACCACAGTAACAGCAAAATAGCAAAAAAATCAAAACTGGAGCTGCCCATAAGGGGAAACCAGCCCAGGTAGAGTATGTGGTGCTGCCTCGAAGAGGAAACCAGCAAAGTGAACCATGAGTCAATGTATTTCGAGCAAACAAGAACAAAAACCAAACTGTAAAACTGTAGGTCCAAGACCTAGGGAGACCTGGTAATTTGCGCATCCGGAGTGACTGGAGGAGGTTCTTCGACAATCAAACACTTGTATTCGTCGTTCTCGGCAAGCTGGGAATCGGTAGCTTCTGGCTGAGGGACCGCAGCATTAGCATCTTGGCCTTCAACCTGCATCAGCTTCTGTTGGTGGAACTCGGAGCCGCTGTCGACCTGTGTCTGCTTCTGTTGGTGAGGCTTGGAGTCGCTGTCACTATGCGAGTTGAAGGAATGCATGGGTGAAGCTTGCGGGGTCGTCACAGCTTTCGAGGACTTAGGGCGCCCAAAATGACTGGAAGGCGGAGGGGGCTGACAGGGGAATTGTTCAGCTCTCGGGACTTCATGGAAGGAGATGGAAACAGTTGCTACAACGAGAGGACTGAGGGTGGTGCATTGGAACTGAAATTGGGCGCTGGCAGGAGCAGAGCCAGGCGCAGAGGGAGGATGACGAGCCTCAGAGGGAAGACGACCTCTTCCGCTATGTGTATCTGGATACCTACCTCCCGAGTGAGCGAAACAGGAAGAAGAGGTGCAGGGGGAAGAGGAGGAAATGACTCGCGTCACTCTACCTCTGTTAGCCCCTCTTCTGCAGCGCATTCGCTGCCGCAAGCGAGGCATGCTTGCAAGGCTTGAGCGCTTGAGGCAATGAGTGGCGGAGAAGGATGAAAGGGCATGGGAGAGCCAAGAATTGGTGCGCAGAGGAGGACTGAGAGTAGCAGAAGAACGAAGCAAGTAGAAAGGACTGTGAGAGCGGTGGGAGTTATACCAGTGAGCGAGACAACCACAGCTTTTGCCGTTTCTTCCAGAGGTTGCGCGAGCGTATGGGCCAGCGGCTGCCAAAGAGCAACCACCGTGTGGAGGATGGACACAGGTCGGCATGAAGTTTGGAGGGGCGGAGTGGAGTGCCGCAGAGAAATCTGGGGTGAGAGAAGAGGGCCGAAGGGTGCATTCAGGCGGCATTTTGAATCCCAAGCAAATACCTCGACTGTAGCAAAGTATTGAATGATCCGTAAGGTGCCGGGGGAGAGAGTTTAATGCACGGGGGGGCCTGTGGGCTGGCATGGTGGTGGCCATGTGGCCTAGCCACGTGCCGCTCCACAGCTCATCACCCGAATCATTCGCTGCGAACACCGCATCCGGGAAAAGTTTTTAACTTTTTATTTTAACAATGTTTTTTTTTTCTTCTTTATATTTAAAATTTATTTTTTATTTCAAAATTTATTTGTTTATTCATTTATTTATTAAAATTTAACATTTTTTTTTTTAAATTTAATTTCTTGTTTTAATATTAACATTTTTTTTTAATTTAATAAAATCTAATATATATATTTTTAATTTAAGTTCATATATATATATATATATATATATATATATATATATATATATATATATATATTTTAATTTAGATTTAATTTTTTTTTTTTAATTTATTTGTTTTTTTAATATATATTTTTTTAAATTTAATATTTTTATTGTATTTAATTTTTCATTTTTTATTTTTAATTAATTTTTCATTTTTTTACTTTTAATTTAATTAATTAGTTTATTTATTTATTTATTTTTATTTTTTTTTTTTAATTTAATAAACATTTTCTTTTTCTTTTTTAAATTTAATTTTTATATTTTATTTTTTATAATTTTTTTTTTTAATTTAATATTTTATTTTATTTTTTTATTTCTATATATTTTGAAATTTTAATCTTTAATTTTTTTATTTTTATTTTTTTACTTTTTTTTCTTAAATTTTAGGTTTTTTTTAATGTTTGAATTAAAATTTTTATTTTTTATTTTTTTTATTTTTTTATTCCTATATATTTTTAAATTTTAAGCTTTAAAATGTTTTTATTTTTTAAATTTATTTTTTTCTTAAATTTTAGGTTTTTTTTAATGTTTGAATTTTAAAAATTAAAAAATGTTATTTCTATTTTTTAAAATGTCAAAAATATGACACAATTTTTTTTTTTGGTTATTCCAACATCAACTAGTTTTGTTTTGAGAGTGTTTTTTCAATCCTTTTTTCAAGAAACAATTTTGTTTTTAGCATAATTTTATAAAATGTTGAAATTTGACCTTCAAAAAAAGCGTGTTCTATGATACACTTTTTTTGTTTTTTGGGTGTTTTTTCATGTTTTTTTGAGTCTTTTTGGGCTAGAGTTCCCGTTTTGAGGTCAGGTTACCTATTTCATCGATAACAGTGTTAGTATCATATTTATGTTACTGTGGTAGTACTAATGACCGGAGTCTTGTCTATTTAGTCATGCCGAGAATGTCACTGTGATATGTCATTACCCTCTGAATTGTAGTATATCCCCAAAATTTTCAGAATGCACATCATATCTTCATATTGTCACTAGCACCGAGCTGCATCATGATCATCATTGATCATCATAACATCACTGTACCACCAAGGTATCTAGAATCACCGAGGTCATTTGCTATGACAATACTTGACACCGAGCATCACCTTATTTGCATAGTACTAAGACCTTAGCCAAACTGTGATATCGACCAAAAGTCTGACTGAGATCATCCATCTGCATTTCTTTGATACCTCTTTGTGGAGGTCCGAATTTATCTCACTGATCTCATCACATAAACCTCAGAGGTATGCCGAGGAGATTCTGTGGCTCCATCCGAACTACAGCACTGTAATTAACCATCGGAAAAATCTTCTCTAACTAGTTTTCACTGTGATCACTGTGATCCGAACTTCTTGCTGTTCCATTCACCGAAAACTACAGAAATATGCCGAGGAGGTTCACTTTGGTAGATTTGCACCTTATCTCTGTTGAATCCATCTGAAATCTCAGAGATTTATCTCACTGTAATTCCTCTCGAAACTTCAGAGGAGTCCGAGCTTGTTTAACCCATGCATCCAAACTTAAGTATCACTAATAGCCTTTTCTTGTAACCAAAGCTCTGAAACCATGTTGAGAATTTTGAGGGCTTAAGTTTAATACAAATTCTCTTCTTGATAATTACTTGTGAGCTTGCTTATGTTGCTTATGTCTTCTCTTCGTTAATCTTTCATCAAGTCAATTATCAAAATGTACAGGACACACACGTTAGGCAAGGGTAACACTTTTATTGTGGGCTCCTTACTTTACACTTCAGAATTCATCATAACTCATATGCTTGTATCTTAGTCCTGATGATGTCACATTCTATAGATATTGTTTGACCGCAAACTTTCCAAAATTGATCGCAGTTTTTCCTTCTTATCAATTCGCATCCTTTTCTATTCTGGAGCCCTTACTTTGTATTCGTATATACTTCTGTATCATACCCATATAGAATTCCGCATTTGTCATTGCAGTATGACCGCAATCCTTCTTGAGACATTCACTTATCCCAACGTTGTATTACATTAGAGACATTCACTTATAACAATGCAGTATGATCGCAATCCTTGTTGTGGTGTCCGCAATGTATATTTATACTCTATCTCTATTGTGGTAACCACAAGGTCTTCTTATATATATATCCTCCGTCTCTACTGTGGTAACCACAAGTCATTCGTCTGTGTATACTCCATCTCTATTGTGGTAACCACAAGTCCGCAAACTATAAAAGAATCCACATTTAATTGTGTGCTATCTGCGTTTCTTACACTTCCAAATGATCCGCAGACTAGGCTTATATAGTGGTACCTATTTCTTCTTTTTGGGCCGACCACATAACATATATATAGGCCGACATGAAGACCGACTTCTTTGTTGATTATTAACCACATTCATCATATATATTTTCCAGCGTTTAATGGTGACAATTCCCTTCATATACATGACTCTAATTACCTCGTCAAATATGAAGACCAACCTAATTACACTTTTCAACACTTCATCTTAACTAGGGAGGAATTCATAGAGGTACATGGTTACTTTCAAACTGAAGAATCTCATAAGAAGAATTCGGATTGGTAATCTCATCAGTATAGCATCATATCAACCAGCATTGTCCTAGTGCAAGGCCTTGACTAACAGCCCCATCTCTCAATGAAACAATGGGCTATAATGTCGGAGAGACACAAGACTTATAGAAACCATCATCATTGTCTCTCCAAGGTACATACTCCACCCAGGTGTTCCCAAAGTATGACCTTCTTGGACTATTCTTCTCTTGGGTAGCTAACCCTCAAATAATATTGGTCCCCGACTACTCTTATCTTGAATGCCCTAATACATTCTCAAAGAGTATCGAATGCTAGATGATTACCCAATCTTCCATTCTGTCTTCCCAAGTGAAGACCAGAATGATGTGTCTATCTCTCCCTCTCAACCAAGGAGGACCTATTCCATAAGGGAATGTACTCATTCCTATACAAGGAATGTACCTAAGCTCATTCTTAGGAATTACCAAGTTTCTTCCAAATAAGAAACTTATCATCAGGTTCCCTATTAACCAGGGACTTTCAGCAGCAATGGTGAGACACCTAGCTGCTCATGAAGAATTCATGTCCTCGATGTCATGGATTTCGACATTGAGGAATCTCCAACTTTTAGCTTCATAGGGCACATGTCAACTATCAGAAAATGATTCATCAGATTTCCTTATCTGGTCCACTATTATGCCATGTTGCTTTCCTTCGAATCATCTCCAAGGATCATACATCCTTTCTCATGATCAGCAGCCCTACACAAATTTATCCAGATAAACATATACATATGAACTTTTAAAACAAAGGTTACCTTAGAGATAATCTTTCACCATGACATCTTCCTGTAGGCATCGACATCCTTCATACATATTGACATATCTCCTAATGATATGCTTTTTTCCAAAGGTCTTCATCTTTACCAGACTTCTTGTCAGAGTTTACATATCTTTCCAGGAGATCTCCTAGTCACATCTTCTTGGCCTACGGATGATCACTGCCTCTTGACATGGTTGCATTTCATGATCTCTTCCTCTCTGCACATTCTTTATTCCCATGAACTTATAACCTTTCTAGTTTCTTGTTCATATACAACCACCTCATATTCCATGAGGACATATTATGTTGATTTCATATGTCCGTGCACTGAGAGATACTCCTCCATAGATCATACTTCTAAATACAGAAGTTCATTAGCTGCAACCATATGATATGACTTCATAGCATCAAATGTTAGCACATAAATATATACATACCTTGTACCCTTTTTCCCTTGAGTCATCCTGTAGCAATTTCTTAAGAATGAAGAGCTTCATTCTTTTGGCATGCTTCATCAATATCCCAGAAATATGTTTCCACGATGACCCTTGCTCTTGATGACTACTTTCCATTAGTGATGTTATCAGAGAGGTTTTCCCGGAGCTGATTCACTAGGAGCTCCTACCATGCTTTCATCAGGATGCTACACTGCTTCCTATCATATAACCAACAGAAATCACTTAAAGAAGAAGATGATCTCAATTGTAGTGTAGATCCCTTGCTTCTTCTTTCTTAGATTTTCTTTGAATCAGGTTCTTCCTTTTCTACAAATTTTTGAGTTCTGCAGAACTATTGCCTTCAACTTGTCTTCTTCCATAGAAACCCTAGGTTGATGAGTGAGGTAAATTACTTATCCCATGATTTTTGTTACCCTCGTGATCATATGAGTTCTTGTTTCTTATACTTCCATGATGTCACATCGCATCAATTCTTAAGTAGAATCTAGGAGCTATTTAAAGAGACTTATAATGAGGGAGACTAGTCTTAATGATCTCTTACTCCCTCTTTCCATCCATTCCGGTGACATGAACTTTCTTGTACTGTTCATAATTCTTCTTTCAGCTTCTTTTGTGTCTCCAATATTGTTCATGTGAGAGAACCTTAAGAGTTCCTTTACATGAATTCAAAGGAGACCCTTATCTATGACTTCAGTTATCTATGAGGACCATGACTATCCTCGTTTCATGCAAGGATCTTTGGTAATACAACCACCTTATGTATCTCCTTTCAAATCGAAGTCATTTAACCAAAATTAAAATGAAAATGAAAGATACTTACTTGGAAAGTGAAGAGGAGATCTTCACCTTGTTCTTTCTTGAATGATCTTCTTCTTGGGTTGTTCCAAACTTGAGATCATATGTCATTCATTCATGTAGCTGAACTTTTAGACTGTATTCTTCCAAGGCTGTGACCACTACGAATTATGATAGTAGTTCTATTACTGTGGTAGTACTAATGACCGAAGTCTTGTCTATTTAGTCATGCCAAGAATGTCATTGTGATATGTCATTACCCTCTGAATTGTAATATATCCCCAAAATTTTCAGAATGCACATCATATCTTCATATTGTCACTAGCACCGAGCTGCATCATGATCATCGTTGATCATCATAACATGACTGCACCACCAAGCACCGTATCTAGAATCACCAAGGTCATTTACTGTGACAATACTTGACACCGAGCATCACCTTATTTGCATAGTATCGAGACCTTAGCCAAACTATGATATAGACCAAAAGTCTGACTGAGATCATCCATCCGCATTTCTATGATGCCTCTTTGTGGAGGTCCCAAATTATCTCACTGATCTCATCAGAGAAACCTCAGAGGTATTCCGAGGAGATTCTGTGGCTCCATCCGAACTGCAGCACTATAATTAACCATCCGAAAAATATTCTCTGACTAGTTTTCACTGTGATCACTGTGATCCGAACTTCTTGCTATTCCATTCACTGAAAATTACAGAGATATGCCATGGAGGATCACTTTGGTAGATCCGCACCTTATCTCTATTGAATCCCTCTGAAATCTCAGAGATATATCTCACTGTAATTCCTCCCGAAACTTCAAAGGAGTCCGAGCTTGTTTAACCCATGCATCCAAACTGAAGTATCACTAATATCCCTTTCTTGTAACAAAAGCTCTGAAACCATGTTGAGAATTTGGAGGGCTTAAGGTTAATACAAATTATCTTCTTGATAATTACTTGTGAGCTTGCTTATGTTGATTATGTCTTCTCTTAGTTAATCTTTCATCAAGTCAATTATCAAAATGTATAGGACACACACGTTTGACAGGGGTAACACTTTTATTGTGGGAAGGTAAATCACAGATTTAACTTCCTTACTTTACACTTCAGAATTCATCATAACTCTTATGCTGATGTCACATTCTATAGATATATTTTGACCACAAACTTTCCAGAATTGACCGCAATTTTTCCTTCTTATCAATTCGCATCCTTTTCTATTATGGAGCCCTTACTTTGTATTCATATATACTTCTGTATTATACCCATATATAATTCCTCATTTGTCATTGCAGTATGACCGCAATCCTTCTTGAGACATTCACTTATCCCAACGTTGTATTACATTAGAGACATTCGCTTATACCAACGCAGTATGATTTCAATCCTTGCTGTGGTGTCTGCAATGTATATTTATACTTTGTCTCTACTATGGTAACCGCAAGGTCTTCTTATATATATATATATATATATATATATATCCTCCATCTCTGTTGTGGTAACCGCAAGTCATTCGTCTATGTATACTTCATCTATGATGTGGTAACCACAAGTCTCCAAACTATAAAGGAATCCACATTTAATTGTGTGCTATCTATGTTTCTTACACTTCCAAATGATCCACAGACTAGGCTTATATATAGTGGTACCTATTTCTTATTTTTTGGCCGACCACATAACATATATATAGGCCGACATGAAGACCGACTTCTTTGTTGATTATTAACCACATTCATCATATATATTTTCCAACGTTTAATGGTGACAATTCCCTCCATATACATGACTCTAATTACCTCGTCAAATATGAAGACCGACCTAGTTACACTTTTCAACAACAGGGAACCCATTACATCATGAATATCCAGGAAATGGCATAAGGCAAGGTTGTACATGACTTTCCATCTAGGAAAATCGTGTGCCAATGAAAGAAAAAATGACCAATAGACGAATGCATGAACCATGCATTCAAATCCTAGCAAGATGATCAAACATGCACACCATTACCTCCAAATCCTTAGTTGTTTTCTTCCCTTGGTTTCTATCATCCAAATATTCTCTTGGCTGACACACAAATTATTCTTCTAGTGCTTTGATTTTCTTGTTTGTTCCTTTCTTGTGTCCAAGTGATCTTCTCCTCTCCCTTGTTGTAGTATTCTATCTTCTTTTTCCCAAAGTGGATGTGTAGGTTTTAAACCCGTACAGAAATTACCTGCAAACAAATTCATAAAACAAAAAAATAAACAATGGCGAGAACATAAAAAAAAATATACACAGATATTTTCCCCTAGATTCCAAAACCGGGACTACCAGATTGATTTTTCATTATATTCCTTTCAATTTTACAATATATATATATATATGTCGAAGCATTCATTAAACCTCAATCCATAACCCTGGATTAGAACATAATTGTAGTTCCCTTGACCGGATCTACAAAAATACCATGGGCATAAAACCATCATGCACAAAACCATAGGTAGGTTCTCCCACCTATTATAGGGTCCAAAATTATTTTCTCGGGGCGTTGCCCTAGACCCTGTGTAGGGGGGATACCTCCCCCCTACAAACCCCTTGTGTCATGGAAATAATATATAACACACACCCAACATTCTCCCACCTGTTGTTTTATTTTCCACACAGAAAGTCACAAGAGAGCTTAGTCATTGGTCCAACCCTACAATGCTCATTGTTTCTCTACAACAAGACAACATCTCAGTGCTCACCAAATTTATCAATGCATCTGAAACATTCTTCAAAGTGTCCACCTTTACCATCAACATATTGTTGTCCTCAACCATATCCCTCACAAAGTGATACTGAACATAGATGTGCTTTTTCTTTGAATGATAAGCATGGTTATTTGCCAAGAAAATTTCACTTTGGCTGTCACAATATATCCCTATAGCTCGCTGTACCAAACCCATACTTGAATGCAATCTTTGCAACCAAATTTCCTCCTTGATTGCATGAGTGGTTTCCATGTATTCAGTCTCTGTAATTGAAAGAGCCACTATAGATTGTCTTTTTTTCATCCAATTGTCTGCTTCTCCAAATAGGTTAAACACATACCCATTTGTAGATCTTCTTTGATCTAGATCTCCAGCCCAATTTTCATCAACAAAGCCACGAATGTCCAAAACTCTGTCCAATCCTGGGCTTCCTTGGTAGCACAGACCATAATCACTAGTGCCACGCAAATACTTGAAAACCCGCTTCACTGTTGTCCAATAATCCTTCCATGATTTTCACATAACCCTGCTCAATACTCACACTACATGTGCAATCTCTGGTCTAGTACAAACCATTGCATACATCAGGCTACCAATTGCACTTGCATATGCAACACGAGACATGCCCTCTTCCTCTTATTGTGCCTTGGGACACTGTTCAACAGACAACTTTACACCTATAGGAATAGGAACCTTCTCGAGTTTGCTATCCTACATATAAACTTTATGCAGTATTGTCTCGACATACTTCCTCTGGTTTAACCAGAGCTTCCTCTTTGCTTGATCTCGTTTAATTTCCATGCCCAAAATATAGTTTGGAGCACCAAGATCCTTCTATAGAAATTTATTATTATTGATGTATTACCGGATCCTCTTGATCTCACAATATTTATCTTCTTGCAAAATACAGAATCCTTCCACTAATTAAACTTGCGGAAATTTAAAACTCAATTGCAAACACATGTGAATCAATTCAGTCGCACATAGCACAGTTGTTTAGCAGGAAAGCTTAAAGCTAAAAACTCCAACTATCATATTATGTATATCAATGGAATCATGTAATAATCTCATACAAAACTTAGTACATCAAGCTCTCAGTACAATGTAGATTCATTACACACTGTCGTCTAGAAATTTGCATATCTATGCACCAATTTCTTGCCTCATGACAGCTTGCCTCCACTGCACAATCCCTGCTGAAGAAGACCCCTGAATGAATTCGAATTTGCCTTGCCTTTACTGCGCAATCCTCATTGGCAACTCCAATGTGTGTCAGATGCATTGAATGTATCACTATAGTCACAACGGATAGTCCATCTCACCCTTTCACCTATCTCTCCACTAGGTCTCCACTGGAACTGACATACATTGTAGTTAACTTCTATATTTGTTCAGTTGTTAGTGAGTTATTAGTTTTGAATTAATTAAACAATTAATTCACTTAACTCTCACTAGTGTATCTTTCAGTTAGACTAGATACAACTAGCTCAACTTAGTTTAACTCACTTAACTGAGTTAAACTGAATAACAATACCATAAACTACTCTTCCAACTCTGTCATAACTTTGCCACTTCAGTTCTAACTGAGTCCTCATGCATGAGCCACCAATAAACCCTAGGAATTGCGTAATTCCTTCAACCCACTGATTTTCCAAATCTGTTCATAAATAAAGTGCTCCAAGAGAATAAGTTGATGTTTATTGTCGAATTATTATTAAGAGCTAATAATAATCGACATGCATCTATTTTTAGATCGACGATCTATAAATAGACTTCGCCTAATATTCTAAAAATATAATTTCATCTATTTTCCACATTTGACCAACCATCTACAAATAGCATATTGCAACTTATAGAATATGCTCACCATGTCTAAAAATAGACAAACACCTAAAAATAGCCTGCGAGCCCCACTTAGTGAAGGTACTTAATTTTCACTAAGCTCATCATCTTGTTGAATCTCAACACTCCCTCTTAGCAAGATAGGGATTATCCTTCACCCCAATCCTGCCTCTATGGTATTCGAATTTTCTCCTACTGAGCGCCTTCATTGGAATGTCTGCATCTTGATCTTCCATAGGAATGTACTAAAGAAACATGATCTTTCGCTGCACACAATCTTTGATATGATGTTACCGCATATCAATATGTTTAGATATATCATGAAACATAGGATTAATCGAGAATTTAATGCAACTCTAATTATCACAATTTATCACTGTAGGATCTAAATGTGAACCGAAAAAACCGACCAGGATCTTCCTCATCCAGATAGCCTCACATGCAGCTTGACTTGCTACCATGTATTCTGCTTCCGCTGAACTGTGTGCCACGGATCTTTTTTTCCTGTTGTACCAAGAAACTATTGTAGATCTGATACTGAAAACCCCTCCTGATGTGTTCTTTCTATCCGTTGGGCTGCCTGCCCAATCTGCATCCGTGAAGCCATGCAACTTCACATCATCCGTCTGTCTATACCATAAGCCATACTCAGATGTGCCCTGAGATACCTCAGGACATGCTTGCGTGCCTTCCAAAATAGCTTGGTAGGCTTAACCATCACTTGTGAAATCTGGTTCACTGCATAGCATATGTCCGGTCTTGTATTAACTAAATACATGAGCAAACCCACCAACTGTCGATAAACAGTGGCATCCACTAACTCTGCCAATGTAGCATCCTCTTTCCTCCAATTTCCTACAAGAGGAGTATCCATGGGCTTGCAGTCCTCCATGTGAAACTTACCAAGTATCTCCCAAGCATACTTGCCTTGAGACACAAACAGTTCACCTTTTCGCTGCCATATTTCCAATCCAAGGAAATAATGAAGGAGACCCACATCCTTCATTTCAAACTCCTTTGCAAGATATGCCTTGCATGAGTGTATCCACTGCTCATCACCTATTAGTATTAAACCATCAACATAAATAACAATTATTAAAAGCTTACCCTCCACCACAATTTGGTACAGGTTTGCATCTGCCTCACTCTTGGTGAAGCCAAGTCTAGTGAAATAGTTGTCGATCTGTGTGTACCAAGAACGTGGTGCTTGCTTCAACTCATACAACGCTCTTTTGAGTCTGCACACATGCGACTCGCTGCTGAAGATCTCAAATCCTTCAGGCTGCTCAATGTACACCTCTTCCTCAATGATCCCATTAAGGAACGCAGTCTTGACATCCATTTGATGAATGTGCCAACCCATCTGCGCTGAGAGAGCAAGGATGGTCCTTATGGAAGAATATCGTGCGACATGTGCAAAGGTTTCTTCATAATCAATCCCCTCGATCAATGAGAAGCCCCGGGCAACAAATCTTTCCTTACACTTCTTGACGCTCCCATCAACAGCTTGCTTTACCTTGTAGATCCATTTCGAATCTACCATTAATTTACCCACCGGCCTTGGAACAATCTCCCAAGCATCGTTTCTGACAATGGAGTCATACTCCTCCACCATGGCATCTACCCATGTGGGCTCCTATGCTGCTTCTTCAAAAGAAGATGGCTCTGTCATGAAACACTTGCTCATAAGAGCCATGTATCTAGTAAATTGGTCAGGTGATTGTCTTTGTCTGCGTTGTGATGTAGGAACTCCTACATTATGTGCCGCATCAAGCTTCAATCTCTCAGCTTATGTGGTACGCTTTCTGCCTATTCAGATGTTTGGTTCTGCATGAGTGGACTCCTCCACTCCATGTATCTCCTCCTGTGGCTGATCCACATCTAGAGGCTCATCTTTGGGAACAAAAAGTTCCTCCTCTACATGCAAGTGTAGCTCCCTCTCAAGCGACAACTTCATGGCTTTCACCTCATTGAATTTTATATCCCGTCGCACCACAGTCATTCGACTGTTTGGAAAATACACTCGATAATTATGGGGTGTTTCTGTGTACCCCACAAATATCCCAACTTCTACAGTTGGCTCCAGCTTCTTCCTGGCATCCTTTGTCACATGAATGTAAACAGATGAGCCAAAAATCTTCAAATGAGAAATATCAGGCTTCTTACCAGTAAAATCTTCTTCGGGTGTACTCATGCCAAGTACTCTATGAGGACAATGGTTTTGCACATAAACCGCAGTGTTGCATGCTTCCACCCACAAGTGCATTGGTAGGCCCTGGTCATGCAGCATAGCTCGTGAAGCACCCACGATCATTCTGTTCTTCCTCTCCGCGACCCCATTCTGATGTGGGTTATGAGGCACTATGAGTTCTCTTTGAATTCCTTCTTTGTTACAGAATTCTTTGAATTCATTCGAGATATATTCACCACCATTATCGCTCCTTAGAGCCTTTACTTGCTTCCCTGACTCCTCCACCAATGCTTTAAACTCACAGAACTTTGAGAATGTTTCGCTCTTCTTCTGCATGAAGAAGATCCAACATCTACGAGAATAGTCATCAACAAATATAACATAATACCTATGTTTTGTTGTTGAAGCAACTGAGAAAGGTCCACACACGTCTGTGTGAATTCTCTCCAGGATCATGGAAGCACGGTTCTGCTTCTCATGAAAGGTGGTCTTCACAAACTTACCCATAGTACATCCCTTGCACTGATCTGACTGCGCAAGAGTACCCTTGGGAAGTCCAATAGAAATCTATTGCAAAATCTTCAAAGCGCCATGGTGAAGATGGCCCAATCTACTGTGCCATAATTCGCCCTCATCCGGGCTCACCACTTCTTCTGCTTTGCCCATCATTGCAGTGCAGCCATCTACCTCCAGCTTGTAGAGATTCTTAACTTGAATCCCTATCCTCTTGGTTTGACTTGTTGTTTTATGTTGCAGGAAAGCTTTTCCCTCCCTGAAAACAATGTCATAACCTCTGTCTTCCAACATTGCGACCGAGACCAAGTTCTTCTTCAGACCTGGAACATGCATAACATCTTTCAACACAAATGGTTTACCTGACTCCCTCTCAAAGGTAATGGTTCCAATTTCATTCGCACTGTATCTACCATCGTCGCCCATCTCTATATGCATTTGGAGATCCTTCTCCTCCAAGTCACTAAACAACTCCTTGTCTCCCGTCATATGAAAAGACGCACCACTATCAAGATACCACACCGATCCCATTGAGCTTGAAACCAAGCATGCGATCAAAGAGAAATCAAGTTCAAATTGTGAGGCTGAGGCCTCTCTAGCTGCAGCTCCAGCAGCCTTCTTGTTCTTCTTTTTCTGTGGGCAGTTAGTGGCGAGATGCCCATGTTCGTGACAGTGAAAACATTTCACTTTGGACAAATACAGCTTCTTGCCTTTAGCCTCGGATTTTGGAGGGAATTTCTTCCCCTTCCCTTTCCTTGCTTTGGCAGCCAAAGCGCAATTCTCTTCATCATCATTCTTCAATGAAGAGCCATCCCTGGTACTTTGCCTTATCTCCTCCTGCACAAGATTCGACCAAAGTCGCTCCCAACCCGACAGTTTCTCCCATCCATTAACAATCTTCGTAGCTATGCCAAATCTTCGGAAGCCCAAGAAGAGCCAAGCTCACCAAGTCATCATCATTAACAATAATCCCCACACTTCCTAGTTCATCCCTACAGTGGAAAAACTTCATGAGATATTTTGGAATACTGTCGCCCTTCTCCATTTTTATTTTTCTGAGCTTATCTTTCAGTGCCAACTTCCTCTGGTCACTGCTGCTTTGGAAAAGATCTGTCAAAGCCTTCCACATTGAAAATGGAGTGGCTTTCCCGTGAAGGCTTGACACAATATGGTCCTTCACACCTTCCAACATAATTCTTCTTCTCTTTGCTACCTTATTTTTCCATGTGTCAAGTCTTGCAGCATCGCTAAAAGCAAGCTTAGGAACATTGCTATCGATGAATTCCTTCAACCCATTATCTTCAAGCACCGCCTCCATCCTATCCTTCCAAGCTATGTAATTCGAGCTTCCATCAAGGGCATATTCCAATCGCAACCCATTGAAATACATTTCAATGAATACTCAACTATCGCACCAAGAATTTTCTGCAACAAATTCGAATTTTCCACCAGCACAAACTCAGTAATTTTTCACAATTGCAATCTCCAATAATAAAAACTACTCTGATACCATGTAGAAATTTATTAATACTAATGTATTACCGGATCCTCCTGATCTTACAATATTTATCTTCTTGCAAAATACAGAATCCGTCCACTAATTAAACTTGTGGAAATTTAAAACTCAATTGCAAACACATGTGAATCAATTCAATTGCACATAACACAGTTGTTTAACAGGAAAGATTAAAGCTAAAAACCCCAACTATCATATTATGTATATCAATGGAATCATGTAATAATCTCATACAAAGCTTAGTACATCAAGCTCTCAGTACAATGTAGATTCATTACACACTGTCATGCATAAATTTGCATATCTATGCACCAATTTCTTGCCTCCTAACAGCTTGCCTCCACTGCGCAATCCCTGCTGAAGAAGACCCCTGAATGAATTCAAATTGGCCTTGCCTTGACTGCGCAATCCTCATTGGAAACTCCAATGTGTGTCAGATGCATTGAATGCATCACTACAGTCACAACGGATAGTCCATCTCACCCTTTCACCTATCTCTCCACTTGGTCTCCACTAAAACTGACATGCACTGTAGTTAACTGCTGTATTTGTTCAGTTTTTAGTGAGTTATTAGTTGTGAATTAATTAACTAATTAATTCACTTAACTCTCACTAATGTATCTTTCAGTTAGACTAGATACAACTAGCTCAACTAAGTTTAACTCACTTAACTGAGTTAAACTGAATAACAACTCCATAAACTACTCTTCCAACTCTGTCATAACCTTGCCACTTTAGTTCTAACTGAGTCCTCATGCATGAGCCACCAATAAACCCTAGGAATTGCGTAATTCCTTCAGCCCACTGATTTGTCAAATATTTTCACTGAAATAAAGTGCTCCAAGAGAATAAGTTGATGTTTATTGTCGGATTATTATTAAGAGCTAATAATAATTGACATGCATCTATTTTTAGATCGACGATCTATAAATAGACTTCGCCCAATATTCTAAAAATATAATTTCATCTATTTTCCACATTTGACCAACCATCTACAAATAACATCCTGCAACTTATAGAATATGCTCACCATGTCTAAAAATAGACATACACCTAAAAATAGCCTGTGGGCCCCACTTAGTGAAGGTGCTTAATTTTCACTAAGCTCATCATCTTGTTGAATATCAACACCTTCATGTTGAATTTGGAGGACAATTGGATCTTCAAATCCTAGATAATTTCTTTGTCATTTCCAATCAATGGCATATCATCCACATACAAGACCAAATAAATAACACGATCACCAATTAATTTAAAATACACACAATGATCCGCTTTTATTTTGATGAAGCCAAGTCCCCATATATATGTATCAAATTCCTGATACCACATCGTTGGTAATTGTTTTAACCCATACAAATATTTTTTTAACCTGCATACCAGTTCTTTACTTCCCTTCACCGCAAAGCCTTCAAGTTGCTTTATATATATATCTTCGTCTAAATCCCCGTGAAGAAATGTTATCTTCACATCCATCTGTTCTACCTCAAAATCAAAAGTAGCAACAATAGATAAAAGTAATCTAATCGAAGCTATCTTGGCAATAGGAGAAAAAATATCACCAAAATCAATTTCCGGCACCTGGGAATAACCTTTTGCTACCGACCGACCTTTGTATTTCTCCACCTTGCCTTATGCATGCATCTTCTTCTTAAACACCCATTTTCTTCCAATGGGTTACCTTCCATCCGACAACTCCACCAGATCCCAAGCCTCATTTTTGTCCAAAGATGGCATTTCATCAACCATGGAGTTTTCCATCCTCTGAATCTACTCCCTCCTTGACAATTATAGGATCATCATTAGTAATAGATAAAGAAAATTTTGAATAGAAAGAATATGGACTATACCTTTCTAGATGCATTCTCTCTCGATCTGATCTTCTCAAAGTTGGAGTTTTTGGCTCTTCATCTTCTGATTCTTGTTCTGTTGTAGAGTTTGATTCTTCCTCCTTAAGTTAAAACTCTATCTTCTAAGGTTCCTTTGGTAGGTATTCATGTTTAATAATATTTTTCACCTCTTTAAACACCACATCTCAGTTGTACACAACCTTCTTTGTTTCTAGGTTCAAAAGCTTATAACCTTTTAAACCATCCTTATACCCAATAAAGATGTAGCTTTCAGATTTACTATCCAACTTGGTTCTTTTCTCCTTTGGAAGATGTACATATGCATCACAACCAAATACCCTCACATGTGAAAGAGAGGGTTTCTTACCATTCCATACATCATGTGGAATATTATCCTCCAACGTTGATGAAGGTGATTTGTTCACTAGGTAACATGTAGTCTCTATTTCCTCTACCGAAAAATCTTGTCCTAACCCGGCACTACTGAGCATGCTTCTTTCCTTTTCCATCAATGCCCTATTCATTCTTTCTGTGGCTCCATTTTGTTGAGGTGTGTATGGAGTAGTCCTATGTCGTGTTATACCACACTTCTTACATAATTCTTCAAATTCCTTCTTCCAGAACTCTCCACCATTATCTGTCCTTAACACCTTTATCTTCTTCTCTATCTGGTTTTCAATCGGAGCCTTAAATTCTTTAAACTCGTCAAAGACTTCACATTTCTTCCTGAGGAAATATAACCATGTATTCCTTGAGAAGTCATCTGTAAATGATACATGTTACACATGCTTACCTAGTGATGGAACCGACACAGGTCCAAACAAATCACTGTGCACAAGCTCAAATATCTTGTTCACCCTCTTAGCACCAGAGGGGAAACTCGCCTGATTTTGCTTCCCATATACACAATGTTCACAGAAGTTGAAATCCAGAGAGAAATTAGACATACCTTCTACCATACCATCACCATGTAGTGTTTGAAGGCCCTTCTCTCCAATATTTCCAAACCATTGATGCTATAGCATGGTCTTTTCTCCAGAGACCACAAGGTTTTTAGCTCCACTTTCAACCACAAAACGGTTGCACCCATCAATAACAGCGTTACCCAGAAGCTTGTACAGAGTTCCAATCCGAACTCCCCACATCAATACCAGCGCTCTCTGAACCATCTTGCAGGTATCCTTCTCGAACATTGTTTTTACACCTGCATCATCCATCTTGCTTATGGAAATCAGCTTTCTGGCTAATGCGGGAATATTCAAAACACCGGGGAGTGTTCTAATCCTTCCACCTTGCAACTACATCTTGACCTTTCTGCGTCCGACGATTTTGGTCTTCGTGTCATCCCCTAAGAAGACATCACCACCATCATATTTCTCATACTTGCAGAACCACTCCCCATAGATGCACCCAAGTCAATCAACCATGCATCATGATCTACATGTGTACTTGAAGAAGAAGCCAAGTACACATCCCCACCTTCATCTGAGGTAGTTTTTGCCTCTACAAAAGGAGGATCAACATATCCCTTTCCTTTCTCGAGAGATTTAGATCTACATTCCATTTTGTAGTGTCCTTCATTTACACATTTCCAGCACACATTTACAGGTTTTCCTGGAGATTTAGATCTCCCTCTAGATTTAGATCTCCCACTCGAGGACTTATTTTTGTTTCTGTTCTGGGACCGTCCTTATATAGACAAGGCATCTCCATTTTGGCTCTCTGTATTTTCCCGTCTCACCTCCTCTAACAGCAAGGATGAGACTTTCATCAAACTTCAAAGTAATTATATTGCTACCTATTCCAACAACCAGACTATCCCAAGGATCTGGTAGAGAAAAAAACAAATTGATGCACTTATCCTCGTCTGAAATTTAAATATCAATAGATAAAAACTGACTTACCACAATATTAAAGGCGTTTAGATGCTCTGTCACCAAGTCTCCATCCTTCATCCTCAGGTTATACAACTTTTTCCATAGGAACAATTTGTTCACAAGAGACTTAGATTGGTACAAAGTCCATAACTTATCCCACAAAGCCTTCGTCATAGCTTCCCCTTATACATTCAACAATACTGAATTTGATATACACAACCATATTGTGTTCTTTGCCTTCCGTTCCAACTTCGCCTAGGCTTTTACTGACATTGTCATTGGTTTAGTACCTGAATCTATCGTGATCCACTGATCTTTATCGACCAAAAGATCCTCCATCTTGAGCTTCCACAACTCAAAACTCGTACCATTAAATTTCTCGATCTCTATCTTTCCACTACCCGCCATCTTCTTTCACCGCAAGAATCGATCCGCTGATATCCCACTGAATAGGGTCTACCATAGGCCTGAGCCAAACCCGTCAGCAGTAAAGGCATCCCCTTAAAGCCAAAACAACTTTAATACCATATGTAGGTTTTAACTCTGTATAGAAATTACCTGCAAACGAATTCTTAAAACAGAAAAATAAATGGCGAGAACATGAAACAAATATACACATAAATTTTCCCTTGGATCCCAAAACTGGGACTACCAGATTGATTTTTCATTATATTCCTTTCAATGTTACAATACATATATATACATGCTAAAGCATTCATTAAACCCCAATCCATAACCTTGGATTAAAACATAACCTTAGTTCCCTTGACTAGATCTACAAAAATACTATGGGCAGAAAACCATCATGCCTAAAACCATGTGCAAAATCCATGCACAAAACCATAGGTAGGCCTGCCCACCTATTATAGGGTCCAATTTTTTTTTCTTGGGGCGCTGCTTTAGACACCATGTAGAGGGGCTACCGCTCCCCCTCCAAACTCCCTGTGTCGTGGAAAGAATATAACACACCCAATAGAATGAATGAATGTCTTCTCTCACATTACTTTTCTTTTTCTTTTTTCTCCATTTTCCCTTGCATGCATATTTTTCATTTTCGCTTGCATGGAATTTATTTCATTTTCCTATATTTCTTTTCCATCCTTGCCACATATTCCTTGCTAACCTGTATTAAATAATTTTCCATTTATTGTCTTTTGCCTCTTGCCAATGTCAATGTCAATTTCCATAGCCAATAAGCCAATAATAAATAATTAATATGATGATCCCAATGTAATGTTTTTCCCGTCATTCAACTTGGAATGTATCTCATGACCTTGATTTTATTTTTGATTTTATAATTTCCTTTTATTTACATGGAAACTTAACCTAGGGTTGTTATATTCCCCTAAGTTTTGAGAATGAAATATGCCAAAAAGGATTAGCATACCTAGAGAGAATAATATGGAGTGCGTAGGTAGCTACCCAAGGGGGATAATGTTAGATAGTGTGAAAGTAATAATTGTAAGGTTTACTAGAAGGTTTCACTTATTAGAAGATTTCTTCATTAGAAAGTTCCTAGGAGCTTGGATAGAATTATATGAAAAATAAAGCAATGTAATGAAGTATTGTGAAGTATATAATAATTGTAGCAAGCATTGCTTGGGGAGTGATTTACTTTATGAATGAATAATTGATGTTGTTACCCTACCACAATGATTTTCTCTACAATTCTTGTGTTCCCTTTTATGCTATCTTTTGTGTGGCTATGTTATTTTCAAATTAATGTCTATCTTCCATTTTCAAATCTATGAGTACACTACACAATTCTTGCTTATACTATCATATGATTAAGGAAAGTGAGGTAGATCCCAAGAAAAATGACATCAAGCAAAGAAGGCTAATAAAATAACAAAATGGAAGCTAGCTTCAGTAGGAGAAAACCTACAAACCCTACTAAATTGTGTAGCCACCTTAAAATGGTTGAATTATTTCAAAAATCTAATTGGTTGGAATACTTCAATAGGCTTCAAGGATTTCATGATGGAATTACCCATGAATTTGCAAAGAAATTCTAGGAACTTTGGCAAACAAGAATACTCAACCATATTAAAGTTTACAAATCCAAATAACTTAACCTATGTTGGTTAGGGTTACAAGACTTCCTATAAGATTGAAATGGGTCAAGGAGGAAGGACAATCAATCTTGTATGTGAAAATAAGCTTCCTAAGAGCCTTGAAATAATGGAAGAAAATGACAATGGTGTTAAAATAAATAGTTTTCATTCACCATGGATGAGGTAGCCTTGCACATTAGAAAATACATAACCAGCAAGGGAAGGAATATAACGGTCTATGCAATTCACTTTAGATTGTTACCTAATTAAAGCATTTTTACTATCAACCATTTGAAAAGAACTTGAATTTTGTTTATTATTTGTTATAATCTCTTAAACAAATGAGTTCTAAAGTATAGTCAAGAAAGGTGGATAAATTAACCCGTCATGGACTTAATAATCAAGCATGCACTAGAGCGTCAAGCTTGCGAACTCACATGGGATAAATTCTTAAGCATTAGAAGAGAAGAATCATTTTCCCTACAAGCTGGTCTAAGCCGAAACCACAATAGAATATAGGAAGAAAAAAAAGACTCAAGGCAAGGCAGGTAAAAAAAAAAAAAGAGAACATACAAGAAGACAACATGAACGAGGAGAAAATAAAGTGCTTTCCAGAATAATCAGGGGCATGGAATTGCTACTAGCTTTGGAGTTTCATATATCAAATTTTATAATGATAACATATACTAAATTCTATGAAGCCAACAAACCTATAATGATGTATCAATAAAAAAGGAGATTTTAACTCTAAAGAAAAGGGCATTTTGGAGATCTTTGAAATAAGTGCTAAAAAACAAGCAAGAGAGCCAATTGGGAAGGGGACATTAGGAAGGTTGGACCTGCTCAAGATACAGATATATACTCCTAAGAACCACGTACAACAACTGGAGACTTCTTATATTGCATTGATCAAAATTAGAAAAGTTGTGTTATATATAATTTTTAATGCAATACAAATTCATTTTTTGTTTTTTTACAAATATTACTTTTCTCCTATTATTTATTGAATTTCCTTTTTAAATAATTTTCTTTGTACATGTTTTCTTAATTTCATTTTAGTTATCTTATTGTGGGTTGTGTCTTTATCCCTTTCTGTTGGCTGTCTTTGGTAAGACAACAACCTACAAGAGACAACCAACATAAATGTTCACAATTTCTCAATACACAATATAGAACAAGTTTTCCACTCGGAAAGGAAAAAGAAGCCCCATAGTGCCATTTCCATTTTAGATCGGTTGCACCAAAAATGTCCCTATCAGGTGCCATTATGGTAATGTAGCTTGAGACACCCTTAAAACTACTACAAATAATCCCACAGAAGGCAGCTAGTGCATTGTATTACCTAAGTGGTTGAATCCCACTGCTGAGCTATTATTCTACATGTGTTTACTGTTGGAAATACTGAGAGGGGGGGTGAATTAATATTCCTTTCAATTAGAGCATTAGTTAATCTTCAATTATTATCAGTGTTTGTACAATGATAGCAGCAAACAAGAGGAACACAAATGCACACAATTTTTAAGGTGGAAACCCACTCACGAGAACAAATCCCACCTAATGCTTTTCTAATAATTTTGTAATATTCAACTCCAATTAAAAATAAAGCTCCAACTTCCTAGAATCTAGAAAAGCATTCTTCTCCATCTCCCACTAGATGGACGCTCCAATGCCCGAGATTCTTCAGTAGTCAACTGAACAGATGCCCCAACACCCAATGAGCTACAACTCACCCTAGCACCACCCTACCACCCTGTAAAAGAATAAAAGAAGAATGGACTCCCGTACCAGAGAAAATAGTCCACTTTACAATGATATAGAATGATGTAGAAGAAGAAGACACACTAGAACATAACCCCAATTATGACACAACCACCTAGTGATGATCCTAGACCACCCGACACTGCGTCTTCAACTCTTGGCAGATAGGCACTTGTACAATTTGTACAATAATGTATTTACAATGACTTAGTACAATGATACCTTTACAATGATTGTATGCAGTGCTGCCCACTTGAAGACTTCATGTGATGCACTTCTTGTTGTTGTTATGTACCTTGGTTTCTGCTCTTGTCATGCTACCCTCTGCTGCACCTTGCTTTGCTTTGCTTCCCTAGAAAGTCTGGTCCTTTGTAGCCCTTGACAACACATGATCTAGCTTTTTCTTTGCCTTCTAGGAGCTCGATATTGAATCTGGTGTATCTCTGTTATTTTAGATCCCCAATATCTGATTTTCGGTACTATAGTAGTCCTCTGAGTCATCTTTCCAATGCCACAGGTCTGACCCAATTTGGATTCTTCAAGGGAGAGTTATACCCAATCTCTCACAATTCCCTAATTATGAACTTTTTTAGCAAAGCGAACTTGTACGGAGTGCCACGTGTCACTATTTCTTCATTTGGCTGTGAAATTGATAGAGCGAAAACTACAGACTGTGCACTATCTTCCACTTTTTACGGAATTCCAATCCGATACTCAGAGAGAGAGAGTTATGACGATTTTCCCAAGGTCACTTCTTTGAGATGAATTTCAGGAGCCTACAAAAACACTGACTTCCACAGATCATATCTCCGAAAATGTTGCGCACCTTGATCTGAAATTTTCACAGCAGCTTCCTCAGGATTTCGGCTTCGCCTCATAAAAATTTCACCTTCTGAACCTTCGTAGAAAAAAAAAGTTAGAGGAAAAATGCCACGATGACTTGTTTTAGGTAACGAAATCCCCTTGCATGAGGAGGATATGAAAATCATAGTTTATATAAATGCTTAGGTTGAGAGGGGCTTCAACAAGTGAATGTGGGAGGGATTTTAGGAGCTTAAAAAATATTAATTATGACTTTTCAATGACCCATGCCACAACCCCATGGGTTATTAGCCCACTAACTGGGGGTACAAACTTCAAACATGAATATCTCTCAAACCGTGAAGAATTACACGGCGTGCCATATATCAACGGAAACATCTCGACAAGTAGAAACCATTAAAAGCCTTATTGACCTAGAATATATTAATTTGGTAGGTCAAAATTCCTATGCAATATTGGGTTAGCCCCTGGTGCTGCTTGGGTTGACATCAATGACAATCGCTGATCAACAATCTCCCCCTTTGGCATTGATGGCAACACAAGTACTCCCCCTGCGATCATGAAACCTCTTCCTACAACATTCTCTCCCCCTTTGGCATTGATGGTAACACAAGTACTCCCCCCTGCGATCATGGCAAAGGGTAACTCCCCCTAAAACACAACCATCATGCGGACCTGTACACACTTCCATTCCCCCTGACACACAACCATCCTGTGGACCTGTACACACTTCCACTCCCCCTTTATATTCTGAATAAAAAAAATCTAATGAGAACTTGGGAGAATCCCAAGCTTCTGGCGAAGATATTCCAATGCTTCACGAGTACTCTCACAATCATCAACACTTCCTGCCCAATCTGCATCTGTAAAGGAATGAATAATGAGATTGTTACCCTTGGGAAACCACAAGCCATATTCTGTTGTTCCCTTTAGATATCGAAGAATTCTTTTGATGGCAATAATATGTGATTCTTTTGGTGCTGCTTGGAATCTTGCTACTTGTCCAACTGCTTGCATAACATCTGGCCGGGAGGCTGTTACATATAGAAGACTACCAATCATAGATCTATACAACCTTTGATCCACATCCTTAGATGAGTCATCTATGCTCAATTTGCAACCTGTTACCATTGGAGTAAGGATGGGTTTGCAATCTTCCATTTTAAATTTCTTGAGCATTTCCTTGATGTACTTGGCTTGAAATATAAATATTCCTTTCTCTTGCTGAGATATTTGAAGCCCTAAGAAGTATGTCAACTCACCAAGTAAAGACATCTCGAAATCACTTTGCACCTTTGTAGCAAAATTCTTACTTAGTTGATCATCATTGCTACCAATTATTGTATCATCCTCTTTAGCTATTAGACATGCTTTAGTTGCTTCATCCAGAACATATATGTCGTTTTGAGCTCGACTTGCTGTAGCCACAATTTCACCATACACGCCTTTCCTGATTTCACATTTCGTGGAGTTGAATAGTATTGTGTGTCCTTGATCACATATTTGTCCAACACTGAGCAGATTGTGATTCATGTTTTCAACCAATAGAACATTCTTGGCTAGAGCATCTTTGCTTCTGAGAGTGACAGTACCTGATCCTATAACATTTGAAGATCCATCATTTCCAAAGGACACGGTTCCATCCTTCTTCTCTTTCGGAGATACAAATTTATTTCTATCTCCAGTCATATGCGTTGAGCAACCGCTATCAACATACCACACATCTTTGTTCTTTTGAGCCTTGAGAGCGAGAGCACAATTATCATTCTTCTTCTTCTTCCATGTTCGTTCATTTTGTGGCTTCGAAGATTCTTCTGGAGGATTTTTCAAGTCTGCAGTCTTTGGCTATGTGTCCAAAGTTTCGATATTTGTAACATTCAATATTATTTCTTAAATGTTCAAATCTATTGATGTTTCGCTGAGCCCTGGGAGGTTCATATTTGACAGATCTCCTAGAATTGTATTCGTTCCTAGGGTACGTGCAACATTCTACAGCTTTATGACCAAATTTTCCACATGAATAACAGTAGCCATAAAACATATGTTGGTACCTAGATGGAAATTTTCGTCGAGGAATTGTCTTCCAAGGCTGTTCTTGTGAATCTTGTCGAATGAAGTCTACATGCATGTCATATCTCATAGGTTCATTGTATTTTGTTGTAGAAGGTCCTGCTTCTTCTTCTTTGTAACCGATGCCAATTATGTCGTTGTAAGATCATTGATTGTTGATGAGTTCTTCCAATGCCCTTGAGCTGTTGGCATAGTTTTGGATAGTTTCTCCTTTCTTCACTTCCTGACGCAGCGAGACTACTTCGACTTCTAATTCTTCCATTTCTTGGTTGCTTTCTTCCAACTTCTTTTGAAGTGACTCTTCAATGCATTTGTGTTCTTCAACTTCAATTTTGAGACCTTGAACTTGTTCTTCAAAAGTATTGGAACGGATCTTTTTTGCCTTAAGATCTTTTATAAGCTTGATTGCTTCCTTATAAAATTCTTCTATGGTCAATCCTTCTTCTTCATTGTTTGATACCTCTTGTTTATTGTGCTTGGGTTTATTGTGCTTGGCCATAAAAAATACTCTCTCATTGGCTTCTTCTTCACTGGCATTGTCTTCATCGGATGATAAGCTATCTTCTTTAGAGAGAAAGTTCCTTTTGGATCCTTGCTTGTTGAATTTCTTAAAGCCTTTCTTTCCTTTTGAGTTGCCATCACTTCTGTTTGGACATTTTGCTGCGAAATGCCCAACCTCATCACAACCGAAACATATTAATGGAAATTTACCTTTGAATTTTCCCTTACCAATTTTTAGTTTTCTCGTGAAGTAAGCATATTCTTCATCTGAAAGACCTTCTTCATCATCTCCCTTTTCTTCACACTTGCAGGTGCACATATTTTGAATTGAAGATTGTTTATCCTTATTGGTTTTCTTAGATGCAACGAATGCAGTTTCTAGATGCAAAGTACCCTCTTCTTCATCAAGTCTCATTTCATATGCTATGAGAACTCCATGTAATTCCTCTTTGCTGAGTTTTTCCATATTTGCACTATATTCTAAGACTAATACCTTTGGGTTGAATCTTCTTGGTAATGTTCTAAGAATATCTCATATAATAGTCTTCTCATCAACTAGCTCTCCCAATCCTTCTAGAGTATTGGTTATTTCATCAACATATTGGAAGTATGTAGCAATGTTGCAATCTTCTTTCATTCTGAGTTGCTCAATTTTTTCTCTATAGATTTGAAGCTTTGCTTCTTTGACATTTGAGTCACCTACATATATATTCTCAAGCTTGTCACGTACATTGGCGGTTTCAGCCAACACCTTATGATAAGCGGATTCAATAAGTCCACTGATAATAATATTCTTTTCTTTTGCATCATTTACCAAATTATTCTTACCTTGTTCATCTACGGTTGATGTAAATCTATTTTGAACAGTGTCCCATACTTCATAACCTTACGCCAAAAGATAGACCTCCATTCTTCCTTTCTAAAGTGCATAATTATTTTCATTGAATAGAGGTACACCATTCTTGGTATGCTCCATGACCTCCTTCCAGTTGTTAAACTACTATTGAAGGAACCATGCTCTAATTCCAATTGTCGGAAATAGTGCGGGGGGGGGTGTGAATCAACATTCCTTTCAATTAGAGCATTAGTTAATCTTTAATTATTATCAGTGTTTGTACAATGATAGCGACAAACAATAGGAACACAAATGCACACAGTTTTAGATGGAAACCTACTCCGGGACAAAAACCACCTAATGCTTTTCTAATAATTCTTTAATATTCAACTCCAATCGCAAATAAAGCTCCAACTTTCTAGAATCTAGAAAAGCATTCTTCTCTAGCTCCCCCTTTGGATGGACGCTCCAACGCTACGAGATTCTTGTTAGTCGGCGGAACGGATGCCCCAACACCCAATGAGCTACAACTCACCCTAGCACCTACCTACCAGTAGAAGAATAAAAGAAGAATGGACACTCGTACCAGGGAAAATGGTCCACTTTACAATGATATAGAATGATGTAGAAGAAGAAGACACACTAGAACATAACCCCAACTATGACACAACCGCCTAATGATGATCCTAGACCACCCGACACTGCCTCTTCAACTCTTGGAAGATAGAAACTAGTACAATTTGTACAATAATGTATTTACAATGACTTAGTACAATGATACCTTTACAAGATTGTATGCAGTGCTGCCCACTTGAAGACTTCATGTTGTGAACTTCTTGCTGCTGTTATGCACCTTGGTTGCCGCTCTTTTCATGCTACCCTCTATTGCACCTTGCTTTGCTTTGCTTCCCTAGAAAGTTTGGTCCTTTGCAGCCCTTTACAACACATGATCTAGCTTTTTCTTTGCCTTCTAGGAGCTCGATATTGAATCTGGTGTATCTCTGTTATTTCAGATCCCCAATATCTGATTTTCGGTACTGTAGTATTCCTCTTTGTCGTCTTTCCAATGCCACAGGTGTGACCCAATTTTGATTATTCAAGAGTTAGTTATAACCAATCTCTCATAATGCCCTAATTATGGATTGTTTCAGCAGAGTGAACTTGTACGGAGTGCCACATGTCATTGTTTCTTCATTTGGCTCTGAAATTGATAGAGCAAAAACTACAGACTGTGAATTTCTACCACTTTTTATGGAATTCAAATCCGATATTCAGAGAGAGAGTTATGATGATTTTCCCAAGGTCACTTCTTTGAGATGAATTTCAGGAGCTTGAAAAAACACTGACTTCCACAGATCATATCTCTGAAAATATTACGTACCTTGATCTGAAATTTTCCACGGCGACTTCCTCGGGCAATGACCGCCTCATAAAAATTTCAGCTTCTGAATCTTTTTAGAAAAAAAGTTAGAGCAAAAAAATATAAATGCTTAGGTTGAGAGGGGCTTCAACAAGTGAACGTGGGAGATATTTTAGGAGCTTAAAAAATATTAATTATGACTTTTCAATGACCCATGCCACAACCCCTTGGGGTTTTAGCCCACTAACTGGGGGTACAAACTTCAAACATGAATATCTCTCAAACTGTGAAGAATTATACAGATCTTGTTAAAGCGATAGGAAATATAGTGTGGTAACAATTTAAAACCACTTTTTGAGTAGTGTATAGTTCAGACTGTGTGAAATATTAATTTTCATATGAAAATTCAGTGTTAATCACTTGGAAACTGGATGAATTTTGGTAAGTCCCGATATGCTGCAGTCTAATTACCTTTTAATCTTTAATGTTCCTAATAATATACTTCATTGTCTTTAAAACCTGCCACTTCTAAATCCGAGAAAAAGGTCAATTTTTTAAAAATCCTCAGAGACTTATAATATGAAGTTGTCATAATTACAAAGAATAGTTTTTTTAATGCCGGTTCATGAGGTTGAACTTCCTCTAAAATTTGAAAAAGGAATGCAGTTTTTTTGTCTATGTGAAGATGTTTATTGATGTCAATTTCAGTATTGGAGCCATACTTCCGTTACTTATTTTTTCTTTACCAAATCATATTTGAATTGGTATCAAAATCTTGCTACTATGTGTCTGACAGAAAAATTATATTTATTCTACATTTACTGATCTATAAGAATAACAGATGATCTTTCTACCATCACAGTAAGATTTTATTTACAGTGCATTAACTGATCTACCATATTAACAGATAATCTTGCTACCATCATGAGCCATGACCTCTCAAAAAACCAAATGAACTTATATGCATTGAGAAAAGAGTATAATCCAAACATCTTATGACCACTTCAAATATACACTTGTTGTCACATGCTATTCAACACGCCCAAGTAATGTCTTAGAGATTTCTCTTGTTTGGTTGCTTTAGCTTTCTCAAAGCTTTCGACTCTAATTGCCGGATCCTCTCCGTGCTGATATTAGAGATATTACCTACTTCTCTAAAGCTCCTCATTCTACCACCATCCAAGCCATATCGTAATCTTATTACATCTCTTTCTCTAGGTGTAAGTGTTTGCAAGAGTTTGTCAACATCTTGTTTCAACAACCGCTTTGTGATGATGGAATCGGGACTTTCATCATTTGGATCTGCAATGATTTCCTGAAGAAAATGGTATGAACTGATTACTTAAATTAATGAACTAGATCAAATGCAGAAATAAGAGCACCATAAAAGAGTTACTCTCGTAATCTTAAGTATACCGCTAAAGTTGGTTCCTGGTCCTTCCTAGCAGGCTGGTCAAGTGATTTTGGAGTCCTTGCAGACTTTATAATCATTTTCAGTCTATCAACTGTCAAGCCTACAACTTCAGCAATTTCCTCGTCTCTTGGATGCCTTCCATGTTCCTGGTACAGTAACTTCTTTGCCTCATTGATTCGAGCCAAAACTTTGAATATATGCCCCTGGACAAACATTCAGCATGATAATCAAACTATCCGTCAGGGAAAAGACTATTAGAAACACATATTTACTTTTCCCAAAACGTGTATAAAAACGACCTTCACAATTATGCTATGTTGTATTATGACAAAGCATATTAATCCATTTCATCACCATGCACTGTCGATTTTCTGTAATTAACTAATTAATTTTTCAACAACAAAGTCAGTGGCACTTTTGCTTGAAAAACATTGTAGACAAATCCATCTCAGTGAGGGACACTTCATACAGGAAACCGGATGATCCTCGAGTGATCAGCTATAGCTCTTGTCAGAGCTTGTTTTATCCAAAAATGAGCATAAGTAGAAAATTTGTAACCCTTTTTGTAATCAAACTTCTCCACGGCCTGCATAAGACCCATGGATCCTTCCTGCCATGGTAAAGTGGATAGCGATCAAATTATTGTGAGCACTTTCGTGTAACGGAATCAATAAAAAAGGCATATAATCCAAAAACAACTTTTATGACAGACTGCAAAAACATCAGACAATATTTTAGAAAACCAACCTGAATAAGATCTTGAAGACTCATGCCATACCCATGATACTGTTTTGCAATAGAGATAACCAAACGAATATTACTCTTAATCATCCTATCTCTGCATTTTAACCCTGCTTGTAAACGTGAATCCAAAGACTTCTGTTTGATGCCAATAGCTTTTGCCCACTCAATTGAAGTTGGCTGACGGCCAAACTGTGCTTGCAAAGCAGCCTTTACTTTCTCTAATTTCAGTAGGTCCTAAAAGCATGAAACAAAACCTAGTAAGTCAACATTGCATAGATTTTGTACTAGTATTGTTTAAGTCCTTGTAAAGCCTGTCAGAAAGCTTTATCCAGAGAATTGACAACCTAAATGGCAAAGAATCTAAGAGATAGGAGAACAAAAAAACACAAAAGTTCTGTGAAACATGCAAAAAACTCTGTAGTAGTTTAAAACAAAATTACCAAAACTAGGAGAATTTTTTGGTAAATAAATATTATAATTTTAGAAAATATTTAGTTTTTTTTTTTTTTAATGTAAAGGTTTTCAATGCTTCCCTTTCTTAATCCTCTAAACCACCATTTTCTGGAAATTTTCAATTGCTTGTATTTAAATCTACAAAACGTTTAACGGACAGTGAGTTTTAACTCTTTGAATAAGCAAAAACTAATCTTTCCACATTAAATGTGCACTCTGGAAGGACATTCATTACATACAAACTGACAATCTAAGCTAAGATTTTAGATGTCTCAAACATGCCTGCACTCCCTTTGATAATTCTGCTTGCTCACTTGCAGATAAGAGCTTTCTACACTCTGGTTCTTGTAGGAGTGAAGAAATAGGATCAGTGGGGACATAGCTAGCTATCACTGGCTTCCTTCCCTTTTCACATACTTCTGAAGAAGCAATTACAGAAGTAGCTTCCTTAGTTTTCTGTGAGATCCGATTCCTCTTAGCTTTTCTCTCGATTCGTCGGTTAGACCTGACAACCACATTCTGCTTAGGAAATTGCACATTGATAAAGGTATCTGACTGGTGCTGCTTAGGAAGTTGCACATTGATAGAGGTATCTGACTGGTGCTGCTGCTGATCCAACTGTGATCTCTTTTCTCCTAAGTTTGAGTCAAACAATTTAGATTTCCCCAACATAGTCATGGATCCATTCATCTGGATATTGTCATGATCTTCACTTGAAGGTTGTGAAGGTTCTGTGTAAAGAAAGTTGCTGTGGATATCAGCACCTGAAAGGGCCTGAGTTCCTGCTAATACAACTTTGACTGCTGACTTTGCAAAGGATGCAACATCTATCACAGCTATGGCAGCAGTGGCCTCTTCATTCTCAGTCAAGCTTTCCCTGGCTATTGATGGGTTTGTGCATAAAGACCGCAAGGTTTGCTGAGATCCACTGGAAGGAAGAGAATGCACCTGCAACTGTTGTGATAACGGTTCCAAACTGCAAGCAATGCAAAATCAACAAACTTGAATTGTCCATGTCTCATATTACACATGAATACTGAATTGCTTTACATGACCCCATATCCCAGTTAGACCCCAAGTGGCAGGAAAACTATTGTTCTCTTGCACTCCAGTCTCCATTTAATGCACAGAAGAATTGTGGAAACAACTCAGGAAAGAATATTATAACAATTAGGTCTTTTACCAGGAATCAAAATGTGAGTCAAGTGCATTGTCATATGTATCGATTTGATATAAATGCCGGCTATTTGTGACTGGGATGAAAATTTTAAGTTGCTGTGAATTGTTTTCTTTGTTTATCTCCTGAAAAAGAAGAAACAACAGGTTGATTAGAAATGAGCAAAACTTTTCAATAAGAATAAAAAAATCAAACTTTTATAACATTTAAGTTGAAGAAACATTCAACTTCGAGAAATATGTTAGCAAGACTCTTTAACAGAGGTACTCATTTATGATAGAAGCAAGAATCACCATACACCAAATACCCTGGGACTGTCTACAACATAGAGATGAAATCATGAATGCCACTAACGATCAGAAAGAATCCAACCATCAGAACAAAATATTTTCAACTTGCTACAGCCCAAGTAAAAGTCAAAGAAAAAAATAATTTAGAGGCACAAATAGCTTAGGTGAAGTATAAATAATTAATAATTCTTTTGATAGATGAAAAAGAAGCCACAGGAGTGTCAATAGATTCAAAAAATGTCCCTCACACGATCTTAAAGCTCCATATCAGCCAGTCCACAATAGTAGTGATGAGTGATATGGTTCCATGTTGGCAGGCCCCATTAAAGCAGCACTACCAAAGAACTGCACATCAGCCAGTAAGGGTTCAAAGGGCAGAGGAACAAACTTTATATACCACACCATTTGTTCATTTTTGACACCATAGAGAATTTATTTCTCACATTTTGGGTCTCTAGGTGTCAGCTTGGAGATTATTTCCCAAGGTAAAGTGCAGCCTTTAGATGATCTTTGGGCTGGCTTTATGAATGTATGCGACTTCATGGAGCAGTAACATTCAGAAAATGACACAAATATATATTTTATTGATAATGATTGAATGGATGATTTATAGTGTGAGAGGCCCTGGCTTAAATACGATCCTAAATGCCTCTTGGTGAATGGGCATGATCTTTGATCATGCCCTTTGCCTTAATAAAACTAATAGCTACAGGGATAATTAATTTTTATTTAACATTGCCTTCTGCCCAAAAAGATGCCTTGTCCTCAAAGTATACGTAACGACAGATGTTGTTGACAAAACGCTTCAGTCTCCCAAGAAACTTCTTCTTCTAGTAAGTCCTTCCACTTGATTAGGTATTCCTTGATTACTCGAGATCGCAACTTCTTTTCCCTGATGGCCGTGATACCTTCTGGGTCTAGAATGACCATTCCTTCGTCATCTAAAGACGGCAATGTTGTTTGCGTTGATTGATGTTCACCAAGTGCCTTTTTGAGGCAAGATACATGGAAGACGTCGTGAACACAACTTTTATCAGGAATGCTTAAATCATATGCAACTCAGTTGATCTTTTTGTTGATATGGTATAGTCCATAAAACCTTGGCGCCAATTTATTTTTTCTCTTTTCTTTTAAGGACAACTGCTTGTATGGCTGAAGTTTGACAAACACCCATTCTCCAACTTCAAATTCTCTCTCGGTTTTGTTTCGGTTCGCTTGCTGCTTCATACGGTTTCTTGCATTATTTAGATTTTCTTTTTGAGTTTGGACGATTTTTTGCGTTTCTTCTAACTAGTTTTTAACAACCAGTAGTTTTGACTGGATGATAGCAAAGTCCTTCCATTTTGGAGGTTCGTACCCATACAGAGCTTGAAATGGAGTCATTTTTGCTGACGTGTGGTAAGTAGAATTGTACCATCATTTAGCGAGATGTAACCACTGAACCCACTTATTTTGTTTGTCTGTGGCATAACAACGTAGATAAGCTTCCAAACATTTATTGACAACCTCAGTTTGGCAAGTTGTTTGAGGATGGCAAGTTGAACTAATGTTGAGGTAGGTTCCTATATGATTGAAAAATTCTCTCCAAAAATTACCCTTAAATTTGGCATCTCTATCGCTCACAATGACCTTGGGAAATCCATGTAATTTGTAAACATTTTTGCAAAATATATCAGCAATTTGTTTTGCTGAATCTGATTTCCTCATTCCAATCAAGTGAGCATACTTGGTGAGTCTGTCGACTACTACAAGAATTTCATCTTTACCCTCAGACATAGGTAACCCTTCGATAATGTCCATTGATATTTCTTCCCATTTCTGATTCGGAATATTTAAAGGATGAAGTAGTCCAGGTGTCATAATATTTTCATTTTTATTCTTCTGACATTTATCGCATTCTGCTACATATTTCTGAATATCGTTACTCATTCCCTTCCAAAAGAATGACTGGCGTGCAATATAGTAGGTTTTAAAGAATCCTACACGTCTGGCTGATAGTGAATCATGTGACTCTTTGAGAATCTTGGTTTTAAACTTGGAATTTGAATTCAAATAGATTCTTCCCTTATACCATAGAATACCATTCTTCCATTCAAATTTTGAGTTGTGCGGAAGGTTATTGAATATAGCACTTGTGTCTGGATCTTTTGCATATTCACTTCGAATCTCATTAAGCCATTCGGGAACAACAACTGAAACTGCAAGTAGTGATGGTTCTTCATCTTTCTTGGACAGAGCATTTGCCACTACATCGTCCTTTCCTTTTTTATGTAATATTTCCATGTCAAAGGCAGCAATTTTTTCAATCCACTTTTATTGTTCTTCGTAAAGCGTTTTTTGTTGGAGGAGATACTGGAGACTATTATGGTCTGTTCGTATGGAAAACTTGCTTCCCAAAAGATATTCCCTCCACTTGGCTAGTGCGTGCATAATAGCAAGCATTTCTTTGTTGTATGTAGATTTAAGACATTCCCTCTTATTGAGTTTCCTGCTTTCGAAAGTTATTGGATGACCATCATGCATTAATACTGCTCCTATACCAAAACCTGAAGCATCACACTCAATGACAAATGGTTTAGAGAAGTCTGGAGTTGCCAATACCAGGGCATTAGACATAACTTCCTTCAAGTCTTCAAAATACTTTTCTGCTTCCTCATTCCGTTGAAATGGCTTCTTCTTTAGAAGGTTTGTTAGGGGTGCGGTTATATGGGCATAGCTTTTAATAAATCTTCGATAATATCCGGTCAATCCTAAGAATCCTCTTAGCTTAGAGATATTAACTAGTTTGGTTCATTCCCTTATAGCCTTGATTTTATTAGGATCTACTTTTCCTCCTTCCTTGGATATTATATGTCCGAGATATTCCACTTCTTCCTTCCCAAAAGTGCATTTGGACTTCTTGGCATAGAACTGATGTTTTTCTAATACAGTAAGAACTTGTTCCAAATGTTGTAAGTGCTTCTTCCATGTTTTACTATAAATTAGAATGTCATCAAAGAATACTAACACAAACTTCCTTAGATATGGAAGAAATAACTCGTTCATAGTAGCTTGGAATGTTTCCGGTGCATTGGTTAAACCAAAAGGCATTACTTTGAACTTGTAATGACCTTCATGTGTTTGGAATGCAGTTTTTGCTACGTCTTCCAACCTTATTCTGATTTGGTGATACCCTGACCTTAAGTACAATTTTGAGAAGTATTTAGTGCCATGTAGTTCATCCAACATTTCATCGATAAAAGGGATTGGCAACTTTTTTTAATTGTTATTTTGTTTAGTCCTCGATAATCGACGCATAACCTGAATGATCCATATTCCTTTCGAACTAGTACAACTGGAGCAGCATACGGACTTTCACTTTTTGAGATGATGCCACACTTTAAAAGATCTTTGACTAATCTCTCAATTTCAGTTTTTTGATGATGTGGATATCGATATGGTTTGATGTTGATGGGATTTGATCCTGCTTTGACTTCTATTGTATGCTCGATTTCTCTTTTAGGCGGCATCTTCATCGGAAGGTCTTGGAATACTTTTTCGTGCTTTTGAATCATCTCCTGGACTTTTGGTGATTCTTCGTTGACCATATTTAAAGTTAACATTTCTAATTGATGACACTGTACTACATAAGTTGGTGCTCCCTTCCGAATCATTTTCATCATCTCGATTGACGATATGATTTGATTCTCAGGTGGTTGGAATCCATATAACTTGTACTTCTGCCCTTCCCATTTAAATTTTATAAATTTCTTTTGATGGTTCGCAGAGTAAGTGCCAAGAGTTTGTAACCATCGGATGCCTAAGACCACATCCACTCCTCCTAATGGTACAATGTAGAATGGAGATTCTAGATTAAAGTCTTCAATCTGCAATTTCACTTTATGGCATTTCCCTACCTTTTCAATTTTCTTACCGTCAGCTACCATAACCTTCATGTTGGGCATGGGAAATGTGAAAATGTTGAGTCTTTCTTCCATGGTTGAATGCAAAAAATTGTGGGCTACCGGTATCGATCAACACCATTACATTGTTCTTCTTGATATGTCCTTTTAATTTTAATGTCTAAGGTTGTGATATACTTGTCATGGCTAACAATGATAGTTGCAGAATACTCTCAGAATCTGGTTCTGGAGAGAATTGTGGCAATTCTTCAATTCCCTCTACTTCTGATTCTTCATTGTTTGAATCATTGGTTGCTACACATGTATACAAATTCTTGGTTTCTTTCCCTTCAGCACATCTATGTCTCGGGTCCCATTTTTCGCCACAACATCTGCATTTACCTTCTTTCATCCTTTCCATTTCTACATTAGTTTTGTCTCCTTCACGAAGATGTGTTGGAACATATTTTGTATTATCTGTGTCGCAAACTGGGGAAATCTTCGTCTCGAACATACTCTTTCAACCTTTGACCATAGCATTTCTTTTCAACAACTTTTGCTTTTTGTCTTGCTACTTCTATCGACGTAATGTCATGAATTTCAAGTTTTGCTTGTAGATGGGGTTTAAGTCCTATGATGTATGATTGAATGAGACGAGTTTCAGATATTCCGAGTACTCGTGTGGCTAAGGTTTCCCATTCCCGGGTTTATTCGTCCACATCTCCTTTTTGTTGCAATATGGTGAGTGCTGAGAAGAACTCTTCCTCCTTGACACCTTGGAATCTCTTAAAGAATGCATTTTTGAACTTTTTCCAACTGATGGAAAGTGTCATCTTCTTCCACCACATATACTAGTTATATGCTTCTCCTTCCATTTGCATGGATGCATGTCTGATCTTTTCATCATCACTACCAAAACCGTAAGTCTCGAAATATTCTTCCGCTTTATTAAACCAAGCCATGCTGCCTTTTTCATTTCCGTCAAATTTGGAGAGCTCAAGTTTTGCTCTTTGTTGATATGTAGCTAACGACAGAGCGAAGGGGTATTGATTTGAGATTGGAATATTTGTGTATGGATTCCAGAGCTACCTATTTTGAAAATTCATGTTACTATTTTCTTGATTAAGAGTGGAAGATGTCTTTGGAGACTCGGGTTTCTCATGTGAGTCTGATGATTTTGATGAATCTGGAGAATTGAGATGTTGAGCAGCTTCATTTGTTGAGAATTTGGAGGGTCGGTGATTAATTCAAATTCTCTTCTTGATAATTACTTGTGAGCTTACTTGATTTATTTATGTCTTCTCTTCTTAGCTTATTTAGTCTTTCATCAAGTCAATTACCAAAATACAAGAGACACAAAATTAGGCTCTTCGACCTAGGGCAAAATATCTCCCTCTTGGAGAGGAAAACCTGTAAGGAATTCTTCTTATAGATCTTCAAATGACAAGTACCATGACCAAGACTCAGACCCTTAACCTATGCATGCTTCCAAGACCTTGTCACTGCTTCTTTGTCGACCTCCAATGCTAATACTTCTTTTCTGCACCAACCTGCACTGTCTTGCACCAACACTAGAAAACTCGGTCTCTAAGTTTATCTTCAAACACTTCTTTTGTTTATTCAATTATTGGAGACAAGATTACATCTCTTCTAATGATTACATTTTTGGATTTGGGTTGAAGAAGTCTATATCCTTTGACATCTTCAAAATATCCAAAAAAAAAGCATTTTTCACTCTTAGGTTCTAAGGCTTTATGTTTCTCATATGCAATATGGGCCCAAGCTTCACTTCCAAAAACACGAAAGTGACTTACATTTGGTTTGATCGAGCTCCAGGGTTCTTCTAGAGTGATATTCCTTAAAACCTTAGTAGGAGTGCGATTTACTATGTAATTTGCACAGTTAATTGCTTCTACCCAAAAATTAAGACTAAGTACTTTAGATTGAAGCATACAATTAGCCATTTCTTTTAGAGTGTGATTCTTTGTTTCAACTACACCATTTTGATGTGGAGTATACAAAATAGTATGTGCAATTGAATGCCATACTCGGTGCAGAAGTTGATAAATTTGTTATTTAACATATTCTCCTCCATTGTCAGATATTAACTTAAGAATTTGATGTCCAGATTGTTTCTCAACAAATACTTTAAAGATGAAGAACTTGTTAAAAAAATCACTATTGAGTTGTGAGAATAATACCCAAGTGCGTCTGTAAAATTCATCAATGAAAGTTAAGAAGTACTTGTAGCAAGAGAAAGAAACAACTGGAAGTGGACCACATAAATCACTATGCACAATCTGCAAAGGGGTTGAAGCATGCCAAGAGGCACGTTTTTCAAAAATATCCCGATGATGTTTTCCGAGTACACAACCGGAACAAACACCATCTCGGCAAGATACCATAGGAAGACTTGTCACCATATTTTCTTTACATAGAGTTTGAAGAGAGCGATAGTTTAACTGACCAAATTGTTCATGCCAAAGTTTTCTCATTTCATCATTATGAGCAACAAAAAGGGAGGAAAGACATGATGACCCAAAGTTGTCAAACTTATACAACCTTGTGGAATCATCAACATTGTCAGTAGCTAAAATGTGTCTAGGATCTCTTAGGTCCTTAATTACAACATCATGAGGTGAGAATTCTACGGTTTTCCCTTCACCTGAATTAGTTATATGATTAACATATAGAAGGTTTCAAGACAAGGTAGGAACACATAATACATCATTCAACTGACCATTATCTAGATGAATGGTTCCATACCCGACAACACTAAGAGATATATCATCACCAACATAAATATTTTTGGTGTTACAATCATTTAAAGAAGAAAACAAGGCTTTATTTTTTTCCATGTGGTAAGATGCTCTAGAATCAATGAGCCACTCATGAGAATGAGAAGAAGAACATACATTCAATGCATAACTAGATCTTGATATTTAACAACCACATGCAGAAAGTGCCATCACGATTACAAAAGTTGCAATGTCTATTTGTCTTCTTCCCTTTGTTTTTATTTGCCTTATCAATTTGTTCAGTTGCTTTTTCAGTTTGCGGCTAAGATTGCTTAAGGCTCTTGTTTGGTTTAGTTCCATTCTTTTTAGGATGTTGCTTCTTAAGATTCTTTGGATTTGGTTGTTGTTGGGATGCTAAGGATTTCTTAGAAGATTTTACAGTATTAATAATACCAAGGTGTAAGATTTTTTCTTGTTCTCTTATCAAAGAATCGTAAAAGGCATCAAAAGAGGGGGATTTGTAGGGTGTTCCTTGAGAAATTAGGGCTTCTCTAGTGGAATGGAAGGTGGAAACAAATACAGAGATGGTCTTTAGGCTCCAATGCCTCCTTTCTTCTCCTATTGTGTCACCTTTGTAAATCTTTCAATCCTATCCCAAGTTGTTATTAAGGAGGGATGTTAGGATATTCCGACACATAGGAAATAGTTAAGTATAACTGGTCTAGTGTAGAGTTAGGTAAAGTGTGTTTCTTTACTATGTACATTAGTAACTGATAATCCGACGGTCGCGATATGTAGGGATCTGACGGTTCACTCTCTCCTCGGTATTATCGACACTTGATCTACGGCTTAACACCCGATTGGTCCATGCTCTCTATTTAAAGAGAATGGAGGGTCATTTGTCTGGTAACCGTTTATGAGAGAATATTATGTAAATTTTATTTCTTTATATTAATAAATTTCCCGAAGTGGCCACGTTGGCTCAGGCTATGTACTGTTTCCCCCTTTGAGGGTTTTAACCACGTCAAATATTGGTGTACCGATTTGTGATTTGTTTGTGAGTGGTGACCTTTGGTGTTTGATCCAAGGAACTTACCCTGTAAATTCCTACATCGATATGTATGCAAGATGTTGATGCAGACTTGTAGATGTCATGATGAAAGACCATCACAAAGGTAATGTTGATTTTAATGTTCATTCCTTTATTTTTGAACAGATATTTGGATGGGTTTATGCAATGCTGCCAAGGAAAGATCTATGGATGTCTTCCACCACCGATGCAGATGTAGTAGGATGAAAGATCCTTAAGTAAACATGGCATGAAGAAGGCAGCATGGCATGGGCAGATATGGACTGATGGATCACTTTCAGATGATGACATGGTTGACTCATGGATGAAAGTGATGGATCGCCAGTGCCCCATGTAGAAGTCCCAAACATGAAGACTTCTGGATAACGAAAATAAGTTCATGACATCGTGAGGAGGAGTTCTTCAAGCAGATTGTTGTCCCATCATCTCCACCTAAGGAGTTGTTGTAGGTCCCTAATTAAGAGGGAGCCTGGAAACAAGTTTCTTACTTGGAAGAAACTTGGAAATTCCTAAGCCAAGAGGGAGCTTAGGTACATTCTTTTTGTAGGAAAGAGTACATTCCTTTATTGGAATAAATATGTCCTCCCTAATTAAGAGGGAGAGATAGACCTATCATTCTTGTCTTCACTTGGGAAGATAGAATGGAGGATTGGGTAAACATCTAGCATTCGATGCTCCTTGAGGATGTATTAGGGCATCCAAGATAAGAGTAGTCGTAGAGGACCGATATTCTTTGAGGACTGGGAATCCAAGACAAGAATAGTCCTGGTGGAACACACTCTGAGAACCCGGGTGGGGTATATTCCAAGAGAGACAATGATGAGGGTGTCTATACATCATTGGTCTTGCCAGCATTGTGCTCAGATCTCATGGAGAGATAGAGTTGTTAGTCAAGACCTTGCTATGTGACAATGTTGGTTGATATGATGTTAAACAGATGGATTACGAATTTGACTCTTCTTATGAGATATTCTTTAAATTGAGAATGACCAAGTACCATTATGAATACCTCCATAGTTAAGAGGGAGTGTTGTGTTAGGAATGCGTAATTTTACTTGATTGGTAAGACTAAAGCTTGCGAAGCAACATTATTTCAATAATGACTGGGATTCTAGGATCTAGCCCTCCTGAATCCAGAGAGGGATCTCTCTATGAATGAGTTTAAAGATGTGATCTTTAATAGCTGAAATTGTGATATTAGGCTAGTTATGAAGAGCTTGGATTTTGTTTGTTTTGGTTGGGCAAGGACATGATGAAGGCGAAGGCAGTTTCAAAATGAAGGGTGAAGGGGTCTGCAAGTGAAGGAATGATTTGGCTGACAGAAAGGCAAAGATAGTTTTAACCCATTGGGCTATGGAGTCATAGGAGGATTTTAATTGGACAGCAAGGTTCAAGCAAGATCCATGGGGCAAGTCACTTATGTCAAAGGATCTCTTAAGGTGATTTTATGGAATGAAATAGATAGGAAATGAAGAACAAACGAATGAAGGTATAGTGAAACAACCTAAGATCAAATAAGTTCTTTAAACTATATTGCTTCAGCATGTACTTAAAGAAAAACATGAGAGTATTCTGAGATCAGGTTAATACCTTTAAACTATCCTGCTTTGAAGTTCTTTCAGTTAGAAAACATTAAACAACAGTTGAAAAGCTTAAGATCAGGTAAGTACCTTTAAACTACCCTGCTTTCAGCATTTTCAATAAGAAAAAACATAAAAGTATTCTGAGATTAGGTCAATACCTTTAAACTAGCCTGCTTTGAAGTACTTTCAGTTAGGAAACATTAAACAACAGTTGAAAAGCTTAAGATCAAGTAAGTACCTTTAAACTACCCTACTTTCAGCATATTCAATAAGGAAAACATAGATAACAGTGACAAAGAGCAATTTAGATCAGGCAAGTGCCTTTAAACCGACCTGCATTGATGTACTCTTCAAAGAGAACGTTCAAATGAAGAAAACATAGACAATAAAGCTTTCAGTAAGAGTAGGGTACTGTTGAAAGTAAATCCTAGCTCTATGTTTGCTACTCTTTATCAGAGAAAGTGAACAGAGTGGAAACATTAAGCAAAATAACAATTGACAGTGAGAAACACATCACCATTGACACAAATCAGGATCCCATAAATCAACAACTTGTATTAGATGTTCAAACCAGTTACAATCAGCAAGCCCGGTGGGTCTCTACAACTTCGAACTTCCCATATCAGCTTATATATCTTTGAATTGCAAACAGGGCATCAGTAGCTTCAAAATAACTATTACATACATTCAGATGTCCAGAGACCAACATTTGCTCATCTTCTACAGAAGTATTTATAGAAGAATGAAGAGGTGGGGAGATTTCCCAGGGGTCAAGTATCATTAATTATGTAATCAATGCAATTCCTGGCCTTTGGGAACCAGGCAAGGCATAAGGCGGGAATGTAATCATTTATAACTCTGCTTCATAACTCTGTTTGTGCCTTTCGAGGCCTAATGATTGAAAAGATCTGCTTCTGGACTGTTCTTTAACCTTTAAAATAGTTTTGCCGACAATTTGGAGATAAGACCCTTGATTAGTATTATTTGTTCGGCAGCCTTTGATTTTTTGTGAAGTTGTAGGTGCTTGATCAATAAATTCAGCTTCTGATTGAATATTTTGAGGCACAGGTGGCGCCGTGGTAGTTAGAGGGATCAATTTTCCTCAATTTGTGGCAGTGGAGGGTTTCTGTCGGTGAAACCCTTTAGATTTGTTTTAAACTCTGTTTTAAATCGGGGATTAGGTTTTTAATGATCATCCTTAGCCATTATCCCCCCCAAAACAGTCCATTAATCCTCTGCTCTGGTTCATTTTGGTCTTCGGCACTGATAGTCTTTGACTGTGCCAATTCATGGCTTTCTTGCTGATGTGCAGGGCTGCGCAGGGTTTATAAAGCACCCATGCCTGAGGAAACACTGAGGAAACGGGTATTTCCACCCTGTGGATGATTTCCTTTGACGAATCGAAAACGGGAGGGTCATCACCCTCCGCCTCTGAATCTTCTTTGAAAATCGCGAGAAAATGAATTAAAACCCTGCAAAATACAAAAACTATTATAAAATCCCGCTTTTATAGGTTAACTGCACGGAAGGCGTGTGAAGACAGCGAGGCCGTTGGATGGCATCATCCAACGGTCAGGATTGATCAGGAGAGATCGTAGAACGGGCGAAAGAAAAATTAAATCCGAGCCGTCGAGGAGGCAGAGGAGTAGGATGAATCTGAGTCGTCGATCGCGCAGAGATCGACGGTCGGGAGTGGAGGTGTGAAAGTCAAACGGAGAGGTCGGGGGATGAATTGTGGGTCGTCGATCTGCAGATCAGATCGACGACGGAGATGCCGTTGCCGCATGTACGATAGCCCGGTTATTGTGTGTGCATCTTCGTTAACCATCGGACAGCTTCGGCAAGCGGTCGCCATTGGATGAGTGGGGCCAGATCGGACGGCGCACAGCAATATCGCTGGGCGTCCTGGTCCGAACGATAATGCGCGATGGACGGTGGTTTCCGGAACAGTGTCCAGGACACGTGTCACGCGATGTATGGAATCGCTGGCGATCAGGAAAAAACCGCCGTCCGCCGAAGAGCCGTGCGATAAAAACCACGCGGTTTTGGGCAACGGCACCTGGCTGACGGGGTCCACCGGGTTTGATAGATTCCGCACCGTCGGATCTGTAGATTGAATTCAACGGTGGAGATTGCTCGCACTTCGGACCGGCGGAAAACCTTTAGAAAACCATAAAAACCCAAAGTTTAAATATAAAACAATGATTTCTGCTTTGGGCAGAGGAAAAGTGGCTTGGCGCCCGACTGCGGGGCCGTTGGGCGGATGGAGAAACATATGGCCGGGGCTTTGTATGACAAGGGCCAATTGCATATCGAAAGTTTGGACATGGGCTTTTAAATCTACCCATTGTATTTTCTGCGATTGCGATCGCGCGATCGGCTCTTTTCAATCTACCCATTGTATTTAACATATGACTTGGGTTTTTAGACCAAACTTTGGAAAAGTGGGTTTTTGGATTTTACAAAGGAAAACGCGGATCGAGAATGGAAATATTATAAGGTTTCAAGCGCCAAAGGCGGGCCCACAGATATGTATAAAATGCGATGCGATCGGGGATTTATAATACAAGCATGATCGCATCGCAATTTTTTTTTTAAATATGTGAAACAACTTTGTGCGCTGGGTTTTTGCGATGCGATCGGGAAGGTTTGTATAAAAAGAGTTTATCGCATCGCAAGTTTTAAAAGGAACACAAGACTTGCGCACTTTGAATTTGTGCGATGCGATGAGCGCCAGGAGGGGTTAGCGCTTGGTCTGTGCAACATGGGCTCCTAGTGGGGAAGTGGTTGAGACTTGGCCAAAGGGGCTTAAACCCTTAACAAGAAATGGGTTTTTTCATTGATTTTCAATGGTTTTGAAGGGTTTTAGGGGTTTCGATAAGGCAAAGAAGGAGTCTTTGAACCTTAAAAATGGATTTTCATGAATGAAAGAAGAGAACTCATGAAAAAATAGATTTTTATGGAGAAGAAGGGAAACAAATGAAGGTTAGTTTTGAGTGGGAGAAGGGGAAAATGATGGCTTTGCAGCAGTATTTTGGCTAGGAAAACAACAGGATTTCTGAGTCTTGAAGGGAAACAGTGGTGAAGATCTTTAGACATGGGCATGAGAGCTTCCAGAGGCTTCAAGAGACAACATTTTAGCACTAAAACTGTCTTTTGGAGGCTGAACAAATGTTTTGGCCACCTTTTGATAGAACAAATTTTATAGGTGGCCAACAGTGGCTCCACTTGGGGATGGTGCCTTCTTGAAGGCATCAAGAACTTCAGACCTGCATTCTCTGGGAGGTTGATCTGTGCCTGATCCATTATGTTCTCTGGGAGGCTGACCTGTGCCTGATCCATTATGTTCTCTGGGAGGCTGACCTGTGCCTGATCCATTGGGCTGCCCTGCCTGTGCTGGGATGATCTTCTCTGAAAACATATCAGCAGCATTGAAAAAACAATGGATCTTCATCAACACAAAGTTTCTACCTACCCAATCCTACTGATCTAACATTTTTTCTTCATTAGAGTGCACTTGGATTCGCAAACTCTTTACACAACATTTTATTCTTTTGAAAGCAGGAAAACTAATCTAATTCTATTCCTTATTTCTCCATGGACTCAGATTAAACAGTTGAGTCCATATGATTCTCTACCTAATCTACCACCTGTTGGGATTAAACTGTCCAACAGATTTTCATTCTCTAAATTCTAAAACATAAATTTAAAAACAGTCAAGTCAAGATTAAGCTGTTTGACTTGCTGTGATCTATGGCATAAAGACAAGCTGCACATAGACATTTATTTTGCAGAGAAAATAAATAAAAAATGGAAGGCTTAAGATCTGAGATTTGAAAACATTTCCTTCCTCTTGTCTACAGCTCTGATTTGACTCTTATTGAGTTGTCTTTCCTTTTTCTCTGGTTCAGATTTTGAGTTGTTTAGAACCAGATTTTTACATCTTTTTGACTCAGAAAAAATAAAACATATTTGAGTCATCTCTCTTTGGAAACTGAGGTTCAGGTTTTGAACATGTTTGAACCTTTCATTTCTATCCTAATCTATCTACTGATAAGCCAAGATTAAACAGTTTGGCAAATCGAATTCACTACCCTATCAGCAGAAAATTTAAAGCTAATTAGTCAAGATTTGACAGTTTGACTAACTAGAAGTGTGTTCTTTAGGAGTGGCATTTAAGCTTGCACACTTTCAGAATTTCTTTCTCTTTTTTGGTATGGGGCTATATCTTTCTTGTTTTCACAATCTGTCCTTTTTTCTTTTTTTTTAATTGTTTTTGTACTTTTTCTTTTATGAGACTGAACAAAGCAAATGGTATTTATAATGGAAATGAAAGCTTTAAAATCGAACTCAGCAGTAGTAATGCTTAAGGATTTTGCCATTGACAGGACCCCCAAACAGATCTGTGCCATCTAACTCTTGTAGAAAAAAAGCATTAGGACCAACAGTGGACTGGATGATGTAAGGACCTTGCCACAAACTGTCAAATTTACCATGTTTACCCTTATCCTCTCTTTTGGAATCCCATTTGAGTACCTTATCTCCAATGTTGAAAACACAAGCCTTTGTTCTTTTGTCGAACAACTTCTTTATGTTTTCTTGCACCTTTTAAGCCCTATTGTAAACCTCTTCCCTTGTCTGCTGGAGATGTATTGTCTGACTGATCCTCCTAATCATGTTGTCCTCTTCTGACTGTATTTCTTGGATTAATTTTATTACTGGTACACCTAGGCTGGTGGGAAACACTGCATCTGCTCCATAAACAAGCTGGTAAGGGGACATTCCAATGGACTTTTTTGTGGTCAATCTGTCTGCCCACAGAGCATGCACCAACTTGTTATGCCATGATTTTTTATTCTCTTCAAGCAGCTTCTTGATGATGGTCACCAAACTTTTATTCGAAGATTCTGCTAGCCCATTACCTTGAGGGTAGTAAGCAGTAGAATGACCAAGTGTAATCTGATACCTGTGACAAAAATCAATCATCTTTTTGGAACAAAAAGCAGCAGCATTATCAGTAATAATCTTCCTAGGGCATCCGAATCTAGACAAGATATGGTCTTCAAGGAATTTTATAATGATAGAATCTGTGGCATTCCTAGAAGGGATGGCTTCAATCCATTTTGTGAAATAGTCAGTGGCTGTGAGAATCCATTTGTGTTGGGCAGACGAAGCAGGATGGATTTCCCCTATGAAATCTAGGCCCCACTGTTGAAAAGGAGCTTCAACAGTGATAGGTTGTAATGGTAAAGGAAGAAGTTTTCTTTTGCCTTCAAAAATCTGGCACTTGTGACAGGCAACTATCATTTTATGGACATCCTGGAAGACGGTGGGCCAGTAATAGCCAGTTCTAAGGATTTTATTGGTTGTGGTTTTCCAGTAAAGATGACCTCCACACTCTCCTTCATGGAATTCATGTTTGATCATTTCTGCATCAACTTCAAGCAAACATTTAAGCAACAAACCATCAGCGTTTTTCCAAAATAAACATTCATTTAAAATGCAATAGTTCTTAGTTTTCAATTTTAAAAACATTTCCTTTGTTTTTGATAAATCAGGAGGAGCATTAAGATTTGCAAGCACATACAAGATATCAGTGTACCAAGGTGAGTTTTGAAACTGCTTTTCGACAGTGGAAGCAGGTAATTCTTCCTGTTCATCCAAGGCATCTACCATGCTAATGTCAAGGGCTTGTAGATTAGATTCAGCCACTAGTTGAGCTAAGCCCTGACCTTTAATAAGTTTGGTTGGTCTGATTTCCAAATCATACTCTAATATAGCAGCAATCCATTTACCTCTCTTTCCATCTGGGTCTTGTGACAAGATGTCTTTTACCACTATATTAGGTACATAGGCAATGATGTGGGAATGTAGAATATACACCCTGAAGTCTTTTAAGGCCTTTACCAAAGCATAGGCCTGTTTTTCCATTATGTTATATTTCAAGGGTGCATCCCTTAAAGCCTTGCTGAAAAAAGCAATGGGTTGTTCCTATCCCTCTGGGTTTTTCTGCAACAAGACTGCAGCCACAGTGTGCTCTGAGGCAAAGGAGAAAATAAGGAACTCTTTTGAAAAGTCTAGGCTGATTAGGACTGGTGCCCGGGTGAGTGCATGTTTTACCAATTCGAAGGATTTTTTGGTTTCTACAGTCCACTTCACTCCTACTTCTTTCTTGAGCATATTAGTCATGTTTCTAAGGAGCTCTGCTAAATTGGGAATAAACCTCCTCAAGAAGTTAATCTTTCCAATAAAGGACTGCAATTCTTTTATGTTCCTTGGTTGGCTAATCTATAGTATTCCCTCAACTCTATTTGGATCTATTTTAATCCCTTCTTCTGATATGATATGGCCAAGGAGTTTACCTTCCTGAAGGCCAAACACTATCTTTTTGGGATTTAAAGATAACCCAAACCTTCTACACTTTTCAAGGACCTTTCTTAAATGTTTTAGATGCTCTTCATCGGATTTGGAATAAACTGTTATGTCATCAAGGTAAATTACAATGAAGTGCCCTATCTCCTCTGAAAATGCAATGTCTATGGCCCTTTGGAAAGTGGCCCCAACATTCATTAATCCAAAAGGCATTTTCACATACATGAAAGTGCCCCAAGGAGTGGTGAAAGTTGTCTTGAGTTGGTCTTCTGGGAGTACTAAAACCTGGTTATACCCTGAAAAACCATCTAACAGAGAAATCAGTTTTGAACCAACTAACCTTTGTAGGATGTGTCCATTTTGGGCAAAGGGTAATTATCTTTTAGGGAGGCTCTGTTAAAGTTTCTGAAATCAATGCACAATCTGATTTCTCCTGTCTTTTTCCTCACGGCTACAAGGTTAGAAACCCAATTTGAAAACCTCACAGGCACAATGATTCCTGCCTCATACATTTTCTTGATTTCCTTTTCTACTAGAGGCAGTTGTATTGGATTAATTCTACGCAGTTTTTGCTTAAAGGGTTTTTGGTTTTCTTTCGAAGGGATCTTGTGTTGGATGATTTTTGTATCGTAGGCTTTCAAGTCTTCATAGCTCCAAGCGAACACATCGACAAACTCTTTAAACAGGTCAACATATTTCCTTTTCATGCCTGGTGGCAAGGACTTAGCCAATTTAATCATTTTTGGCTGATCCTTGGTGCCTATGTTGCATTCCTCGACCTCAGACTCTTGTGTATTCTACGGTGGGTTTCTTTGCGACATCGTTAAAATCAAAGAGGTCTTCTAACGGTGCTAGCCCCCTAGGTATGTTCTTGTCCTTTGACGACAATACCTCAATGTCTTCGTTTTATGTGTCCTTGTATTCTTCAGTATGAGTGTCAAGTTCTTTCTTTAACATGTTGATTTCTATAGGACCAGATGGTTTTTCTTTTTCAGGGGACTTTTTGTTTAGGCGATTTTCATCGGATTTAGAATCCGAATCAGATGACTCAAATTCGTTCCTGCCCAGCAGAAAATCCTCTATCTGTTTGTCACCTTCAAAGACCTGCCAATACTTTTCATTATCTGGCACTGCTGGCCTGAACTTAATTTGAGTTGTACAGTCTTTGGTTTCAAATGGCGTTAAGCATGTTCTAGCCGCAAAAGCTAAATTGTGTGCGGCAATATTTCTTTTTCTTGGAACAAAAATCAATTTGGACTCCTCAAAAGTTTTTAAAAGGTCCATGACATCGTTTCGATAAGCTCTAAGCCTAGGATGATTTGCGTTATATTCCCCATTGACTTGTTTAATGACTAGTTCTGAATCCCCATACACATTAATTCTTGTGGCCCCTAACTTTTTTAATAGATGTAAGCCTAAGAGAAGGGATTCATATTCCGCTATGTTATTGGAAGACTGAAAGTTTAATTTGCAAGAAATGTTTTCTGTGTGGTTGTTTTCAGTGTTGGTAATCCAGACACCTGCACCAGCATTGTTTTTAGTGCATGACCCATCAAAATACATACTCCACAGAGGACTATTTTCGGTTTCGTCTTGGTTATTGTCCCCTTCAACCATCGTGCTCAAGGGTTGTTGTGAAATCTCGGCACTTACTTGTATTTGTTTCACCTTCTCAGGTTTGTCATGGAGCTGAGAGTGTGGGGCAGTCTGTTGTTTTCCATCTTGGCTTTGTTCACTCTGGTTCGTTGTTTCAACGTGTTGTTCCAAAATTTCTCTCTCGTTTTCTTCCATATCTAGAACTGCATTTATTTCTAGATTTGGGGTTTCTAACTGTTTATCTGAGTCACTGTGTTCTGGCTCTGACTGTTTTGTGGATTCATTATTGCAAAAGATAAACGAATCCAGGTCTGTATGGACAGAATAAATGGGAGAATTTTCAACTGACCATGAATTTCATGTGTGACTCTCTGTACAGTCTTCTGAGCTGGCTAAAAACAGGAATAGTGACATATGTCCCGTCCATCTGTATGGTACCTTGCAGCTTGGCACCCCATGATCTTGACAATAACATGCCATACTTAGGAGGCACATCAGCCACCACAACATCCATCACCATGCACTTGGCTGGGATTTGGGTCAAACTCACACAAAGGTCTTTGATCAAGCCAAGGCACTTTACTCTGTTTGAATCAAAAGAATATAAATCCTTGTAAGGTCTGGTTATTTCTAATCCTAGCCTTTCCATTATCACCTTTGGCATAAGGTTGTGCGAGGCTCCAGAGTCATGCATAGAATTATGCAGGATCTTGTCATGAACATTAAAACTCACATAAAAGGGAGGTACAGGTCCCTCTTGATATATACCTTCAATCTTAGGACCAAAAATGAGCTCTGGCTAGTCATCATTAAGATTGACTGAGTCATTATTATCCTCAATATTTAAAGCCTTAAAAATTTGGGTCCTATATACATTCTGGGCAGCTAACTCAGTCAGGGGAACAGAGATTCTGATCTTTGAAATTTCCTGCTCTAGGCTGAAAAGAATCTAGTTCTTTGATGAACTTGTCTCAGCCTTACTAGCTCCCAGTCTATCAGCAACATCAGCTTGCTGATTTGTCCTACTCGTTTTTGACAAAATGGTCTTAACAGGAGTACTAGCTGAAGTGGTAGTACTACTAATGTCCGCACTCTGTTTTTCATTATTTTGAGTGCCTTTCTCTCTATCTCTATCAGAATTCACAGCTACTGTTTTATCCTTTTGTTTGACAATTTTAGGCTTGGTTGTAGTGCTGTTTTGTGAAGATTTGTCAGAGGTTTTGGTGTTGGGAGTTTGTTGACTGGTTTTGCTTCTAAGGTCATATTCTTTTTGAGGCTCTATGATGACATTTTCCATGTCCTGAAAATAACTTGCATTATCATCTTTGTTCTCATCATAAGGGGTATGAAAACCTTGTTCCTTATCAAAATGAATCTCAAAGTCATCATTATCTACTCCCAACATGTTGATATCATCTTCCTCTGTTATCTCCTCTATTTCCTCAACCTCACTTATATAGTTTTGATGAAAGGGAGGAGTGATCTGTTGATCATCTTCCCTAGGTTTGTTTGGAGGTTGGTTCCTTCTAAAATTCTGATTCTGGTTCTGGTTCTTTTTTTGAGGAGCAGTTTGGTTTTGACTTGCTTGTGCTCTCTCAAGGATGCTCATCTTCTTCATCATCTCCTCCATCATTCTTTCCATCTTTGAGTTGGAAGTAGAAGGGACATTTTCCTCTCTGAAGGATACTCTTTTTTTAGTTTTCATTTTTGCTCTCTTCTCCATTAGGTTGACTTCCACAGAAAGAGCACACTTTTGCATATCTTCAAGAGTTGCAAAATCTCTCTCCCTCAGCTGATAGGCCATCTCAGGATCAAACCCTTCAGGAAACTTGTTTAAAGCTGAGCCTTGTGGTGGTTTTAGTTCTGGGGAAAGTGCATTATACACACTATTGAATCTAGTGCAATAAGCTTGCACACTTTCCCCAGTGTCTCTATGGAGATTTTTATAGTCAGAAAGGACTTGGTGATGCAGGGGCATTAGACACTAGCCAGCAATGTAGGAGTTTTGTCCACATGTTGTGGCTAGGAGGGTTTGGAAACAGTCGAATTGTTACAGTTGGGTGTCAATACCTTAGCTGATTGTATTATTAGATCAGTTAGAGTCGTAGAAGTCGAATAGCTTAGCTAGTCTAGCTGTCATATTTCAGTTAATTGAATTATTGTAATTAGGCTGTTGATTTTCTAAAACGGTCCTCGCAGAGGAACCGAAGAGCCACCCTGTAATATGTATAAATTGTATTCTCCAGATGTAGAAAGGGAGAAAGAACAAGAGGAAAAGATATTTCTGCAAAAAAACTGTGTATTGAGCAATTGCTTCCGGTTGAATAAAATTTAAGTCCTATTGATTTCCAACCTGCCTGTATTTATAATTGTGAAGAATTGGTTAACTGAGAGGCAATTGTGTAATGGTAGTTCCATTCTCTGTCCTTGAATTCCCTTAATTTATCCGAATAAACCCTGTTAAATCCGCGCTACCCGCAGGCGGGTCCGTGCAGAAGAAGTGTGGCCGTGGACCCTGTTTAAATTGGTAGATTTCCCGCTTTATAAAGAAACAGAGGTGTTGCTTCGAACTGGAATCGTAGTCTGGACGCGAGTTGAATGAGCAAAGGAATAAAGTAACCCCGCATTTACCCTGGTCAATCACTGTAGCAAAACCGCGAGTGGTTTTGAAAAGTGGGTTGCCCATATCGCACCACTTTCGGTGAAAAGGCGGTATTTTCTGAATTGAAGTGATTCCATAGAACCGTCGACGCGTGGCACCGGACGGAGGTACAAAACCGCCTTTCCGTATTCTCATCGCGCGTTAAAATTCGACGCTGGGGGCCGAGCGATATCGACGAGAGCCGCCGATCTGGCGCAGGATCATCGGACGGTGGTCGGGCAACAAAGATGCATGGGATTTAACCTAAGGTACGGGTGAACATTTGATTGACTATTGGACGTAGAGGTGGGCCCGGAGCGAGGATTCTATTATAAAGTTTGATTTACAAAGCGTGGAGTATTAATATAAGTTCGAAGACTAATATAAGGTTTCGAAAGGCATACTTTAAGGCTCGGGAATATAAATAACAGTTTAACCACCGTGGATGGTATTATTTATCAAATTCTGCGAATTTGATAATTAATGAAAAGAAATAGACCACGTGGAGCAAGGGAAAAATAAACAGAGCCACATCACCGTTAACCATCTCTCCGTAAGGCGGACCTTTCAGCGTTGTTGCGTCATTTGTGGTATCAGAGCTGTTGTCTGAAGTTGTTTTGCTGACATGGCAATCCGAGTTGGTAGAGGTGTTGGCAGAAGGAGGCACGTTGCCAATGTAGAGGTGTTGGGGATGTTGCAGAGGGTCGAGGTCAGAATAGATGCCATGGAGCGAAGACAGCCCAGAGATCCTGAAGACATCAGCAAACCTGAGACAGAAGAAGCTGAAGAAAATGTTGAGATTCCTCTTGACATGAGGCTCCTTAGAACTGTCCTAGGGTCTGCAGTTAAGCCCAGAATTGAAGTGTCGAGTTATGCAGGGGGACTGAATCCAGAGGAGCTGGTGGACTTGATAAATGAATTGAACAAGTGCTTTGATTATGAAGAAATAAGTGAAGATAAGAAGGTCAAGTTTGCAGTAACAAAGTTGAAGGGACATGCTGCACTTTGGTGGGATGGAGTGCAGGCAGAAAGGAGGAGAGTTGGCAAGCAACCTATTAAAAGCTGGACCAGAATGATGGCCAAATTGAAAGGTAAATTCTTGCCTAGCGATTATCAGGTGACCTTGTATAAACAAATGCAGAACCTGAGACAGAGGTTGCTGACAGTAAAAGAATACATAGAGGAATTCTACAGAGTGATCATAAGGGCTGGGCAATTTCAAGATACACCTGAGAAGACTGCCAGGTATGTGAATGGTCTCAAGCTGGAGATCCAAGATGAGATTGGTCTCCTGTCTCCTAAGACAGTGGAAGAGGCTTATCAGTTGGCCTTGAAAGCAGAGGAGAAACTCCTGAGGAAACAATCTGCCAAGAAGAGAGGTACTTTCCGAGGAAAGGGAAGTCAGGGTGGTAGAGGAAAGCCTGCTACACCCAAGGATGGAGCTAACAGTAGCTCACCTCAGAATGCATCTGCAGAGGATGATGCAAGGGGCAGAATGGGTTCTTACAGAGGAAAAGGAAGAGGAGGCAGAGACAGAGGCAGGGGTAGAGAATTGAGGTGTTATAGATGTCAGCAAGTGGGACACAAGCACTATGAATGTCCAGAGAATGTAGGTGCTAGTCCAAGGAATGTTGTCGTTGCCCAGGCTGGAGAAGAGGCAGAAATTGAAGAAGAAATTCTTCCAGAGAGGGGGGAATCCTTGGTGGTAAATAAGGTCCTGTTGAAGCAAGCCAAAGAGGTCACTGAGCCTGCACAAAGGAAGACTTTGTTTAGGAGCATATGCAAAGTCCAAGGGAAATGCTGTCAGCTAGTCATTGATAGTGGCAGCACAGACAATCTGGTTTCCACTGAGGTAATAGAAAAGTTGAAGTTGAAGACAAGGGAGCATCCAACTCCCTACAAGGTGTCCTGGCTGCACAAAGGGCACCAGCTGGTTGTAAAAGAGTAGTGTGAGATAGCGCTGCAAATGGGCAAATATAAAGATAAGGTCCTGTGTGATGTAATGCCCATGGATGTGTGTCATATACTGCTGGGTAGACCTTGGCAGTTTGACAGAGCAGCTGTGCATGATGGCAAGAAGAACACTTACAAGTTCTTCAAGGATGGGGTACATCATACATTGATACCCATGGAAGAAGGAGAGCCATCCAGCCGAGTGATTGATCCAAAGACCTTGTTGCTAAGCGGGAAGGAATATCTGCAGCAGAAAGAAGAAGAAGAGGTAAGTTTTGCTTTAGTTTGCAAACCTAAAGTACTTCTTACTTCTACAAAGATTTCTGATTTACCAGTAGAGATACAAGAGATGTTAGACAATTACTGTGACATTGTTGTGGATGATTTACCTGATGAGCTGCCACCTGTGAGAAAGATCAGCCATCAGATAGATTTTATCCCCGGTTCAAATCTGCCGAATAAGGCAGCCTACAGAATGACTCCCAAGGAAAATGAGAAAATCAAGAGACAAGTACAGGAGTTGGTGGACAAGGGGCTGATTAGAGAAAGTCTGAGTCCATGTGCAGTACCAGCGGTGTTGAGCCCAAAGAAAGATGGAGGCTGGAGGATGTGTACTGATTCCAGAGCAATTAATAAGATCACAATCAGGTACAGATTTCCTTTGCCCAGAGTTGAGGACTTGATGGACTGTTTGAGTGGTGCTAAATATTTCTCAAAGATAGATTTAAAAAGTGGATACCATCAGATTAGAATAAGAGAGGGTGATGAGTGGAAAACTGCTTTTAAGACAAATGAAGGACTGTATGAATGGATGGTAATGCCATTTGGGTTGTCAAATGCACCTAGCACTTTTATGAGACTTATGAATGAAGTATTGAAAGAATTCATTAGTAAATTTGTGATAGTGTATCTGGATGATATACTAGTTTTCAGCAGAACTAGAGAAGAACATTTAAGGCATCTTAATCATGTCTTGAAGAAGCTGCACCAAGAGAAACTGCTGATAAATCTGAAGAAATGCTCATTCGTGAAGGATGAGTTGGTGTATTTGGGTTTTGTTGTTTCTGCAGAAGGATTGAAGATGGACCCAGAAAAGGTTAAGGCAATTGTGGAGTGGCCTTCACCCAGGAATGTCTTTGAGGTAAGAAGTTTCCATGGACTTGCTAGTTTTTACAGAAATTTTATAAGAAACTTCAGTAAGATCAATGCACCCATAATTGAAACAATAAAGAAGAGAAAACAACCATTTAAGTGGACTGCTGAAGCAGAAAGAAATTTTAAAGTTTTGAAGCAAAAGATAACGGAGAAGCCTGTTTTGATTCTGCCTGATTTTATTAAACCATTTCAAATAAAGTGTGATGCCAGTGGAGAGGCCATTGGAGCTGTGTTGAGTCAGGATGATAGGCCTGTGGCATATTTCAGTGAAAAGCTGAATGACACCAGAAGAAAGTATTCCTCTTATGAGAAGGAATTCTATGCAATTGTTCAGGCACTGAAGAAATGGAGACATTACTTGATGTCCAGGGAATTTGTATTATATTCTGACAATCATGCTTTGCAGTATATTGTACAGCAGCCCAAATTGAAACATAAGCATGCTAAATGGGTTGAGTATCTCCAAAGTTTTAATTTTGTTTTGAAACATATAAGTGGCCAAGCCAATAAAGTAGCTGATGCTTTGAGTAGGAGGCACATGCTTGTTCAAGAAACTAATTTTGAAGTTGTAGGATTTGATTTTCTCAAGGAATTGTATAAAACAGATCCTGATTTTAAAGAAGCATTTGAGGCATGTAGTAACCCTGTTTTAACAGATAGAAGCCAGTGGCTGGATTATTTCCTGCAGGAGGACTTACTATTCAGAAGAAGCCAACTGTGTGTACCAAAATGTTCCATGAGAGAGAATTTGATCAAAGAGAAGCATAGTGGTGGACTTGCTGGACACTTTGGTATTGATAAGACTTATGAGCAGTTGAGTCACTTCTATTACGGGCCCAAGATGAGAGTAGAAGTGGACAAGTTTGTGAAGAATTGCAAGATTTGTCAATATGCCAAAGGAAGGAGCCAGAATGTAGGATTGTACACTCCCTTGCCTATTCCAGACAGGCCTTGGGACATGGTGAGCATGGATTTTGTTCTAGGATTGCCCAAGACTCAGAGAGGGAATGACGCAGTCTTTGTTGTGGTGGATAGATTCTCCAAACTGGCACATTTTATTCCATGTTATAAAACTAGTGATACCACCCATGTTGCTAACTTGTTCTTCAAGGAAGTTGTTAGATTGCATGGGCTGCCCAGGAGTATTGTTTCAGACAGAGACACCAGATTTGTGGGGCACTTTTGGAGGACACTGTGGAAGAAAATTGGTACCAAACTGAGTTTCAGCTCAGCTTATCATCCCAGACTGATGGGAAAACTGAGGTAGTGAATAGGAGTCTGGGAAATTTGTTGAGATGTCTTGCAGGAGAACATCCCAAACAGTGGGATCATATTTTTCCCCAGGCAGAATATGCATATAATGACTCACCAAATAGGAGCACAGGGCAGAGTCCATTCCACATTGTTTATGGAATGCACCCCAGAGGAATATCAGAGTTAAGAGATCTGGGAAAGGCAAAACTGAGGAGTGCAGATGGTGAGGAATTTGCTTCAGAGATCCAGGCCATACATGAACGACTGAAACAGCAACTACAAGGCAGTAGCATCATATATAAAAACAGAGCAGATTTGAGCATAAAAGAAGTCCATTTTGAAGTAGGAGATCAGGTTTTGGCACACTTGAGTGGAGTGTAAAAACTCTGGTAAACTTGATAAATATATATTATTAATAATGAAAGATGAGATGATTACAATGAGGGATCGCCTAGGCTTTAAATAGCCTCAAGGTGTCCCTTGGCGAAGAGGCATGATCTTTGATCATGCCCTTTCAGTTAACAAAACCTAATATCACTATATCTAACTAATAATTAATAAAATATTCATAACATTGCCCCTCTCTTAAGATGCTTTGTCCTCAAAGCATATGTAATGATGGACAATGTTGACGAATGTCTGGTTTTCTCAAGCGATGAGCTCTTGCTTCCCATATTTTAAAAAGATCGTGGAGCATCTTCTCGAGATCCATCTGTTGGTGATGTGGATAGTGAAAAGATCTGAGACCGACAGAGTTGGATACTGTCTTGACTTCTATTGGATGTTTGATTTTCCTATCGGAAGACACTTTTATGGGTAGATCTTGGAATACTTTTTCATGTTTCCCAGCTATTCCTTGTTCTTCTGGTGATTTTTTGTGATTCCTTTTTAGATTTAGAGGTAAGTTACCAACAACTATTGTCTGATGTAACTTCTTCTCATCATCAAATGCTTCATTCTTAACAACCATATCTGCTCCATCACCGAAGGCCTCAACAGCTTCTGTCGTTATATCAGTGGCTTCACATGTGTTTGTCGCTTCACATGTTTCGTTCAATTCTGGGGATGGAACATTTTGTTGCTTACAAACATCTGTATCTTCATGGTGATGTGGGAAATCAGTTTTTTCCTGATGCTCTTCTGAGTTCCCTGAATCTGCGGAATTGTTTTGTTGATTTTGTTCCCTGTTAGGAGATATTGGGGATTGTGTCTGACTTAACTTATCTATTTTATCATTTAGCTTACTGTAGAGTTCTGTCATATTGTTCATGATTGCATTAAATTTCTGCAATATTTTGTTCTCCTTGTCCTTAGCCTCCATTTGTTTAAGCCATATTTGCCTTTTTATCTGCTCAATCGTCATCATTGACAAAGACATACTGATATTTTTCTGCCAAATTTTCCTCTTTTACTTTAAAATTAATTAATTAAATATTTAATTAATCAATTTTTTTTAAATTAATTAATTAATTAATATTTAATTAATTAATTAATTAAATTAATAATAATAATAATTTTCTTTTTAAAATTATATAATTACATATATATAATTATTAATTGAAAATTATATAATATAAATAAATTATATAATTATAAATATATATATAATTATCAATTTTGAAAACTATATAATATATAAATAAGTATAGAATTACAATATATTTATATAATTACCAATTGAAACTATATGATATATGAATTATATAATTTCAAAAAAAACTATATTTTTTTATATCATATGATATATGATATATGATATACGAAACTATATTTTTTTAACCGTGATTGTTTTTGATAGGTGAGGCCAACGATAACCGTGCGGAGGAGAGCAGCGGAGTAAAAGTCACGATAGTTCACGATTTAATTTTTATTAAGTGTGAACTATAGACAACTAATTTCGGCTCAGAAAAAATTCGAAGTGTCCGGGATTACTCGCGTAGATGCCTGTTCCGTCGGATCCGGCAATAAAACAGCCGATCCACCGCAGGTTGAAGAATGAAATGGCAATCCGAACAGAAGGTCCGAGCTCGGAACGATAATTATATATTATATATTTATCGATCAACTTTTCAAACGAAAACCTGTCCGGCAGTCGTCCAATGGAAAATTAAACGTGCCGTTCCGTTTTTAAAACGACGCCTGTTTCACGAATTTTTTTTTAAATTGTGCTCCTTCCGTTGAAAAGGCACGAATGTAAACTTGTGCTCGTTCTGTTTTAAAAAGACACGCTGGTTCGATACACGCTGTTTCTTAAAACAAATCGAATTTTTTAAATATAACGATGCTCGAGAGGCAGCAACGATGGTGGATGGGGTGATTCGGCGCAGCGATAACGTTGTCGAATGGTTATGGTGGTGGCGGTTGCTGTCTCATATGTTTTTTTTTATAACTTAAATGAATCGATTATTAAATGATGCCGTTCAAGGATACCTGTTCCGAATTTTTTTTTTAAACGTGTATTTTTTTTTTAAACGCTGTAATAATGGTAAACGCTGTATCAATGGTAAACGCTGTGTCAATGGTCCGAGCTGCCACAGAGTCCGAGGGTATAAGCACAAGTCTGCCACAAAGTCCGAGGGTATGAGCTTCTTATCACCGTCTACCAATAATTAGACACTGTTTACCATAAGTGCGTAGACCACTGTGCCTTCAACAAGGACTGTAATCCGAGATGTTAACAAGCTTCTTGCAATATATATAGCTTGGATTGAATGCTGAACACTTTCGGCTTGTTTTAAAAAAAAATTCTGAAATTTCCTTCGAAATTTTTTTTTAACTTGATGATCACACAGATCCAAAGAGCGATGGCTCCGATACCAATGGAGTGTAAAAACTCTGGTAAACTTGATAAATATATATTATTAATAATGAAAGATGAGATGATTACAATGAGGGATCGCCTAGGCTTTAAATAGCCTCAAGGTGTCCATTGGCGAAGAGGCATGATCTTTGATCATGCCCTTTCAGTTAATAAAACCTACTATAACTATATCTAACTAATAATTAATAAAATATTCATAACATTGAGAAAAGAGAGATTCCCAAAGAAACAGTACAACAAATTGAAGTTCAAAAAGATTGGGCCTTGCAAGATACTTAGGAAGTTTTCTGCAAATGCTTATGAGATTGAATTACCTCCTGATGTTGGAATATCTCCCATTTTTAATGTTGCAGATTTGTACAAGTATGAGGATGATGGTGCAGAAGAAAGGGCAGCAGACAAGGAACAGATTGAGTGGAGGGAGCAGCTACCTCCAACACAACAATTGCAACCAGAGAAAATATTGGACAAGAGAGTGTTCAGAAGAACAAGAGGACGAGAGTACTTCCAGTACTTGATCAAATGGAAGGATAAGCCGGAGGAAGATGCCACTTGGGTGACTAAAGAAATGTTGCAGAAGATAGGCAGATCAATGGAGGAGCTCATGGACAGGAGCCCATGAAGAAAATTGCCCTCGGGAGTCTGATGCAGGGGCATTAGACACTAGCCAGCAATGTAGGAGTTTTGTCCACATGTTGTGGCTAGGAGGGTTTGGAAACAGTCGAATTGTTATAGTTGGGTATCAATACCTTAGCTGATTGTATTATTAGATCAGTTAGAGTCGTAGAAGTCGAATAGCTCAGTTAATTTAGCTGTCATATTTCAGTTAATTGAATTATTGTAATTAGGCTATTGATTTTCTAAAACAGTCCTCGCAGAGGAACCGAAGAGCCACCCTGTAATATGTATAAATTGTATTCTCCGGATGTAGAAAGGGAGAGAGAACAAGAGGAAAAGAGATTTCTGCAAAAAAACTCTATGTATTGAGCAATTGCTTCCGGTTGAATAAAATTTAAGTCCTATTGATTTCCAACCTACCTGTATTTATAATTCTGAAGAATTGGTTAACTGGGAGGCAATTGTGTAATGGTAGTTCCGTTCTCTGTCCTTGAATTCCATTAATTTATCTGAATAAACCCTGTTAAATCCGCGCTACCCGCAGGCGGGTCCGTGCAGAAGAAGTGTGGCCGTGGACCCTGTTTAAATTGGTAGATTTCCCGCTTTATAAAGAAACAGAGGTGTTGCTTCGAATTGGAATCGTAGTCTGGACGCGAGTTGAATGAGCAAAGGAATAACGTAACCCAGCGTTTACCCTGGTCAATCACTGTAGCAAAACCGTGAGTGGTTTTGAAAAGTGGGTAGCCCATATCGCACCACTTTCGGTGAAAAGGCGGTATTTTCTGAATTGAAGTGATTCCATAGAACCGTCGACGCGTGGCACCGGACGGAGGTACAAAACCGCCTTTCCGTATTCTCATCGCGTGTTAAAATTCGGTGCTGGGGGCCGAGCGATATCGACGAGAGCCGTCGATCTGGCGCAGGATCATCGGACGATGGTCGGGCAACGAAGATGCATGGGATTTAACCTAAGGTACGAGCGAACATTTGATTGGCTATTGGACGTAGAGGTGGGCCCGGAGCGAAGATTCTATTATAAAGTTTGATTTACAAAGCGTGGAGTATTAATATAAGTTCGAAGACTAATTTAAGGTTTCGAAAGGCATACTTTAAGGCTCGGGAATATAAATAACAGTTTAACCACCGTGGGTGGTATTATTTATCAAATTCTGCGAATTTGATAATTAATGAAAAGAAATAGACCATGTGGAGCAAGGGCAAAATAAACAGAGCCACATCACCGTTGACCATCTCTCCGTAAGGCAGACCTTTCAGCGTTGTTGCGTCACTTGGATGTAGAAATTTCCTCTTTCCCACCCCGGTTTTCAGTTTCACCTTATTTCTCCAAATAGTTAAATGCCCTTTCCCATATCCTTACATTCAACAAACTGGAAAATAAATTTTTGCTGAAAACAAAAATTCTGGAAAATTTACAGAATGCTAGAAAATGCAGAAATAAAAATCAGCAAGCTTAAAACAGCCATTCACACATTTTAACATAGATATTTTTGGTCAAGGTGACCCTGGAAAAACCCCCTACAACTCTTGGGGAAAACCAATTTGAAAGCTCCTTATTTCTGGAAAATGCTTTTACAGAGAGGTGAAATATACAGAAAAAATTCCAGCAAATTAATTACAGACTTATCTGGTTTTCTGTGCTTGCCTTCGCCTTGGAAAACGTGCCAGAACAGAAAAATAGTCAAAACAGAAATTTAATACAGCACACTGCCTTTCTCGAAAACTGCGCTGGCTGCCTCGAAAAACATGCCCAGCAACCTTGGAAATCGAGCCCTTTGTTGCTGTACTTTTCCTCAAAAACCGTGTTGCCTTTCTCCTCGAAAAACGTGCCACAAAACAGTTGTATGGACTGTTGTCTCGGTTTTCGTGCTACTGTACGGCCTTGCTGCCTCGATATTCATGCAGCCTCTTGCTGCCTCAAAAACCGTGCCCTCCTTGCTGCTGTATGGATTTGCCGAGTTTTCCTCTCTTTCACCTTCTCAAGCTCTCTTCAGAAAAAAAATCTCCAGCTCTCCTTCTCCTCCTCTCTCAATCTGCTCATGAAAGAATGAATGACCTTTTCCCTCCTTTTCCTCCTTTAACCTAACCCTAAGTGACTTTTGGGGAATCCCTAAATCCAATGGCTGAAATAGATTGAGATCTAGAGCTGAGATTAAATGCTCATTTAAATCTCACTTTCTATTTTTTAATTCACCCCACTTTAATAAAGACCCACTTAGTCATTTATTTCCAAAGTCACTTTTCCTTTCTAATTTTACCTTGACTTTATTAAAGTCACTTTAAAATTAGACTTTAGTAACTTTATCACTTAAAGTCACTTTAAAATTAGACTTTAGTAACTTTATCACTTAAAGTCACTTTTAAATTAGATTTCACTTTATAAAAATTATAAAGTCACTTTAGGAGAAAAATTAAATTCTTTTGGACACTTTTCCCTAGGCCAAAGATCAAAGCCTTAGGGAACCACCTGTCCTCCGGTACCAAATTTCAACACTCCCTCTTATCGAGGAAGGTGTTCCTCACCACACCCATCTTGTCTCTGAAGTAGACATGCTTGCCCCGTGGTAAGGCTTTGGTAAGAATATCTGCAACCTGCTCATCAGTGGGAATATACTCAAGCTTCACAGCTCCTTTCTGAACATAGTCTCTGATGAAATGATATTTGATCCCGATATGCTTTGACCTGTCATGAAATACTGGATTCTCCGTGAGTTTAATGCAACTCTGATTATCACAGTAGATCACTGAAGGTCTCAACGGTTGACCAAATAAGCCAAACAACATCTTGCGAAGCCAGATGGCCTCACAACTAGCTAGACTGGCTGCCATATACTCTACTTCCACTGAACTCAATGCTACTGACTGCTGCTTCCGGCTGAACCATGACACCACTGCCGAACCCAACCCAAAACAGCACCCTGAAGTGCTCTTCCTATCAGAAGCACAGCCTGCCCAATCAGAATCAGTGTAACCTGCCAATCTCACTCCATCCCCCTGCCTGTAGTCCAGACCATAATCCACTGTCCCCTGCAAGTACCGCAAAATGTGTTTTGCAGCCACCCAGTGAACCTTCCTAGGCTCACACATAAACTGACTCATCGTGTTGACTGCAAAACAAATATCTGGTCTAGTGTTCACTGTTGACCAAATACATCAAGGAACCAATCAGCTGTCTGTACAATGTGGGATCCACCAACTCGGAATCCGAAGCATGAAGCTTCTTCCAGTTGGTGATCATCGGTGTTGACATGGGTTTACAATCCTCCATGTGGAATCTGCCAAGGATATCCACAATATACTTCCCCTGCCCCAGGAAGAAATGCCCCTCCTCCTGCCACACCTCCAAACCCAAAATGTAATGCATCAAGCCGATGTCCTTCATCTCAAACTCCACCGCAAGATCTCTCTTGCAGTGCTCTATGAGTTTCTTTGCACCTGTAATGACTAAGTCATCCACATACAGCACCAGAATGAGAGGCTCCTCACCTATCACAATATAGTAAAGGTTCGGATCTGCCTCACTCTTTGTGAAACCCATCTCCTGCAAGTATGTATCTATCTTGGAGTACCAAGCTCTGGGAGCTTGCTTCAGGCCATAGAGGGCCTTCTTCAGTTTGCACACATGGGACTCCTTCCCATGCACCTCAAAGCCCTGTGGCTGCTCAATGTACACCTCCTCCTGTATGAAGCCATTGAGAAATGCGGTCTTCACATCCATATGGTGGATCTTCCAACCCATCTCTGCTGCTATCGATATAATGGAGCGGATCGAAGTATATCGAGCCACGGGAGCGAAGGTCTCCTCATAATCAACTCCCTCTACCGGGGAGAACCCTCTAGCCACAAACCTCGCTTTGAATTTCTCAATGCTGCCATCTGCAGCATGCTTTACCTTGTAAAGCCATCTGGAAGTAACCACGGATTTGCCCTCAGGCCTAGGCACCACCTCCCAAACATCATTCTTCATGATAGAAGAATACTCCTCTTGCATGGCCTCTCTCCAGACCTGCTGGCTAGCTGCCTCCTCATAGCTAGAAGGCTCAGAGTCAAGGATGTTGGTAGCCATTGCCATATAGCTACAAAACCTCTCAGGTGGTCTGCTCTCTCTGACCGGCCTCTTAGGCGCAGCAACAGATGTGGCCTCTGTCAAGGTGTCCTGAAGCCACTTGGGCTTCCTCTTCCCTAAGCATACTTCTCCCATTGGAGAATGAAACTCCTCCTCATCATCATCATCAGGAGCCTAAACTCCTGATTGTCTATCTGCTGTCCTCCTACCTGCACCTGAACCTGTAGAAGCGGAGGTACCGTGTGAACTGTCCATCAGTGGACTCCCTAGTGAACTACTCTGTGGACTGCTCTGCATGCTGCCCAAAGCACCACCCCTCTGACTGTGTGAGCCACTTCTCATTGACGGACCTGACATCGTCATAGATGTACCTCCGGATCCTCCTGATCCCTGCCCACTGGATCCCTGTGACTGACTCAGTTGCTGCTGAGGGTCTGGCTAATCCAGATACTCTAACTCCCGTGACCTCCTAAAGGCCCTATCCTCCTCGAACTTCACATCCCGCCTGACAACAACTTTCCTCTGTGCAGGAATGTAAATCCGAAAGGCCTTTGAGGTCTCATTGTAGCCCACAAAGATACCCTTCTCTGCGGTGGGCTCTAGTTTGGTCCTCTTCTCCTTGGGTATGTAGGAGTATGTAATACACCCAAAGATACGAAGATGACCAATATCAGGCTTCTTCCCAGAAAAAGCCTCCTCTGGAGTCATATGCCCCAAGGCACGATGCAGATTCCTGTTCTGCAAATAAATAGCAGTGTTGCAGGCCTCTGCCCACAAAAACAATGGCAACCCCCGATCATGTAACATGGCTTTGGCAGCCCCTCCGATGGATCTGTTCTTCCTCTCCGCAACCCCGTTTTGCTGGGGGTTGTAAGGAACAGTGAACTCCCTCCTAATGCCTGCCTCCGCACAATAGTCAACAAACTCTCCAAGGGTGTACTCTCCTCCATTGTTCGACCTCAGGGACTTGATCTTCCGACCTGTCTGTGTCTCCACAAGAGCTCTGAACTCCTGAAACCGCTTGAAGACCTCACTCTTGGTCTTCAAGAAATAAATCCAGGTCCTTCTGGAGTGATCATCAATGAATAACACATAGTACTCATATCCACTCAAGGAAACATGAGACATCCGACCGCTCACATCGGAATGAATCAAATCAAGTATCCCAGTCGCTCTGCTGTCACTGCTGGGAAAAGGGGATTTGGCAAACTTGCCCATCGCACATCCTCTGCAAGTATCGAAGTGATCAGTACTGAAATCTGGCACACCTGTAGTGATCTCCCGCAAGGTCCTCAAGGCTCCATGATACATATGCCCCATCCTGCAGTGCCAAATCTCACACAGCTCAGAACTGCTAGCTCTGCTGTCGGTACTACTGCTCAATGCCAAAAGGGGCTGGAATGCAAACTTGTACACCTTTGCATGGCGTACACCTATCACTCTAGCTGACTCTGCTGGAGTACCCCTGGGATATATCAGCACCTGTCCTCCCCTGAACAGTATCTCATATCCTCTATCCTCCAAAGCTGAGACGGATATGAGGTTCTTCCTCATCCCTGGCACATAAAGAACATCTGACACCTTCAAGGGAGGTTTGGGTTCCCTATGAAATGTTAGTGTTCCCACACCGACTGCTCTAACAACTCTGTCATCACCGAGTACTACCTCTATATCAGTGCCACTCTCTGAAAGCTCTGAGAAGTACTCACGGACTCCTGTCATATGATGTGAAGCCCCACTGTCCACATACCAGATATCCGAAGATGCTTCGCTAGTCGAGGGAAATGCATGCTCCCTCTGAACCTCTGTGGCAGGTAATCCTGCACTAGAGGACTCACACGCAATGAACGCAAACTCCCGGTCAAAGCGATCTGCAAAGTCCTCAACCTCTGCTGATGCTGCCATGCTCTGGTTCTTCCCCTTCTTCTTCTTCTTCTCCGGACACACAACTGCATAGTGTCCCATCTTCAGACAATTCCAACACTTCACCTTGGAATAGTCCTTCTATGTGTTACCCTGTTTACCTTTACCTTTGCCTTTGCCCCCACCATTGCTTGTGGAAGCTTGCTTCTTTCCTTTGCCTTTCTTGCCTCCTGCCAACAGTGCTACATCCTCATCCTGCTCAACTGGCTTGGCTGCCCCAAGCTGACCTTTCCTGATCTCTGTCTGAATGCAATCATCCCAAAATCTCTCCCATGTGGGAAGGGTCTCACGTGCACAAACCCCATCAGCAAAGTTCATCCATGAACTAGGGAGGCCATTCACTGCTATCCGCACCAACTCAGTGGGTTGAATGACCTCTCCAATTGCTGCCAACTCATCTCTCACATTAGTAATCTTTGTGAGATATCCAGCTGCACTATCAGTCTTACCCATCTTAATGGTTTTCATCTTCTCCTTCAGGACCATTTTCCGGTTTTCATTGGTACTTTGGTAGAGATTGGACAATGTTGTCCACATCTCATGAGAATTTCTCTTTCCACTCACATGAGGAATGCAATGGTCTTTGATTCTGTCTAGAATCAGTGTCTTACCCTTGTTGTTCTTCCTATTATATGCTGCCAACTAAGTAGCATCAGTAGGCACATTAATAGGTTGTTGTGTGGTATGAACCATGATATCCCAGACTTCTTCCTCCTCAACGATAATCTACATTCTCTCTTTCCAAACGTTGTAATTGGTATGCCCATCCAACCTATCCTCCACCCTCAATCCCAATGACATCCTGCTGTCCTAAAACTGAAAATAGCACTGCTGTAGTAAAGATAAAAAATTATGTTTGTGAAAAAATCAGCAGGCTGTATTTTTCTCCTTGCTGTCCCAAACTGCACTTTCAGCACTCAAGGTTTGATACCATGTAGAAATTTCCTCTTTCCCACCCCAGTTTTCAGTTTCACCTTATTTCTCCAAATAGTTAAATGCCCTTTCCCATATCCTTACATTCAACAACCTGGAAAATAAATTTTTGCTGAAAACACAAATTCTGGAAAATTTACAGAATGCTGGAAAATGCAGAAATAAAAATCAGCAAGCTTAAAACAACCATTCACACATTTTAACACAGATATTTTTGGTCAAGGTGACCCTGGAAAAACCCCCTACAACTCTTGGGGAAAACCAGTTTGAAAGCTCCTTCTTATTTCTGGAAAATGCTTTTACAGAGAGGTGAAATATACAGGAAAAATTCCAGCGAATTAATTACAGACTTATCTGGTTTTCCGTGCTTGCCTCTGCCTTGGAAAACGTGCCAAAACAGCAAAATAGTCAAAACAGAAATTTATTACAGCACACTGCCTTTCTCGAATTCTGTGCTGGTTGCCTTGAAAAATGTGCCTAGCAACCTTGGAAATCGAGCCCTTTGTTGCTGTACTTTTCCTCAAAAACCGTGTTGCCTTTCTCCTCGAAAAATGTGCCACAAAACAGCTGTACGGACTGCTGTTTCGGTTTTCGTGCTGCTGTACGGCCTTGCTGCCTTGATATTTGTGCAGCCTCTTGCTGCCTCGAAAACCGTGCCCTCGTTGCTGTACGGATTTGCTGAGTTTGCCTCTCCTTCACCTTCTCAAGCTCTCTTCAGAAAAAAAGTCTCCAGCTCTCCTTCTCCTCCTCTCTCAATCTGCTCATGAAAGAATGAATGACCTTTTCCCTCCTTTTCCTCCTTTAACCTAACTCTAAGTGACTTTTGGGGAATCCCTAAATCCAATGGCTGAAATAGATTGAGATCTAGGGCTGAGATTAAATGCTCATTTAAATCTCACTTTCTATTTTTTAATTCACCACACTTTAATAAAGACCCACTTAGTCATTTATTTCCAAAGTCACTTTTCCTTTCTAATTTTACATTGACTTTATTAAAGTCACTTTAAAATTAGACTTTAATAACTTTATCACTTAAAGTCACTTTTAAATTAGACTTTAGTAACTTTATCACTTAAAGTCACTTTTAAATTAGATTTGACTTTATAAAAATTATAAAGTCACTTTAGGAGAAAAATTAAATTTTTTTGGACACTTTTCCCTAGGCCAAAGATCAAAGCCTTAGGGAACCACCTGTCCTCCGGTAACCAAATTTCAACATTGGAGAGGGTTTTTCTTTACTTCCCATTTGTTTAAGAATGTTTCATGGAAGGCTTGTAGATCACGGATACTATGGGGGGTTAAACCTTTGAACCATTTCCTCACTTCTCCCCCTAAGCTCTGAGCAAATAACCTAAGTTTGATCGAATCATCATCAAATTTATTTCTGTCAAAGTAATCATTCATCTTATCCACATGTTGTGATGCAGTTGTAGCATTGTTAGCATCATATAATGGAATTTTGACCTGATAGTCCTGTGGAAGATTGACTAGTGGTACAGGAAGGACTAGGGGAGCATACCATGCGGCCATGGCAGGAAGTGGAGGTGGATTTACAAGAGGGACAGTGGGCTGAAGTGGAGTGGTTTGAACAGTGGATGAAGGGTGAGCAGAAATGGATGGATCAGGGATAGAATGTTGAGTTGATCTTGGATGAGGGGCACATAAGTTGTGAAGAAAATGCAAATCAGGAGGTGTTGTTTCTCTACTACCAAGAGGTTCACTTGTTTGTGGGGATGATAGTGAAGACTCAGAATCTAACTGATCTAAATCACCAAGAGACCTAGTTCTAAATGGATTTACTAAGTCAACCTGAGATTGTTGCAGAGCTGAAAAATTTTTAGGGACAGAATTGGCTCTCAAGGGTGATCTGAAAACGGTTGACAAATTTATCTTAGGAGACTTCCTAAGGATACTTTCTGGGTTATCAACTATCTCAGGTGGATCAGGGTCAGGATAGGCTCTAGTGTGAATCTTTCTAGAAGCCACTATGCTGTGTTTTTGAGACCCAAAATAAACAAGACAAGTTCAACCAGGTATAACAATCTTTAAGAGGTTAACTAGTCTGTTTTGGAAAGATTTCAGTCCTGCAGTCTTGTGACTGAGTTTGAAAGGTGTTACAATGATAAGGGTTCTTCCCAGTGGAGTCTTAAGGTCTGTTCAGGATTGTGGAGTCGCCAAGTGGAAGTTTTTAGCTTTTTTTAGAGGTAAAAGGTCTTATGGTCCACCACCATGTTTATTGAATACCAATCTAACCAGAGATTCTGGGTTCGGTCCCCAGTGGAGTCGCCAGAAATGTTAGGAATCTGTAATTTTAGCAGATTGGTAAGACTAAAACTGCAGAAGCAACATTATTTCAACCAACTTTGGGATTCTAGGATCTAGCCCTCTTGAATCCAGAGAGGGATCTCTCTATGAATGAGTTTAAAGATGTGATCTTTAATAGCTGAAATTGTGATATTAGGCTAGTTATGAAGAGCTTGGGTTTTGTTTGTTTTGGTTGGGCAAGGACATGATGAAGGCGAAGGCAGTTTCAAAATGAAAGGTGAAGGGGTTTGCAAGTGAAGGAATGATTTGGCTGACAGAAAGGCAAAGATAGTTTTAACCCATTGGGCTTTGGAGTCATAGGAGGATTTTAATTGGACAGCAAGGTTCAAGCAGGATCCATGGGGCAAGTCACTTATGTCAAAGGATCTCTTAAGGTGATTTTATGGAATGAAACAGATAGGAAATGAAGAACAAACGAATGAAGGTATAGTGAAACAGCCTAAGATCAAATAAGTTCTTTAAACTATATTGCTTCAGCATGTACTTAAAGAAAAACATGAGAATATTCTGAGATCAGGTTAATACCTTTAAACTAGCCTGCTTTGAAGTTCTTTCAGTTAGAAAACATTAAACAACAGTTGAAAAGCTTAAGATCAGGTAAGTACCTTTAAACTACCCTGCTTTCAGCATTTTCAATAAGAAAAAACATAAAAGTATTCTGAGATCAGGTTAATACCTTTAAACTAGCCTGCTTTGAAGTACTTTCAGTTAGGAAACATTAAACAACAGTTGAAAAGCTTAAGATCAGGTAAGTACCTTTAAACTACCCTGCTTTCAGCATATTCAATAAGGAAAACATAGATAACAGTGACAGAGAGCAATTTAGATCAGGCAAGTGCCTTTAAACCGACCTGCATTGATGTACTCTTCAAAGAGAACGTTCAAATGAAGAAAACATAGACAATAAAGCTTTCAGTAAGAGTAGGGTACTGTTGAAAGTAAATCCTAGCTCTATGTTTGCTGCTCTTTATCAGAGAAAGTGAACAGAGTGGAAACATTAAGCAAAATAACAATTGACAGTGAGAAACACATCACCATTGACACAAATCAGGATCCCATAAATCAGCAACTTGTATTAGATGTTCAAACCAGTTACAATCAGCAAGCCCGGTGGGTCTCTACAACTTCAAACTTCCCATATCAGCTTATATATCTTTGAATTGCAAACAGGGCATCAATAGCTTCAAAATAACTATTACATACATTCAGATGTCCAGAGACCAACATTTGCTCATCTTCTACAGAAGTATTTATAGAAGAATGAAGAGGTGGGGAGATTTCCCAGCGGTCAAGTATCATTAATTATGTAATCAATGCAATTCCTGGCCTTTGGGAACCAGGCAAGGCATAAGGCGGGAATGTAATCATTTATAACTTTGCTTCATAACTCTGTTTGTGCCTTTCGAGGCCTAATGATTGAAAAGATCTACTTCTGGACTGTTCTTTAACCTTTAAAATAGTTTTGCCGATAATTTGGAGATAAGACCCTTGATTAGTATTATTTGTTCGGCAGCCTTTGATTTTCTGTGAGGCTGTAGGTGGTTGATCAATAAATTCAGCTTCTGATTGAATATTTTGAGGCACAGGTGGCGCCGTGGTAGTTAGAGGGATCAATTTGCCTCAATTTGTGGCGGTGGAGGGTTTCTGTCGGTGAAACCCTTTAGATTTGTTTTAAACTCTGTTTTAAATCAGGGATTAGGTTTTTAATGATCATCCTTAGCCATAATCCCCCCCAAAACAGTCCATTAATCCTCTGCTCTGGTTCATTTTGGTCTTCGGCACTGATACTCTTTGACTGTGCCAATTCATGGCTTTCTTGCTGATGTGCACGGCTGCGCAGGGTTTATAAAGCACCCATGCCTGAGGAAACACTGAGGAAACGGGTATTTCCACCCTGTGGATGATTTCCTTTGACGAATCGAAAACGGGAGGGTCGTCACCCTTTGCCTCTGAATCTTCTTTGAAAATCGCGAGAAAATGATTTAAAACCCTGCAAAATACAAACTATTATAAAATCCTGCTTTTATAGGTTAACTGCATCGGAAGGCGTGTGAAGACAGCGAGGCCGTTGGATGGCATCATTCAACAGTCAGGATTGATCAGGAGAGATCGTAGAACGGGCGAAAGAAAAATTAAATCCGAGCCGTCGATCGTGCAGAGATCGACAGTCGAGATTGAACGAGGAGGCAGAGGAGTAGGATGAATCTAAGCCGTTGATCGCGCAGAGATCGACGGTTGGGAGTGGAGGTGTGAAAGTCAAACGGAGAGGTCGGCAATGAATTGTGGGACGTTGATCTGCAGATTAGATCGACGGTAGAGATGTCGTTGCCGCATGTACGATAGCCCGGTTATTGTGTGTGCATCTTCGTTAACCATCGGGCAGCTTCGGCAAGCAATCACTGTTGGATGAGTGGGGCCAGATCGGACGGCGCACAGCAATATCACTGGGCGTCCTGGTCCGAACGATAATGCGCGATGGACGGTGGTTTCCGGAACAGTGTCCAGGACACGTGTCACGCGATGTATGGAATTACTGGCGATCAGGAAAAAACTGTCGTCCGCCAAAGAGCGGTGCGATAAAAACTACGCGGTTTTGGGCAACGGCGCCTGGCTGACGGGGTCAAGCGCCAAAGGCGGGCCCACAGATATGTATAAAATGCGATGCGATCGGGGATTTATAATACAAGCATGATCGCATCGCAATTTTTTTTTTAAATATGTGAAACAACTTTGTGCGCTGGGTTTTTGCGATGCGATCGGGAAGGTTTGTATAAAAAGAGTTTATCGCATCGCAAGTTTTAAAAGGAACACAAGACTTGCGCACTTTGAATTTGTGCGATGCGATGAGCGCCAGGAGGGGTTAGCGCTTGGTCTTTGCAACATGGGCACCTGGTGGGGAAGTGGTTGAGACTTGGCCAAAGGGGCTTAAACCCTTAACAAGAAATGGGTTTTTTCATTGATTTTCAATGGTTTTGAAGGGTTTTAGGGGTTTCGATATGGAAAAGGAGGAGTCTTTGAACCTTAGAAAATGGATTTTCATGAATGAAAGAAGAGAACTCATGAAAAAATAGATTTTTATGGAGAAGAAGGGAAACAAATGAAGGTTAGTTTTGAGTGGGAGAAGGGGAAAATGATGGCTTTGCAGCAGTATTTTGGCTAGGAAAACAGCAGGATTTCTGAGTATTGAAGGGAAACAGTGATGAAGATCTTTAGACATGGGCATGAGAGCTTCCAGAGGCTTCAAGAGACAACATTTTAGCACTAAAACTGTCTCTTGGAGGCTGAACAAATGTTTTGGCCACCTTTTGATAGAACAAATTTTATAGGTGGCCAACATGTTGAAAAGTGTAACTAGGTTCAGTCTTCATAATGACATATGTAAATGTGATTTTATCAATGTGGAAAAAGTCAGAGTCGGGATTAAATCGGCAAGGGTAAAAAAGTTGAAAAAGTCGGCAAAGTCAGGACTTTTTCGAAAAAGTCGGCAAAATTAAAAAAATACAAAATTATTCAAAAATTTTCAATTTTTTTAGCATCTAAAGTATCCACAACATCAAATAAATGCATTTCCACATAAACATGTAAAGAAAGCTAATATATAATATGTATATGAAGTCTAGTGCTACATCACATATCAAAATAGTGAATCGAGTCCTGAATCTTGAGTCTTAGTCTCAAGAGTCAAAATATCAACAAAAAATATAATAATGTATATCATGAGTCATCTCCATGTCATAAAGTAAGTCACTAAGATGAAGATCCCCTGCCCCTTTTACGGGAATAGGGAATGGCTTTGCCTTTTCCTCTAGAGGAAGAAGGTTCTGCCCCTCGGGATACAGATGGACCCAGTCGTCCTCTAGAAGCAAAAAAAATAGGTGGCCTCTGTGCTCTGCCACTGACGCTGCCACTGCTACTGCCCATCCTAGATGGTGTCACCTCCTCCTCCACATCCTCCTCCTGCTCTGCCTCTTGACTCTGCTCCTCCTCTACCACTGGCTCCTCCTGCTGTGCATCTGCTTCCTCCTCTAGCACTAATGCCTCTGGATCCACATCTAACCAATCAGGGGTCGATTCCATGACTGGCCTCTCAGTCTCGACCCTCCATGCAGCAGTGGTATCGATATTGTCCAATGAAATGGCATCCATATCAGGAGTTTTCTGAATTTGTCTCATCTACAATCGAATATTGTAGTAGACATACACCATGTCATTGAGACGTTGGGATTCCAATCTGTAAAAGGGTCATAGATTATAAATTAGTACTTGGAAAATTTATATAGTAAAAATAATCAAATTATTTCAAAAATTTAATTTGAAATTTTTTTACCTGTTGCGCTTTTTGCTATGTATTTTGTCAAAAACACTCCAATTGCGCTCACACCCAGAGGAACTGCATGTCTGGCTGAGCACTCGGATGGCAAGCTTTTGGAGATGGGGTACTCTACCACCATAGCTTGTCCACCAAGCATCTACAAGTTAAAATAAAAATGAGAAGCAAAAATTATGAAGAGACAATGAATTATTAAATTTGAAAGTTGAAAGTTGAAAGTTGAAACAAACTGAAGCTTACCTGGCATTTTGGTCGTCCTAATCTTAATAGCCATGGTAAAACCAAATGTGCCACCAGCCATCCTATATATTTCCATTTCTTTGGAAATTTCTTCATGTTCTTGCTCAGATACCACCATCCTCTCAACACATGTGAAGAATCCATCCATCACCTCGGCATCAAATTTGAAACCACAGGAGTAAGAAAATGCGGGGTTGAAGTAGATACCTGCAGCATGAATGGGGCGACGGAGGGTATTGTTCCATCGGTCATCAATCACTCTCCATATGACCTGTTGTTTCTCTAACCCCTCATCTCCCTTATCTTCATAATAAGCACGAATGGCTTCTTTGGCTCTATCCATGGCCTCATACAAGTAGCCCATTGCGGGCTTCTCTCCATCAACCAACCGAAGATCCCTTACCAAAGGTTTTGAAATGGCACACACCTCCTCTACTCCTGCCCAAAACCCCTGATCATATGAAACAAGTCTGCATATGCCCTCTCCCTCTGGTTTGCGGCTAATAGATAACTCACGCCAATCCTGTGAAAGAAACATACTCTTCACGTCCCACATAGAATTCAACAGAGACTGAAGAGATGTGAAAGTAGTGGCAAAGCGTGTTATCGCAGGATTCACCAACTCTTTGTTGTTGGTGAATCTTCTCATCAAGCTAAGCACAGATGCATGATTGTAAATAAATTTTGTTATGCTCTTGGATGATTCAACAATATGTCTCACCATAGGAATCTTACCTATATCCTCCAACATCAAGTCAATACAATGAGCAGCACAAGGTGTCCAAAACAGGGTAGGATACCTCTCCATTAGCAACCTGCCAGCTGCAACATAATTTGCAGCGTTGTCCGTTATGACTTGGACAACATTCTGTGGGCCTATTTCTTGAATGAAGATGTCCAACAACTCACATAATAAACGCACATCTTTAATGTGTGCAGATGCGTCAACAGATTTCATAAACATTGTCCCCTTCGGACAATTAACCAAGAAGTTAAGAAGGGTCCTACCCTTCTGGTCAGTCCAACCATCTGACATGACTGTGCATCCAGTGTGTTCCCAAGATGCCCTAAACTCCTCCAGTCTAGTAGTGCAATCATTCTTTTCCTCTTGAAGAAGAGGCCCTCTCAACTGTGCAAAGGTAGGGGCTTTGTACCCCGGGCCAACGACAGCAACAGCATCAAACATAGGTTGGTAGAATGGGTTTGTCTTGGCAATGTTGAAAGGAACATCACTCCATAGAAGACATCTACTCACCAACCTGTCAGCTTCTGCCTTTTCCTTTTTTTTAATTGCTGATTTGATGCCAGGTTGTGCACCAAGTGTCGTTCTAGGGACAAAAAAGGATGAAAAAGCTGAGGGGTTGGAACTGGAAGGTAATGCTGAACCAGAAGAAGCACTCTCACTTACCCCCTGTGTTGAGCTCCCTACAAGTTGCCTTTTTATTACTGCCCTGGTGTCTTTGCCATCTTCTTTTTCCATCAAGGCTTTAATGGCCTGTCGGATCATTTCTGGACCCGGATTTGGGCAAAGTTCTACATTTTGCCCTGGAATTTGCCCTATATGGCATTTTAATCTGGCGATACCCCCCGACATATGCTTTCCACACAACTTGCAAGACAAATACATTCTATTGAGTCCTCCAGTTTCGGGTATAGAATCAGGTTCACCATACTGCCAGAAAGGATCCAAATTCCTTGGCATTTTGTTTGAAACTTTTTGATGTTTGAACCTGGGCACAAAACAAAAATTAAAAAAAAAAAAAAAATTGCCCATCACATAAATTAAAATCACTAAATAGTAAACAAGGGTTAGAATTTTTTTTATTTGAATTTTGATTCTTGAAAGTTGAACTGTTGAAATTTTAAAATTTAATTCAATCTAGGATTCAACTTAGAATTTTAGAACTTCTAAGTCTTGACTCGGTTACAAACTTACAAGATGAATTTAATTAAATTAATTTTAAATTTTAATATTTATTATGTTGGTTCAGGTTGCAGGTTGAAGGAAACAGATAGGCAGGTTGAAGGAAACAGGTTCTTATTTTAGATGAGGCAGATAGGCTATTGGATATGGGTTTTCAGAAACAGTTGTCATCCATTATAGGCCATTTACCAAAGCAACAGCGGATAGGACTTTTTTCTGCTACCCAAGTCCCAAACTGAGGCAGTTGAAGAGCTTTCAAGAGCTGGGCTTAGGAACCCAGTGAGGGTTGAAGTCAGAGTAGAAGCAAAATCTAAGATTCGATCATCCACTATGACTGATATGGCTTGCTCGAGGACTGATATGGCTTGCATATGACTGATATATTTTATTCTGATATGGCTTGCATATGACTGATATGGCTTGCTCGAGGACTGATATGGCTTGCATATGACTAATAGTCATTTTATTCTGAAGCAATTATTAATAATTATGCAATATTTTTGTTACAAACTTATTTTTCTATAGACATAGGTCAGTCCTTGATATATTTTAAATTTTATTCATCATGATTTCTTTTGAACAGTTGCTTTACATATTCAACGTGATCTCTACTTTATTAAATATCGATGAATGCTTATTTGCTAGTATGGTATTTGTTTAAACTTTATAGTGCGCCTAGTATGTTTGGTAACTGGTTCATTAGGGTCTGCGACTCTGCACTCGTTGAATGTAGATGACTCATTGCATGATGGTGAAAGGGGACCAACAATAGTGGCCTGCACACTCCAACAGAAATCGATTATGAAGATGGCAAATGTTTTTAACTTACCTAGCGGCAGCAGCAAACCCTGGCGGCACCTCCCAATCTGCAAGCTCGAGCTGCAGTGTTGAAACTTGAATGATGAATCTTCAGCTCCCTCCCAACGCAAAGTTGCAACTTGCAATCCGTGAATAAAATGTTAACAGTTAAACCCTCTGTTGGACTGTCGAGTCTCCACAGCAACTGCTCCACTGTTAAACGCGACGCGAGCGGGCGGACAAACAAATCAAAATAACACATAAAAATCGAAATTTCCGCCTCTTATAATCACTTTCACGACTTTTTCGATAGAATCGGGATAATAACGATTTTATCGGGACTTTTTCAAATTTTAAAAAATCGGGAAAAAGTCGGCCGATTTTATCGGCGTCTTGAAAAAATCGGGATTTTTTGAAAAAGTCTCGATTTTTTCCCGACTTTTTCCACACTGGATTTTATTGATGTAAAGAAAAATAAAAATTAATTTTGTAATGCTTGTCTCATGGGTTTCATGGGCAAGAAATTTTATTTTTAGTAATGGCTCCCATTATGAGCCTTTAGGATCAGTCATAAAGTCAAAGAGAGTCAATGTCATGTATGAAGGACCCTTCTTGGGCATTATTCATTTGTATATGAGTCAATAAAAGTGCCAAGCAATCCTCCAAGACAAGCACAAGAATCCCCCTTCATGTCGGTTGGCTTCAAAAGGATAATAAAATCTTCATGAAAGGACACGTCAGTTCACCTCTTGTCATGCGGCTAATTAAGGATGTGCAACAACTATAAATAGGGCAGCTCGACCCTATTTCAGAGATAGAATTTCAGAGAATTTCAGCTATCACAGTATGAAGAAAAAGGATGTGAAGTACAGTGAGGGAGCTTTAAAGGTCAGCAAAAGGATAAGAAGGAAAGAAAGGTTCTAAACTCCAGCTTTTGGATCTGTTTTAGGGTAATCTCTTTGTCACAGGTGTGAAGGACGAAGAGAAGGTTGTCACAGGTGTGAAGGACGAAAAGAAGTTTGTTATTAGAAGTCTGTCACAACAGTAAGGAAGAAATTTCTTGCAGCAGTAGGGAGCTGAAGTGGAAGAAGGTCGAAAGTTAATATATTGCAGTAGTGAAGGTTGAGGAAAGAAGTCTGTTGCAGCAATGGTGCAGTCCTCCTAGGAAGCTGAAGTGGAAGAAGGCCTAAAGTCGAGAAGGAGGAAGGAGCAGAAGGTTGACTACCATTGACTAAGGATATTGTGTCTTGGTCTTGGAGTGACAGATAGGTTGAGGGTCTTGGTATTGGTACTCGTCAATTGGAATCTCTATATTTTGTGTCACTTGTCTCTTTATGGTTCATGCATTGGTAGTTGTTTGATGAAGAAGAACACTAATAACCTGAGTAAAGAAGATCCTAATCTAAAGAAGTAAAAAGCACTCACAAGCAGTTACTAATAGAAGATAAATCACATAATTACTATGCCCTAGATTTCTCAACAGACTTAACCATCAAGGCCCAAGGGTCCAATTTTTCTTGAAATATACAATATTCCCTTGGTGGAGGACCTTTAAAAATTCTCTTTTAAGACCCGCGAATTTTCCATTTGGAGAATTTATTTTCCTAAGACAATTTAAATTTGACTCTAATCAATTAATTTTCTAACTTAGGATTTAATTTTATTTTCCCAAAAAAATTAATTAATTTACACTAGGGGATTTAATTAATTTACACAATAATAAGAATTAATTCTAGTTATCGCAATATGATTTCAGACTTGAAATTTTCACACCCCTAGGCTTGGTATGCTAGGACTAATTGATATCTAATGCATACCCCGACCTCTCTTCATGGTTGAAGGCATGTCTCTGATATTTGCTTTTACAAGCTAATAATTTATTTCTGACAAGATCAGATCATCTTCGTGTTCAGTGCCAGATGGAATTGACCTCTGAGCCTAAGTGATATGTTGGAAAGTGTAACCAGGTTCAGTCTTCATAATGACTAGTAATTATGAATTTATGAAATGAAGAAGACAAAGATAATAAAATGTATTTTGTAGTGCTTACGTCATGGGTTTCATGAGCAAGGAAGTTTTTATTATAGGTCAAAGACTTCTTCTTGATGTTTTTAGGGGTTTGTCATCTTGTCATAAATATATGTAATTAAAGAGACGTGTATATGAAGAAGTGTTACACTTGTGAAGGACAATATTGATGTAAATAATATGCTCCAAGACCTTGTCTAAATGCTCCTTGTAAGTCTACTCAAATATGGAAGATACACCTCTGTGACAAGTCGGCCTTCCAGCAGAGATCATGTCGGCCTAGGATAGGAGAGACAGTCCCTATAAAAGAGTGAACTGCAGCCTCATTACACCAAAAAGTTTTCGGATAAGGTCTGCAACAAGAACTGCGAGAAAGGTTCCAAGTTTAATGCGAAGAAAGGTGGCAGTATAGCGAAGGAAGAAAGGATCTCTTGTATACCTATTTTGGGTACAAGTCTGATATAGAATTCCGAATTGCAGTGCGAAGAAAATAAGGAAGATGTTGCAGAAGAAAGAGCTACTAGGATATGCGAAGAAGAGGTCAAGATCTCAGTCATATTAGTCTGCAATCTAGTGCGTGAAGGAGATCACAATCAGTACAAGGGTAAGGTTGTACAAGCCTCGATCTAGGGCTTATCTTAGAAGTATATACAGCGTGAAGAAGGGTTGCTACAGCAAAGAAGTGCTAATTTTTGTAGCATCCGAAAGTGTTCCAAGCCTCAAACTTTGCAAGGAGGCTTGGACAGCAGCATTCCAAAGAACCCAGACAGAAACCATTTGTGGAAATTCCACTCAGTTCATGACTTATTAAAATAATTAAGTATTTTAATGAAGACCCTAAGTCTAAATTTAGGGAAATGAAATAATTAAAAGTTATTAAAAAGTCAGAGTGTGAATCTTCTAGAAAACAAAGATCAAGTCAAGCTTTAATCTTAGCCATTAATTAAACTTCTAATCTAGGCCATTGGTTCTCCAATGAGAAGATTATAAAAGAAGGCTTGAGGATCATGTGGAAGACAAGTCGGACATACACTCAGTACCCGAAGGAGATCGATTCTAAAGTAAGAGAATTTGATTTTAGTGGGAGAGTTGCAGGGCAAAGATTTTGCAGAAGCAGAAGGAGGGAGTCAGAAGTGATCGAGGTCAGGGACAGAGGGAAGCAGTGGGCCACTGGAGGCAACTCTGGGCTGCAACACAAAGAACCCACGCAGACTTACGCAGTCCAGCGCTGGGACTGCGCAGAGAAACACGCAGACAGGCACAGGAGATAGCAGAGGCTGATCAGGATCTCAGAGATTTGTCAGAAGGAGCCGGGAATTTGGTCTCAAGTGTTTCAAATTTTATTTGCCAGTATTTTTTCCTTATAAAGAAATCATTTGTTGAAGAATTAATAAAACCCTCATCTACTGGACCGGTTTTCCCGCATTGGGTTTTTCCGGGGACAATTGTCCAAAAATAATTGTGTACATGTGATTGATTATTGTGCCTATGTCCTTTACTGTTCATTTCTTTGTATATGTATTTGTGAATGTTGCAGTAGTATTTATTTCGATATTTGCCAGAAGATTTTTGAAAATAACTTATTGAAATAATAAGTAGGAGGAATGAATCTACCACTGCAACTATATAGTTTTCAGATTGAAAATTTCACATGGTATCAGAGCCAGAGATCAGTAACAGAAACGGAGAATCGACTAGTGAATAGAAGTCTACCGTTGCAGCAGCAACGCAGAAGAGTTCACACAGTTCTCCAGCAAGGGAAACAAGCATGATAGAACAGATGGATCACGATGTCTCTGTTTTGGCATCCAGACTTGAAGAAGAATTTGCTTGCATATCAAGCACTGCTTCTTCTGATGTCTAGTATGACAATGGAGACTCTACTCACATGACTGGAGTACAGGAATGTTTTTCCAACTACCAAGAAGAGAAAATGAATTTCAAAATAACCATGGGTAATAAAGCAAAATGCACTCCTATTGGGAGAGGTACCGTATTTTTTCAGACCGAGGATGGAAATAATATCCGAGCCTCTAATGTACTACATGTGCCCAGGTTGGGGATGAACTTGCTCTCAGTGTCTCAACTTCAAAACCGAGGTTATAATGTATGCTTTATTGGCAATAGAGTCTACGTTAAACATGCCAGTTGGAAGAAGAAGGCACAAATCGGGGAAAGAAGCAACAAACTTTACAAGTTGCAGATTGAGTCTCCAATGGCACTGGTTGGCAGCGTAGATGAAGCGTACCTGAATGAGCTATTGCACAGAAGAATGGGACATTTGCATCATGGGGCGTTAAAAATACTCCAGAAGACTATCACAAGAGTTCCAGAGTTGAGCGCTAAACGAGATGATGTCTGTAAGGGGTGCATATTGGGAAAAGATGCCAAGGCAGCGTATCAAAGAAGCAACAATGGGGCCAAGGGTGTATTAGACTTGATACACTCGGATATCTGTGGACCAATTTCCACTAGAGCTCTTAGTGGTGCCAAGTACTTCGTCACCTTCATTAATGACCATTCTAGGAAAACCTAGATCTACTTTTTGAAGACCAAGGATGAAGTCTTCAGTTGGTTTAAAGAGTTTAGGGCTCTGGTTGAAAATCTGACAGGAAATCGGATCAAGGTGTTTGTGGTGGTGAATACGTAGATAAAGAATTCACTAGATTCCGTGTAAGGGAAGGTATCAAAAGAGACTGGACAGCTCCATACAATCCAGAGCAGAATGGTGTGGCAGAAAGGAAAAACGGAACTATTGTCGAAGCGACAATAGTCCTATTGTTGATCAAGACATGCCCAAATTTCTGTGGGTTGAAGCTTGTAATACAGCTGTCTATGTTCAGAACAGGACTCCTCACACTCAATTAGGAAAGATCACGCCAGAAAGTGTCTTCACTAGCAGTAAGCCTGAAGTGAGTCACTTTAGGATCTTCGGCAGTACAACTTACTGTTATGTACCCAATGAGAAGAGGAAGAAGTTGGAGATGACCGCTGAGAAGGGGTATCTGGTAGGATATAGCGAGAATGCAAAGGCATATCGCATCTACATTCCTGAGAATAGGAAGGTCGTCGTGCGGAGGGATGTGAAGTTCATGGAGGAAAATGCCTTCAGAAGGTCCCGCGAGTTGCCTTCAGAAGGTCCCGCGATTTGAGGAGGAGCCTCTGCTTCAGCCCCAACAACCAGCGGCAGAAAATTCAATTGCCTCTCCAAGGCATGGGGATCCAAGGGACATGTCTCCCAAGGATTTTCAAGAGACAAAGTCGGTAAATCCACCCACCACTAGTGGAAGAACGAGCAGGGAACTACGACAGATTCTGAAAGATGTAGAGGACTTTGTCGAAATCCCCAGAAATGAGAAGAGACAGCGTAAGCAGCTTGAGAGGTATCAAGCCTTGGTTGCTCAAGTCGGAGAACCTTCTAGTTTTCGGGAAGCAACTCAGCATCAGGTGTGGGTTGATGCAATGGTGGAAGAGTAGTCCATCATGACGAATGATGTCTGGGAAGTGGTCCCCAGACCTCAGGAGAGATCAGTTGTAGGATTAAGGTAGATCTACAAGATCAAGTATGCTGCAAATGGCAGCATCGAAAAATTTGAAGCCAGGTTTGTGGCTAAGGGGTATGCTCAAAAGAAAAGGATCGATTATGAAGAAACCTTCGCCCTAGTAGCCAGATACACTTCTATCAGATCTATAATTTCCCTTGCTGCGCAGATGGGATGGGAGATTCACCAAATGGATGTCAAGACGGTGTTTCTTAACGGGGTGATAGAGGAAGAAGTGTATATAGAACAACGAGAGGGCTTCGAGACGCATGATCAAAAGACTCATGTGTGCAGACTGAAGAAAGCATTGTATGGACTGAAGCAAGCTCCTAGAGCCTAGTATGGTCGAATTGACAGCTACTTGCAGAAGATGGGATTTGTCAAGAGTGATGCAGATCCCAATCTCTACTATTGAAGAGTAGGGAGTGAGCCTATGATATTGGTTTTGTATGTAGTTGATCTATTCTTGACATGATCATCAAGGCTCATCACCGACTGCAAGAAGAATTTGGCTGAGGAATTTGACATGAAGGATCTAGGACGGATGCACTATTTTCTAGGGTTGGAAGTTTGGCAGCAGAATGGGGAGATCTTTCTTGGTCAAGGAAGATACACTACAGAGATTCTGAAGAGATTTCAGATGGAGGATTGTAGACCCATGACAACTCCAATGACAACCAACTAGAAGAAAATCGACACGTCTAAAGATGATGAGGTTGATCCTACGTTATATAGGCAGCTCATAAGATCACGGATGTATCTGGTAAACACAAGGCCAAACATCTGTTATGTTGTAAATACCCTCAGTCAGTTCATGGTAGAACCTAAGAGGGCCCATTGGGCAGCAACCAAGCATGTTCTCAGTTACCTTCAAGGAACGGTCGAGCTTGGATTGAAGTACACCCGTAGCAATGATGTCAAGTTGAGTGGTTTCACTGACGCAGATTGGGCTAGGAGTTCAGTAGATCGGAGACTACCAGTGGGTATTGTTTCAGTCTAGGATTGGGAATGACTTCCTAGTGCAGCAGGAAACAGAAGTCCGTAGCACTGAGCTCAGCAGAAGCAGAATATATGGCAGCCAGCACAACTTCGTGTGAGGCTATATGGCTTCGAAAATTGCTAGTGAACCTACTCAAGGAGAAAATGGAAGCGACCAGTACCTTATGGGATAATCAGAGTTGCATCAATCTCTTTGAAAATCCTGTGTTTCATGATTGGTCGAAGCATATTGATATCAGGTGTCACTTCATCAGGGACTGTGTACAATGTGGAGCTATTCAGTTGCAGTACACTCCAACAAGAGAACAGGTGGCAGACATCCTCACAAAAGCTCTGGGGAAGAATAAGTTTGTCTAATTCAGAGAGAAGATGGGGATGATGAAGAATCCATTCTAGTAGAAGGAATGGATAGGGTCACTATTCAGAGGGAGCTGTAGTATAGATGCAGCAGTGACAGTGGCAGTGTCAAGGGCAGCAATACAGAAGACAATAGTGCAGCAAATGAGGGGCAGCGTCCACAGATCCGCAGCACAGAGGGTGCTTCAAAAGCAGAGCAGCATGTAGCAGGCAAATTGTTGGAACACCTTCCTCGCTAAGAGGGAGTGTTGATTTTTGTAGCATCCGGAAGTGTTCCAAGTCTCAAACTTTGCAAGGAGGCTTGGACAGCAGCATTCCAAAGAACCCAGAAACCGTTTGTGGAAATTCCACTCGGTTCATGACTTATTAAAATAATTAATTATTTTAATGAAGACCCTAAGTCTAAATTTAGGGAAATGAAATAATTAAAGGGTATTAATAAGTCAGATTGTGAATCTTCTAGAAAACAAAGATCAAGTCAAGTTTTAATCTTAGCCATTGATTAAACTTCTAATCTGGGTCGTTGGTTCTCCAACGAGAAGATTATAAAAGAAGGCTTGAGGGTCATGTGGAAAACAAGCCAGGCATACACTCAGTACCGGAAGGAGATCGATTCTGAAGTACGAGAATTCGATTTTAGTGGGAGAGTTGCAGGGCGAATATTTTGTAGAAGCAAGAGGAGGGAGTCAGAAGTGATCGAGGTCAGGGACAGAGGGAAGCAGTGGGCCACTGAAGGCAGCTCTGGGCTATAGCGCGAAGAACCCACGCAGACCCTACGCAGACTTACGCAATCCAATGCTAGGACTACGCAGAGAAACACGCAAACAGGCACAGGAGATAGCACAGGCTGATCAGAGTGTCAGAGATTTGTCAGAAGGAGCCGAGAATTTTGTCTCAGGTGTTTCCAATTTTATTTTCCAGTGTTTTTTCCTTGTAAAGAAATCATTTGCTGAAGAATTAATAAAACCCTCATCTACTGCACCGTTTTTCCCGCATTGGGTTTTTCCGAGGACAATTGTGCAAAAATAACTATGTACGTGTGATTGATTCTTGTGCTTGTGAAAATTCTATAATGTAGAATCCTAATGCAGCTACTGATTATATTTCTTCTATTGCATTCTTGACAATTATTTAACATTTCACTGTGTTAAATATCAAAATGAAATATGCTGCAAACTTCATGATAAATAAACAACATGAAATAAATAGCAAAAGTATTCACACATAGACACCGTTATTTTTGGACAATTGTCCCCGGAAAAACCCAACTCGGGAAAACCTGCGCAACAGATCTGAGGGTTTCTTTATTATGCAGAAGTTCTAAGTGCAAATGTGTGATTGTGATTCTCAATCAATCACATGAAGAAATCTGATAAGAACAGACTAGTGAGACAACTCTCACTTTACCACGAAGTTACGGCATTGACCTGCACCCACACTGATTAGCTCTGCGTGATCTTTGTGCAGTGACTGCGTCTCCCATGCTCGTACTGCATCACTGTTGTTGTTGATGGTTGTGTCTGCTTCAGTGCTCACTGCTGGATGAGACTAGAGTATCTTCCCCTTCTAGAAATGTCCTCCAAAGACTGGATGAATCCCAGCTGCCTCTCCAACTGAAATCGAAACTCCCTCTGCTGCTCTGTGTTGGCCCAGTGTAACTGCTGCTTGGCTATCACTGCATTGTTGCTTGTGGCTCCCTCCTTCCTTTTCTTCCTGTACTCTCTCAGCTTCAGAAACTCTTCCTCCTGAAGATTTCACCTTCCCATCTCTACAATTGAGAATCACTTTGATTCTTCCTCCAACTAGAAGAAATCGATCTCTAGATTCTTTCTCCATCTGATGTGTTTTCCAAATGCCCATCGAGCTCTCCTTTATAATCTTTCACTAACTCATCAATGGCCAAGATTAAATCATAATCAAGGGCTAAGATTGATTGAGAGTTGATCTGTGCTTTTATCTAGAAGATTCTCACTTGATTCAAATAATACACTTAAATTAATCAGTTTCCCTAAGTTCAAACTTTGGAAACCATTTAAAAAAGATTAATTAATTTAATTAAATCATCTCTAAGAGGAATCTCCCAAAACACTGTCTGGGTATTGTGGAATACAAGAGTCATAGCCTATATGTAAAATCTCAAGGCTAGAACACACCCAATGCTACCATAAATCAACACTCCCTCTTAGCGAGGAAAGTGTTCTAGCATACAACACAATGTACTACTCTAGATATTGTAACATCTACTACTGAGATACTGATGTCTGACACTGATAACCACCAACACTGCCCAAATGCTGCATCTGAACTGTTGCTGCCAACTGCCACTGTACTGCAACTCCCTCTTTCAACTGCGTTGTCGACCCATTGACAACTGAAATGGATTTTCAGTCATACCCAACTATTCTCTAAACTGAGTGAACTTAATCCTCTCCAGAGCTTTAGTGAGTATATTTGTTGTCTGTTCTCCTGTGGGAATGTACTGTAGTTGTACTGCCCCAAGCTGAACACAGTCTCTGATAAAGTGACACCTGATGTCAATATGTTTGGACCGATCATGAAATATTGGATTTTCAGAGAGTTTGATACAACTTTGATTGTCACAGTAAACACTAGTCGGCTCCATCCTACTCCTGAATAGACTCACAAGAAGTTTCCGAAGCCAGATGGCTTCACATGTAGCTATACTAGCTCCCATGTACTCTGCTTCAACTGTGCTCAATGCTACTGACTTTTATTTCCTGCTGCACCAGGACACCATTCCTAATCCAACGCTGAAACAGTACCCAGAGGTACTTTTCCTGTCCACTGCGCTTCCTGCCCAATCTGCGTCTGTGAATCCACTGAGTCTGACATCCTCTCCTCGGCCATACCTTATACCAAATCCGACTGTTCCTCGCACATACCTCAGGATGTGCCTTGTTGTTGCCCAGTGCACTCTTTTGGGTTCCACCATGAATTGACTAAGAGTGTTGACAACAAAGCAAATCTCTGGTCTGGTGTTAACCAGATACATTAATGACCCGATGAGCTATCTGTATAAGGTGGGGTCTACTTCTGCGTCTTCTGATGCATCTATCTTTTTCCAATTGGTGATTGTGGTTGTGGCCATGGGCCTGCAATCCTGCATTCTGAACCTCTTCAAAATTTCCATGGCATACCTCTCCTGTCCCATGAAGATATCTCCATTCTTATGACAGACCTCCAATCCTAAGAAGTAATGCATCAACCCCAAATCCTTCATGTCGAATACTACTTCTAGATTATGTTTGCAATCTTTGATGAGCCTAGATGATTCAATGAGAAACATATCATCTACATATAGTACTAATACTAATGGCTCATCCTCTAACAGTAAATAGTAAAGATTGGGATCTGCGTCACTCTTGACAAACCCCATTTTTTGCAAATATCTATCTATTTGAACATACCATGCTCTCGGAGCCTGCTTGAGCCCGTACAAGGCCTTCTTCAATCTGCATACATGAGACTTCCTCTCATGAGTCTCAAAACCCTCTGGCTGTTCGATATATACCTCTTCCTCAATCTCGCCATTCAAGAACGTTGTCTTGACATCCATTTGATGAATCTCCCATCCCATATGTGCTGCTAAGGATACGACAGTCCGGATGGAGGTATATTTGGCAACTGGTGCGAAGGTCTTTTCATAGTCAATGCCTTCCTTCTGAGCATACCCTTTTGCCACGAACCTAGCCTTATATTTCTCTATACTACCATCTGCAGTGTATTTGATTTTGTAGATCCATCGTGATCCAACAACTGATCTGCTCTGAAGGCCCGGGCACAACTTCCTAGATGTCATTTGTCATGATAGAAGCATACTCCTCTATCATGGCATCTACCCATACCTGGTGCTGAACAGCTTCCTGGAAGCTGGAGGGTTCCTCTACCTGAGCAACCAAACCTGGTGCCTGTCAAGTTGTCTACGCTGCCTCTTCCCACTCCTGGGAGTCCCAATGAAGTTGTTTGTGTCCCTCAGTATCTGTTGAGCTTCTATGCTGATCCGAAAACTGGTGGAAGGTTGCTCTCTCAACTCTTCCTCCTGATTTGGTTGTTCCTCAGATTGAGTATTCTCCGGATCTTCTTCTATGGGAACGTTGGTACCTGTACTGGGTACTAAAGTCTATCTTCCTGTTTGTCCTTATTGGTGCCCCTGCTGCTCTTGGACCAAGGGAACTTCTGCAGTTTGATCCTCTGTCGGCATATCACACAATTTCTGAAAAGCTCTATCCTCCATGAACTTAACATCGCGTCTTATCACAACCTTCCTGCTGCTAGGACTTGGAGGTTTCGTTGTATCCTACGAGATACCCCCTTTCTGCAATTTGATCAAGCTTACTTCTCTTCTCGCTTGGTACATGACAATATGCCATGCTACCAAATATCCAAAGGTGCCCTAACTCCGGTTTCTCCCCTATGAAAACTTCTTCAGGAGTCTTCTTCCTCAATGCTCTATGAGGAGTCCTATTCTGGATGTACATTGTCGTGTTGCAAGCTTCTGCCCATAGATATCTGGGAAATCCAAGGTCGAATAACATGGCCTTGGCTGCGCCTACAATTGTCCTATTTTTCATTCTGCCACACCATTATGTTCGGGATTCTATGGTGCAGTCCACTCCCTCCCGATGCCCTACTTTGTGCAGAAATCTGTGAAGTCTCCATCTGTGTACTCTCCACCATTATCTGAACGTAATTTCTTGATTTTCTTCCCCATCATATTTTCAACAAAAGCCTTGAATTCTTTGAACTTTTCAAAGACTTCATATTTTGTCTTTAGGAAGTAAATCCAGGTCTTTTTGGAGTGATCATCAATGAATGTGACAAAATATTTGCCACCCTTGAGAGCGTTAGTGGACATTGGTCCACAGATATCTGAGTGTATCAGCCCTAATATGCTTGTTGCCCGGTTCTCACTTCTGGGAAAGGCTGCCTTAGTGTACTTCCCAAGTACACATCCTCGGCATACATCATCATGCTCTGTGCTGAAAACAGGTACCCCAACAACTATGTCTCTGAGCATCTTCAATGCACCATGGTGCAAGTGCCCCATTCTTCTATGCCAAAGTTCGTTCAACCCTTTCTTGTCTTCAAGATTACTACTGATTAGTGCCATCAGAGATTCAAGCTGCAACTTGTATAGTCTGTTGCTCCTAACTCCGATCTACTTGTTTGCTTCCAACTTGGGTGCTTGACATATGCCTTCTTCTCGATAAAGTGTACGTCATACCCTTTTTCCTGCAACTGGGATACTGAGATGAAATTCATCCCAAGCCCTGACACATGTAGTACATCTGTGACCTTGACGCTGGTTCTGGTTTCCGTCTAAAACACTATGGTTCCTCTCCCAACCGGAGTGCATTTCGTGTTATTCCCCATAGTGATTTGGAAGTTCATTTGCTCCTCCCTATAGCTCGATAAATATTCTCGTACTCCAGTCATATGAGCTGAATCCCTGCTATCAATATACCAGATTCCTGCAGATGCTGAACTTGAAAAGCATGCACAATCCTCTTCTAACCTAGAGGATAAAACATGTAAGTCTGCCATACTTATCTGTGCTTTCTTTTTCCTGTGTTGCGTCCCTTCTGAAGCTTCTGGTTTGCGCAGTCTGCTCTCTGACCTTGCTTCCTTTGGATCTGACAGCTCTGATACCATGTGAAAATTCTATAATGTAGAATCCTACTGCAGCTACTAATTATATTTCTTCTATTGCATTCTTGACACAATTATTTAACATTTCACTGTGTTAAATATCAAAATAAAATATGTTGCGAACTAAATGATAAATAAACAACATGAAAGAAATAGCACAAATATTCACACATAGACACCATTATTTTTAGAAAATTGTCCCCGGAAAAACCCAACTTGGGAAAACCGGTGCAGCAGATCTGAGGGTTTCTTTATTATGCAGAAGTTCTGAGTACAAATGTGTGATTGTGATTCTCAATCAATCACATGAAGAAATTTGATAAGAACAGACTAGTGAGACAATTCTCACTTTACCACGAATTTCCGGCACTGACCTGCACCCACACTTAGTAGCTCTGCGTGATCTTTGTGCAGTGACTGCATCTCCCACGCTGGCACTGCGTCACTACTGCCGCTAATGGTTGTGTCTGCTTCAGTGCTCACTGCTGGATGAGACTAGAGTATCTTCCCCTTCCAGAAATTTCCTCCAGAGACTGGATGAATCCTTAGCTACCTCTCCAACTGAAATCGAAACTCCCTCTGCTGCTTTGTGCTGGCCCAGCGTAACTGCTACTTGGCTATCACTGCATTGTTGCTTGTGGCTCTCTCCTTCCTTCTCTTCCTGTACTCTCTCGGCTTCAGAAACTCTTCCTCCTGAAGATTTCACCTTCCCCTCTCTGCAATTGAGAATCACTTCGATTCTTCCTTCAACTAGAAGAAATCGATCTCTAGATTCTTTCTTCGTCTGACGTGTTTTCCAAATGCCCATCGAGCTCTCCTTTATAATCTTTCACTGACTCATCAATGGCCAAGATTAAATCATAATCAAGGTCTAAGATTAATTGAGAGTTAATCTGTGCCTTTATCTATAAGATTCTCACTTGATGCAACTAATACACTTTAATTAATCAGTTTCCCTAAGTTTAGACTTAGGAAACTATTAAAAAATGATTAATTAATTTAATTAAATCATTTCTAAGAGGAATCTTCCAAAACACTTAATGGGTATTGTGGAATACACAAGTCATAGCCTATATGTAAAATCTCAAGTCTAGAACACACCCGATGCTACCATCAATCAACAGTGCTTATGTCCTTTACTGTTCATTTCTCTGCATATGTATTTGTGAATGTTGCAGTAGTATTTATTTCGATATTTGCCAGAAGATTTCTGAAAATAACGTATTGAAATAATAAGTAGAAGGAATAAATCTATCATTGCAACTGTATAGTTTTCAGATTGAAAATTTCACAAGAAGTGATCATTGTCTTTAGGCATCTAGGGTACAAGAAGAGGACCAAGAAGGATTCTCTTAAAGGTCAAGGTCAGACCAAAGAAAGAACGAAAGGAAGCACATTGTTGAAGGTTGCCCGACTAGGGACCGAGTCTCCATAATGCTGGTGCAATACAGTGCAGGAAAGGAAGACCATCTTAAGGAGCCTAGAAAGAGCAGTGACAAGATCTTGGACGCATACTGATGTCAAGGGTCTGTGTCATGGTCATGGTACTTGTCAATTGAAGATCTAGAAGAAGAATTACTTTCGGGTTTTCCTCTCCAAGAGGGAGAGGTTTTGGCCCTGGCTTGAAGAGCCAAAATTTTGTGTTTCTTGTGTTTTGATAAATGACTTGATGAAAGACATAATAAGCTAATGAAGATAAGATCTAAGTAATAGAAGCATAACAAGTATAACACAAGAAGTTATCAAGTAAGAGAACAAAATTAAACTCTGCCCTATAAAATTCTCAATATGGTATCAAAGTTAAGGTGTTGAAGGCTAGAAAAGAGCTATTTGACAAGAAGACACTCAAGTACCAAGAAATCAAGGATCAGTTTTCAAGAAGGCAATGTTGATTTATGGTAGCATCGAATGTGCTCTAGCCTTGCAAATTTGGATATAGGCTAAGGCACATGCATTCCATAAAACCCAGAAATGGTCTTGGAAAATTCCACTTAGAGACGGTTTAATTAAATTAATTAATCATTTTTTAATGTTTCCCTAAGTCTAAACTTAGGGAAACTAATTAATTAAAGGGTATTAATTAAACCAAGTGTGAATCTTCTAGATAAAGTCACAGATCATCTGCAAGTTAATCTTAGCCCTTGGTTATGTTTTAATCTTGGTCGTTGAAGGGTCAATGAAGGATTATAAGAAGGAGGGTGAGGGGCCTATGGAAAACACATCAGACGGAGAAAGAATCAAGAGATCGATTTCTTCAGTCGAAGGAAGAATCGAAGTGACTCTAGATTGCAGAGAGGGGAAGGTGGTATCTCCAAGAGGGAGAATTTCTGAAGAATAAGGAGTGCAGGAAGAGAAGTGAGAAGGGAGCCATAGCAGCAGCATAGAGATAGCCAAGCAGTAGTTACGTCGGGCCAGCGCAAAGCAGCAGAGGGAGTTTCGATTTCAGTTGAGGAGACGGATGAGGATTCATCCAGTAGCCTCTAGTCTCACACTGCAGTGAGAACCGAGGCAACCACAACGAGCAGCAGCAGCAGTGATGCAGTGACAACGTGAGTGATGCAATCACTGCACAGAAATGACACAGAGGCATTCAGGGTGGGTGCAAGTTGGTGTCGGAACTTCATGGTGAAGTGAGAATTGTCTCACTAAGCCCTTTCTCATCAGATTTCTTCAAGTGATTGATTGATAAATACAATCACACATTTGTCCTCCGAATTTCTGCATAATAAAGAAACCCTCATATTTGCTGCACCAATTTTCCCAAGTTGGGTTTTTCCAGGGACAATTGTCCAAAAATAACAGTGTCTATGTGTGAATACCTGTGCTATTTCTTTCATGTTGTTTATTTATCGTGAAGTCTGCAGCATATGTTATTTTGATATTTAACACAATAAAATGTTAAATAATTGTGTGAGAATGCAATAGAAGGAATATAATCAGTAGTTGCAATAGAATTCTGCATTATAGAATTTTCACAGGCAACAAAGCAAAAGTCAGAGATCTACATTGAAAAGTCAATCTTCAGATTCTAAAGAGGCAATTTGCAGATATTGGAAAGTCATCAAGGACACCATGTAGAAGCCATCACCATCGAAAACTATTTGGTGTTGAAATCAAATCAACATTGTTGAAGACATCATCAAGCCACCTTGTTGAAGACATCATCATCATCAAGGAATCAAGGTGATCTAGCTCTCATTCACCACTATTGAAGAAGCTAATCTAAGAGGGAGCTCCTGCTGCTATCTACATCATCATCAACAAAGAAGCTAATGGAAAAAGAAAAGCATCTACTCAAGTATCTTTATGACTTCATCTGAATCTGTCAAAATGACTTTTTGCAATGAAAGCAACAAACTAGTTGGGGTTTCAAAATTTCTTGTATGAAAGAAAAGGATAGATCTAAATGTTATTAAGAATGGAGTCATGACAAATACATGAAGGGAGACATAAGAGCCCAAAGGATTCTTATAGAATCCATAAAGGACTCCCTCATCCCCTATGTATCAAAACTAGAATCTTCAAAAGAAATATATGACAAATTGGTGGAGTTGTTCTCAATGGATAATGCAGGGGAAGTAATATCTCTGAGATAAGAACTATACAGGTTGAAAATGTCAAGAGAAGGAATAACTTCATACTTTATGAAGTCGAGATCAACTGCAGGAATTGAGAGAAGTAATGTTTGATAGATAAATGACTACAGTGGTGTTGAATGCTCTACCGGAGAGATGGGGAAACTTCACTTCTAGCATCTATGGGAAGAAAGAAATAACACCATTCCGGGATCTATGGTCTCTATGTAAGATAGAAGAGATGAGGTTAAAAGCTAAAATTGGTATAGGATAAAATGAAGAGAATCAAGCCTATGCTGCCATGTCAAGAAGAAAGGGAAGATTTGGTAAGTTTGGTCCTAAGAAGAAAAGGAGAAACATGGATAAGATACGATGCTATGAATGTAATGAACTTGGGCACTATAAGAAAGATTGTCCCAAATCTAAAAGGGACAAGAGGAAAAAGAAAGAAGCTCATATCATCAGAGAAACAGAAAAACCGGATTCAAAGAAACCTAAAGAAAGAAGAAGGAAAAGATCTCTATTATGATTGAAATCATCTTCCTCTTTAAGAGGTATATGTTGGTTGTAAAATGGTATTTTAGGAAGCATTGTATATTAATTAGCATCATGATGAAAGCACTGAAGGAGGAGCACTCATCGTAGGAGGATGTGTGACAACTATGCTATGAAATAAGTAGCTCATGGGTACCTCACTGAAAACAACACTTATGGAAGGTAGTCATCTCGATCAGGGGTCATCATTCAATCATCAATGTTGAAACAAGTGCTAACATTTTCTAATGGAATCCTCTTTGGATTCACTGGTTAGAAAGAAAGCAAAAGGTTTCTTCGAGAATTCTAACTTGCAAAATTCTGAGATTAGAATATGACGACATATTGATGAAGCAGGTCAAGAAAATGAAACTCTTTCATTCTAAGGAAACCTGCTGTAGGATTACTTAAAAGAAAAAGGATAAGGTACATGTATATATATGCTGACATTGGATGCTATGAAGTCATGTCATGTGGTTGCAGGTAGTAAACTTCTATCTTTAGAAGTATGATCAAAATAGAAAGCAAAAACTCTTTCGATACACAGGTTTCCAAAAGGCATGATCTACACTAGATGAAATCAACATAATATGTCCTCATATGGAATATGAGGTGATTGTACAGTGGAAGTTCCTGGGAATGAAATAAAACTGTGGAGAAAGAAAAAGGAAGAAATCATGGGAAGTACAACAATGGAAAGAAGCAGTCAGCATCCAAGGAACCAAAGAAGACTTGACTAGAAAAATCTCTTGGGAAGATATGTAGACTCTGATAGAAGTCTGGAAAAGATGGAGACCCTTGAAAACACATATTTTTAGGAGATGTGTCAATCTAAGATGTCGATGCCTACAAGAAGATGTCATGGTGAAGGATAATCACTAAGGTAACTTTTGATTTAAAAGTTCATATTTATAAATAATCAATATCTGATGAGCTTATGCAGGGTTGCCAAAGGGAAGTATATGTCTTCCACAATTGATAACCATATGGCAAGATAAAATATCCTTGAAAGAAATATGGTCCGAAGAAGAGAAACATGACATGAAGCTAGACCAAATGAGAAGATTGATGGATCACTTTCTGAAGAAATGACTCATGGATGAAAGTGATGGACGTTTTGTGCCCTATGAAGAGATCCCAAAGTTGAAGGCTCCTCAATTCATGACATCAACGGAAGGAGTCCTTCATGAGCAGCTGGATGTTTTCATCATTCTTGCTGCAGGTACCTGATTAAGAGGGACCTAATAATAAGTTTCTTACTTGGAAGAAACTCTGTAATACCTAAGCCAAAAGGGAAGCTTAGGTACATTCCTTTGTGAAATATGTCCTCCCTAGTTGAGAGGAAGAGATAGACACATCATTCTAGTCTTCACCTGGAAGACAAAATGCAGGATTAGGTAATTATCTGGCATCCGATACTCTTTTGGGATGTATTAGGGCATCCATGGAAAGAGTAGTCGTGAAGGGACAAATATTCTTTGAGGATTAGCTATCCCAATAGTCCTATGAGGTCATACTCAGTGAACACTTGGGTGGAGTATGTACCTTGGAGACAATGATGGTGTCTAAAATCATTGGTCCCGCCAGCATTGTAGCTCATGGTCTCGTGGAGAGATGGAGCTGTTAGTCAAGTCCTTGCACTGTAACAATGCTGGAAAATATGATGCTATAACAGATGGATTACCAATTGAATTCTTCTTATGAGATTCTTCAGATTGAAAGTGACCATGTACCATTATGAATACCTCCATAGTTAAGAGAGAGTGTTGGAAAGTGTAACTAGGTTCGGTCTTCATAATGACTAGTAATTATGAATTTATGTAATGAAGAAGACAAAGATAATAAAATGTATTTTGTAATGTTTGCCTCATGGGTTTCATGAGCAAGGAAGTTTTTATTATAGGTCAAAGACTTCTTCTTGATGTATTTAGGGGTTTGTCATCTTGTCATAAATATATATAATTAAAGAGTCATGTATATGAAGAAGTGTTACGCTGTGAAGGAAAATTATTCACGTAAATAATATGCTCCAAGACCTTGTCTAAATGCTCCCTATAAGTCGGCTCAAATATGGAAGATACACCTCCTTGACAAGTCATCCTTCCAGCAGAGATCAAGTCAGCCTAGGATAGGAGAGACAGTCCCTATATAAGAGTGGACTGCGGCCTCATTACACCAACAAATTTTCAAATAAGGTCTACAACAAGAAGTGAGAGAAAGGGTCCAAGTTTGATGCGAAGAAAGGTGGCATTATAGCGAAGGAAGAAAGGATCTCTTGTACATCTGTTTTGGGTCCAAGTCTAATATAGAAGTCTGAATTGCAGTGCGAAGAAAAGAAGGAAGATACCGCAGAAGTACCGTTGCAGTGCAGATGCAGAGTTGGAAGCAGTATAGCAATGTCAACAACAACACAGATGTAGCATCAGAGTTGTGCGGTAGTTAGTAGGCAATGGCTAGACATCAGCAGCGTGACAGAGAGTGATCCAGAGACAGTGTGTTGTAGGAGTGGTGCAGCACTAGAACACCTTTCTCGCTAAGAGGGAGTGTTAGTTTTTGTAGCATCAGAAGTGTTTTAGTCTCAAAACGTTGTGGAGAGGCTAAAACATAGGAGTTCTACATAACCCAAAAATCGTTTCTAGAAATTCCACCTAAAAGTGTCTCAATTAGATTATTAGCCTATGTTTAAATATTTTCTAAGTCTAAACTTAGGAAAAGTGGTTAATTAATCAGTATTAATTGACATAAGGTGAGAATCATCTAGAAACTCACACGGATCGACTGTGATATGATCTTAGCCATCGATTAAGATTTAATCTTGGTTTTCGGAGGTCCAACAGAAGATTATAAGAAGAAGTCAATGGGTAGATGGAGAACATACACTTGAGATCGATTTCCTTGGAGAGTTCGATATTTCCAGAGGGTGGGCAGTTGACGGAATACTTCGAGCTTCAAAAGGAACCAGAGACAAAGAAGGGCAGGGACAGTGAAATCGGAGGAAGGTTTTTCTAGATCCGGTGAGTACATTGCAGAGAGGCCAAAATTTCTCCAAGAGGTTGTGCAGAGGCAGCGCAGAAGCTTCAAAAGGCAATTCGATTTTGCTGGGGTGGAGCTGGTTTTCAGTTCCAAAGATCAAAAAGTATTTCCAGAGTGTCAGAGGGTCAGTTTCTCAGTCAGTAGCAAGCAAGAAGGCTTGATTTACAATTGTTTCGAGCTGAGCGTGTAGCAAACTGCGTTAGGGTGACGCAAAGGTTGTGCATGGCTAGGTAGACGACTTTCTTTTTAGTGGCAGTCGAGTGTCGGGATTGCTCGAAGTGAGGATAATTTCCCTCAGATTATTTTTTCCAATATTTTCACTGCAGGATAGCCAGTATTCAGCATCCAGATTGTACTCAGATATTTTCACTGCTGCATAATTGTAACGACCCATTCCCAAGTATATGCAAAACGATATTAGCATGTGAACGATATAGGCATTTGATAGCTACACTTGCCTATACCGCCCACATCGCACTAGTACACCTACCTACTAATATCAAGATTTCATAGATTGGGAACTTAATATTAAGATTTCAGATTTATATTAAGTTCAACTAAGTATAAAATTTTATGAAACAAGGTAATAAAAGAAATGAAATAATAAAGTGAAAATCTTTAAGTTAATAAATCTTTAAGTTAAAAATGAGTATGCAATATTAAAGATTTATATTAAAAGTGCTTAAATAAAATCCCACCTTTATAAATGTGTATATGTACTCACATTAATGTGGATCACCCACCATAACAACATTTAATGTGAACATAAGGATGGATAAGGCCTCGGGAGGTTAGAGGCGGTGGAGTAAGATTGTTTATATTATATTTCTATCCAAACATAATGAAAAGTATACCACCATAAATACATAAAATATCACCATTAATAAGGATAAGACCCCGGGAAGTAAGAGGCGGTGGAGGGAGATTATTTAAAGGAGGTGATATGGAGGAGAAAGGGGGGATGTTTTGGAGGAAAAGAAACGATTTCTGCTTAAGTGAGAAGGAAATGTCAGCTTGAATGGTTTGGGAAGGAGTCTCTTGTTCTTGGAAATCTGGGCACGGGGGCAGAGGAGACATCCTCTGGGTCTGGGATTGGTCCCGGATTTGGCTGGGAGGATTCGATTGTCCCGGAATCTGTCCCGGAATCTGTTCTGTTCACGACATCACCAGCTAATCTTCAGCCGCTTCAGGATTCGTAAATTTGTGCTGATTTTCAGGTATTCTTCTACGCGTAGATTAATTATGCAAGTTGAAATTTCAATTTTTACCATTACAATGTTTTATTTGATCTGTTTTACTTAAACTTAAGTTCAGATAGGTACAAATCTTAGAACTCTGGGAGCAGGGTTATTACATTTGGTATCAGAGGCAGTTTCAAGCCCTCTTACGACCTTATAGGCCCATTAAGAATTCATTTATAAGCTGCTGCTTGTGTACACCAGTCTCTGGCTGTTCCCAAAATTAAAAAACGTTAATGCAGATCAGAGCCTGTTCAAACTCTCAGACTTATTAGTAAGATGGTGTTATGGAAGGTAGACAGATTCTCTCGGACTTATTAGTAAGATGCTGTTATGGAAGGTAGACAGATTTTAAGCTTAAATTAGCAACTGTATTATAAGAAAACTGTGTTATAAGCCATTCAGAAAGAGCAATATGCTTCAACATTCATTTTAAGGGACACTGTCATTCTGGTTTATATTCATTGAAATTCATTGAAACAGTAAAATCTCTACTACAAACAACCCAGAATTTACAATAACACATTTCTGATAATATTCAGCCTGCTCAGCACCAATTCAATTCATTCAGCCTGCTCAGCACCAATTCAATTCACAAAGTTACCTGCACATACAAAATCAAATCTCTCTTTGCTCAAAATCTGCATCAATGTACTGTCAGTCCTGCAAGCATGACTTCATTTGATCTACACACTTGCTTCAAGTTTGTATCAAGATTGGAACCTGGGGGCGAAAAATGAACAAATTTTTCCAAAGGTGACTTCCTTTACACTGCCACTCTAAATCTAGATAGGGAAAACATGCTAGAATTAATCGATGCAATGTCCCATTGCAGTGTGAGTTAAAGAATAACAAAAGAGAAAAAATTAGTTGTCCTGATTGAAATTTGAATATTAAGTTATCAGAAGTGGTATTCTACAGAGAAATATCTTTCTACCATTTTGAATGACCCTCAATACATGATTGTCTGTTTGGGAATGCTTAAATATTTGATCATAGGGGATTCCATTTGTCTCTAAGGAAATTTGCTCTTCTCATCTATAATTGTGCATCATTTCATCTTTGATCCCTGTGAAATAGAAAGGACTTGTTTAATTTCAGGTATGTTACTGTTTTGTTTACATACTTGTTTAATAAAAGTAACATAAATCTATTAAATATCTGTAATATCAACAGATATTAAAAACAAAACAAAACAAAAAAAAAATCAAGACATAAATCCTGTCTATAGATGAATTTATAATAGTTTATTATTAAACAGTGACCACATTACAAGTGACTGTAATACTGCACAGAAGCTTTGCTAAGTTTCTTGGTATCTTAGGTTGGTTTACCATCTTTCTTATCCCTTGGGAATCCCCTTTGTAGTCCTAACACTTTGATAATCACAGGTTCATCAACTTAGATCTCCAAAACTTTTACTAAGTTAATGTATTCGTTATTCTATTACGTTGAAAGTTCAAGGAAAACTCCATGGCCGCACTGTTATTATAACCCTGCAGTTTGTTGAAATATTTGAGCCGGTTTGATTGCTGAAAGATCTCCACTACCTCATGGTTGCTATATAATCTTGAAGTTGCTATATAATCTTGAAGTTTTGTGGGTTCTTTCATGTTGAACCTACCCCACATATTGCAAGAGTCCGTGTTAGGTGATTGCCTTATTGCCTTATTAATTCAATTGAGAACCCTAGCCAAATCATAAATTTGACAGTGGAAACAACTTCAACACAAAAACTCAACTCCAAATTTATAAAAAAAAAAAAAAACTTCAGGGTTCAGTACTTCTACTTCTAAGAATTGGCCTTTTTACAATAATAAACCTTGCAACTGGGTAACCTTACAAATGGTGGATTTTTCAACTATCTCACCTTATTTTACAATTGTGTAACCTTACAATGGTGTACTTTGAATTTTGCTTTAGTTCATTATCACACTCTAGTAGGCATGCACTTTTGCTTATTTTTCTTTTGATCTAGAGCTTATACCCTTTGTATTGCCACCTTCTCTTGATGATTTAAATGGCTGGAAATCACTGATCTGCAACATATCGGGGAACCATGAGGATAAGGCTCTTTGCATTTTAACTAGTTTTGCTGGTATGAAGTATTGGCTTGAGCTGCTATGTAATTCACAAGAAATAGCAGTGACTTACATTACCCACTCTCTGTTCAAAGCATAATTGCATTCTACTGCTCGATTTTCACCCATTTTATTCATCAATTCAGTTCCCCACCACATTTGTAAACTGCTCAATTGGTAACTTGTGATAGGGTCTTTGCATCTATACACCCAATCGATTCCCACAACACTAAAAGGGCACTTACTGGAATCATGGTTTCATAGTTACAGCCCAATTGTTAGTTCGCTTAATCACTGGATTAAAGTGATTGCCTGAGCGCTGTGGAAATTACATGCTACAGCACATAATTGCATCGAATCCGTATAAACATTGGCAATCAAGGCATTCCTCGCATTTGCAGTTCAAGAGCCATGTAATTGTGTTATGTTCAAACCTCAAGGAATAAATCTGCATTATACTCTCTCTCTTCAGCATGCAGCAACCACCCACCGCCGTTGTATGGTCTGTTCAACATCATAAATCCAATAAATACAAGCCTCTTTCTTATTGCCTGAATATACAAATTTCGAATTGGATGTGTTGTTGACAATGATCGGGGATTAAATGAAAACCTTCTGATATTCAGAGTATGCACATTGAGTCGCCGAAGGAGTGAACCGAGGACCTGTCCTCTAGCGATTACAGACTTAAACAGGGGAACACTCATTACAAACAGTCTCTGCGTTAAGGTCGATCATAGATTTAGAGTTTCAGCGAACGAGAGAAAGGAGAATGGAATGATCCGTGACTTCAAAAAAAAAAAATAATATAGGAGCCTATGTGAGAGAACTTAATAAAAATTCATGAGGACAGCATAAACCTTAAAAATTTGCCATCTGGGTTACATAGGATATGTTATCAAAGGCTCGAAAATGGCGTGTAATTATGGTGAAGCCACGAATAAAAATAGGATAAGGATAAAACTTCTGTTGCTGCATATCGTATGCCGGAAGGGAGATGGTATAGAATTTAATTTTATCATATAGTCAAAACACCTTATGGTTAATAAAGAACATATCTGCATTACCTAAAGTTTATTCTTCAGATATCACCGCATATATATTAATATAGCGTATCACCCCACGTCGTTCAAGCGGTCGAATCGGGCTGCTCACCGCCTTCCCTACACTGCTATCGCTACATCCACTTCAAACCTGGTTCCGACACGGGATGGGCAGTTGGCTTATTCTTTCGAGATTTTGGAAGGGTTGTGCGGTGGGCATAGCAGGCGGTAAGGAAATGACAGAAGGCGTGTCGCGGCAGGAAGACAGAAGGCCAGAAACATATAATTCCATGATAAGAGGCAGAGATAGGCTTCGATCTTGTTGGTGAAACGAATGAAACGACGAGCTACAGTCGCTGCAGTCTCTTTCCAACTCGACCTCCAACGAAGAAGCCTTAAGGGACTAGGTTTATCCTCAGGGAGTGGCTTGAACCTTTCAGATGATTGTGATTATAAGGATGAAATTGGAAACGATATCGTGGTTAACAGCAATGATGACAATCTTCATCTTTCGAGTGTCGACTTATCACCGAAGCTCGTGGAGGCGCTTGCGAAGCGGGGCGTCACACATCTCTTTCCTATCCAGAGAGCAGCAGTTGAGTTCATCGCTTTCAAAGACTATTACTGAAAGCGTAAAAGTTTCATCCTTATCTTCGGCAATATTGCGCCGGTGAGCAATCAATTTTGTCAGGAACAGAACTGGAATATGAAATGTGTTAAAACACTTATCCTTTGTATGCGAGGTGGTTTTGACTCCCATTTATCTGTTGGCGTTAATTCTTATTATCGCGGAGCTAGTCTGTTTGCTACAAGTCGATTATACTTCAATTCGTGTACTGAAAATGTTAAACTCATAAGCACGCAGCCCGCAGGTACATTATCTCAACAAAGACATTTGTGTGCAATCCATTTCAATTTCTAAACCATTAATTTGGTCTTATTATCGGCCTGCTCGGGAAATGGAAAGGCTTATAATACACTTCAGTGTAATCGTTTTACTGCTTCATAGTTCATCAAATGCTGCCCGCATAGCGTTGTCTGCAGAGGGTTAGTCAATCTTTTACTTGTGTTTTCAGAGTATTTTGGGCACCATGCAAACTTTCTGCTCGAAAACTTGACATGACAGGCAGGGCAGGTGGAACTATGCACATTTGCATAGTTCTGGGTAGAATACATCTTGGGCAGGTCAGGTGGAACGATGCACATTTGCAAAGTTCCAGCCATAATGTCTGTCACATCAAGGTTCTGGACAGAAGTCTGCATGGTAGATGCCTCTGTCATTGCAAACAATTATGGTTTTGTAGGTTATGTATTTTGAGTGTATCTTAGTATACATTGGAATAAATTTAATGTGGCAATGCTTGTTCTGTGATTGAACTTATTTTCTTAAGCTTTGGATTAAAATTCACTCGGTTAATATCGGGACTTAGTTTGGTGTTCTTCTATAAGGAATGCGATGTCTACAGATCCTATCTTCCGTTCCTCTCGTGAAAAAAAAAAAAAAAAAATTAGGGTATCGACGTGTTAGAATGATCCTGTGTAAAACAAGTGAACTAAATATTGTAGGGCCTCGGATCTGCACCTTGTCCACATCTGCTCTGGGTCCTTCTGTTATGCTTTGCTTGCAGTTAATTACATTATTGCCTTTGAGCCTGTCACTTAGGGCAGCTATGCTGCACGGATTAGGGGTGCAAAAGATTGGTAGGGGTTGGACGCCGGTCTCAGTCGAGGATAGAGTTAGTTGCACCAGCCTTTTCCCTTAAAAGGTTGAACCCCGATTTTTATGTGTCTCTGAATCTAGGAGCTAATGCAGCTCATTTGCTCTAGAGCACACAAGTTTTTAGTTCAACTAGACAGAGTCCATGGGGGAAAGGACTGGATGATCCTTAGCTGAGGTGAAATTGTAGTAAGGAACCCTACTATTAGGTTTTAAGGCACTCGGGTTTAGTTCTAGCTGCTTGCATTTGTTTGTGTGGTTCCATGTTCTATCCTTATCGAGATAACTACCTGAAAATGGAAATGGTCTTGCATGCTAATGAATACTGCTTTTAGGGATTGCTTCTTTCGCTTATTCTTTTCAAATTTAACGATTAGGAATATACGAAAGTTTTGGAGTTTTAAAGAGTTTATGGCTTGACAATGCTTAAGGAGCATGTTCTTTGAAAAAGATTGGAATATCTATGTCATAGAATGAACGGAGGCAACATACTATTCACTGTACTTCAGGTGCCCTCTGATTACCAGTGGATGCTTAAAAGGATATTTGCCGAATTTGTAAACTTATTTAAAAAGAATGAAATTTACCTGGTGTACTAGAATCAATGCGTAAGGACAAGTTCAGTGAGCAAGTTTACTGATATCATTAAGGAACCATTTTTCCAAGGTACATAAAAAGACGATGCTTTTGATCAGAGAAAATGGAATCTAGGCAGGCTGCAGGATTGGCATCCCAGACATGAAGATTGTGAGCCTTTGATGAAAGGAGAGAAACCTAAAAAGGATATACAAGCCTCGTAAATCACCAAAGAACTGTTAGGGATCTTAAGTGAGAATTTTGTAGCTATGGTTGGTCTTCATAATGTACAATTTGTGATGAAAGAAAAATTATATTTAGCATGTTATTCATGGTTGTGATTTTGTCACAAAAAAATATATATATAAATAAATAAATAAATAAAAATAAAAATAATGAAAGACATGTTCTTCATCTCTGTTTTATGTGAAGAAGTGAAGGACACTTGGAGGCCGAAAACAGAAGTATATATCTCATCTCCTATACCTCATTCTTGTGGACCATGGTAGCCGAGTTCTATTCAGATGTCTGAGGCATATTTTCTGTGGCTATTACGAATTGTCTGTGGCACAATTTTCTGTGGTAGATACGAAGTTGTGAGGTACTAATTCTGTGGCATCATCCGAATTCTGAGGTTGAGACAGAGGATGAATTTTGGCCCACTTGAAGACCTGTGACAGATCTTATTGCAAACTTTTTTTTTGGACAGAATTGAAGGGTATTTTTTTGTCTTGAATCTTGGAGGGTTGGCTTGGCACTTGGTGAATGGTCATCTTGCTACTATGCTGGTCAGTTTGTCTATATGACTTTGATGTATCTTCTGTTGAACTGATTATATCTCTGAGAAGAAGGTTGCTAAGTTTTTCCCCAAGTGGGTTTTCTTAGGGTAAAAATCTTGTCGCTCTTGTGCATCGTGTTCTCTACTGCTTCATTGTTCTTATGGTTGAATTTCTGAATTTGTAATTACTTAGTAATACATTGAAGTGCTAAATAATCATCTACATCATTGGAAGTAATTATCAAGTTTCAGAAATAAGTGCTCGTATATTTTGCACTTGAAAAATCAACATTTGAGTAATATATTGACAAACTATGGTGAAGAAGTAGGCCTATTTTCCTAGGCCCATCCTAATGACAATACCTTCACAACAGGGTAAATAAATAGTTGTGATGGCTTCTTTCGGTGTAGTTAGTTCTGGAATTCTAGCCCATTCTGTTGATGGTTCTGTGCTTGTAGGTAGTTATGATGCAACGGCCTAATCAGTGGTATTCTTTGTCAATAAGGTACATATCAGAGTAGTAGGTTGGAGACTTGGCATTTGTGTGTAATAGTTTTAGTAATTAACAATATACTCTAAAGTTCTAATGGTAATAGGAATGAGATTTTCAAAAAAAAGAGAGGAAGGGAGCAAATAAATAATTATTGCCACATAGCACCCTATCTAAGTAGTTAAGCTAATCACAGGTCATAACCTCTTATCATCTTAGTAATCTTGCTAACTTAGTCTCTCTGAATAGGGTTCCAATCATGACCCAGCATGTAGTTGACCTGTATGTTTCACATCAATAAGCTCGTACATGTATCTGCTTTAACACAGTGCGTTGTTTCCATTACTATTAGTAACACCTATACCATTCACTAGTTAAGTATGAATAAGGATAGAAGTAATGGCAATCATAGGCTTAATAAAGGTTGAATCCTAACTGATATAGCTTCTACTCGTATATAAGAGAGACCTTCTTGCTTCACCTATTTCACATGGTATACTTATTATGGAAATAGCCATACTTGGCCAATAGTGATACACCGGCTTGTTATAAGATACTAGTAGTCAACATGTTCGTAAGATCAGTATCATATAAGCTATACTATTCATTGGATTCACACTGGTTAACCTTTTATAAGGGTAATAAAAAGCTCTATCAGTATAGAGGTTCATCTCTCACTATGTGTACATAATAAACCTGATAGTATTGTACTAACATGGAGCTAAGGGTAAAGGTTCAATATTCTTTATTTAACATATCACTATCTTTACTGATTCCCATTGATTTTATTAACTATGAAGAGTATGACATAATCGATTACTAGTCTAACTTACAGCTTTGTAATCGTAATCACACAGCGTACGGGTCATGTATAGAGAGTGGTCATAGCTTATCCATTAATTTGTAAACTTTATTTTGAATTATCTCGTAAGAATGAATTTTACTTGCTGGTACATGGATAACCATAAAGAACGGATGTTACTTAACTCTAGAAATACAAAATATATGATGCTTTATTTAAATTTACTGGTGCATGGACACCGATATGCAATATGTCATTTAAATTAACATTGCAAGAATGTGAAATCATAGATTAAACATTATAGATGAAACTATCTATCAATTTATTTCATTGCATTTCAAATATGATTCAAGGAAAGGAAATAGCAGAATAACTACATTTTAAATATGAAAATACATTTTGGTATACAGATTGAAAATAGATAAAACAAATGCATCATAGATGGAACATGTATGAACTAAACGGAAGCAGTATCTAAACGAAAATTTGTATTAGACATATTGATACATACATGGACAAATGTTTTAAACCAAGTATGATATATAAGCTCTAGGATCAATATCATAGATAGCAATATATCTAGACTATGTAGAGATTGTTATATGGGTAACAATTTGTTATGAACCATATAGATGCATATGCTGTAATGTGTGTACGAGTGTTTACATTGCAGATTATGTACCAGTGATTACTTCGCAGAACACAGGTTACCGAAACAATAGACATGATGACAGAATCCCCAGAACGGTTGAGACTCCATGTGATTCCATGATAAGGTGTTGACCCTGGTTCTACTGGGAGGGGTGGAGGTGTTGCCCACCGTTTATCCTCCAATCCCTGGAGTCATGGGAGGATTGTGCGAGTCACGCTCCCCTAAATGTGTGATGATGACTGCCGGATGCCTACAAGCATATCAGGTCGATGTAATCGATGCCGATATCCTTAAGGTCTATGAATGGATCAGTAAAATTGATGCCATGTCATATTCCTGTAGAGGATGGATAGGATGGGAGTGGAAGAGATTAGGAAGGATAAGATGATTTTAGAATAGTCTGCAGAGGCAGTTGAGATGTGAAGTAACAAATAAATTACAAAGAAAAAAAAGCATGCTTATTCAAACGAAATTCAATCTTAAAATACAAACCTTCTCACATCACCCTAATCTCTAAAAACACAATATTGATATGAGTATATAAAACCATAAACTTCGGGACGAAGTTTTCTGAAGGAAGGAAGTATGTGACGACCCATTCCCAAGTATATACAAAACGCTATTAGCATGTGAACGATATAGGCATTTGATAGCTACACTTGCCTATACCGCCCACATCGCACTAGTACACCTACCTACTAATATCAAGATTTCATAGATTGGGAACTTAATATTAAGATTTCAGATTTATATTAATTTCAACTAAGTATAAAATTTTATGAAAGAGGTAATAAAAGAAATGAAATAATAAAGTTAAATATTTAAGTTAAAAATGAGTATGCAATATTAAAGATTTATATTAAAAGTACTTAAATAAAGTCCCAAGCTCTCTAAATAAAATAACTATATAATCCCACCTTCATAAATGTATATTCGTACTCACATTAATGTGGATCACCCACCATAACAACATTTAATATGAACATAAGGATGGATAAGGCCTCGGGAGGTTAGAGGCGGTGGAGGAAGAATGTTTAGATTATATTCCTATCCAAATATAATGAAAAGTATACCACCATAAATACATAAAATATCACCATTAATAATGATAAGACCTCGGGAAGTAGGAGGTGGTGGAGGGAGATTATTTAAAGGAGGTGATATGGAGGAGAAGGGGGGATGTTTTTGGGAGGAAAAGAAACGAATTCTGCTTAAGTGAGAAGGAAATGTCAGCTTGAATGCTTTGGGAAGGAGTCTCTTGTTCTTGGAAATCTGGGCACGGGGGCAGAGGAGACATCCTCTGGGTCTGGGATTGTTCCCGGATTTGGCTGGGAGGATTTGATTGTCCCGGTAATCTGTTCTGTTCACGACATCACCAGGTGCTCAACTAATCTTCAGCCGCTTCAGGATTTGTAAATTTGTGCTGATTTTCAAGTATTCATCTATGTATAGATTAATCATGCAAGCTGAAATTTCAATTTTAATTGTTACAATGTTTTATTAGATCTGTTTTTACTTAAACTTAAGTTCAGATAGGAACAATATTAGAAATCAGGGAGCAATGGTTATTACAATAATAATGAAACCCTCATTGTTGTACCGGTTTTCCCAAGTTGGGTTTTTCCGAGACATTTGTCCAAAAATAACTATGTCAATTTTCATTTGTATGTGCTAGAATTTTCTCGCTCACAAGTATTATTTTCCTATAGCCATTTGTTAAGGTTACAATATGATTTATTCGATAATTGTCATAGTGAAATAAATTGTTAAATTAATTAACAATAAGAAGAATTAATTCCACCATCGCAATAGGATTTCGCATTTAAATTTTCACACCCTGGGCTTGGTATGCTAGGACTAATTGATATCTAATGCATACCCCGACCTCTCTTCATGGTTGAAGGCATGTCTCTGATATTTGCTTTTACAAGCTAATAATTTATTTCTGACAAGATCAGATCATCTTCGTGTTCAGTGCCAGATGGAATTGACCTCTGAGCCTAAGTGATATGTTGGAAAGTGTAACCAGGTTCAGTCTTCATAATGACTAGTAATTATGAATTTATGAAATGAAGAAGACAAAGATAATAAAATGTATTTTGTAGTGCTTACGTCATGGGTTTCATGAGCAAGGAAGTTTTTATTATAGGTCAAAGACTTCTTCTTGATGTTTTTAGGGGTTTGTCATCTTGTCATAAATATATATAATTAAAGAGTCATGTATATGAAGAAGTGTGTAATGAATAAAATAATGTGAATAGTGATTAATTAGTTAATTAGTAATTAGGTTGAAAGGCCATGTCTAATAAGACATGACCTTTCATGAAGAGGCACCTGCGTAGGTATATAATCAGGACTCATTTGTAACATTCAATCATCTATCTCATATCTCATTCATCATACACTATTTAATATAATATTTGTATCCTCGTGGATATTCGGATATTTCAAGTCTTCTGGAATATTTAACTTGAGAAGGAACTTTGTTCGCTTCATTTGGTATTAGAGCAGTTCGATCTTCTGGCTGCTCATCGTTGCCCAGAGCTACGCTCCTCGGTCCAGGCCTTTGGCCATCAAAAATTCATCAACATTGTTGTCGTCGAAGCGTTTCGCTACCAGTCTTGGAGTTTCTCCATTTTCACTAGTAGGCCTTTGGCCAAAATTAAAAATTTGAAGAAATTTCACCAGGAGGCCTTTGGCCAGAATTAAAATTTTGAAGAAATTTCACCAGTAGGTGTTTGGCCAAAATTAAAAATTTGAAAAAAAAAATAAAGGGAATTTTTTGAAAAAAAAGAAGCAAAAGCAATATATATATATATATAAAGAAAAAAGAAAAAAAGAGATATATATAAAGTAGTACATATACATACATACCAAGGCAATTTAAAAATAAAAAGGAAAAAGAAAGAAGGAAGAGTAGATAAGATTATTTTGATTATTCTTTAAGTGGTTTACAAGCTCGTGGTTTTAGAAGCCCATGGTAATTGCCCATGGTATTTGCAAGGTAAAATAAGAACAAAAGGAATAAAAAATCTCTATGTGAATGGTAAGTTTACTTTTACATGGAGAACATTAACCGAGTCAAATACACATAAGTGGACATATATTTTATAGATGAATATATGTGAATAGCCACGTTTCACTAGGGTTGTAACCTTTCAACAAAAAAAAGAGTTAAAAAAATCAATTGTTAAAAATATATATATATATTATGAAAGTCAAACATGTTGGAAATACTGAGACGGGGGTGAATCAGTATTTCTTTTCAATTGTTAATTATTGCCAGTTAGATTCTTCACAATTAAAGACAGAGAGATATATATAATAATGATATTAAGAATTAAAGAGAACTTCAATCCCTTTTTAATAATAGTATACAATAGATGAGAGAAGGGCACCAACCCTTTTAATGAAACAGGCACCAACCTGTTTTCCAAGCACCAACTTGGACTTTGATGAGGCTCCTACCTATAGGGCTTCGACCCTATCTTCTCAAGGCACCAACCTTGTGTTTAAGGGCACCTACCCCAAGGACACCAATCCTTCAGTGTTCTTTTTAATAGAAAATGTGTGATGTGCTTACTTGACTGTCATCAACAAGATTCTTCACTATTATTTCTTCACTGTACTCCACAGGTCTGGTATTCCACAGCTATGAGGCTAGTGATTCCGAGTTTCAGATCTCCACAAAACTGTCCTCCACAGGTGGGTGCACTAGATCCGAACTTGAATCTTTCCAAATTGCTGTAGTTCCGAGCTTGAAAGGGATTTTTGCAAGTCTATCCAAGCCAATTCAGGTGACTGTCCGGCCTCCCACAGATTTACAACAGATCTGACCTGCCACAGAGATTATCATAGGTCCGAATATTTTGAGCACAAGACTGAGGTACTGTAGTGTGGTCTAAGCTCTACAAACACAGATCCGAGCTCCACAAACACAGGTCTAAGTGTCCAATAAGTGACTGTTTAATACACCGAGCCTAGACACTGGTTTTGCAGGTCTTGTCCATTATTTCGAAGTTTTATATGTCTACAGGGAGCTGTCTGAGATTCGCACTTCAAGACTATTCTCCAACAGTCCGAGATCAGAATTCCTTCCACAGGTGGCAGTCCGAAGTCTACTGTCCGAGCTTGAGAAGGATAGCCCAATCAATAAAATATTCCTCGGCCTCCTTGGTTCACGAGATGTGAACACCTTTCTGTCTTTCTGTGATCATCTTCGCTGAATTTCTGACTCTTAAAATGGATGAACGCAGATTTATATATATAGTAGTTTGTCCCTATGAAGAGACACATCCATTGGAAGAAGGGCCAACATTATATGACTGCATAGGTCGGCTTGACTGTAAATATATTTTTTTTAATCTTAAAAATTCAGTTTCTCACTAATGGCAGTTTCGGGGCAAGTAAGAGCTTGTTGGAAAGAGGGAATAATCCTCTTTAATATGGTCTAGGATTCATTGTGAAAGGATGCCTCCAAGGTGTCTAAATTTATTTTTCTTTGTGACTGTTCATAAAATTTTAGTGCAGAAGGTGATTGGGACAGTAAGAGATCATTAGAGCTTCTTCATCATGGTGTGTCTTCCATGTCATCATATGTCATAGTGCAGCATCTATCAATCTTCCATTAAGAGAGCTTATATTCCATCAATGGCAATTATTGACCAACAATCTCCCCCTTTGACATCAATGGCAAATGGGGTGCCCAAGTCCTCCCCCTGTTATGCTGCTCCCCCTAACATACTGTACCCCTGACATGCTGTTTGATTTACTGTGATGCAAGAGCAATGACCCCCATCTTTTGGCGAAGATACTCAAATGCTTCTCGTGGAAGTGGTTTTGTAAAGATATCCGCAATTTTCTCTTTTGTATTGACGTATTCCAACCTGATATTGTGTTCAGCAACTTGTTCACAGAGAAAGTGGTATTTGATTGGAATATGTTTGGTTCTTGAGTGCATCACCTGATTCTTTGAAAGATTGATGGCGCTAGTATTGTCACAAAAAATAGTAATTGGTTGCTTAGTTTTTATGTTGACATCCTTCAAGTCTTCCTTCATCCATAGAATTTGTGTACAACAATCAGCAGCAGCTATATACTCGGCTTCAGCTGTAGAAAGGAATATAGATGATTGCTTTTTGTTGAGCCAAGATACAAGACAATCTCCCATAAAGAATGCATTTCCACTGGTACTTTTTTCGATCATCCACACTTCCGGCCCAATCAGCATTAGAATAAGTTGTCACAATAAGAGTTGAACTCTTAGGATACCAAAGACCGAAATCAATCGTTCCTTTCAGATATCTGAGAATTCTTTTCACAACTGCTAGATGGGATTGTTTAGGACTTGACTGAAATCTTGCTACCATTCCTACTGTTTGCATAATATCTAGTCTTGTAGCAGTTAAGTATAGGAGAGCTCCAATTATTGACCTGTAAAGAGTTGCATCTATTTGGGGGGTATCATCGTCTTTGCTTAATTTACAATTTGTGGTCATTGGTGTGCTCATAGGTGCACAATCTTCCATCCCATATCTTTTAAGCATGTCTTTAAGATATTTTGTTTGAGATAAAAACATGCATGCAGAGGTTTGAGATATTTGTAGCCCAAGAAAGTAAGACAACTCACCAATCATGGACATCTCGAATTTTTTGGACATATTTAGAGCAAATTCATGGCTCATTTCTTCATCATTGCTAGCAAATATTATATCATCGACGTAAACAAGAGTGATCAGAAGTTTTTCCTTGTCCATCTTCATGTAGAGATTGCTACCAGCCACTCCCTTTTTGAAACCTTCTTGTTGCAGATAGCGATCCAACTTTGCATACCATGCTCTAGGGGCTTGTTTTAATCCATACAAGGCCTTTTTTAGTTTGCATACAAGGTCTTTTCCTTCAACAAGATCAAATCCTTCTGGTTGCTCCATGTAAACTTCCTCCTTGAGATCTCCATTTAGGAATGTTGATTTTACATCCATTTGATAAACCTTGAATCCTTTTGAGCAAGTAAATGCTAGAAACATTCTTTTGGCTTCCATTCGAGCTACTGGTACAAAGGTTTCTTCGAAGTCAATTCCTTTGATTGGCGAGTATCCTTTGCAGACAAGTCTGGCTTTATTTCTGATGATTTGTCCATCTTCATTCATCTTGTTTTTGAATACACATTTTGTTCCAATTATATTTTTATTTTTTGGGCGAGGTACCAGTTAACAAGTCTCATTTTTTTCGATTTGAGACATTTCTTCTTCCATGGCCTTTATCCAATGAGGATCTTTGCTTGCTTGAGAAAAATTTTCAGGTTCTATTAAAGATAATAGAGCCACATCATCTTTTCTAGGGGTGCTTATCATCCTTCTTCGAGTTTGGATTCCTTCATCTATATTTCCAATGACCTGTTCTTCTAGATGATATTTTTGAACAAACTTGATCTTGGAGGGAGTTTGTGAAGATTCATTTTGAGGTTCTTCATTCTCCTCTTCTTTTTCAAGTTCTTCTTCTTCACTTTGTTCAAAGAAAGGCTCAACTTCATGATCTTCAATTCCTTTTTCTAGAAGGCCTTCATCAATCTTTACATCAATGCTTTCCACTATTCTTCGTAGACGATAGTTGTAACATTTGTAAGCTTTGCTCCTAGTGGAGTATCCAAGAAATATTCCTTCATCAACTCTTGAATCAAATTTACCTGGTGAGTCATCATTTATTTTTATGAAACATTTGCTTCCAAAAACCCTGAAATATTTTACTGAAGCAGGTCTTCCTTTCCATAATTCATAAGGATTTTTTTCATTATTTGGTCTTAGTTGAGTTCGAGTTAAGGTGTAAACTGCGGTGCCAACTGCTTCTCTCCAAAATTTTGGTTGCAAATCGGCTGCTAGTAGCATTGTCCTTGCCATTTCTTGAATGGTTCGGTTCCTTCTTTCAACTACTCCATTTTGTTGTGGTGTCCTAGCAGTAAAGAGTTCTCTTTCGATTCCATGCTTCTTTACAGAATTTATCGAACTCTTTTGAGGTGAATTCTCCTCCTCTATCCATTCTAAGACATTTAATCTTAGAATATTTCTCATTCTCAATGAGAGCCTTAAGATTTTTAAAACATTCAAATGCTTCAGATTTATATTTTATGAAATATATCCACATCATTCTAGTATAGTCATTAACAAATAGAGCAAAGTACCTTTCACCCTGAAGAGCTGGACTTCTAGTTGGCCCACACAAATCTACATGAATAATTTCCAAAGGTTTTGTTGTTGAGAACTCCTTAGTTTTGTGGCTAGTTTTGGTTTGCTTTCCATGTTGGCATGGGCCACATACAACTTGATTTGGTTTGCACATTTTTGGAATATCCCTTACTGCATTAATTTTGTTGATGTTGACTAGGTTATCAAAACTTGTATGCCCCAATCGCTTGTGCCATAACCAACTTTCATCTGTTTGATTTAAGTAACATTTATCTTCTTGGATTCTACTGAGAATGTAAACATTATCTGGTGTTCTTACTCCTTTCACCATAAGCTCTCCTGAGGACGAGTCTCTTATTTCACAATTTTTTGTACTAACGACAACATTATGTCCTTGGTCACAAATCTGGATGACACTTAAGAGATTGTGTTTGAGCCCTTCTACCAGCAAGGTATTTTGAGCTTTTCCTAGTCCACTGACAAGGGTAGCAATCCCTTTTCCAGTGATTTTAGCAGATCCACTTCCAAAGGATACATTTCCATTTTTCTTGTTCAATGAGATAAACTTCTTTTGGTCACCTGTCATATGTCTCGAGCATCCACTATCCACGAATCAATGATTTTCTTCACTATGAGCACATAGAGCTAGGCCACATTTATCAGTTTTGAGATTTACGTTTTTAGCTTTTTCCCTTTTGAGAGGGCAATTTTGTTCATTATGATCATAATCATCACATAATGAGCAAGACGGATCAAACTTAGCCAAAGGATCAAAGGAATTGTAAGTTTTGATTTGTCCTTGCTCTTTAGGCCGACGTAGTTGGTTTGGTTCATTATTCAATCTTGGTGCTTCATTCTTATGAGCCTTGCAATGCTTAGCTTAATGCCCAAAGTTTTTACAATTGTAACAATGCCCAAGAAAAATAGTTTGATACTTGTTGTAGTATACATAGCTTGAATCAACATCCTTCCTTGAAGTTGCTCTTTCAAATCTTGGTTTTGAGATGTGACCTTTTTCCTGAGATGATTTTTCTTCTTTTGGATGGCAAGAGAGTACATCAGCATAACTTCTGGCATTATTCTTCGTACTCGATGATTCTCCTTTGAAACCAATCCCAGACTTGTCATGTTGAGGTCTTTGAGTGTTAAGAATGTTGTCAAGAGCTAGAGAGCTTTGCCAACTCCTTTTGATTTGCTCCAATTCCTTTCTTAGGGACACTATTTCAGCTTCACGTTTTTCACAGATATCATCCTTCTCTTTTAATTTGATGTTCAAGAAGTCTTCCCTTCTTTTTGCTTCCTCTCTTTCTATTTTGAGAGAAATTATCTTCTTTTGTAAGTTCTCATTTTCTTCAATGGCACTCATTAGCAAACTATCCATGTTTCTTTCATCTTCTATTTCTGAGTCATCATCATTTGTAAATGCCATGAATAGTGTTTCTTTGCTTCCAACATAATTACTTTCCTCATCTAATTCATCATTGCTTTCTTTGTACTTATGCACATTTCTAGTTGATTTCCTCTTTATGAATACGAATTCATCTTCATCAGACTCATCTTGTTTAGAGAAGAAGTTCTTCTTATTAAACCCTTTCTTCTTGTACATCATTCTTTTAGAGTCCTTTTCATCATCACTATCTTGTTTATGAGGACATTTTGCAACGTAATGACCTATTCTTCCACAATTGAAACAAATAAGAGGGTACTTACCTTTTAGCTTAGATCCCCTTTTTAGTCTTCGTACAAATTGAGCTAACTCGTTTTCAGTATCTGATTCATCACTGTTGTAATTCCATCCTTTTCCTTCTTTTGTAGATTTTGAGGCTTTGAAAGCCGCTTCTTTGAAATTTGGGATCCCTTTCCTCATCTCATAGGCAATAAGAATTCCATGAAGTTCATCCATCTTGAGAGTATCTAGGTCCTTCATTTCTTCTATGGCACTTACTTTGGAGTCGAATCTGTCAAGAAGTGATCTCAGGATTTTTTGAACTACGCTGCTTTCTTCAATATTTTCCCCTAGTCCTTTAAGAGAGTTAACCACTTCAGCTACTCTGAGGAAGTATGATGCAATATCTTCTTCATCATCCATTTTCAAACTCTCGAATTGTCTACTATAGGTTTGAAGCTTTGCCTTCTTAACTTTGGAGTCCCCATCATATAGCGAAACCAATTTATCCCATACTTGTTTGGCTGAGTCACAGTTCATGACTTTCGTAAATTCAGAATCGATGATTCCACTAGTGATGGAATTTAAAGCTTTGGCATTAGCAATGTAGACTTTTCTTTCATCAGGATCAATTGGAAGACCGGTGGGAGCTTTGTATCCGTCCAAAACAGAGTGCCATACTTCAGGGCCAAGAGACATGAGATAGTAGGACGTCCTCTTTTTCCAGAAACTAAAATTTGTTCCATCAAAGATAGGGATTTTCCCTGTTGCTTCCATGTTCTTCATTGTGCCTAAGAATCCTTCTTCAAGCTGTTAGTCTGATAATGAAGAAGCTAGCTCTGATACCAATTGTTGGAAATACTGAGAGGGGGGAGAATCAGTATTTCTTTTCAATTGTTAATTATTGCCAGTTAGATTCTTCACAATTAAAGACAGAGAGATATATATAATAATGATATTTTGAATTAAAGAGAACTTCAATCGCTTTTTAATAACAGTATACAATAGATGAGAGAAGGGCACCAACCTATTTGCCAAGCACCAACTTGAACTTTGATGAGGCTCCTACCTATAGGGCTTCGACCCTATCTTCTCAAGGCACCAACCTTGTGTTTAGGGGCACCTACCCCAAGGACACCAATCCCCCAGTCTTCTTTTTAATAGAAAAATGTGTGTTGTGCTTACTTGACTGTCATCAACAAGATTCTTCACTGTTATTTCTTCACTGTCCTCCACAGGTCTGGTATTCCACAGTTCTGAGGCTAGTGATTCTGAGTTTCAGATCTCCACAAAACTGTCCTCCACAGGTGGGTGCACTAGATCCGAACTTGAATCTTTCCAAATTGTTGTAGTTCCGAGCTTGAAAGGGATTTTTGCAAGTCTATCCAAGCCAATTCAGGTGACTGTCCGGCCTCCCACAGATTTAAAATAGATTTGACCCGCCACAGAGATTATCACAGGTCCGAATATTTTGAGCACAAGACTGAGGTACTGTCGTGTGGTCTAAGCTCTACAAACACAGATCTGAGCTCCACAAACACAGGTCCAAGTGTCCAATAAGTGATTGTTTAATACACCGAGCCTAGACACTTGTTTTGCAGGTCTTGTCCATTATTTCGAAGTTTTATATGTCTACAGGGAGCTGTTTGAGATCTGCACTTCAAGACTATTCTCCAACAGTCTGAGATCAGAATTCCTTCCACAGGTGGCAATCCGAAGTCTGTTGTCCGAGCTTGAGAAGGATAGCCCAATCAATAAAATATTCCTCGGCCTCCTTGGTTCACAAGATGTGAACACCTTTCCGTCTTTCTGTGATCATCTTCGCTGAATTTCTGACTCTTAAAATGGATGAACGCAGATTTATATATGTAGTAGTTTGTCCCTATGAATAGACACATCCATTGGAAGAAGGGCCGACATTATATGACTGCATAGGTCGGCTTGACTATAAATATATATTTTTTTTATCTTAAAAATTCAGTTTCTCACAAACTAATGGGAGTTTCGGGGCAAGTAAGAGCTTGTTGGAAAGAGGGAAAAATCCTCTTTAATATGGTCTAGGATTCATTGTGAAAAGATGCCTCCAAGGTGTCTAAATTTATTTTTCTTTGCGACTGTTCATAAAATTTTAGTGCAGAAGGTGATTGGGACAGTAAGAGATCATTAGAGCTTCTTCATCATGGTGTGTCTTCCATGTCATCATATGTCATAGTGTAGCAACTATCAATCTTCCATTAAGAGAGCTCATCAAGAGAGCTTATATTCCATCAATGACAATTATTGACCAACAAAACATCTTCTTAGTAATTATAGAAGATTTCATAAAAAGAAATCAAGGAAGTAATTTTCAAAAAAATCGGAAGGAAAAATATTATCAAGGATTTCTTAAAATATTAAGGAATCATTATTAAAGCTCGAAGGTATATAAAAGGAAAAATAGGTTATTAAAGGTTTAAGTATTGAAAAAGTGGAAAAGGAGATAAATCATTATATTCTATAGATTGTATTTAAAAAGGGAATATATACATATATAAAAGAATTTGAGCCTCTTTCAAAAGAAAATATTAGTGAAGGATTCATTACCAAAGATTGAAGGAATAATAGTAAATGATATTGGAAAGATTAATTAAGCTTGAGGGTTTATTAAAGGGAAACAATAATATTTTATTATAAATATTAGGAAGGGTCACCCTTAAAAACCCCGAAGTTATCTGACAAAATGGCATCCAAAACAGAACTAAAAGAGGGAAGATTTCCTAAAAATTATAGTATGTGTGTCGATGCGCTAATTGAAATCAAAGGGTCACTTGCGAGAAAAGAGGTTCTCATATCTATCGATTTTACTCGAAAGAATAATTATGTTAGTACCGAATGTGCTAACCAATTAGTGATCCCCGAATCAAATATAACTGAAGCAAATTCATTTAATGCAAATGACAAACAATACAACATAGAGAATTTACACCTAAGCATTGGGGAGTATTCCTTTGTCTGGCAATTCACCATTAAAACCTTATTTTCCAATAATAGTGATATAGTTCTGCGTTCGCTCTGGATGGAATCCCTAGGGTCATTCATCCTTAATACAAAAAAGAAGTTTTTGACATTTTCTTACAAAAAGAAAAAAATAACGTTACAAGATGTCACGGTGAAGCCGAATTCACTAACACCGGAAGACATATTAGATATCACAAGAGTAGTTCTTCCAGAAAGTAAAAAAGCAATACAATATTTGCAAAGAGAAGTTGACAAAATCACAACTAACAAGAATGAAGAAGTTGCTCGCCTCAAGGACCACAACGATAAATTACTAACGCAAATTAAGAAGCTAATGAAAGACAAGAAGTCGTTGGAAAACAAGGTGCAACAACTTGTCGAAAATGAAGCATCGAAATCTTCAAATATAGAAGTTCAAGTTGAAGAAAAATCAAACGTTGATCCAGTAAATGTCTCAACTGAAGGAGACGACAAGCAAGTTGCAGAAGAAACAAACTTAGATGTCGGACGAACGAGGAACATTCTACGTGAAGATTTTGTAACCATCTCCATAACATCATCGCCAGGCGAAAATCAAAGAGGTCAAACCAAAACAGTTCCCTATCGACATCCAAATCATGGGAGCAGACAACTCAACCAAGCTATGTATTCAGAACAGAAACAGGCTGATATTTCGAAGAATACTAACGAATCATCACAAGTTGCCAGTCATCGTAAGATTCCACAGAAGATTGATTTAGGATGGTCTGATCCATTCTCAGTGCAACAATTTTGTTTGCCACTTAGAGGATCATATCAACTTGTATCAACAAGGATAACTGCCCTGAGACGAGAAGATGTTCGTAGCAGGAAAACAAATCGAGGTCTTTCATCAAAAAGCTTTGAGGACAAATTTTTTTGAGGGGAAGGCAATGTAATGAATAAAATAATGTAAATAGTGATTAATTAGTTAATTAGTAATTAGGTTGAAAGGCCATGTCTGATGAGACATGACCTTTCGTGAAGAGGCACCTGCGTAGGTATATAAGCAGGACTCATTTGTAACATTCAATCATCTATCATATCTCATTCATCATACTATCTAATATAATATTTGTATCCTCATGGATATTTTTGTATTCCAAGGCTTTGGGAGCATTTAACTCGAGAAGGAACTTTGTTCGCTTCAAAGTGTTACACTTGTGAAGGACAATATTGATGTAATTAATATGCTCCAAGACCTTGTCTAAATGCTCCTTGTAAGTCGGCTCAAATATGGAAAATACACCTCCTTGACAAGTCGGCCTTCCAGCAGAGATCATGTCAGCCTAGGATAGGAGAGACATTCCCTATATAAGAGTGGACTATGACCTTATTATACCAACAAATTTTCGGATAAGGTCTACAACAAGTGCGAGAAAGGGTCCAAGTTTGATGCGAAGAAAGGTGGCAGTATAGCGAAGGAAGAAAGGATTTCTTGTATATTTGTTTTGGGTCCAAGTCTAATATAGAAGTCTGAATTGCAGTGCGAAGAAAAGAAGGAAGATACCGCAGAAGAAAAGGCTACTGGGATATGCGAAGAAGTGGTCAAGATCTCAGTCATATTAGTCTACAATCTAGTGCGTGAAGGAGATCATAATCAGTACAAAGGTAAGGTTGTACAAGCCTCGATCTAGATATTATCTCAGAAGTATATACAACGTGAAGAAGGGTTGCTACAGCAACGAAGTGAGCATTTCCTCTAAGCATCTAGGGTACAAGAAGAGGACCAAGAAGGATTCTCTTAAAGGCTGAAGTCAGATCAAAGAAAGAACGAAAGGAAGCACATCGTTGAAGGTTGCCCGACTAGGGACCGAGTCTCCCTAATTCTGGTGCAATACAGTGCAGAAAAGGAAGATCGTCTTAAGGAGCCTAGAAAGAGCAGTGACAAGGTCTTGGACGCATACTGGTGTCAAGGGTCTGTGTCATGGTCATGGTGCTTGTCAATTGAAGATCTAGAAGAAGAATTACTTTCGGGTTTTCCTGTCCAAGAGGGAGAGGTTTTGGCCCTAGCTTGAAGAGCCAAAATTCTATGTCTCTTGTGTTTTGAATCTTGATAATTGACTTGATGAAAGACATAATAAGCTAATGAAGATAAGATCTAAGTAATAGAAGCATAACAAGTATAACATAAGCAGTTATCAAGTAAGAGAACTGAGTTAAACTCTGCCCTATCAAATTCTCAACATGATCCACTTCTCAAACTATAACAGAGAGATGATGAGGACTTTCTTGTCAAGGAAAGTATGATTTCAGAGACTTGGTATGATGAATTTCACTGAAGCAGTCGAGAGACTCCTCTTCAGATACAAATTTGGTGGATCCCACGATGAGCGAACAACCAAATGGATCCTTGCTTTGCGGCATGTTCTTTGAACCAGATAGAGCCTAGATATGTATATTGGGATGTTGTAAAGTTGGTATTGAGATACCTAGATGATGCAGTCATTCATGGACTGTGTAATTTCCCCAATTAAAATAATTTTGCTAAGAAGAATTCTCATTTTTGCAATTTGGGTGTTGGAAAATATTTTGGCATGTAAACTTAGGAAAAGTGGGTGGAGGGAGTCCCCACTTAATTTTTGGAAAAATAGAGGCCCCCAACATTAGAGAAAAGGAAAAATTAAATTGGTAGTGGATGTGGGGCCACCCAAAAGGGGAATTCGAACCCCTTAGGAAAATCAAGTTAGGGAGAAGGAGATCGAATTAGTGGGGCCCACAAGGAGAGAAAAGGGGGCAGTAAAGATAAATAGAAGGAAGAGGCATTATTTTGGGGCTTTTGAAAAATTGAATTTCTGATTAGAGTACTCTTGAGTTGCTTAGCCAAGACTACCAATGTTGCTTAGCACAAGGTGATTTCCGAGCGAAAATCTCAGCTCTTTCTTCAGTGGACTTAGAGTGCCACCCTAGGAGAGAATTTTAGAGCTTATTGGAGAGGAGATTGTTGGATATTCTGAGTTGTTTCCAGCCATACTTCAGCTAATTCGAACTTCCAGGAGGAGACTGGCAGAAATCGATTTGCTTGGTTAAGGAGTCTTCAAGGGAAAATTCAACTGGAAAATTTAGGAGAAAGTCACTTGATATTGGACCATATTTTGTGGAGACTTTCAGGGTTGGAAATTATTGCTCCGATCAGAACCAAATTCAGCATTCCTAGGGTCTATGCAGTCTTTTGTTGGGCCGAATTTCGTGGAGTTGTTACTAGCGAGTTAAGGTTAAGGGAGGGATTTCCCTCCTACCTTGCAGGAGTAATTTGAAGAAAACATCTACAGCCATTCAAGGGTGGAAACAAAGCCAAATTTGCAGCAGTAGCTTGAGGGGGATGCAGAACCAGTAGAGGAGGACGTAGCACCAAATTTGGGTAATTCCGGGAGATCAGAATTAGCCCAAAACATTTTTGGGTTTTGTTGGACTAGCATCAAGGAGTTTGCTCCTAATTTTGCAGAATTTTTGGAGGAGTTATGGTGCCCCAAAACCGCAAAGTTATTTGGCAGCCAGTTGGGAGGAGTGAGCTTAAATTTGGGGTCCTAGGTGGTTGGTAAAATTTTCCCAAACCCTTTCTGGGTTTTTCTGGGTTTGTGGAGGAGAGCCTAAGATTAATTTAGCAGAATTTTCTGAGCAATCTAGGGGGGCTCAAACAGGGGTTCTTTCCAGCCAGCAGTTGCAAAATTCCAGGACCAACGCAGAACTTGAGGAGAAAACATTTTCCTACATCTGGGCAACATATTTTCTCACCTGGGGTTGTTTAGCGTGCTTTGGCAAGCCCAAGTGCACATATTCCATATACTTGTACTCTCCTCTTGATAATAAAATGGCTCAGTTTGGCACATTTTTAGTGTAAATTTTATGGGTGTTAATTGTTGTTTGAATTTTTTGTGTTGCATTGTGTTCTTGCTTAAATATCACTATTAAAATTCCAATTTGGAACATTACATACTAAGATACAATGTTAGAGACTTGAGATTTCATGGATACATCGATGTGATTGGGATGGAAATGTTGTTGATAGGAAGAGCACATTCGGGTGTTGCTTTAGCTTGGGATCTGTTGACCACTGAAGTGTGCCCAAAGGTTTTTGAGGACTCCATGCCCAAGGATGTATTCAGAAGCTTCATGTACCATCAGAGATCATCATATCATCAGAGTTTCTCAACTCTACTTCTTCTTCTCATCTTCTTCTATTGTATCTAGATTCCACAAGCCTTGCGGGGATGATGTAAAGTGATGTTAGTATGATGAGTTTGAGTCAAGTAACAGACCTAGGTAACTTGGGACCTTGTCATCAAGTGAATTTACTTTGTGAGGTTTTTTTCACTTGGTTAATTATTATATCCTTTCGGGGACACAATAATTAATTGAATTTGTTCCTCCAAGCATAACCCCAAAGTCGGAGTATGACATTGGGGGTCCATTCATGGGTGTTCTTCCTTTGGAGCATGGTTGTAATATCCCGAAAGGGAAATAACCAGAAATACAAAGCATACAACAAGATACAAAATGCTATAAACTGAACATGAAGCAGATACACATGAAATAGAGAGAATACTGAGCCATTTTATTATACTGAGAAATAGAAATGAGTACAAGAGGTGATCAGAGTGATGGCACCTCGACTTGCACCAGGCAAGTGTAGGGATACTCTCAGAATATTAATGGAATGGCTGCACTCTGCTCTGCGTCCAAGCTGCTGGAAAACGATCGTGCTGCTGCTACTGCTGGAACAAGATGAGTATTTGGGGTTGCTCCCCTACGCAGAAAGAGCTAAAACTCTGGAATCTGCCTCTACTCACAATACCCAGAAAAGCCCAGAGAACGTTTCTGAAATGGACGACCCCCAAAAATACCTCCCTTGAGGATCTACGCTGTCCTCCTAAGGGCTACGCTGATGCTGAATGAAATCCTCCAAAATATGGCCTCCCACTCTTCAAAAAGCCTCCAATAGGCAAGGGCTGGTCCCTTGCTCAATCCTCCGGCCAAAATCCTCCAAAATAGTGCCACTCCGGAGCTCCCTCAAGTTGCACTGCGTCCTCCCTCTCAAGACTGTGCAGTCTCTATGGCTCTGCTCCTCCCACGAATGCCAACACTGATCCTCCTGCAAAATACTGATGAGACTACCTCACCCGAGCAAGCACTCGAAGTCTCCTGGGGCTGAGGGTGGGATCTCCGAACGGAGACACCCGATGCACTAAACAGTGTTGCAAACAAGCTAAACAGCCAACGCGCTCTAAGTCGAAGTGACCAGCTCAATATGCATCAACTCCAATCCGGAAATGAGGAGGCTCTCCTCCTTTTTATAACGATGGGCCTCTCTCAACCCTAGGCCTCACCATCTCCTACGTTGCCTCCATTTGGCCCACGTTGCCAACTCAACTGCGCTGGCCATGCTCACACAGTCCAAGTGGGTCCCTCTTCACGTGGTCACTTGGCCCCCTTGGCCCACCTTAGTCACAACACTGATTTTACTAGGTGACTTTAAGGAGTGTACTTTATTCTAAGTGAGTTATATCCCCCTCTTACTCACTTTTATTTATATTTTAACTATAGAAGGCAAAATTGATCAAAATTAATATTTCCAATTAGCTATCGCTAATTGGGAATATTATAGTCTACCCTGGCAAAATGTTGCTTGACCCCAAGCAACTGTAGTGATGGATGTTGCAAGATCTTCTCACTTTCCCAAGTGGCATCCTCATCTGGCAAATTCTTCCACCTCACCAAGAACTCCCGGACTGTCCTGCTCCGCAGTTGTCTCTCTCTGATATCAATAATGGCCTCCGGCTGTAGCACCAAATGCCCCTCATCATCCGTCGGCGGAAGCTCCTCTGTCACTGTCACCTGCTGTCCCAAAGCCTTCTTCAGGCATGATACGTGAAAGATGTTATGAATCTTGCTACCTTGGGGCAGCTCCAACTCATAGGCAACCTGTCCAACCCTGCGTATCATCCTGTAAGGTCCATAAAAGCGGGGCTTGAGCTTTTCAGCCCCCTTCTGCTTCAGCTTTGACTGTCGGTATGGCTACAAACGTAGGTAGACCAAATCCCCTACCTCAAACTGTCTCTCCACCCGACCCCTGCCGGCATACAACTTCTACTGGTTCTGTGCTGTAGCCATGTTATCCTTGAGAGCTCGGAGGATGTCCTGACTCTCTTGGATCCAATCCTTGGCTCTCGGAGCCTTGCTGGCACCAAACATAGAACGGAGACATACCGATAGACATGTGATATGTGTTGTTGTAGCAGTACTCTCCTAAGCGCAGCCACTTCAGCCATGCTCTCTGCTGCCCACTGACATAGTTACACAACTAGCCCTCCATCCACTTGTTAACTATCTCGGTCTGCCCATCTGTCTGTGGATGGTAGCTAGTGCTCGGTGTCAACTATGTCCCCACCAGCCGGAAAAGCTCTTGCCAAAACCCGCCCATGAAACGGCGGTCCCTGTCACTGACAATGGTCTTGGGAAGACCATGTAACCTAAAGATATCCCGGAAGAACAGCTCTGCCACCTGCGCTGCTGTGTAATGTGCGGATATGGTAAAAAATGTGCATACTTCGTCAGTCGATCAACGACGACGAATATACAGTCCTTGCCCTGCACCATGGGCAACCCTGTGATGAAGTCCATCGAAATACTCTCCCATTTCCCCTCTGGGATGGGAAGAGGCTGCGACAAACCTGCTGGATGGTTCATCTCCCCCTTGTTTCACTGGCAAACCTCGCACTCCTTGACATGCTGGAGTACGTCCTCCTTGAGGCCCTTCCATGAGAACCTCTCCCTGATGGCCCTGTAGGTTTTGGTAAACCCCTGGTGGCCAGACAATGGTGAATCATGAGAAGCCTGTAATATCTTCTTCTTGAGCTGAGAGCCCTCAGTCAAGAAGATCCTATCCCTGTAGTAGATGATCTCATCCATCACCCTGTATCTATCATTTATCACCTGTCCTTCCACAACCTCACAAGCAAACTTGTCCTTGGAGTACTCCACCAAAAGTCGAGCCCTCCAATCTGCGTCCAAACTCATCAGAGACAATGCGGCTGGTCTGCGTGAAAGTGCGTCAGCCACCACATTGTTCTTCCCTTTGACATACTCAATGTCAAAGTCGTAGGCCTGGATCTTGCTGACCCACTTCTGCTGCCTCTCCTGTAGCTGCTTCTGCTCTAAGAAGAATCTGAGGCTATTGTGGTCAGTCCTCACCCTGAACCTGTTACCTACCAGGTATTGTCGGAATTTGGCCAAGGCATGCATGATGGCTAGCATCTCCTTGTCATATATGGCATATAACCGCTCATGTGGAAGGAGCTTCCGGCTTTCAAAAGCTATCGGGTACCTCCCTGCATCAATACTGCACCGATCCCCTCTCCCGATGCATCACACTCCAGAACAAATGGTTGCGTGAAATCTGGCAATGCAAGTACTGGGCAGCTGCTCATCACCTCCTTGAGCCTGTCAAAGGCCCGCTGCGCTGTATCTATCCAACTGAATGCCCCCTTCTTCGTCAAATCTGTCAGGGGTGCAGCAAGCTGAGAGAAACTCTTGACGAACTTCCTGTAGTAGGTGCAGATACCTACAAACCCTCAAAGTTCTGTCACGTTTCTCGACTCTGGCCAATCTCTGATGGCCCTGATGTTCTCCTCGTGGACCCTCCCTCCGTCCACCCCTATAATGTGTCCCAGATATAGCATCTCTGTCAACCCAAACTCGCACTTGGAGAGCTTAGCATAAAACTGCTGCTCCTCCAAAATACGCAACACTGCCTCTATGTGCTGGAAATGCTCCTCCCATGTCCTGCTATATATCAATATATCATCGAAGAAGACCAGCACAAACTTCCTCAGGTGACTGTGGAAGATGTGGTTCATGCACGACTGGAAGGTGGCCGGTGCATTGGTTAGCCCGAAGGGCATCGCCAAGAACTCAAAATGGCCATAATGGCACTTGAAAAAAGTCTTGGGAATGTCTTGTTCTAGGTTGCGGGGAAGCTTCAAACCCCCTTCGCTCCCGTTTCCGAAACGCGCTCCATGCGGGAGCGTTTCGGAAACGCTCGGAAACGCGCTCCCGAAAACGCTTCCTGAGGGGAGCGTTTTCGGGAGCGCGTTTCCGAACCTGTTAAAACGCTCCCTGTTTTTTTGGGAGCGTTTCAGGAAGCGCTCGGAAGCGAACGCTCCCTAAGCACTTCCGACGTTTAAACGTCGGAAGCGCTCGGGGAGCATTCGCTCTCGAACGCTTCCCGAGAAAAAAAACTTTTCCCGCCGCGCGGAAATTTTTTTAGGGGAAAAATCGAATTGTTTAAAAGGGGGGGGGGTTTCATTTTAGTTTTTATCATTTGTTAACTGTTGAGAGAGCGAGAGCAAGAGTTAAGAGAGCAAGAGTTGAAGGAGAGCAAGAGCAAGAGTTGAAGGAGAGCAAGTGCCAAGGAAGTAGAGCAAGGAGCAAGGCAACAGGAGAATTGCAAGAAAGAGGTAGGCCTTCTAATCCAATTTAGTATTTTCTAGGATGAATTTGTAGATTGTTAAATTGTTTAAAAATGAAAACTTGAATTTTTCTTGAATGTTGCATTTTATTGGATTTAAAACTAAAAAAATGATTTTTTTTTTTCCTATGTTGCATTTCCTATTCCCATTTGGCATTTTTCCATTTGTTTTGCAGGCTAGAAACTTGAAACTTGTTTCCATCATGGCTATATGGCTAGGGATTTTCCTCATGTTGGTTCCTTTCTTTGTGATAATGGTGTTGGAGAGTGCTAGAAGAAAGAGGCAAATCAGAGAAGAGGAGGATGAAGAGGAGGGTTATGGTGGATCTGAAGAAAATCTCGAAGAGGAGGAGGATTATGCTGAGGAGGAAGTGGGGAGTGGAGAACCTGAGAACATAGATTCCCCAACTAAACAAGACCAAACTCCTTTGTGGAAATATGTTCAGAGAATGGAAGGAGGGAAAGGTGGTGGAACCACTAAATTTATTTGCCCTCATTGCAATAAACAATACCATGGTTCATACACCCGTCTGAGAAGGCACCTTTGTGGGATAATGCCAGGGGATGGAACTAAAAATCTTGGAATCAAAGTTTGTACTTTTGTGCCAGCACCACAGAGAGAGATATATAGGAAGAAAGAGGGGGTTGCCCTACAGAGATCATCTAAAAGATCTAGGGGTTTCATTGATTCAGGCCCAACACATCATGGACAAACTAGTTCAACTTCCACCCATGCCAGTGGTTTTGGAAGCAGTGGCACTGGATTAAGGCGTAGAACCATATCCGATTTCCTAGACGAAGGGTGTAGGAATGATGTGGATTCAAAAGTTTACCGGTTTCTATATGCATGTGGGGTGCCATTCATTGTTCTTCGCTCACCTTATTGGCATGAAATGGTTTCTGCCATTAATGATGCCCCCAAAGGATACAAAAGCCCTGGGTATGACAAGGCCAGAACCGTGGGTCTTGATCATGAAAGAGCTAAAATAAACAATTATTTGGCTAGAATGACAAGTTCGTGGAATGAGCATGGGCTGTCCATTGTCTCTGATGGATGGACCAATGTAAAAGGAAAACCATTGATAAATGTTTTGGCTGTGTCGGTTAGTGGTGCAGTCTTCCTGGCAGCTTATGATTATTCAGATAAATTCAAAACTGGCATTAACATTGCAGAACCATTACTTGATATAATTGAAAAGACTGGGCCATACAATGTCATACAGGTCATCACCGATAATGCTGCTAACTGTAAGGCAGCAGGAGCAATTATTGAGGATAAATACCCCAACATTTTTTGGTCTGGGTGTTTGGTTCACACAATGAACCTTTTGATGCATGATATCATCAAAAAAAACAACCTCAATTCAAATGGCTTGGTGATTTGTACAAGAGAGGTAAAAAAATGATCAAATTTATTACAAATCATAGCAATACCCATGGGCTTTTCCGTACTCACTCCAAATTGGAGTTGTTGAAAATAGCAAAAACTAGATTTGCTAGCTATTACCTCACCTTCAGGCGCCTTTTGAAGGTAAGAGAGCCATTGGCTGCAATGGTATCAAGCCCACACTGGCAGCTATTAAAGGACAGGGCGGCAACAATAGTTGACAGGGAAGGTTTCGAACATGTGGAGGAGACCGCCCTTGACCATCTGTTTTGGGCACGTATGAGGGAAATTGTGAGTTTTACCAAGCCCATTTATAACATGATTCGCTTTGCGGATACTGATAAACCAGTGATTGGAGAGGTTTATGAGCAAATGGATAGCATGTTGGGGCAAATAAAAGATATTGTTAAGGATAATGATCCCAACTTGTATGCTATGATTCATGATTGTGTGTGTGCACGGTGGAATAAACTCAATGTTCCACTACATGCTTTGGCATATATCCTTACGCCAAAATATTACTCTCCATCTTGGTTGGGCCAACCTGCACCTGGAGGTGGGGGTAGGGTGAAACCTCACACAGATCCAGAGGTACAAGAGGGGTACATGAAGGCATTGGACAAATTGGTACCTGACAGGGAAGATTGTGCTAGATTGCGCCTTGAATTAGGCAAATACTTCAGTTGCACTGCTAACTTTGGTTCTTTCCATGCAATGGAAGACAAGGACAGATTTGATGCTCTCACATGGTGGGAATCATATGGCGGCATGGGACTTTTGCCAAAGTTGGCTAAAAAAGTTCTCTCACAGGTTGTGAACACTTCTTCTACAGAGAGGTGTTGGAGCACCTACAGCTTTATACACAATGTGAGAAGAAACAGGCTGAATGAAAACCGAGCTGAAAGCTTGGTTTATATGCATTATAACTTGAGGTTGTTGAGCCATTACTGTGATCGGGCAAATGAGGATCAATCATACAGAGTCTGGGACAACAACCCAGAGGATGATAATTTGGAGGACGGCACGTTACATCTGGAAGAATTGGAAGCAGTACTTTATAGGGATGATGATGAAGCATCAGCAGCACCGCCACACACAGGGCCAGTCCCACCATCTACTGGTAGCAGTGCGGGTGCCAGTGCCAGTGCCAGTGCCACTCCTCGATATCACACTATTGTTCCTTTGCAGATCCAGCCTCCACCTTCTAGTCGTGGTCGTGGTACTCTCGAGAGTACTAGAAGACCAACATTTCCTCGTGGCTCACAAAAATTAGACATTTCTCGTGGGCGTGGCAAGGGGCCAGCCAGATAAAATATATTTGTTGTTTACTATTTTCTATTTGTTATTGACAGTTGAACAGTTGAAACTTGACTCTTTCTGATTTCATATATTTAATGACAATTTAAGTTTGAAGTTTGAATTTGAAAGGTGAAACTTTGAAGTTGGCATTTATAAGTTTACTGTTTACAAATCATTATGAATTATGAATATGATGCTTCATGAAAGTTATATGGTGATCAATGAATCAATGATGATAAATGTTATATAATATCAATGATGATAAATGTTATATATTGAATTTTGAAATCAATGAATCAATGATGATAAATGTTATATATCAATGATGATAAATGTATATTAAATTTTGAAATCAATGATGATAAATGTTATATATCAAATTATCAATGATGATAAATGTTATATATTGAATTTTGAAAGCTTGAAACCTTCAGATTGATGATTTGCGAGACTCAAGAGTCAATATGTTGTATGCTTGCAACTCGTGGGCGTGGTTGATGAAGATTATAACTTCTAGATGATTGATGTTATATGATTAATCTATGTTTTTATGTTTTTTATGTCTAATTCATCATTCTACATGTTTTTGTTGACATATATGCATCAAAATATAAAAAATATAAAAAATATTAAAATATATATATATATATATAAAAACGCTCCCGAAAACGCTCCGGACCCGGAAACTTTTAAAAATGGCGCTCTGCGCTTCGCTCCCGCTCCCGCTCCCGCTTCCAAGTAACCTTGGTCTTGTTCCCTCACGCGAATCTAGTGGTACCTGGATCTCAAATCAATCTTTGAGAAGAACTGTGCCCCTCTCAACTCATCCATCAACTCGTCAATCCGTGGTATAGGGTACCTGTTCTTCATGGTTTTCTTGTTCAGGGCCCTGTAATCTATGCACATCTGCAATGTGCCATCCTTCTTCTTCACCAACACTACCGAAGAAGCGAAAGCACTGGTGCTATGTCGTATGTGTCCAAGGGCTAACATCTCACGGATAGCCCGCTCAATCTCGTCCCAATAGGCCTTGGGGTGCCTATAGGGTGTGGTAATGACGGCCTGAATGCCCTGCTCTAGCTCAATGGTATGCTCAAATCTCCGATTCGGCGGCTGACCTGGTGGTATCTTCCCAAACACCATGGTATACCTATCAAGGATGGTCTGAATCTCTGGGTGAACCGTCTGCCCGGTAGTCCCTGCCTCTAATGCACGCAGCTCTACTGCCCACTGTATGTCTCCCTTCTGGAAGTCCGCCTCCATCCGATGAGCTGAAACAGTCTAGGTTAGTAAGTGTGCATTCCCCGTATCTTCTCATGCTTCCCGGTCTTCTTATCATCCCACTCCATCTCCAAGGCCTCCCAATCTGTGGTGACCTTCCCTAGAGTGATCAGCCACTGTACACCCAATACCACATTGGTATCCGGTACGTTAACCACGAAAAAGTGGTCAGTCATTGTGTAGGTGCCCATTGTCACTGCCAGCTCTGGAACATATCTGGCACACTGCATCGTCTGATCTCCTGGGACCAACACTGAAAATCCATCGAAGCTCTCTGTTTGTATGCCTCTCCGCTCTACCATCTGTGCATCGATGAAGTTGTGGGTTGCCCCACTGTCCACCAGTACTAATAGTCGCTGCCCCCGTACTGTCCCTCGGACACGCAGCGTCAGATACTTGGGTACTCCCCGCAATGCTGCAAGGGTCCCCCCTGTGGCTGCAAAGGCTGCACCTCCTGCTCCTGGTGGTGGAGGTGGCAAATGGTCCTGCGCTGCATGGCTACCTCCTGCCTCCACGTCATCATACTCATCCTCTTCTCCGCTGCTCTCGGAGAAGACCTCAATAAAGTGTGCTTTGCCAGCAGCACATCTGTGTCCCGGTGCCCACGGCTCCTGACATGTGAAACACAGCCTCTTCTTCTTCAACTCCCTCCTGGCATCATCATCCAACTGTCCCCTACCCAGATTCCTCTTTGGAGGCACAATCCTCAGATCCTTCCCCTTAGGCTGGAAAGCCTGTCTCTGGGGGTAAGGCGTCCTGGTCCTGGGTAAGGCATCCTGCAAATCCCGGGTCCTGCCAACTACATCATGGAGTGTGGTTGGTCTAGTGGATTTGACCAATCCCCGAAGCGGCTCTGCTAACCCCTCAATGAACATATAAATCATCCGTGCCACAGATAGATCTGGCACCATCACTGAAAGCCTCGGGAAATCTGAGATATAAGTATCCGGGCTCCCGGTCTACTTGAGCCTTGTCAACTCAACAAAGTGCTCCTCCGAATCCCTCCAATCAAACCTCTCTATCAATCTTTGGGTGAACTAGGCATATGTAGTCACTGTCGAATGCCCAAGTGTAACCATCCCATGGAACCACCAATCTTGAGCCTCGCCATCCAGATGCAGTGCTGCCACCTTGATGGCCTTCGTCTCTGCCATCTGGTTGAGTTGGAAGTATATGTCCAGCTTCTCCACCCAAGCCTTTGCCGAACTGTTTGATGAACCATCAAACGTGGGCAAATGGAACCTGCTCACTGTATGCTGAGTGTCTCCCTCGTGATAATGTCGATGCCCTCTATGATGGTCGCGGGGTCTGCTGTCCCGCTGGAGCTGAACAAAATCTCTGAATGAAAGGGCATCCCTGAACTCCTGCCCATATGCCTGATACTCAACAAAATAATCACCCATGTGGCCAGGCTCTGGCTCCTTCTGTGCTCCTGCCCCAGTGTCTACACCCAGAAAAGTGGGCATAGTGGAACGTGTGGGGGCATGTGATGCCATGTGCAGAGTGGCATCACGCTCCTGCAAATGGTGGGATGTGCCTGACCCTTCACCAACCTGGAAACCCCTTGGGGTTTCACGCTGTCTAGCCTCAACAGCAGTGAATCTCTGACCCATCATCTCAATCTGTCTTGCCAAATCCTGTACTGACTTGAGGAGCATTTCCCCAAACTGTTTTGCATCACTGTCATTTGCCATTGGTTCCTCCTATTCTGCGTCCACCACTGGAATGTAGTCCCCCTCTCCGTAGGTGATTTGCAACCTACGCTCTCTGTCACAGTACTTTCTACCTCTGTAGAAAATATACGGCTTCTCTCCCGGTGTCATAGACAACTCGCCCCACAGGCTGAGCCAGGTCTATGAGCTTTGATACCACTGTAATATCCCGAAAGGGAAATAACCAGTAATACAAAGCATACAACAAGATACAAAATGCTATAAACTGAACATGAAGCATATACACATGAAATAGAGAGAATATTGAGCCATTTTATTATACTGAGAAATAGAAATGAGTACAAGAGGTGATCAGAGTGATGGCACCTCGACTTGCACCAGGCAAGTGTAGGGATACTCTCAGAATATTTTAATGGAATGGCTGCTCTCTGCTCTGCGTCCAAGCTGCTGGAAAACTGTCGTGTTGTTGCTACTGCTGGAACAAGATGAGTATTTGGGGCTGCTCCCCTACTCAGAAAGAGCTGAAACTCTGGAATCTGCCTCTACTCACAATACCCAGAAAAGCCCAGAGAGCGTTTTTGAAATGGACGACCCCCGAAAATACCTCCCTTGAGGATCTACGCTATCCTCCTAAGGGCTACGCTGATGCTGAATGAAATCCTCCAAAATATGGCCTCCCACTCTTCAAAAAGCCTCCAATAGGCAAGGGTTGGTCCCTTGCTCAATCCTCCGGCCAAAATCCTCCAAAATAGTGCCACTCTAGAGCTCCCTCAAGTTGGACTGCGTCCTCCCTCTCAAGACTACGCAGTCTCTATGGCTTTGCTCCTCCCACGAATGCCAACATCGATCCTCCTGCAAAATACTGATGAGACTACCTCACCCAAGCAAGCACTCAAAGTCTCCCGGGGCTAAGGGTGGGAACTTCGAACGGAGACACCCGATGCACTAAACAGTGCTGCAAACAAGCTAAACAGCCAGCGTGCTCTAAGTCGAAGTGACCAGCTCAATATGCATCAACTCCAATCCGGAAATGAGGAGGCTCTCCTCCTTTGTATAACGATGGGCCTCCCTCAACCCTAGGCCCCACCATCTCTTACGTTGCCTCCATTTGGCCCACATTGCCAACTCAACTGTGCTGGCCATGCTCACGCAGTCCAAGTGGGTCCCTCTTCACATGGTCACTTGGCTCCCTTGGCCCACCTTAGTCACAACGCTGATTTTACTAGGTGACTTTAGGGAGTGTACTTTATTCTAAGTGAGTTATATCCCCCTCTTACTCACTTTTATTTATATTTTAACTATAGAAGGCAAAATTGATCAAAATTAATATTTCCAATTAGCTATCGCTAATTGGGAATATTACAATGGTGCATCGTGAGCTATTGGTATAACCTCTTCTATTTATGCTTTGAGTTATTTCATTTTCCATATACTCTTGTAGACTTTCTAGTGCAAAGCTATCTTGCATTAACATTTGATTTGGAAGTAGGCTCTAGATATTGGAAGTTCTAGTTGATTTTCAAATAAATTTCTAGAAATTTCAATTCATCATTTGCTTCTCTAAATCTATATGGGTTAATGTGTGATTGGAGTATTGTCAAAGAATTATTTTTGTTGGATCAAGTGTGAGGGGAAGTCTTTGGGAGACCAACCCACTCTTTGAAGGATCTTCAAAGAAACTCTCATTTATTATTTGGATTTTCATAGTTCATATTATGAAGAAGTGTTCTTGCAGGGATTAGTTTGGACATAGCTTGTATACAAGCAAACATTTCCTATTTTAAATCCTTTCAAATAGTTCTTCATTGATTTTATATTAGCTACTTGAGAGCATTTTCTAAACTAAAGCAAGTGATGGGTTTCACTCCCATCACTTGATTTGGTTTCTTGTACATTAATTGTATGAAATTTATTTGTTTTACATGTTCTCTCTACACTAATTGTGTCTTTGTTTTGCAGCCCATAGTTGGAGTATTGATAGCAAGAGACTTGAGGAAAACTAATTATTTTCTTCTAGGACCTCTTAAGCCTTCAAAGTTCATCTTCTAGGAGGTCGTGGGCATTTGAGGAGGATCTCTCACTTGGCAAAGTCGTGGACAAATAAAACTAGCCCTTTTTCTTGTGCAAGATTTCATCCACCATTAGAGGCTAATCTTTGGGATACCAAGAGACACCTAACATTTTCAAATTTGAGAGCATTCTTATTGTACTTACCTTAGTTTCTAATTTTGACTTTGAAGAAGGAAATCTAGTGCTTGAAAAGCCTCATATGTTGTAAAAGATTCCTCTTGAAGTTTTAGTTGAGATCCTTTGGAAGGTTTCTCATCTTTGTAAAAGTCTAATAAGAAGGCTTAGTTTTTCTTATGGGAGCTTGGGTTTTGTTAGTTTTTGTAGCATCGGATGTGTTCTAGCCACGAGATTTGGCACAGAAGCTAGAATACATGTATTCTCCAATACCCAGAAATTGTTTCTGAAAATTCCACCAAGGGACAACTTAATTAAATTAATTAGTCATTTTTTCATATTTACTAAGTCTAAACTTAGGAAATATGATTAATTAAATGGAATTAATTAAGTCATGGTGTGAATGTTCTAGAAAAGTGCATGGATCGATTTCTAGTTAATTTTAGCCATCGATTAAGATTTAATCGTGGTCGTTGAAGTCTCAACGGAGGATTATAAGAAGAAGTCGATGGGGCTTGGAGAAGACACACCAAATTAGTTGAGTATTCGATTTTGCTGGGAAATCAATCTCCAAAGTAGCAGCATTCAGTTGTCAGAGGTGATTCATTGAGGTCGAAGCAGTGAGAGAGGGGCAGAGATAGTGAGGTCAGAGGAAGCTTTTGCAGTTCCAGTAAGTACATTGCAGAGAGGCAGTGATTGCCACATAGAGGCAGTGCAAAGCTTTATTGGGGAGATTTCATTTTCCTAGGGAGAAGGAGAAATTTTGAGCCAGAAGTTGGGCAGAGGGTTCAGAGGCAAAGAGTATCAATCTTCCAGATGACAGTTGGCGAGACAATAAGAGGAGACACAATTCCAAGCTTGTGGGACGCAGTAACTACGTAGGCTAGCACAGTGACTACGTAGGGTGGCACAGTGACTGTGCAGAGGGAGCAATGAGCAGCTCAATTCAAGCTGAGGTCAGTGTCGGATCACTGATGGAGTGAGAAATTCTCTCACTAGTTTTTATTTCCAATCATTTCACTGTTTTGGATTGCCAGATTAAGCATCCATAGATTGTACTCAGATTCACTATTGCTTAATATCAAAACCCTCAGCTATTGCACCGGATTTCCCAAGTTGGGTTTTCCGGGAACTTAGTCAAAAAATAACGGTGTCATATTGTGTGTGTGCATCTATTTCTTCCAGTGTTTTTATTTCTTCCGCGGTACTTTATTTGTGAAGGTTGCAATGTATTTGTTTCGATATTTGTTGTAGCATACAACAAATAATTTGTTTAACTAAATTAACAAATAGAAGAAATAATATCAGTTGTTGCAATAGGATTCGGGTCTCCGAATTTGCACATGGTATCAGAGCGCAGAATGTAAGCTGGGGACCTCAGTAGCAGAAGGAAGGAGGAATTTTGTAGCTCTGGATAAGCAGCAATTTGAAACCCTCAGAGGCATCACAGTACTTTGGCCAAGAGGATCAATATCTTGAGGAAAAATTGATTTCTCTGAGAGAGCGACAGAGAAATCGAATTTCTCTGGTTCGAGGATTACCAGAGGCAGAGGAAGTAGCCATTATTTTCCTTGCAGAGCATATCTCTAGCTCGACGTAGTTATTTTGTTGTTGTTTGCTGGAGAAAAATAGTGTCGGGTGGAAGACAGAGCACACACTGAGGGAAAATTTTCCTCAGGGAACTTCTAGTCTCAAGAAGTTTGATTTCCCTTGCAGATCAGCAGTCGTTGTGGGCAGAGTTTCTCATTCTAGAAGGGAGTGCGTAGAGATGAGCAGCAGCTGAGCAAAAGAGAAGAGGAGATTTTCAGCATTTTTATTAAGATGGCCACAGTTGGGCTTCGAGATCAAGACAGGTTGGATGGAGCTTCCAACTATGTGATATGGAAGGCAAGGATTTCCTTCCTTCTAGATGAATATGATCTCAAAGCATATATTGATAATGTGGTAGCTATCCACATGGATCCAGATCAGTTGAAGTAGTACAAAAAGCAGATGGCGAAGGCAAAGAGATTGATCCTTGATGGAGTTCGGGATCACGTGGTATCGCACATAGCAGCCCAGGGAATGACCAAAGAGATGTGGGACACTCTTTCCACGCTATACTAGGGACTTCTGAGCAGTGTAATATGTACTTGGAGTAGAAGCTGAGATGCACCAGGATGCAGAAAGGGAAGCGCATTGACCCCTTCCTTACTAGGATTCAGGAGATCTAAGATGAGCTTGCAGTTGTCATGTCAGCGCCTCAAGCCATAGAGCTAGTGCGAGTAGCTCTCAACACTGTCTCAGAAGAGTGGCAGGTATTCGTCCAAAGTATTTTGGACAGAGAAACCTTGCCAAGATGGGACAGGATGTGAGAAGACTTGCAGCAGAAGGAGTTGAGGCGAGATTTGATGAAGAGCACCATCAATGGCAGCAGTAGCTGCAGTGGATCGAACAGGTAAAGAAGGAAGAGAGTGTGGCCCTCGCATCGAAGGGTCTCATTCAGGGACAGGGGAGCAGCGTAGGAACAAGGACCTGTCGAAGGTCATGTGCTTCAGGTGTGGCGAGCTAGGCCACTATAGCACTTAGTGTCCTCTCAGGAAGAAGGTCAAGGAAGAGAAGCAGGACCAGCAGGGAGCTTTTGCCAAGATCGATAGGTTGTCCTCCAGGTTGCAGGAAGACTTCGCCATGATTGCAGACATCCCTCGAGGAGTGAGTGGGGTGACTTGGTTTTGTAGCCCCAGAGTGCTACGAGTTGGGCAGGATTCTTGAGGAGGTCCACCTCTTGAATCAATACCTTCCCACGGGATCCCACAGTACGCAGTAGCAGGATGCACTTGTTGACCACTAGAGTGGCACCTGATGTTTATATGAAGACTCCATGCCCAAGGATGAACCAAAGGACACTTGTACTTTCAGATATCATCAGTTCAACAGAGTTTTTAAACTCTACTTCTACTTCTTATCATTTTCTCTTATACCCAAATTCCACGCCCTACGGGAAATTGTAATAACTAATGCTAGTAATGATGAATTTGAGTCAGTATTGAGTCTGTAATAGGCCTAGATAGCTTGAGACCTTGCCAACAAGTGAGTATTACTTTGGGAGATTTTTTTAACTCAGTTAATTATCATCTCCCTATCAAGACTGATAATTAATTGAGTTTTTTCCTCCAATTTTACCCCAAAGTCGGAGTACGTCTTGATGGTGAAGCCTTGGGTGAGTCTTACTGTCTAAAGTCAATGTATATTACCATACTAGATCACACAAAAAAATTCGTGGAATTTGGTTAGGTCTAGGTAGTGATTTTTTTAATTTTTTAGATTTTCTGCAAGTCGAAAATTGCAATAAAAATTATAATTGAATTGTAATAAATGTTGCCTAGAGAAGTTGTATTGGGTATGAGTAATCAATCTCACCCTCAACTTTCTACTATGACACACTTTGAGGGGTTAAAAATGTGTTTTGAACCCTCAAAACTCATTTTCCTAAGTTTAGTGGGAAATCTGGCAATTAATTAAGCCAAAAATTAAATAAATGGAAACAAATAAATATCCACACATGCTAAATGAAGTGGAAATGAGGTGGAAAATTATGGAGGAGTTAAAGTGAAGTCACAAGGTGATGTGGACTCTTAAAATCAAAGAAATGACATGTGCTCAAATAAATTCGAATTTCTGGCATTAAATGAGAACTACTTACTTGGAAATTCAAATTTGTTTAGTTAATGCACATTTGGGAGGATTTGGGAGAATATGTGGTGGAGATTTTTGTGGGAAATTGTCCCCACAAGAGTTACCACCCATATACACTTATCATTCTATCATAAAATTCGAATTTGGCACATAAGGGAAGAAGAAAATGATGTCCACTCGCCAGAATCTGATTTTTACACTTGGCAATGGAGCTCCACTTGTCAAATTCAAATTTGCCTTGTGATCTCTTCCCTCTCACCACTTGGCATTTAGTTCTTCATTGGGATTTGCTCCCAACTGTCTATATAATGGAGCTATGGACTCTCATATTGTATCATGTAATACGAGCTATTGAGCTTGAGGACGCGCTGTCGGATTGTACATGTACTTGCAATATAATACAAAAGTCTTTGGGGAAACTTATGATGGTGTTCTTCTCCTTACATATGTGGTAAATGTTCTTCTCCTTACATATGTGGTAAATTCTTGACTTGTTGTTATGCTTCTATTTATTTCATCATGTTATTGTTTCCTTCATGCTTGTTTCAAGTTATGTTAGTATGCAGCTATCTCATATTAGCATAAGAGTTACTTGATCGCTTTAGGATAAGAAATCTTTTATTTGATGTCAAATATATTTATAGGAGTTATTTCCATTACTTTGACTTAATTTCATGTGGATTTAATATGTTGTGGTGAGATTTAATTTCTTTGGTCAGTGGATGCAGATTCTAGGTTCTTGCACACTCACTTCATATCTAGCATGCATCCCCATATGGAGCTAAATGTTGACCACTGGAGTGGCACCTAATGATTATATGAAGACTCCATACCCAAGGATGAACCAAAGGACACTTGTACCATCAGATATCATCAGTTCAACGAAGTTTTTAAACTCTACTTCTACTTCTTATCATTTTCTCTTATACCCAGGTTCCACGCACTACAGGGAATTGTAATAAGTGATGCTAGTAATAATGAATTTGAGTCAGTATTGAGTCTGTAACAGGCCTAGGTAGCTTGAGACCTTGCCAACAAGTGAGTATTACTCTGGGAAGTTTTTTTTACTCGGTTAATTATCATCTCCCTATCAGGACTTGATAATTAATTGAGTTTTTTCCTCCAATTTTACCGCAAACCCGAAGTACGGCTTGATGATGAGGCCTTAGGTGAGTCCTAGTTTCCAGAGTCAATGTATATTACCATACTAGATCACACAAAAAAAAATTGTGGAATTTGGTTAGGTCTAGGTAGTGATTTTTTTAATTTTTCAAATTTCCCGCAAGTCGAAAATTGCAATAAAAATTGTAATTGAATTGTAATAAGTGTTGCCTAGAGAAGTTGTATGGGTTATGAGTAATCAAAATTACACCTCTTACCCTCAACTTTCCACTATGATACACTTTGAGAGGTTAAAAATTTGTTTTGAACCCTCAAAACCCATTTTTCCTAAGTTTAGTGGAAAATCTGACAATTAATTAAGCCAAAAATTAAATAAATGGAGAAAAATTAATATCCACACATGCTAAAGGAGGTGGAAATGAGGTGGAAAATTATGGAGGAGTTAAAGTGAAGTTAGAAGGTGATTTGGACTCTTAAAATCAAGGAAATGACATGTGCTCAAATAAATTCGAATTTCTGGCATTAAATGAGAACTGTTTACTTGGAAATTCGAATTTGTGAAGTTAATGCACATTTGGGAGGATTTGGGAGAATATTTGGTGGAGATTTTTGTGGAAAATTGTCCCCAAATGGGTTACCACCCACATACACTTGTCATTCTATCATAAAATTCGAATTTGGCACATAAGGGAAGAAGAAAATGAGGTCCACTTGCCAGAATCCGATTTTTACACTTGGCAATGGAGCTCTATTTATCAAATTCGAATTTTCCTTGTGATCTCCTCCCTCTCACCACTTGGCATTTGGTTCTTCATTGAGATTTGCTCCCAACTTTCTATATAATGGAGCCATGGGCTCTCATATTGAATATGTAATACGAGCTATTGGGCTTGAGGAGACGTTGCAGAATTGTATTCACTACTTGCAATATAATACAACAGTCTTTCGGGTAACTTGTGATGGTGTTCTTCTCATTGCATATGTGGGAAATTCTTGACTTGTTGTTATGGTTCTGTTTATTTATTCATGTTATTGTTTCTTTCATGCTTGTTTCAAGTTATGTTAGTATGCATCCATCTCATATTAGCATAAGAATTACTTAATTGCTCTAGGAAAATAAATCTTCTAGTTGATGTCAAATATATCTCTAGGAACTCTTTCCATTGCATTTATTTAATTTCATGTGGATCTAATGACTTGTGGTGAAATTTGTAAAGGAATCATTCTTTGGTCAAGTATTTAGGCGTGAGGGAAATTTCTCGAAGGAACCAACCCATTTTTGAAAATATTCAAGGAGAACCCGCATGTGTTTAATTCTAAAGTCTCATCTATTTCGATTTGTTTTGCAGGCGTGCTCTTAAGTTCTAGGCTCTTATTTATTGCATCAAAATTATATAAAAAAAAAAAATTATTTCTCACATAGTGCACTTCATTTATCAATATCTGCCTATTTCAAATAGCTAAGTCATGGCTAGTCAAAGAGGAGACCTTGCACATACTCTTTGGCCTAGCGTCTTGTAGATTATTTTTGTAATATACTTCGTGATTTCTTGAGCTAACATTTGTTATTGTAGATTTGCTCTAACTTGTTGTCTTGCAGCTACTTACAGGTTTCATCTTCAGAAAACTACTTACAAGTTTGCATGCAGGACCTTGGAGCTCCAACTTCTAGATTATCTCTCTTGGCCATGGAACTCAAAGAGGTTTTGCCTCTCTTCTTCTTCCTCGAAAAATCTACATTTTGTTGAGCTTTTGTAGGCCTCAAATTGCAGAAATTTTCAGCAAGGAAAGGTCTATGGCTCAAGTCTAAATTGTGAAGACTTTCCTTGGATTTTAGAGAAGACTTCATAGTTTTCTCCTTCTTGTAACAATTAATAAAATTCTTGGTTTTGGGAGAGTGGGTTTTACCCATCGGTATCCCTATCTCTCCATATTTTGGAGAGGATTGGTGTTGTGATTTTGTTGTTTTATTTCATTTTGCGTGCATAACATCTAATTGGGAACTTAACACTACATGCATTACACTCATTTTGCATGCACTTTAATTGAATTTGCTACTAGTTTCAAGCCTTTTCACTTTCATAGAAAGTTCAAACTTTGGCATGCATGCACTTTTAACTTGAATCTAATTTGTCATGAATCTTGTTCCAGGTCTGCTTATGCTTGACCTTTAATTACATCTTACATGCAGTATTGGGCATATTTTCTGCATAAAGTAACATTCTACTTCATGACAAGCAAGTACATCTCAAGTTTGAAAGTTAATTTTCATTGTTTGATTAATTTACTTACATGCCCCAAACAATCACTAAAATTTTACCTCCAACATAAGTTGGTTGAATAAACATTTTAGGGACCCTCTACTCCTCTACTGCCTCCTCACTGTGGGATCCATATCTTTGGGAGAGCGTGAGGTCTGAAGATTGAAGAGTTGAATTATAACCTTGCTTTATAACTAATTAATAAAACAAACCAAGAGCATTTTTCATCACATTTATCTTACTTGCAAGTTCTTGAATTTTGCTTTCTTAATGGCTCAAAGTCTCACATGAAATATTATTTCCCTTTTTCAAGAAGCATTTACTTTCATGCAAGTATTGTAATCTTTTTTGCAACAAGTTCAGCGTAATTTTCTTGTACTTGGACATGGACATTATCTACTTTAGAAAGCTCCATATCATGTTTAATGTTCATCATGTTCATGGATGGTTGATGAATCTCATTTCCTTTCAAGTACTCTTATTTCATGTCGCAAGGCTAAATGCATGTTGGTTTAACTTTCAAGTCTTTTTATCATTTGGTTTATATTTAGATCACTAATTGTTTCCTTGTGAACAAGATAGCTTCATGTGCTTTGATTCATAAATTTGTTTATCTTAAGAGCATTTTTGATATCTTGTGCTAATAGTCTTTTGTTTCCATTTCAGGAGTACTATGTTCTCATCTCTTGGAGCATTTCTTTTACTTTTTAGCACGTTATTTGTAAAGGCACTGGTTAAATAGTTTGTCATTATTATTTCAAAGTTGCTCATAAATGTTCATGAATCTTTAAAAGTAATCCAATTTCAATCTAATATTCTCCTAGAAACTCACATCTTTAACTTAGTTTTTCTTTAGGGACCATCCCCCATAGCTAACCTAGGAGATAGCTTAAACGGAGAGAGTCGGGATTAGTGTGACAGCCCCTTCTCTGAGTTCCTTGCCACCAACCACACCTTGTGGGGTTAAAGGCTTTTCTGACTAACTTGTAAGTAGGTGTAGGCGGCAAGCGATAACAAGACCAATGACATTTGGTTCAGTCATATGCTAGAGTGACAGATGCAGTGGCTAGTAGCAGTCAAATACTGGGCAGCGTAGTGCAGAGTTGGCAACAGTGCAGTGAATGTTCATTTGTGTAGCTTGGGAGGTACTCAAAGCCCTAGGCTTCAGGATTTGGAGGGCAAAGCACCACAAGGGCTGCTTGTGGCCTTGGAACCCAAGTGTGGGGTTTTGCACCCATCGATGTTTGGGCCAAAAACATGATGGATTTTCAACATGTGATGGATGAGGATGATAGTGCTCGGCGAGAAGATTCTAACGAAACGAGAATCATCTGATTTCGAGTTTTCATTAGAGAAATGAATTTTTGAAGTTGACAATTAATTATTGGTTTTCAAGTCATGTAGGCTTGATGTAAATTAGTCCAATAGGTGTGTCTCTTCATCTATTCGTTGAAGCCCCTCTTTAGGCTATAAAAGGAGGGTGAAGACATGTTGTTTTAGGCATCCATTTGTGTGGCATTCCTCCAAGAGTTAGCTTTGAAATAGGATGCCCTAGCTGTACCAAGAAAGGGTCAAGGAACAGCGTGGAGAAGTCTGCTCAAGACAGCGTGGGAGAGGTCCATGTTGGAGGTCGAGGAGTTGTAGGTGATAGTAAATTTGTTAAGGGATTGCTTGAGGATCAAGACAGGTCCGAGGACGCTGTTCTAGGGCCAGTATTGTTGGGCAGATAGGCCAAGGTGCTACAGGGCCAAACCAAGGTTGTTTAGGTCACTGTTTGGGCTTGTTGGAGGAAGCTGAAGGCTATAGCAAGTTGTTGTGCTAGGCCACAGGCCATAGCAAGCAGTTGGGGGCTATTTAAGGGCAACGTTAAGGTGGAAAAGGCCTTTAAAGGGCAACGTGGCATGTTAGGTGCCTCTCCAAGGTAGGTCGCAGCCGTTGAGGGCTTAAATTGCTCATTGCGTGGAGGATTAAGGGTTGCATTGTGTGCCCTAACCAGAATTGCAAGAACAACAATGAAAATAGTGGTGTAGCAGTGTTTTGTGGAGGATTGTTGGGTCAAAGGTGTTTGACCAGTTTGGATTGTGATTAGTGCAGCCTGTTGGTGTCGTGTGGCGGATCTTTTGTGGTGGCGAAGAGTCTTCCTAGTAGCAAAATCGACAATGTAGTATTGGGTGCCATTGATCTGGTGTAGAGCAGTGTGTTGGCTACCCAAAGTAGCCCTAGACAAGCTATCTTGACTAGACAAAGAGCAGTTGAAGGTTGGGTGAAGTTTGGTGGCAAAGTGCAGCACTTTGATGGACTAAAGTTATTGCTAGCCTAGAAGTTGGAGCTCGGGAATTAGGCCTACCCAGATAGCAGACTGGATCAACCCGTGTACACTCTACAGAAGTGAATTGCAGCAATGTTAGGTGGCAACCTTCCTGGAGTCTCAAATTGTAGTGGCCTTGATGGACTAAGGCACTACTAGTGAGCAGTACGGAAGCGAAGGACCGACAGGACGAGATACAACATCGAGTTTGTCATTGTATCTTGTATACCATAGACTGTTGTATTATTCAGATTTTGGTTTAATATACGAAGATTGGTGGTTGTACATTATTGTACAATTTGTTTAAAAATTGTGTATAATTGTGCATGTGTGATTTACTGCTTTATATTTCCGTTGTACAAAGTAGTTTATGGTTGAGATTCCTGGTTTGGTAGCATTAATGATTTAAGACTCTAACCTAGACCCAAGGTTGTGGAAATTCAACATGGTTTCAAAGCGTGTTTGAGATACTTTGGAAGTCAGTGAATCAGGGTTGCGGTGCGAAGTACAACATGAGAGGGATTTGGTCACATTGTAAGTGAAGGGCTCACTACAATGTCGAAGTTGCAGGAAGGTCTCTGATATGAGGACAGGTTGGAAGGGTTCTCCAACTATACTCCTTGGAAGGAAAGGATCAAGTTGGTCTTGTTGGTCAACAAGATCTGGGATTTTGCCGAGAAATAGATCAAGAAGCCAACCGACCCTAAGGAGTTGGATATATGGGAAGATTTGGATACGAAGGTGAGGTTGATCATCCCTAATGATGTGAAGGATTCCTTAATACCTCATTTGTCCGGGAAGAACAATGCACATGAGATGTGGATGGCTCTTCAGAATTTGTTCCAGAATAAGAACGAGAACCGGGTATTTGTATTGGAGGATAAGTTGAAGTCCACCAAGATGATAAGGGGTGAAGGAGTGACTTTGTATTTGACGAGGTTGTCTCAGGTCAAAGATGATCTTGCTGTTGTCGGTGTCAAAATTTTAGATGGAGATATGGTAAGGATTGCCTTGAAAGGGTTCACCGAGGAATGGAAGCCCTTCATCAAAGGAATCGTTGCCAGGGAGAAACTACCAGATTGGAATAGACTATGGGACGACTTCATTCAGGAAAAGTTGCGAGACGAGGATCTTCATCCATTGAAGAAAGCAGATGAGGACATGACACTTGCAGTGTGAATGAAGGGTAAATCGATGAAAGACTTGAGTAAATTCAAGTTTTTAACTGTGGCGAGATGGGTCATTTTTCGTCGAGATGTCCGATGAAGAAGGGAAATGATGAAAAGAGGAAAGGAAAGCAGGTCGTCGGTGTTGCCACTTCAGCTGAGATGGATGATCTCTCCAAGAGATTGGAAGAGGAGGACTTTGGTATGATTTCTCATTTCTCACAGGGTACTATCATGGAGGATGGATGGTACATGGACAGTATTGCGACGAAGCATATGACAGGGTCACAGGAGGTCTTTGAGACTCTAGCTAAATGGGACTCAAAGTTGCACATGGTGTTGGGCGAGAAGAGTCAGTTGGAGATCCGAGGAAAAGGGAGTTGTGCCATTTAGGATGGAGACAGGACGTATGATGCGGATCCAAGATGTATTGTTTGCACCAAGACTCAGATATAGTGTGATTTATGTCTCGATGATGGAGAGGAAGGGGTTTGAGGTCTTTCTCTAGGATGGGAAGGCAAGGTTCAGGCCTAGAGGTTCTAAGTCTGATGGGATTGTACTTGGAGTTAGAGAGCATGGTCTCTACAGGTTGACGAGTAAGCCTGTGGATCATGGAAAGAAGCAGGCAGAGTAGGTACAGGTTCCAAAGAAGCAAGTACAGGTTCACAAGAAGAAGGTACACTTTCCAGAGAAGAAGGCCCAGATTCCAAAGACTCAGAGGATGTCAAGTTCTAGAGGGAGCTTGCAGATTCAGAGGGGGACTTTGCAGCCCAAGAAGAGCGCGTGGTCGGTGGGAAGCAAGGGTGCTTCGACATCTACCCAGAAGGTATCATGGAGGGACTGGAAAGCGTTACAAGAAAAGAAGAAGAAGCAAGGTGTTTCTAGCAGTGATAGCGACACTTCCAAGAAAGGTGTAGTTCATCGTACACGAATTGTTGCAATTGTTAATTTTTGTAGCATCGGAAAGTGTTCCAAGTCTCAAAATTTGTAAGGAGGCTTGGACATCAGTATTCCAAAGAACCCAGAAACCATTTGTGCAAATTCCACTCGTTTTATGTTTCATTAAAATAATTAATTATTTTAATGGAGACCCTAAGGGAAATTAAATAATTAATGGTTATTAATAAAACAGAGTGTGAATCTTCTAGAGAATGAAGATCAAGTCAAGTTTTAATCTTAGCCATTGATTATACTTCTAATCTGGGTCGTTGATTCATCAATGAGGAAAGCAAGCCGGGCATACACTCAATAACCCGAAGGAATTCGATTATGAAGGAATAGAATTCGATTTCGAAGGGAGAGTTGCAAGGTAGAAGAAGCAGAGGGAGTCGGTAGTGACAAGGGTCGAGGAAATAAGGACGCAAAAGGCCTGATAAGGCAGCGTAGAGAGCCCTACAGAGTGAATCAGTCTCACGCAGGCACTACACAGAGAGACATGCAGAGGGAAGCTGTGAGTCTTCCGAGTGTCAGAAATTCTCCAGAGGGTATGTGAGAATTTATCTCAGGTGTTTTCTAAAGAAGTCTGCCAGTCTTTTCCTTGTAAAGAATTTCATTGTTGAATAATATGTATAAACCCTCATCTGCTGCACCGGTTTTCCCGCATTGGGTATTTCCGGGGACAATTGTCCAAAAATAACTGTGTATATGTGATTGATTCTTATGCTTGTATTTCAAACTGTTCTATTCTTTTCATATACTTGAGTGAATGTTGCAGTAGTATTTATTTCGAAATTTACTGGAAGAATTTTGTAAATAACTTATTAGAAATAATAAGTAGGAGAAATAAATTTATCACTGCAAAAGTATTTTCAGGATTGAAATTTTCACATGGTATCAGAGTAACAGGAGTAGAGAACCGACGATGAAACGTAGATCAGACGTTGTTGCAACAGCAACTCAGAAGGGTTCATGCAGTTCTCTAGAGAAGAAGGAAAGCATGAAAGAACAGATGGATCACGACGTTTATGTTCTGGCATCCAGATTGGAAGAAGAATTTGCTTGTGTGTCAAGCTCTGCTTCTCCTGAGATCTGGTATATTGACAGTGGAGCTTCTACTCACATGATGGGAGTGCGAGAATGTTTCTCAAGCTACCAAGAAGAGTAGATGAAATTTTAAATCACCATGGGCAATAAGGTGAAATGTACCCCTGTTGGAAGAGGTACCATTGTGTTTCAAACAAAAGCTGGTAATAAGCTTTGGGCCACCAATGTGTTGCATGTGCCTTGTTTGGGGATGAATTTACTCTTTGTGTCGCAGCTTCAAAACAAACGCTATGACATTTACTTCATTGGCAATAGAGTATACGTCAAACACCCAAGTTGGAAGAAGAAGGCACAAATCAGAGTCAGGAGCAATAAACTCTAAAGTTACAGCTCGAATCCTTAATGGCACTAATAGGTAGCACTAATGAGAAGGATTTGAATGAGCTATGCCACAGGAGAATGGGGCACTTACACCATGGGGCATTAAGAATTCTCAAGAAGACTGTCATGGGAGTTCCAAAACTGAGCACCAAGCAGGACGATCTCTGCAGAGGCTGCGTATTGGGAAAGTATGCCAAGGCAACTTACCATAGAAGAAGCAATAGGGCATGATTGTGTTGGGGTTAATACACTCGGACATCTGCAGACCAATGTCTACTAGAGCTCTTAGTGGTGCCGAATATTTCGTCACCTTTATTGATGACCATTCGAGGAAGACCTGGATCTACTTTCTGAATACCAAGGACGAAGTCTTTGATCGATTCAAGGAGTTTAAAGATTTGGTTGAGAATCTAATAGGAAAGCGGATCAAGACACTGCGTTCAGACAATGGTGGAGAATACATTGATAAAGACTTCACAGAGTTTTGCACAAGGGAAGGCATCAGAAGGAAGTGGACCGCTCCGTATAATTCGAAGCAGAATGGAATTGCAGAGAGAGAATAGAACTATTGTCGAGGTTGCAAGGGCAATGCTGGACAATCAAGACATGCCCAAATTCCTGTGGGTTGAAGCTTGTAATATAGTTGTCTACATACATAACAAGATTCCACACAACACATTGGGTAAGATCACTACAGAAAGTATCTTCACTGGCAGCAGGCCTGAAGTGAGCCACTTTAAGATCTTTGGCAGTGCGGCATATTGTCTTGTGCTCGAACAAAAGAGGAAGAAACTAGACAAGACTACGAAAAAGGGATATCTGGTGGGATATAGCTAGAACGCAAAGGCTTACTCCATTTACATTCCAGAGAGCAGGAAGATTGTAGTACGGCGGGATGTGAAGTCCATGGAGGAAAGGACCTTCAGGAAATCCCGAAAGATGCCTTCTGCTAAGCAGTCTGAGGAGGATCCGCTGGTCCAACCACAACGACCTGCGGAGGGTAATACGAGTGCCTCTCCAAGGCATGGGGATCCAAGGGATACCGCTCCCGAGGACTTGCAGGAAGGAGAGCAGGTAGATCCACCCACTATCAGTGGTAGAACGAACAGGGAATTACGACAAATTCTAAGGGACGTAGAAGAGATTGCCGGAGCCCCCAGAAATGAGAAGAGGCAACGCAGGCAACCTGAAAGGTATCAAGCTTTGGTAGTGCAGGTTGGGGAACCCTCTAGTTTTCGGGAGGCAGCTTAGCATCAGGTATGGGTCGATATGATGGTGGAAGAATACAGCTCCATCATGACGATTGATGTCTGGTAAGTGGTCCCCATGCCTCAGGACAGATAAGTTGTAGGTTCGAGATGGATCTACAAGATCAAATATGATGCAGATGGCAGCATCGACAAATTTAAAGCCAAGTTTGTGGCTAAGGGTTATGCTCAGAAGGAAGGAATAGATTATGGAGAGACCTTTGCTCCAGTAGCCCGATATAATTCTATTAGATCCGTGATATCCCTTGCTGCGCAGATGGGATGGGAGATTCACCAGATGGATGTCAAGACTGCGTTCCTGAATGGGGTGATAGAAGAAGAAGTATATATTGAACAACTAGAGGGCTTTGAGACGCATGAGCAGAAAATTCATGTGTGCAGGCTCAAGAAGGCCTTGAATGGACTGAAGCAAGCCCCTAAAGCTTGGTATGGTCGAATTGGCAGCTACTTGCAAAAGATGGGATTTGTCAAGAGTGACGCAGGTCCCAATCTCTACTACTTGAGAGTAGGGGATGAGCCTCTGATACTGGTGTCATATGTAGATGATCTATTTCTGACAGGATCATCTAGGCTCATCAAGGACTGCAATGAGAATTTAGCTGCAGAATTTGACATGAAGGATCTAAGGCTAGTGCATTATTTTCTGGGGTTCGAAGTTTGGCAGCAAAAGGGTGAGATCTTCCTTGGTCAAGGAAAGTATACTATAGAAGTTCTGAAGAGATTTCAGATGGAGGACTATAGACCCATGGCTACTCCAATGATTACCAACTAGAAGAAAATTGACACGTCCAAAGATGATGAGGTTTATCCTACTTTGTATAGGAAGCTCATAGGTTCTTTGATGTATCTGGTCAACATGAAACTAGACATTTGTTATGTTGTCAATATTCTCAGTCAGTTCATGGTGGAACCAAGGAGGGCTCATTGGACAACAGCCAAACATGTTCTCAAATATCTACAAGGAACAGTCAAGCTTGGACTGAAATACACCGGAGGCAATGACATCAGGTTGAGTGAGTTCGCTGACGTAAATTGGGCTGGGATCCCAATAGATCAGAAAAGTACCAGTGGGTATTGTTTTAATGTTGGATCAGGAATGACCTCCTGGTGCAACAAAAAACAGAAATCCGTGGCTCTGAGCTCTGCAGATACTGAATATATTGCAGCAAGCACGGCTTCGTGTGAGGCCATATGGCTTTGGAAATTGCTTGTGAACTTACTCAAGGAAAATATGGAGGTGACCAACATTCTACGTGATAATCAGAATTGCATCAAGCTCTCTGAAAATCCTATAGTTCATGATCGGTCGAAGCACATTGACATTAGGTGTCACTTCATTAGAGACTGTGTCCAACAGAGAGTTGTACAATTGCAGTACACTCCTACAAGAGAACAAGTGGTTATCATTTGTACTAACCGTGCATATTCTTAAGTATTGAAAATACATGATTATTAGGGACACCCCCTACAACAGGAGAAGCACCAGTCCAAATAGAGGAGCAATTTGCGTTGACTATAGACTAATTACTCAGTTGTTTCCTAGGTTTTCTTGGAGCATATCAGGAAGATAGTGTTGAGAATTTGGTAGGGCAATGTTTAATCCAATTCTCTTACTAGATAAGCACTTGCATTATACTTATTATGCTTCTTTCTCTTAGATCTTATCTTCGTTAGCTTATTATGTTCTTCGTCAAGTCAATTATCAAATGCACAAGAGACACAATGTTTATGCTTTCAAGCCAGGGCCAAAACCTCTCCCTCTTCGAGAGGAAAACCCAATAATCATTATTCTTATAGATCATCAATTGACAAGTACCAAGACCATGATAAAGACCCTTGACACTAATATGCCTCCAAGACCATTGTCACTGGACTTTGATATTTTCTTTGAGCTCACTCCTTTTGCTTTTCCTTTGAGAATCTCGATTCCTCTTTTTTGCACAGTCCTGCACCATACTTCTTATTATGCACTGTAGGAGTCTCGGCCTCCTTGTTGTCTTCCTTGATGCTACATCCCAAGACAAAAATATCGGCTTCTTCATTGCTGCAACTTTAGACAGAAATATCAATCTCCTATCCTCGGCTTATCCTTCCTTTTTCTCGGTCTTACTTCAACTTCATCTTAGTCCTTTACCGAGACCTTCTCCTTCTCTTGATATCCAAAACAGTGAAATATATTTTGTTGAGCCAGAACCTCAGGAAAGTCTCGGCCTTCATGTAAGTATATGCGAGATAATATAACCCAAGACTTCATATACATGACTTTAAATTATATTTATGACAAGATGACAAATCCGAAAGACATCAAGAAGAAGTCTATGACCTGTAAAAACTTCTTGCTCATGAAAACCCATGAGGCAAGCATTACAAATATACATTTTATTATCCGTCTTCTTTATTACATAAAGTCATTATGAAGACCAAACCTAGTTACGCTTTTCAACACTCCCTCTTAACTAGGGAGGTATTCATAATGGTACATAGTTACTCTCAAACTAAAGAATCTCATAAGAAGAATCTGATTGGTAATTCCATCTGTATAGCATCATATTAACCAGCATTGTAATAGTGCAAGGCCTTGAATAATAACTCCATCTCTCTACGTGACCTTTAGCTACAATGCTAGCGAGACCAATGATGAGTAGACACCCTCATCATTGTCTCTCTTGGACCATATCCCACCCGAGTTCACTCAAGATATGTCCATTAGGACTATTCTTACTGTTGGATTCCCAATCCTCAAAGAATATCAGTCCTTCCACGACTACTCTTATCTTGGATCCCTAATACATCCTCAAAGAGTATCGGATGCCAAATGATTACCCAATCTCGTCTTTTGTCTTTCCAGGTAAAAACCAAATTGATGTATCTATCTCTCCCCTTCTACTAGGGAGGATATATGTACTTATTCCTATAAAAGGAATGTACCTAAGATCCCTCCCATCTTAGGAATTACCAAGTTTCTTCCAAGTAAGAAACTCGTTTCTAGGCTCCCTCTTAATCAGGGACCTACAACAACTCTTCAAGAAAATAATGGGACATCCAACTACTTAGAAGAACTCCTTCCTTCAATGTCATGAATTTCTTTGTTGAGGAATCTTCATCTTTGGGATGTCTTCATAGGGCACAGATCATCCATCACTTTCATTTACGAGTCAGGTCTTCATTCCATCAGAAAGTGATCCATTAGTATTCTCATTTGGTCTAGCTTCATGTTATGCTGCTTTTCTTCATACCATATTTCTTCCAAGGATCTTTCATCCTACATATGGTTATCAATTGTGGAAGACATATATTTCCCTTTGGCAGCCCCGCATAAGCTCATCCAGATATTATACATTTATAAATATGAATACTTATATCAAATATTACCTTAGTGATGATCTTTCATCGTGACATCTTCTTGTAGGCATCAGCATCCTTCATACAGATTGACACATCTCCTAAAGATATGTACTTTCAAGGGTCTCCATCTTTTCCAGACTTTTATTAGAGTCTACATATCTTCCCAGGAGATTACCTAGTTAATTCCTCTTGGTTTCCTTGGATGTTGACTGCCTTTTATCATGGTAGCACTTCTCACGATCTCTTCCTTTCTTTCTCCACACAATTTTATTCCCAGGAGCTTCCAATTAGAGTTCCTTAATAGTTTCCAATCATCTCATACTTTATATGAGAATATTCTGTTGATTTCATCTAGTGTGAACCATGCCTTTTGGCATCCTCTTAGAGGAGGACATCCCTTTCCTATGATCATGCTTCTTAGGATAGAAGTAGTGATCAACGTTACCTGCAACCATACGACATGACATTATAATAATAAATATAAGCATACATACCTTATTTACCTTCAGGTCATCTAGGATTCTTTCTGCATCTTCTTTGATTGAAGTGTCTTCAACCATTGATCTGCTTCATCTCTCTAGATTGGCAAAACCTTCGATGAGGATTCCATGAGAGAATCTTGAGGATCTTGAATGTCCTTATCTTGGAAAATGTTTCCTTTTGATGTATGATGAGTCGTGCCCTGGATGACTTCTTCCTTCCAATGAGGTTCCCAAGAGCTATATCCTTCATAATTGATTGCCATGAATTTAGTTCCTCTTGTCCACATGATTCCCCATGGTGATGTTACAAGCTCTTGCTTCTAATTTTTTCATGATGTCACAACGTATCTTATTATTTATTATAGCCATATCCTATATAGGATTTAGGAGCCATGAAAATGCCATGAAAATGCCTATATAGGATTTCTTACTCCCTCTTTCCTTAAACTGCTTTCATCCTTTCTAGTTGTATGAGTTTTCTTTGTGTAACGTTTGAGTCCTTTAACTTACCCTCAACTTGTCTTCTTCTATCTAGCATAGAAGCCACAATTTGTTAGATGAGGTAACTTTCTTGTCCCATTGGACATTTGTTACCTTGCACATCAGAATATTGATGATTATCCTTTTGTCATTTCTCCCAGACCTCATAATTGACATTCTATAGGACCTTCTTTACTGCATCTTCAGAGAATATATCTTCTAGCTTATCATATATTTTCTTTGATGTCTCCACTTCTGCTACATAGGGATGAAAGGACATTTGATTGATTTCATAAGAATCCTTTGAGTCCTTTGATCCCTTTACATGTAATTAGATAGTGTTGGACTTTTTGAGACTTTTCCATAGATATGATCAATGACTTCACTTAATTCGAGGATTATGTATGTCCTCCTTTTTGCATGCAAGAAACTTCTAGGACCCAACCAGTTTATAGATCTTCTTGCAAATACAAAGTTATATTATCAAATTTAATTATAGAATGAAAAATACTTACTTGACAAGTGAAGATGAAATCTTCACCTTGATCACTGGTGGTTGAAGAAGATGTATTGATGCTTCCTCGAATGATCTTCTTCAAGGATGAGATCCTTGCTGTAATGATAAGGAGATTTCCATGTTATAATGCCTTCTTGCCTTCAGGATATTTCGACTTCTTCAGTAGTGAATAAATGGAGATTAGAAATGCTTCTCTATACTTTGGACTTCCTTGCTTCGAAGATCTCTTCATCTCGATGAGGATCTTTGGGATCCAATACTTCTCGTTGGTGAAGACTTCTAGTCACATTGATTTGGTTGACGATCTAAAGACTTCTTTTGCAGGTGGACTTTTCTACTTCAATGTAGATCCTTCACTTTGCCTTGACATCGAGATCTTCATTATTGCTCTAACATAGAGATCTCCATTACTGATTTGACACAGAGATATTTATCACAGATACTATTGTATCACAGATACCATTGCCATGGTACCGAGATCACTGATATACTTTGAGATTTATGCACCTGTGATCACTGTTGTTATGTCATTGCCAATTAAACCTTTTAGAGGGATCTGAAACTGTCTCACCACTGAGAATAACATAGATATCCAAAGATTGTGATCTGAGATCATCTCAGTGGTATGCCCTCACTGACTCCTTGTTTTCCTCGATGTCTTTTCACAGATGCCATCTGAAACACTAGTCCTTAAGTGCCTCTTAGATGCCCTTCCTTTGTCTTTAGCACCATAGCTCTAAAACCATGTTGAGAATTTGGTAGGGCAGTGTTTAATCCAATTCTCTTACTTGATAACTACTTGTGTTATACTTATTATGCTTCTTTCTCTTGGATCTTATCTTCGCTAGCTTATTATGTTCTTCATCAAGTCAATTATCAAATGCACAAGAGACACAATGTTTAGGCTTTCAAGCCAAGGCCAAAACCTCTCCCTCTTGGAGAGGAAAACCCGATAATCATTCTTCTTATAGATCATCAATTGACGAGTACCAAGACCATGACAAAGACCCTTGACACTAATATGCCTCCAAGACCATTGTCACTAGCCTTTGATATTTTCTTTGAGCTTGCTCCTTTTCCTTTTCCTTTGAGAAACTCGATTCCTCTTTTCTACACCGTCCTGCACCATACTTCTTATTATGCATTGTAGGAGTCTCGACCTCCTTGTTGTCTTCCTTGATGCTACATCCCAAGACAAAGATATCGGCTTCTTCGTTGCTACAACTTTAGACAGAAATATCAATCTCCTATCCTCGGCTTATCCTTCCTTTTTCTCGGTCTTACTTCAACTTCATCTTAGTCCTTTATTGAGACTTCCTTCTCTTGACATCCGAAACAATGAGATATATTTTGTTGAGCCAGAACCTCAGGAAATTCTCGACCTTCATATAAGTATATGCGAGATAATACAACCCAAGACCGAACCTTAGAAAAACCCTTTCTTCGTACCTCTTAAGTCCTCCTTTCCTTCGCTATCTTCGTCACTGTACTTCGCATCCAATTGCAGATATGTCTGAATTGTGCATCCTCTAATGGAGCCGCAATCTCTTATATATAGAGACTTTCTTCTAGATTATAGGCCGACATCAACTGGAGCAGGTAAGTCGATTTCTTGTAGAGGGATCTTCATCATTTATGAGCTGACTTGAGGAGGCCTAGTGACAAGGTCTTGGAGAAATATTTACATCGAAAAATTTGTCATTCCATAAGTGTAACATGACTTCATATACATGACTTTAAATTATATTTATGACAAGATGACAAATCCTAAAGACATCAAGAAGAAGTCTTTGACCTATAGTAAAAACTTCTTGCTCATGAAACCCATGAGGCAAGCATTACAAAAATAAATTTTATTATCTTTGTCTTCTTCATTACATAAAGTCATTATGAAGACCGAACCTAGTTACGCTTTTCAACAAATAGCAAGACCACAAAGCATTACCTTGTGTAGTATCATGGGCAATCTAGATACCATAAATGCCATAAGATTTCAGGGTCTGTCCTTTTCCACATTGGAAGCTTTCCAAAAAATTAAATATGTTTATGAAGATATGAAACTACCTCCAAAACTAAACGAATTTTTCAGACCTTAAGCCTCAGAAATTGACGAATCCAAATGTTGGGTTTTTCTCTATGGAACAAGACGAGGTAAACCTGGCCCATTGTGTTGGTGGGATGTTACATATGCCTAATCAATGGTACTTCTTGTTGCACTTATTTTGTCACAATCCAGGGAAGCAGTTGTGCAAAATTTCTCAAAATTCAAAATCATCAGCTAGCACTTTGGTGAATCATTGTAAACCCAATTTCTGCAAATTGTAATGTAAATGATGCTAGTACGATCGTTTTATTATGTAACAACCTATGTAAGCCTATGATTTTGGTGACAAATTTCATCCTAGGAGGTTTTTCGTCTCACCGCATTATGTGTGTTTCTAAACACGGATAATCAACAGAGTTTTTCCCTCCAGCTTAACCCCAAAGCTAGGGTTGAATTTATGGACGAAGTTTGAGGTGAGTCAGTGTTTTTAGTCGAGTCTATTGTAAAAGTGATTTGGGAATAATTTAGGCTATTTGGCTAAATTATTTTATTACAAATCACTTGGTCTAATAGATCATATTGTGTCACAAAAATGGGTAATTATTTTGAGGGTCTAGACGCTATAGCGAATGGTTATTCCCCGTTTGAAGGTTGAATTTGTAATTTCTGATGTAAAAATATTTTAGTACATTGTCCCTCGCAACCAGACACCATGGCTAAAGTATTTGAGGGTGGAAAAATAATTAATCCCCTCAAGTGTAAATTAATTTTTTTTTCTGGCAAAATAAAAATTAAAACCTAAGCCAAAAAATCAATTAGTTTAGAGTCCAAAAATAAATTTTAGAGAAATTAATTTCTCCAAGTGGAAATGACCAAAAAAATTGTGGGTCAAAAAGAAGTTAATTTTTGGAGGTCCCCCACCAAGGCAAAAATGGATATTTTTAGAAACATTGAGCCCTTGGACCTTGGTGGTTAAGTCAAAGTCAAAATGTTTAAGGAAATTAATCCAAAATATTTATTTTTGGATTAATAAAAAATGGTTTTGATGAGAAATTTGAAAATTCGTCAAAAATAAATATTTTCGACGGTAGAGATTAAAAGATGATCAAATATTTATCAACGGTCAATATTATTTTGACGGGAATCAAGCCAACTAGCCGTTATTTTCCACTTGGAGGATTTTTCTATAAATTAGAAGCCATTTGCTTCTCAAGACATGATGAAAACTCTGACTTTGGTCTATGTAATTTTGTAACGCTGGTGTTGTTCCACTGATCTGCTAGGAACATTCGAAATATCATAATAAAATACTTTGGAGTTCAGTTCATGGTGTTCTTTGTCCGATGATCCGTGGTATGTGTTGGATATGTGCTTTCCTATATTGTGTTAAAAATATTATAAGCTTGTTTATTCATTAGATGGTAATAAGAACATTCTATTGGTAGATTTTGGGTCTATCTAGGGTGATCTGATTCGCCATATGTCTAACAAGTTTTCTTGAAGAAATATATAGAGTTTGCAGGGTCTCGGGCCCTTAGGATCCAAGTGCATAGACATTAGAGAAGAGTCGGCCTTGTTTGGGCTCCGAGAATTTTGTTTGATTTTCTTACTTCGATAAGGCTATGGGAAACACCATAACTTTTGAAACACATTTGATCTATTGTCATTGTTCATCATTTTAAAAAATTATTTACTCAAAAATATTTTATTTTCAAACGTTGTAAAATTGTAAATAATTCTAAATATTTTCTGTAAAATAAATTTTCTAACCCTTGTTTTGGAGTTAGTTGGGGTTTAGGATTTTATTTTAAATTTTTGTATATATTGAGGTTTTGGGTATTTCTGTTTTTTCATTTGTGTACGTGAGATTCAAGAAGAGTTGTTGAGGTTTGAGCTAGATCTAGGCCCTTGAGGGTAAGATCTAGTCTCTAGAATGTTTGCAGGGCCAGCATCAAAATATTTTGCAGTGAAATTGAGCAAATCCGTAGCAAATTAATTTTTTGGGCGAGGCTTTCAAATTTTTTAGGGCCTCCAGGCCCAACGTCCTCCCTCTAGCCTAGTTGTTGCCCTTGTTTAGCCTTCCTTGGGTAGTTGTAGGAATGAAAAGGCCTCTAAGGCCTTGCCGTGAGCATTTTTTCCCTTGTCGTGGGCATTTCCAGGCCTCTTTCCTTAGTCGTCTCTCCCTCTTTTCCCTTGCGGCACCCAAATTTCTCCTCCCTCTCCTTCGTTTAGCCTCCCTCTCACCGCAGGCCTTTAAGGCCTTAGAACCCTAGATCGTAGGCCTTAGGGCTTACTCCAACCCCTCGGCCCTCCCTTTAGCCAAGCGGCAGCCCCTCTAGGGCTTGTCGTGGGCCTCCATTGACCTTTTGACCCTAGCCGCAGGCCTATAAGGCCTTGGCAGCCTTAACGCAGGCCTATTTGGCCTTGTGTTCCCTCTTTCCTAACCCTAACTTTTCCTCATTTGCCCTCTCCTTGTCTTCGTGGGTAATTAATCAATTTCTAAACTAATCTATTGATGTTTACAGTGATTTTCAATTGAATGTTTTGAGCTACATTGGTGGATGTAGGTAGCTTAACCATTGCGAGAAGTTGGGCAAGCTTCTTCAAGGCATCAAGGCCTAAGTGTTTGATCTCTAAACCCCATTTTCCTCACTGTTTTCTACAGCAAGATAATCATTTCATAACAGTAATATATGACTTATTTAATTGACATAAAATTAACTCACACATTGTCTAATGCATTGATAAATCAATTGGATAAGTTGGGCACTAATAATTTGGCTTATTTCATGAAAAGTAGGTGATTGTCATAAGTTCACTGAAGTCTGATCTATAAACAGTGGCATTTGCATCATTAGAAGGCCTAATACATTGAGAAGTTGGTGATTTGAAAAGTGTTTTGGCATTTGGGCTTCCATCACTTGCATTTTGCATGCATATGCATCTCACATTTTGCATCTAAAGTGCTCTAAAGTAATCTAACTCACCATTGTCATAAGGCTCACTTATTGCTCATTTGATAACATTGGAACATAAGTAACATAAGGCTTCTATTGTTCATGCTCTAGTTCATTGTTGAAAAGATTTCTCTCATTGTTTAAAGTGCTATTATTGTCTAGCATTGGAAATATTGGATAAGAATACTAATATTCTCGTCTCTTGTGAGTCTTTCATGATCTCTAAAGTCATAAGTTTGCACTAATAAGCTTACTCTCTAAAGCACTTTAATCTCAAGTAGCATTGTGTTGAATGGTTTAAGTTATTTGGGCATCTTGTGTTACATCACTTGTCTTTTGGGAGATCTAATTGTTTCTATCACTCTAATTGGCATTACAATAACTTGTTCCAATTGCAAAGAATATCATTGAATGTCTCCTGAGCAACTTATGATTCGTAAGTGTCAAAGAGCCTTGGTCAATTGAGAATCTAATCAGTAATAGTTGTGATCTAATTACAATATTGGCATCATCTTGTTGACATATCTTGGAAGACTTCTAATTGTCTAAAGAACATTGATAATCTTGTTGTCTCTTTCTTGAGAAACTGTCATTGGATAATTATTCTAAGTAACATCGTGGATAAGTGCTCTCATTTCTCTTTCTCACAATTACTGTCATTATTATTTTATGGCTGATATCTATTGTGGATCTTTGGCATATCGGTGATCTTTTCTTTAAGTGAATATCTCTCGTGATTGTTGATTGTATCGTGGATATATCTTGTATCTTGTTGAGCACCTTTCGTCTTGTGTTAAGATCATCATTAATTTGTTATTAAGTACTCTCCGTAATAAGACAAATTATAACTAAGTACTTACCATAAACAATCTTAACTCAAGAGGCACTCACTCATCTTGCATCTCATTCTAGAGATAGTCTTGCATCTAATAATTTACCTCCAAGCATAAGCTTGATTGATAGATAGGAACACCCTTTCATCTTTGCTTGAGAAGTCTAGGCTCTCTAGTATTTAAAACGGTGACCTTGCAGTCGTCAAAACCACAGTCTCTACAGCGCCGGAGGCACCGAGTATGTTAGATTTCAAGGAGAGGGATCATTAACCAAGCCCTTGCTTGCTTCACCTTGACTTCTCTCTGCCACTTACATTAGAGAATAGTCTCAATATAGATAAAGATCAAGGGATACATTTACCTAGCCATTTAATTAAAAATTACCAAGATTCCTGCATTTCACCTAAGTCATATGATTTGCATCTCATCTAGGATAGTCAAGCATTCATCAAGCAGTGGTTGTTCATCCGGTCATTTGGTCCTTAATTGATATAAGGCAAGTAGTTAACTCCATAAGGCACTAGTCTCATTAATAATTCAATCTAATCTCGTAACTTGCTAAAATCAACCAAGTGGCTAGGCCATTCAATCGTGTCTCCTGGACTTGTTGATTTCCAACTTGTCCTTTGTCTTCACATTCCATAGGGACTACCCCCCATAGCCTATTGTTGGGAGATAGCTAGAACGGAGAGGTTGGGGATCAGAGTGACAGCGCCCGACCTAAGTGTGAAAATTTCTGAATCTTAAGTACAGAAACCCTACTATTAAATTCTTGATTTACTTCTCCGACTTACATAAGTTATTAATCTGAAAACTTTAGCATTAACATCAAAGTAAATAAATTAACAGCCTACACATGCAGAACTAAAATGAATAACATGCTCAATGAGAAAGTGACACACAAGGATTTTCTGGACAAATGTCCCTGGAAAAACCCAATCCGAGGAAACCAGTGCTACTAGCTTCTGGAGGGTTTTTATTATTAAGCAAATTCTAAGTACAACAAATCTGAGCACCAAACTGGTTAACCCGACAAAGAAATATAATCGGCAGCAATACCTCTATCCCGGAGACAGAAAATATGATTGATTCACACCCTCAAACAGGATTTACAGAACTCAGCCCCTTTCCCGGCCTCTGGAAACCCCAGCGCTGCTCTGAAGCCCTCTGCGTCAGCCTCTGCGCTGCTCAGGAATGGCCTGTGTCACCCTAGACTGGGTTACGCTGCCCCTGCACTGCCCTAGCTGGACCTGCGTCAACCCTCCTAGCCTCCTGCTACCTCTGCGCTGCCCCTACTAGGCTCTCAGCTGCTCTGCATAGCTGCTGCCTCTGTGCTGCCCTGGTATGCTCCTTCTTTGCAATTGTTGTACTCTTGGCCTGGGATTAGACCATCCCCCTCGCCAATACTACCCCTCGCTGCACCTGAAACACTTCTGAAATTCTTAGCAAACCACGCCCTAGAATTTCAACTTAGCTTCAGTGCTCTGCAGTGTGTGTGTCCTCCAACTGACCCCAAGCCTTTTTCTTATACTTTTCTCATTGAAACATCAACGACCGTGATCTAATCTTGAATCGACGGCTAACATTAGAAGATGCTTGATCTGCGTCACTTAAGTCATTCTCATCACATTTTTAATTTAATTAACTTTAACCTTTTAATTTTCCTAAGTTAGACTTAGGGTCCTTAATTAAAAATATTAATTAATTAAATATCTCTTAAACCTGATTGAATTTCTTAAAACGCTTTCTGGGTCTTGGAGATCTTATGTACTCTAGTCCCTCCACAAAGTTTTGGAGCTAGAGCACATCCGATGCTACCCCAACACCCCAAAATCTCAACACTCCCTCTTAGCAAGGAATGTGCTCTAGCAATACACTTCACCTCGAAGTTCTGCACTGATCTCTGGTGTGGGTCTCTGCGCTGATGCTTGGCCTGTTGCCCTTCATCACTCTGTTGCTGCTGCTCTTCTGTACTGCTGCCCATGACGATGCCACTGCCACTGCTACATCTGTACTGCAGCTCCCTCTCAAATAGTTGCATCGTGTTGCCCATAGCACTACCACGCTCACTGTTGCACTGCAACTCAGTTGTTGAGAGTAAGCAACTAAAGGACACTCACCCAATCTTTGACAGACAAGTCAATTGGGTTGCATCTCATCACTGAAGCTCCATAGGTTGCTGCTTTGCACTGCCTATGCATCTGCACTGTGTTGTCCTCCTGAAGCCTCTGCGTTGTTATAGCACAGCACTGCATAAGCAAGCCTTCTTTGCGTTGCCTCTGCGTTGTTGCCTCTACATTGTTGTTGCATGTGCACTGCACTGCTCCCTCATCAGCGTGTCAGCCTATGCCTCTACTTCATCTATGATCTTCTGCACCCATTGCTCCACTTGTCTCGCTACCGTCTTAAGGCTCTCGTAGCTCGTATGTGATCCAAGAGTTGGGCCACTCAAGGATCCCGCCACCACTCTGTAGCTTCTCTACAGATCAAGATCGCCCCAGTTCCGTGGTTCATGAGCGCTCATGGCTACGTCATCGTCGGAGCCATCGTCTGCTACAACAGCCTTTGAACTAGAAGCTTCCTTGTCCTTCTTTTTCTGAGGACAATTGCTGGCGAAATGTCCAAGCTCGCCGCACTGGAAACATTTCATCTTTGACAGATCACGCTTCTTTTTCCCTTGTTGCCTCTTTGATCCCAGGGCTACATCTTCCTCTTCCTCTTTCCTCTCCCTTGGACATCATGAATAACCTCAGCTGGTTCTCCAGAAGCATCTTTCTTTGGACGGACCTTCCTTGATACAATCTGGTTAGGGCTTCACACATCTCGTGAGTCGTCGTCTTCTCGGTTGTGTGTGGTACCACATGATCTTTAACCTGTCCATAATGAAGCGCTTGGCATCTGTCATTGCTTCATTGTGCTTCTCCAGGAGTTTCGCATCGGTTGGTGTAGCCAAGACTTTCTCTGCATGCTCCCGTATACCATAAGCCTCCAGGACTACCAGGACTCTGGCCTTCCAAATAGCAAAGTTGGACAGGCCATCCAACCTATCCTGATCACGCAGTCCGTGTGGCACCATCTGCTCACAAATTTGTTGGAACGAATCCTCCTCTCTATACTAGAGACTCAAATCAAGGGTCCTTGGCGAGAAAGGCACCCTCTGCTCCCTCTGACAACTGACTTCCTCCCTTGGAAGTCTGCCAAACACAACGAATCAACTCTCTTCGATCACCCTATGATTGATCTTTCGATTTCTTTGGCAGGAAATCTACTAAGAAGTTGTTCTCCTCCCGCTCTTTGTCAACTTAGCTTAGGCTAAATTCTGCACCGACAGAATTTTCACCCCACCCGCTGTGAAAATTTCTGAATGTTACTTATGCAAAAATCTACTGCTAGATTTGGTTATACTCTCCTACTTAAACAAGTTATTAATGCTGAAATCTTCAGATTAACATCGAAGTAAACACATAACAGACTTTCATCGATTCAGATCTAAAACAGAAAAAGTACATGCACTGTAATATCCCCAAATGGGATATTTTAACTAAAAATGCAGAAATAGACTTGAGCAGCAAAATAAATGGAAATAAACACACAGCCACCAATATAACACAATGGATGCCGATAAAATTACCGAGCCATTTTATTAATCCATGGTAAAAAGTACATCAACATAAAGGAACAGCAGAACCTGGGCTTGCTAAGCAAGTGGAGAAAAACCCAGAAAGATCTCTGGCCCAACTGATGAATGACACTGGCAATGATGTAGATGGCTCGGCAAGAAGACTGCTGCAAATCGGCTACAGCAAAAGCTGTCATTGAACCCACTAAAGCACAAGTTGAAGATCTAAATGATCCTCACACCAACCCCTGAAGCTCTGCGAAACTTCTGAATGAAGTCTCCTCAAGAGAGTTGGGTTTTCGTTCAACACTCACAAATCACCCGAGGGTTTCCATCCTGGGGCTACGACTGGAGTAGAGAACCACGTCTCACACCTCTCATACAATAAAATAACATGATCCCAAAGATATCTCTCAATGGCCTCCTCCCTTTCTTTTATAGATCTCTTGGAGCTTTCTAGAGCATTATTTTATTCATGGAGCACTTTTCCCTCTTATTAAAATATTCCTTTTTAATGCAGAAAAGGGTAAATCGGCTACCACGCCTCCTCCGGTCACTGAAACCCGCGTCTAACCGTCCCACCATGTAGGTATCCTCGTCCCGGTTCCAATGAGTTATTACACTAAGGTGTTCCATCATGTATTCCTCTTGGAATGCCCCCTTGAGCGTAATCAGTTGAGTTAAGCCCAGAAATAACTCAAATTTCTGAAAGTTATCAGAATGCACCAAAACGAAAGCCAAACTGCTTGGATGATGGAATATATCAAGCAAATGCCTTCGGACACCATGGAAACTCCTCAAAACTCCTCCAAAAAGCTCCTGAGCCCACTGATAGCACCAATCTGTAGTTGTGACCTGTCTTCTCCTAACGCTGGAAATCCAACCTAACCCTATAGTAGGTGACACCAAAAAAGGGAATATTACAGACCTTCCGCCCCAAGAATGCTTGCCCTCAAGCAACCCAAATATGTGGGCCACCCTGTTGGCCTGATGCAACTGAGACCCAATGCCTGGATCCCATACAAACCCATGGGTGCTGCTATGCACCTACGTGAAGCCACTCGGAATAGACCCCTCAATGTTGGGATCCCAAACTGATCTCCCACTGTACCTGTCATCAAACAATCCTTCCGGATCCCAACACCACCATGGCCAATTATCGCCCAAGTCCCACGGCTCGGACTACGCACTGCCTCTAGCTATAACTGATGCTCTAAGAGGTGAAGACCATGACTCTTGTTGTGTTGTATCTATGACTGTGTAAGTTGCCCCACCAACGTGTGTACCAACTCATCACCTCTCTCCAATCCAACCCCTGACTAAATCCAATGCTGATCCTGATCTCCTGAAATCGGGATGGGATGCTGAAGAAATGACGATCTGTGCCCCACTGCCAACTGGAATCTATATCATCTGTCATATCTAAGGGCCCCTGCTCTGCTATGCTCCCTACGAAGAATATCGTACCATCAAGAGGGTACCAACTCATTATCTCCCACCAATCCATCCTGGAAGAAGAATCCATTGTAGCAACAACTGCATATGGAACACGCCTAGAGTGTTGTCGCCAGCCCGTAATCAACTCACACTGCTCTGCCCTGTCTGCCAACGAAAGCTGCCTATAGAAGAAAGCCCCTCTCTCTATAATGGGCCAAAGTGGGAAAGATATGCTGCAAGCCCCATCGATGTACTCCTGGAGAGTGCTACTCGCTAAAAGTACCGCAACTCTGCTAACTCCATGTACATCTATCTGCACCTCATCAATGTGTCGGCCGAAAGATGGATGCTCCACCATCTCCAACAAGTCATCCCTCTCATTGGGAATGTAATGCTCCTGTTCTCCCCTAGCCCCCTGCAGAACTATCCCATCAACCTCCAACATCTCTAGAGGATATGGATCTACAACTATTGTCACCGTGCTCGGTGTCTATGCATCTGACTGCTCCTCCTCAGTGGCTGACCCCAAGGTTAGCCGCATATCCATCATAGACTCAATGTGAGCCTCCATCTGGCTCTCCCTCAAAGGACTATCATGCATGATGTGCATAGTATCCTTCTCTGCTGACTCAGGCTCCATTATAAGTTGTTCTAGCTGAATCGTCACAAGTGACTCATCACCCAGAGTATCTCCCGTAGAGTCCCCTGACTGCTCACCCTGCACACTAGAATACAACTCCGGCCTACTGTCATCATCGATGCATGACTGCTCTCTCTCCCCAGAAGCATCCTCAACTAGTCCCATGGACTCATCTGAAGAAGAGTCCTCACCTTGGCATACAAAAGGAATGCCCTTCTGTTCTGCCTCTGCCACATCAGCTGCATCACTCAAGCATGAGTGATCAGGCCCCCAAGGTTCTTTGCAAATGAAGCAAAGTCCCTTCCTTCTCAGCTCATTTCTGCTGCCAAATCCACCAAACTGGAGCAACTCCTCCCTGGTCAACTGTCTCCTGAGTAGCCCAATATTCTGCTTAACCAGCCCTTGGGCTAGCTCAGAAGCAGCAGGTGAGACCAACTTCTCTCTCCTCCAAATTCTCAACAACCTGGTCTGCAACTCTCGGCCAATGGTCTCACAGTCTCTCATACATGATGACAGGATGGACTGCATATGTGTTATGACGGTGTCAGAATGATGTCTCCTAATGCTGAAGAAGCATTGGTACTTCTGCAAAACCAAGTCATCACACTCAAGATCAAACATGATGACATACGTCTCGAACGTGGCCATACTCCATAAAATCTCAAGCTTCTTCCCAAAGGTAGAGCCTGCATTATTGTCCAAATCCTGAAAAGTCTCTACAATCAATCTCATAATCCTCCTCATAACATCATCATTGTATGGAGCTATAGGTACGGTCAACTTCATGATGTTACTGAGGCAAGCTGCAACTGGAAGTGTGACCCCTTCACAAGGTTCCTCCAAGAATTTGGGCTGTATAAGAGCAAGCATAGCAGGTTTTAGAGCCCAAATCAGTTTCTTCCCTTCTATTTGGTTTATTGTGGATAGGAGTTCATTAAACTCTTCTAGTTTGGACAAAACTCTCCATGACATCTTCATGTGTTTCAGATCTGTCCCAAGTGCAAAACTTTTGTGACCAATCCCCAATTCTACCTGTAAACCTTTTGGCTGCCCTTTTTGAAGGATGGCGCAAATCTCTCTTGAAAGGGGTCTGCTGTCCTGCTTAGTTTTTGGGTGTGTGCCATGGTTAATTTGTGTGTTCAATCTTCTCAATTTGTTTAGGAGTTCCTCCATCACAGATTGTTTGCAGGAGAACATTATTTCTGATTTTGCTATATATTTTCCAGTGAAGTGTTTTAGCAAACAGATTGCTTGCATAGTGTTCTAGGTGCAAAATAAATTTTCAAACTTTCAAATATGATGCACAGTGGTAAAAGAAACAAAGACCAAACTCCTTGCTAGACACTGTCTAATATGCGGAACTCTAAAAAGATAAGAGATCAAGAACTTAGCTGGTACATGAACATCATATCAGTGTTCAATTTTGAGGAAACACATTGTTCGAGTATGTAGAAGAACCTGAATTCAACCAGCAGTGCGAATGGGTCTTCACGGTGAGAACAAGTATGCCAGCAGGTAGTGTCATATAGACAGCTCCAAACACGTTCAATCCTGATAGCGTTACCCTCCCCTCGGTTATCAAACACACGACAAGTAGTTGTAGCCTCTAACACTATCGACTCCAACACTCGTTCCTTCTCGACTGCAAACTTCGGCCTCTGATTTACCCACTGAAAACTACTCAGAAAATTCTAGGAATTTGGGAAGGTGATCCTTGCCCAAAACCCAAAAAAACCCAGAAAGAGTTTCTTCTAATTCCAACCTTCAAAATCTAACCCTGTGTAGTTTGGCCCTCTTCCAATTTCGTTTTCTGGCACTGCAGCTGCTACTGTCAATCATTGCCCTACAAAATCCTAGCAAACCTCCTCATATGGCTCTCCTATAAATTTCCCAACACCCCAGCTCTAAAATCCCACCGATGAAGCTCTCACAAATGAGCCTCCTCCAATGACTACGTAGGCCCTTCTAACCAAAATATCCAAAATAGCTGCAACTGAAAACTAGAAACCCGCAGGCTGATCCAAGATTGAAGCTTTGATACCACTGTAATATCCCCAAATGGGATATTTTAACTAAAAATGAAGAAATAGACTTGAGCAGCAAAATAAATGGAAATAAACACACAGCCACCAATATAACACAATGGATGCCGATAAAATTACTGAGTCATTTTATTAATCCATGATGAAAAAATACATCAACATAAAGGAACAGCGGAACCTGAGCTTGCCAAGCAAGTGGAGCAAAGCCCAGAAAGATCTCTGGCCCGACTGATGAATGACACTGGCAATGATGTAGATGGCTCGGCAAGAAGACTGCTGCAAATCGACTACGGAAAAAGCTGTCACTGAACCCACTGAAGCACAAGTTGAAGATCTAAATGATCCTCACACCAATCCCTAAAGCTCTGCGAAACTTCTGAATGAAGTCTTCTCAAGAGAGTTGGGTTTTCATCCAACACTCACAAATCACCCGAGGGTTTCTGTCTTGGGGCTACGGCTGGAGTAGAGAACCACGTCTCACACCTCTCATACAATAAAATAACATGATCCCAAAGATATCTCTCAATGAACTCCTCCCTTTCTTTTATAGATCTCTTGGAGCCTTCTAGAGCATTATTTTATTATTATTTTATTCATGGAGCACTTTTCCCTCTTATTAAAATATTCCTTTTTAATGCAAAAATGGTTAAATCGGCTACCATGCCTCCTCCGGTCACTGAAACCCACGTCTAACCGTCCCACAATGTAGGTATCCTCGTCCCGGTTCCAATGAGCTATTACACTAAGTTGTTCCATCATGTATTCCTCACGGAATGCCCCCTTGAGCATAATCAACTAAGTTAAGCCCAGAAATAACTCAAATTTCCGAAAGTTATCGGAATATATCAGAACGAAAGCCAAACTGCTCGGATGATGGAATATATCAAGCGAATGCCTTCGGACAACATGGAAACTCCTCAAAACTCCTCCAAAAAGCTCTTGAGCCCACTGATAGCACCAATCTGTACCTGTGACCTGTCTTCTCCTAACGCTAGAAGTCCAACCTAACCCTATAGTAGGTGACACCAAAAAAGGGAATATTACAGCAAAGGCCCGACCACTACACCAAAAGCCCGAACTGTTAGTGAGGGCAGCAACCCAATGCGTTAAGGGTGGGCTGTTGCATCTGAGGGCGGCAGCTAAACAACCCCTCATTACGTAGACCCCGGACACGTGGTAGGGCTCACCCTAAACAAGGCTGCCCTAAACAAGGAAATTACAGCCCACCACGCTCCGCGAGTCTCGACCTCGAGACCTTGGCTCTGATACCACAAAGGCCCAACCACTACACCAAAAGCCCGAACTGTTAGTGAGGGCAGCAACCCAGTGCATTAAGGGTGGGCTGTTTGAGCATCTAAGGGCGGCAGCTAAACAACCCCTCATTAAGCAGACCCCGGACACGTGGCAGGGCCCACCCTAAACAGGGCTGCCCTAAACAGGGATATTACATGCACCCATAGACAAAGATACACAAGATTTTACGGACAATAATCCCCTGAAAAACCCAATCGGGAAAATCGATCTTCTGGTTGCTGGAGGGTTTGTATTATTAAGAGTTTTCTAAATACAGCAAATCTGGGTACCACACTAGTAAACCCGACAGAGAAAAATATAGATTTCTTGCTAACCTGTTGTTCTGAAGCCAAAACGTTGACTAATCCACACCCTCAAACGGGATTTACAAGACTCAGCCAGATCTTTGCCCTAGAAACCCCAACGCTACCCCTGAAGCCCCTGTGTCAGCCTCTGCAACCTTTGCGTGCCTCCGCGCTGGCCTGGAGAGGGCTACGTAACCCCAGAATAGGTGATGCAAACCCTACGCTGCCCCTGAGGGTCTCTGCATAACCTAGCTGGGTCCCCGGCTGACCAGCGCTGCCCGAGAAGGGACTACGTAGCACCTGCGTAGTTGAAGCTGCCCCTGCGCTACGCAGCTGCTGCCCTCTCTACTGCTGTTGCTTCTCTACACTGCCTCTGGAAGCTACTCTCTACCTCTTGTTGATTCTAGGCACTAGGATCAGACCATCCCTCTGCCTAAACTCCCCTCTTTGCAGCTGAAACACTTCTGGAAATTCTTAGCAAACCCTGCCCTAGAATTCCAACTTAGCTTCAGTGCTCTGCCTCTGTGTGTCTTCTCCAAATGACCCCAAGCCTTTCCTTTATACTTTTCTCTTTGGGAAACCAATAGCCATGATCAGATCTTGAATCAATGGCTAAGATTAAAAGAAAGCTTGATCTGTGTGACTTAAGACAATTTCATCACATGTTTTAATTAATTACCTTTAATAATTTAATTTTCCTAAGTTAGACTTAGGATCCATAATTAAAATTATTAATTAATTAATTATCTCCCAAACAGGATGAAATTTCCCAAATCCCTTTCTGGGTATTGGAGATCTCATGTACTCTAGTCCCTCCACAAATTTTGGGAGCTAGAGCACATCTGATGCTACACCATCACACAAGAAAACTCAACACTCCCTCTTAGCGAGGAATGTGCTCTAGTACAAACTTTGCTTCACCCCAAAGCTCTGCACTGATCTCTAGTGTGGGTCTCTACACTGATGTTGAACTTGTTGCCCTTCATCACTGTGTTGTTGCTGCCATTCTATAATGTTGCTCATGACGCTGCCACCTCCACTGCTATGTTAGTACTGCAGCTCCCTCTCAATCTGCTGCATCCGTGCTGCCAACTGTTGCACTGCATCTTCAGTTGCTGAGAGAAACAACTGAATCTCCTGCCCAATCTTTGACAGATAAGTCAGTTTGGCTACATCCTCATCACTGAAGCTCCATCCACTGTTGATCTGTGTTGTCATCTGGAGGATGATGCACAGCTACAGCTCTGCACTGCGTAAGCAAACTCCCTCTGCAATCTTGAAGTCACATCAGCCCCTTGTGCTGAAATCTCACACGTTGCTGTTGTGTTGCGCTGTCCTCCTGAAGCCTCCATGTTGCTGCAGCTCTGCTCTGCATTGTTGAAGTCACATCAGCCCCTACGTTGTTGTTGCTACATCTGCACTGCACTGCTCCTTCCATCCTTCATATCCGCCTCTGCTTCATCCATGATTCTTTGCACCAACTGCTCCACTTGTCCCGCTACTGTCTTAAGGCTCCCGTAGCTCGAATGTGATCCAAGAGATGAGTTGCTCAAGGATACCACCAGCACTGTGTAGCTTCTCTACAGATCCATGTCGCCCCACTTTCGTGGTTCATGAGCGCTCATGGTTGCATCTTCTAACCCATCGTCCGCCACAGCAGCCTTGGAAGTAGAAGCTTCCTTGTCCTTCTTCTTCTGTGGACAATTGTTGGTGAAATGTCCTAGTTCGCTGCACTGGAAACATTTGATCTTGGAAAGATCACGCTTCTTCTTCCCTTGCTGCCTCTTTGATGCCAAGGCTGCATCATTTTCATCTTCCTTCTTCACTTTACCGCATCTCGTGTTGTACTACTTTTTGGTGATTCTACAGCGTTCTTCTTAACATAAGATTTCCCACAAATTGTCCCAATCAGGAAGGTTCGCTCTGCCCAAGACACTTTGGACAAAGGTTTCCCACTCTTCTGAGACCGCATTGAGTGCAATCCTTACCATCACATCGTCCTCCACCTTTGCACCCGTTGTAGTCAATTGATCTCTAATCGACTGTAATCTAAAGAGAAAGTGCTCCATCTCTTCCCCCTTAGTCGTCATGAATGACCGCAACTGAGTCTCCAGAAACATCTTCCTCTGGACGGACTTCCCCTCATATAAGGTTGTTAAGGCCTTCCACATCTCATTAGTTGTTTTCTTCCTAGTATATGTGGCACAATATGGTCCTTAAATCCATCCATTATGAGCCGTTTGGCATGTGCCGCAACTTCCTCATGCTTCTTCAGGAGATCTGCATTGGTCGTCGTGGCCAAGACTCGTTCTGCATGGTCTCTTAGACGATATGCCTCCAAGGCTACCAGGATTCTGGCCTTCCAGACTACAAAGTTGGACAGGCCATCCAACCTATCCTGATCACGTAGTCCGTGAGGTGCCATCTGCTCAGAAAATCTGTCAGAGCTCCTCCTCTCTACGCTAGAGATCTGGCTCTAGGGTCCTTGGCGAAATAGGCACCCTCTGCTCCCTCTGGCAACTGATTTCCTCTCTTGGAAATCCGCCAAATCAATCAAAGAAACAGTTCTATTCGATCCACTGATCGATCTGCAGGTTTCTTTGGCTAGAAACCCTCCGAGAAGTTGATCTCCTCCCACTCTTTGTCACTAGTGCTTAGGCTAAATTCAGAAAACTTCAGAAATTTAACCCCACGAGCACCTTCTGAAGTTATGCAGCTCTGCTTTCGGCACTTCTGAATCAGACAGCTTCAGATCTGCGTCACCCTGGATGGCCTCTGTGTGAGCAGACAGTCCCAGCACTGCCTCTGCGCAGTAAGTACGTGGGCCTGCGTGGAGACAGCGTAAGACTGTGTCACCCTGGCCTCTGTGTGACTCTGCTCCCTTTGAAACTGCGTTGTCTCTTCAGATCTGGCTTTCTGCTGCTCTCTCTGTTGCTTTCTGCAGCAAGATTCTTCAGTCTTCTGCTGGTGACTCTGTTAGATCTGCAATCGCTCTGATACCATGTGAAAAATTCCGAATGTTACTTATGCAGAAATCTATCGTTAGATCTGGTTATACTTGTCCTACTTAAACAAGTTGTTAATGCTGAAATCTTCAGATTAACATTGAAGTAAACACATAACATAGTTTCACCGATTTAGATCTAAAACCGAAAAAGTACATACACCCATAGACAAAGTTACACAAGATTTTATGGACAATAGTCCCCGGAAAAACCCAATGTGGGAAAACCGGTCTTCTGGTTGTTGAAGGGATTGTATTATTAAGAGATTTCTGAATATAGCAAATCTGGGTATCACAATGGTAAACCCGACAGAAAAAAATATACATTTGCAGCTAACCTGCTGTTCTGAAGCCAAAACGTTGACTGATCCACACCCTCAAACGCGATTTACAAGACTCAGCCAGATCTTGGCCCTAGAAACCCCAGCACTGCCCATGAAGCCCATGCATGCTTCTGCGCTGGCCTGGAGAGGGCTACATAACCCCAAAATGGGTGACGCAGACCTACGCTGCCCCTAAGGGTCTCTGTGTAATCCAGCTGGGTCCCCGGCTAACCAACGTTGCCCCAGAAGGGACTGCATAACACCTGCGTAGCTGACGCTGCCCTACGCTGCGCAGCTGTTGCCCTCTCTACTGCTGCTGCCTCTGCTTCTTTGCGCTGCCTCTGGAAGCTTCTCTCTGTCTGTTGCTAATTCTAGGCACTAGGATCAAGCCATCCCCTTTTCCTAAACTCCCCTCTCTACAGCTGAAACACTTCTGGAAATTCTTAGCAAACCGTGCCTTAGAATTCCAGCTTAGCTTCAATGCTCTGCCTCTGTGTGTCTTCTCCAAATGACCCCAAGTCTTTCCTTTATACTTTTCTCGTTGGGAAACCAACGGACATGATCAGATCTTGAATCAATGGCCAAGATTAAAAGAAAGCTTGATCCGTGTGACTTAAGACAATTTCATCACATGTTTTAATAAACTACCTTTAATAATTTAATTTTCCTAAGTTAGACTTAGGGTCCATAATTAAAATTATTAATTAATTAATTATCTCCCAAACCGGATGAAATTTCCCAAATCCCTTTCTAGGTATTGGAGATCTCATGTACTCTAGTCCCTCCACAAATTTTGGGAGCTAGAGAACATCTGATGCTACCCCATCACACAAGAAAACTCAACACCAGCAATTGTTAAAGATCTGAAACTCAGCTTCCGGATCACAGCACTCTGCACAGCAATCAAATTCTGGACTGCGTCACCCTGGCTGGCCTCTGCATGAGAATATTGGCTCAGCGCAGCCTTTGCGAAGCGACTGCGCAGCCCAGGCTGCTCCTGCGTCCCTCTGGAGGACTCTGCATTGTCTTTGCGTCACCCAGTTGGGACTGCGTGGCTCTTGTTGCCTCTGCGTCCTTCTGCTGCTACGCTGCCCTCTCCGATTTTTCTATTGCTCCTGCTATGTTCTGCAACACAGATTTATTCAGTCGTCTTGTTGGAGATCCAGCTTGATCTGCAATCGCTCTGATACCATGTGAAAATTTCTGAAAACTTATGAATCTTAATTACAGAAACCCTACTGTTAAATTCTTGATTTACTTCTCCTACTTACATAAGTTATTAATCTAAAAACTTCAGCATTAACATCGAAGTAAACACATTAACAGCCTACAAATGCAGATCTAAACTGAATAACATTCTTAATGACAAAGTGACACACAAGGATTTTCTGGACAAATATCCCCGGAAAAACCCAATGCGGGAAAACCAGTGTTGCTAACTTCTGGAGGGTTTTTATTATTAAGCAAATTCTAAGTACAACAAATCTGGGCACCAAATTGGTTACCCCGACAGAGAAATATAACTAGCAGCAATACCTCTGTCCCAGAGACAGAAAATCCGATTGATTCCCACCTCAAACGGGATTTATAGAACTCAGACCTTTTCCCGGCCTTTGGAAACCCCAGCGCTGCTCTGAAGCCCTCTGCGTCAACCTTTGCGCTGCTCAGGAAGGGCCCGCATCACCCTAGACTAGGTTACATTACCCTTGCGCTGCCCTAGTTGGACCTGCGTCAACCCTCCTGGCCTCATGTTTGCCTCTACGTTGCCCTGCTGGGCTCTCGACTACTCTGTGTAGTTGCTTCATAGCTGTTGGCTCTGCACTGCCCTGGTATGCTCCTTCTCTGCAATCATTGTACTCTTTACCTGGGATTAGACCATCCCCCTCGCCAATACTGCTCCTCCTTGGAGCTGAAATACTTCTGAAATTCTTAGCAAACAACGCCCTAGAATTCCAGCTTAAGCTTCAGTGCTCTGCCAGTGTGTGTGTTCTCCAACTGACCCCAAGCCTTCTTCTTATACTTTTCTCGTTGAAACGTCAACGACCGTGATCTAATCTTGAATCAACGGCTAAGATTAGAAGATGTTTGATCTGCGTCACTTAAGTCATACTCATCACATGTTTAATTTAATTAACTTTAATCTTTTAATTTTCCTAAGTTAGACTTAGGGTCCTTGATTAAAAAGATTAATTAATTAAATATCTCTTAAACCTAATGGAATTTCCTAAAACGTTTTCTGGGTCTCGGAAATTTTATGTCCTCTAGTCCCTCCAAAAAGTTTGGGAGCTAGAGCATATCCGATGCTACCCCAACACCCCAAAATCTCAACACTAAGTCGTTGTCGCACCGTCCATGTACAATTTGAGCGTCAACACTTCTCATTCGAGATTGGATTAGGAAGACATAAAAACAATTGGGCTGAATTTCATGCCCTCCTAAATCTACTATAGATTGCATCTGAAAAAGGACTCTCCCAACCGCAAGTTTTTGGATATTCAAACCTGGTTCTTGAATGTGTAGAAGGCTCTTTAAGGCTTCAAAACATCACTTTAAAACCTCTTTTGGACCAGGTATTAGTTTTTGTTAATCTAGTTGAAGAAATTCAGTTTTATAATATAAAGAGAGTTTTCAATCAGTACGTAGAAAGGTTGTCAAAACAAGCATTGATTGATCAAATGGTTTGCTGAATTTGAACAGCATAGGGTGGGAACAACCCCCGTCTCCCCCACGCCCCAAGTTCTAATATCATTTTCTATATGTACATATATATATGTTCATGGGTTTCACTGAAGTTTTGATGTTTCTTCAATTGATGATGACAGTAATATCCCCAAAATGGAATAATGCATTGATAATATTTGTAACACAGAAAATTTACATGTAAGTTTATAATCAACACAGATATAGACGGAATAGTTGAGCCATTTTATTATATAGGAGAAGATTCAGTTACACAATGTACAAAAGATGAGTGGATCTTGCCAAAGAGATGGCCTAGAATCACCCTGCAAACATGCTACAACTAGCACTGCGTAACTGGAGCGTTGTTGGAAGCAAACACTGCGTTGTCCCTTCAGCAGATAATGAATATATGTCAGCAGGCTGAAAAGGAAAATGCAGATCTACGGAAATCTAGAGCTCTGATGATGCCAAGATTCTAGATCTAGGCTCTATGATGGATACCCAAGATAACCTAGAAAGAATTTTCCAGATGTACAACTTTGGAAAATCACCCTCCTAGAGTTTAATCCTTTGACTGCTGGGTTATTCAGATCTGAAGCTAGATCTCACAAATAGATGGTTGAAATATATCACAAGATCAGATCTAAGCTTGAAGGGCTGATCCCTTCACTAGATCCTCAAGCTAGAAGCTCAAGATCTAGCTCCTCAATCCTCCAAAGAAGGTTGCAGCTACTGCTACACAACTGCTCATGAAAACTGTGCTGTAAAGGAAGGGGGCTCTCTAGCCTGCTGCTAAGATATGCAATATAGCTCAGAAATGAAGGAAATAATGTATACAATGTGAAGGAATGGTCCTCCACTGGATTACTAGCTGAAATGCTAGCCAACTTCCCTTCTCCCTTGGATCTACAAGAATGGACTGCGCAATTCCTGAAGGGATTGCTACTGCTGGGAGATGAATAATAGATGGCCTGATGTCTGATATAGATCTGAAGTATTGGAAGTTTGATCTTGAAGCTCAAGGTGATAGGTTGAATCCTTCACCAGTTCCTTAATTGAAATATTGAAGGACAACCTCCTCCTCTCAAACTGATCTTCAGAAATGTGCAATCTCTGAATATGGATGTTCTACGGAAAGTAGGAACAATATGGCACCAATGCCTGATGATGAATGAAGTACAATACTCTTTCAAGAGCTACTCAATGAAAAAGGTGGGATTCCCAACCAGGAACACCCACTGCTAAACAGCGCTTGCAATCTTAGTTAAACGTCCAAAGAAAGCATGGAATGTCACATGACAATTCTAGATCTAAACAGATCATACATCAATAATAATCTTCAACATGCCTTGTATTGTACCTTCATCTTCTTTATATAGATTATGAGCCTTCTCATGCCTTGGCCCTCCTCATAACTGCATTGTACATGTGGACATAAGTCTCCATGTTGACTGCGATGTCTCTCCATGATCTCCATCATGTGTGAATGCAATGATCACCCTCTCCATCATGTGTGAATTAAATGCACAACTCCTCCATCATCTCATCATGAATGCTTAATCATCTTACATTTGATTCTCTCCATGATCTTAGTTGACTGTATCAACCTCCATGATCGACATGATCTCCACTCCTTTCACATTAAGTAGTTGCTCCACTATTCCATTATGTAGATCTAGATCTGAAATATCCACATACACACATCAAAAGTGGATTTTATTCATCTTTGAGGATTATGGGTCACTCCACCCTTTTATTTACTTAATTAATTAAGTTTATTAAGAACTCTAATATTCCAAATATCATGTGAAAATTCAGGAATATTACAATCCTCCCTGGCAAAGTGTTGCTTGTCCTCAAGCAACTGCAAAAGTGGATGCTACAGCAAACATCCTCCGTCCAAATGGCATCTGTAGAAATTTGATAACCCAACCCCAGTTTTCAGTTTCTCCTTATTTCTCCCATAAAGTTAAATGCCCATTCCCATAGCCATAGATTCAACAAGCTAGAAAAATAAATATTTTCTAAAAACACTAATTCTGAAAATTTCACAACGCTGAAATGCAGAAATAAAAACTCAGAAAAATAAATCAGCCACACACAGAATTTTGACATGCAGATTTTTTATCAATCTGACCCTAGAAAAACCCCCTACAACTCTTGGGGAAAACCAGTCCGAAAGCTGCTTCTTATTTCTGATAAATGCTTTTACAGTGAGAGAGAATTACTAAGAAAAATTTCAACAAGTAATAAATACAACTTATCTCATTTTCCGTGCTTAACCACCGCCTCGGAAAATGTGCAAACAGCAAAACAGAAGGAGCAATAAATGTTGTACGGCCTCCTTGAATTTTGCGCCCATAAATTACAACATTAAATGTTGCTGTACGGCCTCCTTGAAAAGCATGCAAACAGCAATAAATGTTGTTGTACGGATTGCTCAAAATGCGTGCAGAGAAACAGCAATAAATGCTGTACGATTTTCTGCCTCGGTTTCCGTGCACAAGGACAACAACTTACTGTATGGACTGTCTTGAAAACCATGCCAAAAAAACAGCAAACTACTCCTCGAAATCTGTGCCAAACTGTTGTACGAATTCCTTGGAATACATGCCCAATCTATTGTACAGTTTTCCTTGAAACTCGTGCCCAAAACTGCCTTGAACAGTGTGCCTCTCCTTGCTATACGGATTTGCTGAAGTGTTGCCTCGATATGCGTGCCAAGGTTCTCTTCTCCTTCTCCTCACTGCTCAGAATTCTCCTTTGCTCTCTTCTTCTCTTTCTCTCAATCTACTCATTAAAATAATGAATGACCTTTTCCCTCCTTTTCCTCCTTTAACCTAACCCTAAGTGACTTTTGAGGAATCCCTAAATCTAATGGCTGAGATAGCTTTAGATCTAGGGCTGAGATTAAATGCTCATTTAAATCTCACTTTCTATTTTTTAATTCACCCCACTTTATAATAAAGATTTACTTATTGTTTATTTTCAAAGTGCTCTTTCCTTCCTAATTTCGTAGTCTAAAAAGTCTTAAAATTAGACTTTAGTAACTTTATCACTTAAAGTCACTTTTAAATTAGATTTGACTTTATAACTTTATAAATTCACTTTAGGAGAAAAATTAAATTCTTTTGGACACTTTTCCCTAGGCCAAAGATCAAAGCCTTAGGGAACCACCTGTCCTCCGGTAACTAAATTTCAACACTCCCTCTTACCGAGGAAGGTGTTCCTCACCACACCCATCTTGTCTCTGAAGTAGACATGCTTGCCCCGTGGTAAGGCTTTGGTAAGAATATCTGCAACCTGCTCATTAGTGGAAATATACTCAAGCTTCACAACTCCCTTCTGAACATAGTCTCTGATGAAGTGATATCTAATGCCGATATGCTTTGACCTGTCATGAAATACTGGATTCTCCATGACATTAATGCAACTCTGATTATCACAGTAAATCACTGAAGGTCTCAACGGCTGACCAAATAAGCTAAACAACATCTTGTGAAGCCATATGGCCTCACAACTAGCTAGACTGGCTGCCATGTACTCTGCTTCCATTGAACACAATGCTACTGACTGCTGCTTTTGGCTGAACCACGACACCATTGCCGAACCCAACCCAAAATAGCACCTTGAAGTGCTCTTCCTATCAAAAGCACAACCTGCCCAATCAAAATCAGTGTAACCTGCCAATCTCACTCCATCCCCCTGCCTATAATCCAGACCATAATCCATTGTCCCCTGCAAGTACCGCAAAATGTGTTTTGCAGCAACCCAGTGCACCCTCTTGGGCTCACACATGAACTGGCTCATCGTGTTGATTGCAAAACATATATCTGGTCTAGTGTTGACCAAATACATCAAGGAACCAATCAGCTGTCTATACAAAGTGGGGTCTACCAACTCGAAATCTGAAGCATGAAGCTTCTTCCAGATGGTGATCATCGGTGTCGACATGGGTCTACAATCCTCCATGTGGAATCTACCAAGGATGTCCACAATATACTTCCCCTGCCCCAGGAAGAAATGCCCTCCTCCTGCCACACCTCCAAACCCAAAAAGTAATGCATCAAGCCAATGTCCTTCATCTCAAACTCCGACGCAAGATCTCTCTTGCAGTGCTCTATGAGTCTCTGCGCACATGTGTCAATTCATCCACATCTCACACGAATGAGAGGCTCCTCCTTCACAATAAAGTGGTATAGGTTCGGATCGCATCACTCTTTGTGATTATCTCTGCTGATATGTATCTATATGAGAAGAGTACCAAGCTACGGGAGCTTACTTGAGACCATCAAGGAACCTTCTTGATCTGCACACATGCAACTCTCACATGCAACTCAAATCCTGTGTGTGCTACAATGTGTACCTACTCATGTGTAATGCATTTTAGAATGCGATTTTGTCACATACGGTGGATCTTCCAACCCATCTCTGCTGCTATCGATATAATGGAGCGAATCGAAGTATATCGAGCCACGGGAGCAAAGGTCTCCTCATAATCAACTCCCTCTACCTGGGAGAACACTCTAGCCACAAACCTTGCCTTGAATTTCTCAATGCTGCCATCTGCAGCATGCTTTACCTTGTAAAGCCATCTAGAAGTAACCACGGATTTTCCCTCAAGCCTCGGCACCACCTCCCAAACATCATTCTTCATGATATAAGAATACTCCTCCTGCATGGCCTCTCTCGAGACCTGTTGGCTAGCTGCCTCCTCATAGCGAGAAGGCTCAGAGTCAAGCATGTTGGCAACCATTGCCATATAGCTACAAAACCTATCAGGTGGTCTGCTCTCTCTAACCGGCCTCTTAGGCCCAGCACATATGTGGCCTCTCTCAAGGTATCCTGAAGCCACTTGGGCTTCCTCTTCCCTGAGCACACTTCTCCCACTGGAGAATGAAACTCCTCCTCCTCATCATCAGGATCCTGAACTCCTGACTATCTGTCTGTTGTCCTCCTACCTGAACCTGAACCTGTAGACACTGAACTACCGTGTGAACTGTCCATCAGTGGACTCCCTAGTGAACTGCTCTGCATGCTACCCGAAGCACCACCCCTCTGACTCTGTGAGCCACTGCTCACTGATGGACCTGACACCGTAATCGATGTACCTACGGATCCTCCTGATCCCTGCCCACTGGATCCTTGCGACTAACTCAGCTGCTCCTAAGGGTCTGGCTGATCCAGATACTCTAACTCCCGTGACCACCTGAAGGCCCTGTCCTCCTCGAATTTCACATCTCGTCTGACAACAACTCTCCTCTGTGCGGGACTATAAATCCGAAAGGCCATCCAGGTCTCACTGTAGCCCACAAAGACACCCTTCTCTGCGATGGGCTCTAGCTTGGTCCTCTTCTCCTTGGGTACGTAGGAGTATGCAATATACCCAAAGATACGAAGATGACCAACATTAGGCTTCTTCCCAGAAAAAGCCTCCTCCGGAGTCACCTGCCCCACGGCACGATGCGGACTCTTATTCTGCAAATATACAGCAATGTTGCAGGCCTCTGCCCACAAAAACAATGGTAACCCCTGACCATGTAGCATGGCTTTGGCAGCCCCTCCGATGGATCTGTTCTTCCTCTCCGCAACCCCGTTCTGCTAGGGGTTGTAAGGCACTGTGAACTCCCTCCTAATGCCTGCCTCCGCACAATAATCAACAAACTCACCAAGGGTGTACTCCCCTCCATTGTCCGACCTCAAGGACTTGATTTTTCGACCTGTCTGAGTCTCCACAAGAGCTCTGAACTCCTAAAACCACTTGAAGACCTCACTCTTGGTCTTCAAGAAATAAATCCAGGTCCTCCTGGAGTGATCATCAATGAATAATACATAATACTCATATCCACTCAAGGAAAAATGAGACATCCGACTGCTCACATCGGAATGAATCAAATTAAGTATCCCAGTCGATCTGCTGTCACTACTGGGAAAAGGGGATTTGGCAAACTTGCCCATAGCACATCCTCTGCATGTATCAAAGTGATCAGTACTGAAATCTGGCACACCTATAGTGATCTCTCGCAATGTCCTCAAGGCTCCATGATACATGTGCCCCATCCTGCGATGCCAAATCTCACACAGCTCTGAACTGCTAGCTCTGCTGCCGGTACTACTGCTCAATGGCCAAAGGGGCTGAAATGCAAACTTGTACACCTTTGCATGGCTTACACCAATCACTCTAGCTGAATCAGCTGGAGCGCCCTGGGATATATCAGCACTTGTCCTCTCCTGAACAATATCTCATACCCTCTGTCCTCCAATGCTGAGACGGATATGAGGTTCTTCCTCATCCCTGGCACATATAGCACATCTGACACCTTCAAGGGAGGTTTGGGTTCCCTGTTAAATGTCAATGTCCCCACTCTGATTGCTCTAACAACGCTGTCATCTCCGAGTACTACCTCGATATCAGTGCCACTCTCTAAAAGCTCTGAGAAGTACTCACGGACAGGTGATCCTGCACTAGTGGACTCACAAGCAATGAACCCAAACTCCCAGTCAAAGCTATCCGTAAAGTCCTCTATCTTTGTTGATGCTGCCATGCTCTGGTTCTTCCCCTTCTTCTTCTCCAGACACACAACTGCATAGCGTCCCATCTTCTGACAATTCCAACACTTCACCTTGGAATAGTCCTTCTTCGTGTTCCCCTGTTTAGCTTTACCTTTTCCTTTGCCCCCACCATTACTTGTGGAAGCTTACTTCTTTCCCTTGCCTTTCTTGCCTCCTACCAATAGTGCTACATCCTCATCCTGCTCAACTGGTTTGGCTGTCCCAAGCTGGGTCTTTCTGATTTTTATCTATATGCAATCATCCCAAAACCTCTCCCGAGTGGGAAGGGTCTCACGTGCACAAACCCCATCAGCAAAGTTCAGCCATGAACTGGGAAGGCCATTCACTGCAATCCGCACCAACTCAGTGGGTGTAATGATCTCTCCAACCACTGCCAATGCATCTCTCACATTAGTAATCTTTGTGAGATATCCAGCTGCACTATCAGTCTTACCCATCTTAATGGTCTTTAGCTTCTCCCTTAGGACCATTTTTCTCTTCTCATTGGTACTCTGGTAGAAATTGGTCAGTGTTGTCCACGTCTCATGAACATATCTCTTTCCTCTCACATGAGGAATGCAATGGTCTTTTATTCCATCTAGAATCAGTCTCTTACCCTTGTTATTATTTTTATTAAAGGTTGCCAACTGAACAGCATCAATGGGCACATTAACAGGGTGCTGTGTGGTATGCACCATGATATCCCAGACTTCTCCCTCCTCAAAAATGCTCTGCATTCTCTCCTTCCAAACACTGTAGTTACTATGCCAATTGCCCATCCAACCTATCCTCCACCCTCAAGCCCAAAGACATGCTTGCTGTCCTAATAAACTGAAAATAACATTGTTGTAGTAAAAGTAATGATTTCTGTGTGAAAAATCAGCGTGCTGTAATTTCTGAGTGAAAAATCAGCTTGCTGTAATTTTTTCTTCTTGCTGTCCCAAACTGTCTTTTCAGCAAAATAGCTCTGATACCATGTAGAAATTTAATAACCCAACCTCGGTTTTCAGTTTCTCCTTATTTCTCCCATAAAGTTAAATGCCCATTCCCATAGCCATACATTCAACAAGTTGGAAAAATAAATATTTTCTGAAAACACTAATTCTGGAAATTTCACAATGCTGAAATGCAGAAATAAAAACTCAGAAAAATAAATCAGCCACACACAGAATTTTGACATGTTGATTTTTGGTCAATGGGACCCTGGAAAAACCCCCTACAACTCTTGGGGAAAACAAGTTCGAAAGTTTCTTCTTATTTCTGATAACTGCTTTTACAGTGAGAGAGAAATACTCAGAAAAATTTCAGCAAGTAATAAATACAACTTATCTCGATTTCCGTGCTTAACCACCACCTCGGAAAATGTGCAAACACTGAAACAGAAACATCAATAAATGTTGTACAGCCTCCTTGAATTTCGCGCCCAAATATTACAACATTAAACGCTGCTATACGGCCTCCTTGAAAAGCGTGCAAACAGCAATAAATGTTGTTGTATGGATTCCTCAAAATGCGTGCAGAGAAATAGCAATAAATGTTGTACGATTTTTTGCCTTGGTTTTCGTGCACAGGGACAACTTACTGTACGGACTACCTTGAAAACCGTGCCAAAAAAACAGCAAACTACTCCTCGAAATCTGTGCCAAACTGTTGTACAGCCTCCTTGGAATACGTGCCCAAGCTGCTATACGATTTGCCTTGAAACTCGTGCCCAAAATTGCCTTGAACTATGTGCCTCTCCTTGTACGGATTTGCTGAAATTTCGCCTCGGTATGCGTGCCAAGGTTCTCTTTTCCTTCTCCTCACTGCTCAAAAATCTCCTTTGCTCTCTTCTTCTCCTTCTCTCAATCTGCTCATGAAAGGAATGAATGACCTTTTCCCTCCTTTTCCTCCTTTAACCTAACCCTAAGTGACTTTTGGGGAATCCCTAAATCTAATGGCTGAGATAGCTTTAAATCTAGGGCTGAGATTAAATGCTCATTTAAATCTCACTTTCTATTTTTTAATTCACCTGACTTAATAAAGAATCCAATTTAAAGCTGTTGATGAAATCACTTTTTTTTTTTTTTTTTTCTTACTTCATACATTGTCTTTATTAAATCACTGTATTGACTTTAAAATTTTAATCAACTTGAAACAGACTTAAATTAGATTTGACTTTATAACTTTATAAAGTCACTTTAGGAGAAAAATTAAATTCTTTTAGACACTTTTCCCTAGGCCAAAGATCAAAGCCTTAGGGAACCACCTGTCCTCCGGTAACCAAATTTCAACAGCATCTTCATGTGGAAGGCCTTCCCATCTGTCACAATGTGTCATGCATGTCCAGCTCCAAAGTTGCCTCTCTAGAATGTCTAGAATGGCCTCCAACTGATAAGTTAGATACCCATCCTCATCAATAAATCTCCAAGTGGCAACAATATGATGACCAAATATCTTCTCTACACATGAGATACATAAGATGAAGTGGTTCATTCCCAAAGTGGAAAGTCCCAACTCATGAACTACCTCTCCAACCCATGATACATAGAGTAGATTACATCTATCAATGCCCTCATCATTAGCCCTGTTGGCTATGTAGAAATCAAACATCACATCAACATAGTGAAAAACAAGAAGTAGAGACATATGGATGAACATGAACAATGTCAAACCATATTCTCCCAATAACAACCAACGCAGCAAAGCCTTTTGCTGCCATGCTAGATCATCCTGAAAACAAGTAAGAAAGCCATACTCTCTCAAAAGGAGCCACCGCAACAATGCTTCTTGTTGCCATGCCACATCAACATCAAACCAAGTATGAGAGCCATACTCTCTCAATAGAAGCCACCGCAACAATGCCTCTTGCTGCCATACCACATCATCATTGTACCAAATGTAGTGGCCATCTTCTCTCAAGAGAAGCCACCTTAACAAGGCATCTTGTTGCCCCATCACATCATCATTATACCATGTACAATGACCATAATCCCCCAACAGAAGCCAACGCTGTAAGGCCTCCTGTTGCCATCCTCCAACAACACCATGCAATATATGGGGAGAATTTAGTCCATACTCTCCCAAAAGTAACCAAAGCAACAAGGATTCTTGCTGCCTCCTTGCATTATCATGATGCAAGTCATGGAGCAACAATATAGTAATGGACATGTGAGATGTCTCATCAACATAATACAAACAAGCTCCCTTATGCCACATCATGTGAGAGTTATGATTTCTCCCAAACCTAAGTACATACATGAACATGACATACATTCCAAACAGAAATACATGTAAAGACATGAGACATATCCCAAACAAGAGTAAATACAAGGACATAAGATATAACATGTGATGTCCAAACTCTCTCATCAACAACCAAAGTAACCATGCCTTCTTCTTTTGCATTCTTCCAGTGATGTGTAAGGCATGAATCAGAAAAATATGACTCATTGAGTGGTAACCATACTCACCCAAGAGCAACTAGCGCAACGATGCTTCTTGCTGCCCTGTATCATAGATCTGCAAGTGGTTTGGCAACCCCTTGCTCCATACTATCAACCATTCATCCCAATGTGGATGATGGATCTCATTCTACAAAAACTTGGTATCCTCCCATTGTAGGACACCAACCTCCTCAAACTGATGAAGAACTTTTCACTCCATGATATGTTGAAGTGCACCTCCAATGAGACCTCTCCATGAGACCACCTTCTCATCAATGGCCCTCCAAAACCAATAAGGGCTCTGGATCTGCTGCAGGTAGAAGTTTCTCTTTGAGCTGTGAGATGCTCATTGAGAAAGGGTCATCTAGAAAAGAGAAAATATTTCTCATCTCAAGATGTCTACCATCTATCATCTTTTCCTCCATTGCTTCATGAATGAAGCTGCCATATGATTGCTCCCATAAGGAATGGGTCCTCTTCTTCTCACTGTTGCTAATTAACAGCGTTGTAGATCTGCAAGGTGACACATGTGTTGTCTCAAAGCAAGGTACAATGCTGAACTCATAGCCAACCGCTGTACATAGGATCATACTCATCCCATCTTCAGAAATTCTACACTTCAACTCAAAGGGCTTAATGTAGTCCATCAATGACAAACTAGGATGGTTCTTCATCTCTTCCTTGATTAGATCAAGGGTCCTTTGTGCAGTGATATAATGCTGCTCCAAATCAGCATGATGTTCTAACCCTTGGTCATGCAATAGCCCTAATGGCATGTCCCCATAAGTTTCAATAAGAGATACTGAAACAATATGTGATGAAAATGGATGCATACCTTGGATCAACTGAGATTCAGCAACATCTTGCAAAAGCACAAGAGTTCCCTCTTCCGCTGCAAAGGTCTCTCCAACTGCTGGTAAGAGTGATGGTTGCACTTCTACAAGTGTACCAGCGCTGATATCTGTCTCCTCCTCCTCATGCATCTCATCACTCATGCATGGGGCTCCAAATGTCAAGAATTCAAGACCATTTTGCAAAGATGCAAGTGATCCTCCTCTTGATGTAAGCACATCTACCGCTGGTGGTGGTAGAGGCTCCTCCTCTTGAGTGATAATGAGAACATCTTCTCTTGAATCTTCATGCACTATCTCCTTGATGATGGGAGATGTCACTATGTGAGATGTCTCTGGTTGCAATCTACCACATTTCTTCTTCAATCTTTTGCATAAAATCTGCATAAGCAAACACTCCCATGTGTGATACATGACTGAACCACCAATTTCTTGCTTCACCCTCTAGGTGCAGCGCTACAAACTCCACAGCCTCTCTTTCTAATATAGGATATTTTAGAAAGAATGTAGATAATTCTTCCCTCCAAGCCCTCAAGGTGCTTGTGGAAGATCCATCAAATGCAGGCAAGAAGAATCTATGCCTCTTTCTTCTATTGCTGCTTCTGGATCTCCTCTCTTCTTTGAGTTGCAAAAATTGTTGGAGAGAAAGATTCTCCTTCAATGCTCTAGGCTGTGACTTGTATTCAAACAGATATTGACTTAGGGTCCCATGCCCCAAGCCTTCATCATATTCAAACCAGTCCTCTTTCTCAAAGAAAGTGGATGTAGTGGAATAATGTGAAGCTCTTTGTTTCTCCGGTCTTCTTTGTTGCTGAAAAGAAGTCTTGGGACCTTTTTCATCTTGAAACCTTCTTGAGGTTTCTCTTTGCCTTACTCTTCTTGCTTCATTGATCTCCTTAGAGAGATCCTTCATAGATCTAAAGGAAGATGAGGCAAAACTTAATCCCTCCATAGTAGATCTCTACTATCTGTTTTTCTTATGTTGTCAAAATGTCTACAAGCTGAGCCAAAAGATCATGCTCTGATACCACTGTATATCCCCAAAATGGAATAATGCATTGATACCAATGTTTTAAAAACCGGAACCGGTGACCGGACCGGTGGCCTAATGAACCGGGTTTCTAACCGGAACCGGTCTAACCGGGAGCGGTTAGATGCCAATGAACCGGTTTTAAAAAAATACATTAAATAATTATTTTTTTAATAAAAAAAACTATTTTTAAGATTTGCAACCATGATTCCCAGCCAATAGAGACAAAATATGTAAAGTTTTCTCATTTATATACCATGCAAAGGTGAATATATCAAAATGGCACCGAGTGCAATACATATCATCGAAAAATACATAAGCAATGACGCTCCAAATGGCCCATAAAGTCCAAAAACAATGCTACAAGCTATGAGGCCATTGGCATAATACAAGACTACATATTAGTGATCAACAACATGATCACTCCTCATCATGATCAAAATCATCACCACTATTAGACAAGGGATCATCAACATAAGCTACATAAATAATATGGCTCAAAGTTTGAGGACTCCTAAAACTCCTCTACAACTTTAGTAGTAGTAGTAGTAGCAGTAGCAAAAATAGACATCAAAACTACAAATCACTGAGCAACATGGTCTCTCATGAAACTCATCATTGATTCATCGCTACTAGAAATGGGATCATCAACAAGAGATACATAAACATCATCTAGCTCAAAGTCTTCAGACTTGGATTGCTCAACCTTATAACATGATGGAAATTGAAAAAGTTTAACATGCCTAACCAATGATTTTGGTTTGAGTGAAGGGTTCATTTCCTCAACCTTAAAATTGGATAGAAAAAGATTAGCATGTCTAACTAGTTGTTTAAATGTTTTCCTTTGATTGAAGGGTACATCAAGGTTCTTAAAGGACTTCATGCTCTTGATCAAATGCCAATATCATACCTTTACACATGATAGAATCAAATGGGAACATTGCAAATTCCCAAACCATGAAACCCTGAAAACCATAAAGTCTGCTGAATTTTGAGTGAAACCTAAAATTCTAGTTTCTCCATATGAAATCCAATGAGGTCGAAACCACTCTTAAACATCCTGAGTCATTTCATGGTAATGTTAAAAATATAAGTAAAATGATGAAAATGAAAAATAAAGGAAATGTCATTTAACATTACCATGAAATGTCAATGCTTCCCTTACCTCCACATCAGCCCTAAAACTCATTTCTGGCCGTGCGTGGGTCCACATAGGGAAAGAGTAGCTAAATGAACCCTCCCATTAGCTCCAAATCAGCCCTAAAACATAACTGTCGCCGAAAATGTGGGTCCACGGATGAGTTAGCACCTAACCGGCCGGTTAGGAACGAAACCGGCCGGTTCCGTTCCTAACCAGCCGGTTAGGTCCGGTTTTTCTCAAAAATTGGCGAAGGGTGGTGTTTGGCCGGGTTTTTTGGCCGGTTTCAACCGCCGAGCAGTCTAACCGGCCGGTTTGGCCGGTTTCCGGTTCAAACCGGCCGGTTTTTAAAACACTGATTGATACACAAACATAATATTTGTAACACAGAAAATGTACATGTAAGTTTATGATCAACACAGATATAGACAAAATAGGTGAGCCATTTTATTATATAAAAGAAGATTCAATTACACAATGTACAAAAGATGAGTGGATCTAGCTAAAGAGATGGCCTAGAATCACCCTGCAAACATGCTACAACTAACACTGCGTAACTGAAGAGCTGCTGGAAGAAAACACTGCGTTGTCCCTTCAACAGATAATGAATATATGACTGCGGGATGAAAAGAAAAATGCAAATCTACAGAAATCTGGAGCTTTGATGATGCCAAGATTCTAGATCTGGGCTCTATGATGGATACCCAAGATAACCAAGAAAGGATTTTCCAGGTCTACAACTTTGGAAAATCACCCTCCTAGAGTTTGATCCTTTGACTGTGTTGTCGCACAGATTGTTCAGGGCACCGCGACAACGGCTCAGACTGGGGGCTGTCACCTTTATCCCCAATCTCTCTCTTTAAGCTGTCTCCTTGCAGGCTAAGGGAGGTAGACCCTTTTAGAAATGAAGGATAAATCTAGGAGACACAGCTAGAACATCAAGTACTTGACAGAATAAACGAGATTCCACAGATTAGATTTCACTTTTAAGACCAGTGCCTTATGGAGTCAAACAAGATCTCGTTATGCAATTATAAACCAGTGAATGATGACTAACTGCTGCTTATAATAAAAACCACGATTAATCACGATGATATTTAATGAAAGACACCACAATCATGCATTGAAATATCTTAGCCCCACAGCGATATTATCACAAGATGAAAATGCCCGAGATTTGTAATATTTCCAGATTTATGATGCTTCAATTAACCTCGATCCAGAAAATATTTCTATAGTCAAAACTTTAGATAAGAATGAAATTTGCCCATTTGAAAATTTTTTTTTATGTTTTTGTATTTTCTATTTTTTTAGGATTTAAAAAAAAAAATTATATTTTTTATTATTTTTGTATTTTTATTTTAGAAATCTAAAACAAAATAAAAAAAAAAAAAAAAAAAAATCTAAGTTAAAACTAAATTAAAATTTAAGATCTAAATTAAATCTAAAATTAAAATTAAATTCTAAACTAAAACTATTAGAAACTTTAAAGTTAGTCTAAATTTGAAACTAACGCTAAGTTAAATCGAAAATCTAAATAGAACAAAATCGAAATTAAAATTTTTAAATGAAAATCTAACTGACACTTAACTGAACCTACCGTATCAAAAAAAAATGAACTAAAAACGAAAACCTACGACTAACACTAATAAAATCTAACTATACAATAAATAAATTAAAAAAAAACGATGCATATACACGAGGGCTTCAAAAATTTTAATGTGCGCGCTTATCTCTTTGTAAATTTTGCAGGTCGAACGATCGGACGGTGGGTTGAGACTTTGACGCGTTCACCCTTATTTTGTTTGTCGTTTGTCTGCAGGTTGGACGGAACGCAGGCTTCGATGAAGGACGGCAGTGCGGGTTTATCGTTTGTATTTCGTTTGTGATTGCAGGTGGACGGAAGACAGGGACAGCGTGAAAGGATAATGCTGCGTTTTGAGTTTTCTTTGTGCAGGTCGGATGGAGCTGAGAGAAGATGGCGTGAGGAGAGAGAGCAAAGGTTCGACTTGCAGAAAGCTGGATGAAAGGATAAGAAACAGGGTCTGACGGCAGGATTCGATGAGAGCGTATAAAGCCAACTATGCTGGGCAGCTTAAGGAAATCAATGGCAGAGCTTGCAAACGGATAAACCCAGTAAAACCCAGCACACATAAATTCTGCCAAATAAATTAAAATTTCTTCATTTAAGCTCAGGTTTCGTGCTCTATAAATCCAAAACAGTGTCCAGATTTGCCCACAGTGGGGTTTTGAGGCCAGATCTGGCCTTTACAAGCCAGATCTGCCTTGGATCTTAAAAAAAATTTCGAGTTGAACCTGTAACCTGCAAAGACAGCCAGATCTGACAACACACATCAATTTTAATGATTAAACCCTAACAATCTTGAACAATTTACAAATTTACAACTAATTTACAAGTTCAAAACCCTCAAGGTCAGATTTAAAATCCATTTTAGCACAATTTTTCAGAGATTCAAAGTTTAGGTGAGAGGCACAAGCCTTCGAAACCCTGCAAAATCACAAATATCGTAAGATAGACCCGGAATTTAACAAATAAAGAGCTTATCAGATTTATGCTCATTGAGAGTCGGCTGGTCCAACCGAAGACTTCCCCAGACGCCCAATCTTAAAAAAAATTTCCCTGCACACTTAGATCTGAATTTTAGACTGATAGAGACTTAAGAAAACAACATTAGACCCTTCGAAAAATCAGAATGTTATTTTATAAACCCAGAAAACTGCATAAGATACCTATATGCAGATTAATCCATGAAGGCCATCAACCATAAAATGCAAGAAACCAAGTAGCAGAGTTTAGAGAGAATTCACCACATAGATCTGAGAAGGAACATCCAGATTTGTAACCCCAAAGTCTTTTGCTTTATTCCTCAAAAAAAGTTTACAAGAGCTTCTAAGAGCAAGTGCACGATCCTGAGATCGGATGATCCAAGAATGACAAAGACCTCTAAATTTATAGGACAAGATCTCTAACGGCTAGTTTGGATGATCCTCGTCAAAATAATCTCAACCGTCCAAAAGATTTAATTATCTTTTAATCTGGAGCATTGAAATTAAAATTTTGGGGAAAAAACGAATTTATCATTTAATTCAATTTTAATTAACTCAAAAATATTATTTTTGAGTTAATTACCCCAAAATTTTGACTTTGACTCAACCACCAAGGCCCAAGGGTCCAATATTTCTTAAAATTCTCAAAATTCCCTTGGCTTGGGGTTTTCAAAATCATTTTCCAAGGACCCACAAATTTTGCCTTTAAAGATTTAATCCTAATTTAGGACCCTAAACTAATTAAATTTCTGGTTTAGGATTTTATTAATTAATTGACTAAGAGGGGATTATAATTATTTTTCCAACCCTCTTTTACATGAGAAAATACATTTACATACATGAAGGGGGAAAACCCACTTGCATAGACCCTCAAATAAATACCCAGTTCTGCGACTCAACATATGATCTAGTAGACCAAGTAGTTCAAACTACTTTTACAAGGACTCGATAAAAAACACTAGGACTCACTTAGCATGCTGATGACAAAATCCACCCTAGCTTTGGGGTGAGGCTGGAGGGAAAAACTCTGCCGATTACTTTCGTGAATCAGTGAGACGAAAAACCTCCTAGAATGGAAGTCATCAACAACATACTGGGCTTACCTAGGTTGTTACATACATGGACGGTCCTACTTAGATCATTTACATCATAACAATGCAGAATGGGTTTACATCATTTATAACAATGCCAACTGTCGATGAAATCTGGATGATGGAATCTGAATGGCGCAACTACGTCGAACATGACGAATCCCATTTGAAAAAATGGGGGTGTACTGCTATGGGGTAGTTGACAAAGTGTGGTCAACAGACTGTTAGGTTATGCAAATCTGAAGCTCAATCTGACAAATAGATCGCTGAAATATGTCACAAGATCAAATCTAAGCTTGAAGGGTTGATCCCTTCACTAGATCCTCAAGCTAGAAGCTCAAGATCTAGCTCCTCAATCATCCAAGGAAGGTTGCAGTTGTTGCTACACAACTGCTCATGAAAACTGCGCTGTAAAGGAAGGAGGCTCTCTAGCCTGCTGCTAAGATATGCAATATAGCTCAGAAATGACGGAAATAATGTATACAATGTGAAGGAATGGCCCTCCACTGGATTACTAGCTAAAATGCTAGCAACTTCCCTTCTCCCTTGGATCTACAAGAATGGACTGCACAATTCTTGAAGGGATTGTTGCTGCTGGGAGATGAATAATCAATGGCCTGATGCCTGATATAGATCTGAAGCACTGGAAGGTTGATCTTGAAGCTCAAGGTGACAGGATGAATCCTTCACCGGTTCCTGAATTGAAATATTGAAGGACAACCTCCTTCTCTCAAACTGATGTTCAGAAATGTGCAATCTCTGAATATGGATGTTCTGCAGAAAGTAGGAACAATATGGCACCAATGCCTGATGATGAATGAAGTTCAATACTATTTCAAGAGCTACTCAATGAAAGAGGTGGGATTCCCAACTAGGAACACCCACTGCTAAACAGCGCTTGCAATCTTAGTTAAACGTCCAAAGAAAACATGGAATGTCACATGACAATTCCAGATCTAAACATATCATACATCAATAATAATCTTCAGCATGCCTTCTATTGTACCTTCATCTTCTTTATATAGATTATGAGCCTTCTCATGCCTTGGCCCTCCTCATAACTGTGTTGTACATGTGGACATAGGTCTCCATGTTGATTGCGTTGTCTCTCCATGATCTCCATCACGTGTGAATGCAATGATCACCCTCTCCATCATGTGTGCATTAAATGCACAACTCCTCCATCATCTCATCATGAATGCTTAATGATCTTACATTTGATTCTCTCCATGATCTCAGTTGACTGTATCAACCTCCATGATCTATTTCATTAATGAGACATGATCTCCACTCCTTTCACATTAAGTAGTTGCTCCACTACTCCATTATATAGATCTAGATCTGAAATATCCACATACACACATCAAAAGTGGATTTTATTCATCTTTGAGAATTATGGGTCCCTCCACCCTTTTATTTACTTAATTAATTAAGTTTATTAAGAACTCTAATATTCCAAATATCATGTGAAAATTTGGGAATATTACACTCTTTAAGGCTTCAAAACATCACTTTAAAACCTCTTCTCGACCAGGTATTAGTTGCTGTTAATCTAGTTGAAGAAATTCAGTTTTATAATATAAAGAGTGTTTTCAATGAGTACGTAGATAGGTTGTCAAAACAAGCATTGATTGATCAAATGGTTTGCTGAATTTGAACAGCATAGGGTGGGAGCAACACCGGTCTCCCCCACGCCCTGAGTTCTAATATCATTTTCTATATATATATATATATATATATATGTTCATGGGTTTCACTGAAGTTCTGATGTTTCTTCAATTGATGATGACAGTTTCCTATTGAGTTGATGATGATGATGCTCGATCATAAAGGAGGACAGATATGCTCCCTTTTCTTCATCCTGTTTCTTAACCTTTTGGATATCACGTCTTGGGTCCAGAGACTTTGTTCTCCTCTTTGTAAAATTTTTGGCAATACTGGTGATGCGAAGAGCATCTTCAGAATGCAACTTTGTGGTCCTTCTTAATAATAAAATGTTATGAGTTTTTCTTAAAGAAAAAAAAATATGGTATGGTTTGGAACAAAATGATAAGCATTTGATCACCGTGATGTCTCCAAATGTTACAAGTATCTAGACACTGTTGGCCTGAAAACATACAAACAAACATTTATCAAAGCTCAAAAGGAGACATTGACTGGGGTTTGCAGGCTGAATATAAACGTTAAAAGGTGTGGAATGGGTTTGCTTAAGAAGTAAACTAACTAACAAGAATCAAGTTAGCAGGATTTCCCCATGCCACGCCTTGAAGAACCATTTGGTTTAGCTAAACTCAGTATACACATGAACTTCTTCAAAGGCAAGTTAGGTGTGGCATGGGGTAAATCAAATTCAAAGCACATTAAAAGTATACACTGGCTGAATAGTGTCATTTTTTTTTCAATTTGATGACCTGTATTCAATGTTTCAAGCACCAATCAATGTATTCATAATATTTGTCTATTTTTAATCAAACTCAGGCTTCAGATGACGTGAGAGAGAGCACTGCCCTCAAAACTTTTGGAGGAATACAACCAAAATTCCTGATCGAATGATAAACTATTTTGGTGTTTACTACAATCAGATAGAAAGTTGAGGAGCAGGTGTTGCTTTTGAGGACCACCCTTTCCAGTGAGACATAATTCGCTTGACGCTGAGCCACTCAAGTTTGAATGTCAGATGACCTAATTAAAATATAATAGACTTCAAACCTCCGTGTCCCAAACTCCATACCTAAATTTACATTGACCCAAAGAGAAACTACTGCAGATGAGGGATGGAGCCTTTCACCTATTGTGAGTGAAATAGCACTGAATTTTTCATTGGTCAACCCCTTCAGACTGGAAAGTGGAACTACTTAAGACCAACTATTTGTGGATATGGATCTTTAACCAAAACAATAGACTGGGGTGTCTGGCAATAAATTCAACCCATGGAAGCATAGTCACTATGGGAGATCGAACTCTGTCAAACTCACCCAAGACTTTCATCTGGCCTCATCCACTAAGACTGCATTATCACAGAGACGGCAACAAATTCAACCCATGGAAGCACAGTCACTATGGGAGATCGAACTCTGTCAAAATCACCCAAGACTTTCATCTGGCCACATCCACTAAGACTGCATTATCACAGAGACCGCCACTAACAGAACCCTTGTAATATCCCCTATGACCACATTTGAACAGATACCACAATTAACAATACCTTTGCATTACCAGGGAACCGCTGTTTATTACATTAATATGACCTTACATATTGGCAGGACTTGGTAAACACATTATCATGGGGAGCATGCTCGAGAAGTTTTGAAGCTGGGCTACCATCATTGTAAATGCTTCAACCTACCACTAGACCACAGCCCAACAGAATAAAATAGAACTAATATTATTTTAAGGGACCTCTGATGTTTTTTCCCTGACACACCATAACAGTTACTTGAAGGAATGGCAAAAATGGCAGCTAAAACACGAATAATCCTTGATATACAGAGCACTTGTTCATAGTTTTATAACGCAGAGAAGCATTCCAGTAGACTCCACTATTACCAGCTGGCAAAGCTTCTAAAAGCAAAGGCCCTGAAACTTTTCATCTTTTTAAGGGAAAAAAGGATGGGGAAATATGAAAACAAAGTTGAAATGGTAGGGCACATACAGACATTACTCTAATATGCCTGTAGCCCCGAGGGTTAGCTCAATTGGTCGAGGTCCCATAGCTAAAGCACCTCGCCATTGGGAGGTGACGGGGTCAATTCTCCTCTATGTCTTTGAGGTTAGGCTCTGATTAGTTTGGCCGGCTGGATGTGATCCCTTCAAGTGGATCTGCCCAGATTTTCCTCGGGAAAAAATTACTCTAATATGCTTGTAAAATATCTAGTAGACTAATTGTTGGTTAATTCATTTCATTTCTTTCATGTGTATTACAATTTTTTAGAATTTAAACTTGACATGTTTGGGCCTTACGATAAACATTACAACCCGTGTACTGAATGTGCTGTTGATAGTTTCAGCATATGTTTGTGTGTAAAGAAACAACATAACATACATACATACGAGGACTTAGATAGTCTCATGATGTCCAGAAGGAAGGATCCGTCTCTCATTCGAATTTCTTCCACCCACGTCCAGTGACTGATAGTGAAGGTAATGATGAGGTCCATGACCATAGCGAGGGCGGTGCCATTGCCCTAGAACACCCTTCACATTCACGTTCATGAAAATTATGACAAGCTACTAGAGAATATGAGGTACAGTAGAGAATTGGGTGAGTTTAGAAGAGACTAAAATCTGCAATTCTTGAGTGGATGGGAGGGTATACGCCCTTGGTATAACCCAGGAATTTTGCTTGTGGGGTGGCCATAGTGAGTGAGCATGTGTGGACAGTAAAATTCCTATCTATTGTTATCACAAAATTGTACTTGATTGGCTGCTGATCAGACAACTCTATGTAATTGTTTCAAACCAGCTTTTGACTAAAGCTTAGCCTCTTCAGTCTAAGAGGGCTCTCTCAAAGGGGTTTATGATATTTGATAATGATAGTACTAAATGGCTAACTCTATTTGAAAAGTAATTTGTTTTTATGATTGCAGGTTTAAAGAATACAAGTTTGCTACCATTGGGCTTATGGAGTCAACAAATCAGTAGATTTAGTGGCAAGGTTGGAAGCTAAGGCAGATAAGAGCCTTTAACAAAGGCAAATCACACATAGAACATAGGGCAACACAATCATTTCATCAATAAAGGAAGTCAAAGCATAAACATATGAATTCTGAGTAATAAAGATGAAATCTACTGCAAGTGGTAAACATGAAGATATAAATCAGAAAGACATTAAAAACTCCATGAGAATCTCAGGTCTGTCGAGAAGAAGTCCTTTGTATTACTGATATAAGTCAAATTACATAAAGCAGCAATATGGTGCAAAAAATCTCCAACCCTTTACAACTTCGATAATTTGCCTTTAAATAGACATTCTTACAGCAGGGATGATCTGCCTCTTGGCTAGATTCATCGAATTCTTCCTATGACACCTCATATAACAGAAAAATCATTTCTTTTAATAAGAAAATGACAACTACACCCTAAAGATGACATTTCCTAATAGGACTCAAACTCCTATTTATTACATCATTCTACCTTATCTTTGAAACAGTTACTTGTCAGTTACAACTAAGCATCACATGCTCGAATAGGCTATGAAATAGTTCATCACTACTTGACATATTAAAGACCTTCCTAAACATATGGAACCAAACCCTATTTTTCAAGAAAGTAGGACCCTTATCTTCAACGAAAACTTTGGATGATGATTTGTCTCCACAACACTATTTTCAAGTCATAAATGTTTGATGGTAAGGTCCCTTGCCCTGTTGGATGTGTCCACTTGTCCAAAACTGCCACTGGGATGCTTCAAAACCTTCAAAAGTAGCTCGATACGAAAACAGAACAGTTTCGTAACGAGCTTTCGTAGCGTCCAAAAAATAGCTTTTGCACCTATAAATTTTGCTCTTTGGCTGTTCTAGGGTGTCAACCAAGACATGACACCTCACCACCATTAAACTCCCTCCTTAAAGACTGCAAAAAGTGGTTTTGAAAGCAAATAAGCTGCTAGTAGCTACAGAAATTTTTGTAGCGTTTTCCTGGCTTTAAGCCTAGGAAACGCTACGAAACTGTGAAAAACTGCATAATTTCCAGCTTTCAAGATTTTCTCAAAAAAGTGACCTCCAGCTATTAAAACTTGATTTTCAGCATGCCATGAACCTTCTAAAACACATTCACACTCAACTTAATGTTGAAATTTGGTTACCGGAGGAAAGGTGGTTCCCTAAGGCTTTGATCTTTGGCCTAGGGAAAAATGTCCAAAAGAATTTAATTTTTCTCCTAAAGTGACTTTATAAAGTTATAAAGTCAAATCTAATTTAAATGTGACTTAAAGTGATAAAGTTACTAAGTCTAATTTTAAAGTGACTTTAATAAAGTCAATGTGAAATTAGAAAGTTGCAAAGTGACTTTGGAAATAAATGACTAAGTGGGTCTTTATTAAAGAGGGGTGAATTAAAAAATAGAAAGTGAGATTTAAATGAGCATTTAATCTCAACCCTAGATCTAAAGCTATCTCAGCCATTGGATTTAGGGATTTTCCAAAAGTCACTTAGGGTTAGGTTAAAGGAGAAAAATGAGAGAAAAGATCATTCATTCTTTCATGAGCAGATTGAGAGAAGGAGAAGAAGAGAGCAAAGGAGATTTCTGAGCAATGAGGAGAAGGAGAACAGAACCTTGGCACGCATACCCAAGCAGCACTTTAGCAAATCCGTACAGCAGGGTTTGCACACAGTTCAAGGCAATTTTAGCACGCTTTTCAAGGTAGTTTCCGTACAACAGCTGAGGGTACGCATTCCTAGGTAGCCGTACAGTTTATGGCATAGATTTCGAGAGAGAAGTTGTTGTTTTTGTGGCATGAATTTCGAGGCAGGACGTACATCCTATTGTTGTTGTGCACAGAAATCGAGGCAGTGTCTGTACAGCAGCATTTATTACTGTCTGCACGCTTTTCAAGGAGGTGGTACAGCAGCATTTATTGTTGTTCTACACGCAAAAAGAGGAGGTCATACAGCAGCATTTATTGCTGTATTTTTGGGCACGAAAAACGAGGGAGACCTTACAGCATTTATTGTTGTTCCTGTTTCTCTGTTTGCACATTTTCCGAGGTGATGGTTAAGCAAGGAAAATGAGATAAGTTGTATTTGTTTACTTGCTGAAATTTTCTGAGTATTTCTCTCACTGTAAAAGCTATTTATCAGAAATAAGAAGAGCTTTCGAACTGGTTTTCCCCAAGAGTTGTAGGGGGTTTTTCCAAGGTCATATTGACCAAAAATCAGCGTGTCTATTTTCTATGTGTGGCTGATTTATTTTTCTGAGTTTTATTTCAACATTTCAGCACTGTGAAATTTCCAGAATTTGTGTTTTCAGAAAATATTTATTTTTCCAGCTTGTTGAATGTATGGCTATGGGAATGAGCATTTAACTTTATGGCAGAAATAAGGAGAAACTGAAAACTGGGGTTGGGAACAGAAATTTCTACATGGTATCGGAGCTATTTTGTTGAAAAGTACAATTTGGGACAGCAAGAAGAAAAATTACAGCAAGTTGATTTTTCACACAGAAAACAGTACCTTTACTACAGCAGTGTTTTTTCAGTTTATTAGGACAGCAAGCATGTCTTTGGGCTTGAGGGTGGAGGATAGGTTGGATGGGCATAGTAACTATAGTGTATGGAAGGAAAAAATGCAGAGCATCTTTGAGCAGGCAAAAGTCTGGGGTATAATGGTGCATACCCAACAGCACCCTGTTAATGTGCCTGCTGACCCTGTTCAGTTGGCAGACTTTAATAAGAAGAATAACAAGGGTAAGAGACTGATTTTGAATGGTATTAAAACTATGTCATTCCTCATGTGAGAGGAAAGAGATTTGCTCATGAGATGTGGACAGCCTTGACCAATCTCTACCAGAGTACCAATGAGAACAGAAAAAGGGTCCTAAGAGAGAAGTTCAAGACCATTAAGATGGCTAAGACTGATAGTGTTACTGGATATCTCACAAAGATCACTAATGTGAGAGATGCGTTGGCAACAGTTGGATAGGTCATTCCACACACTGAGTTGGTGCGGATTGCAGTGAATGGCCTTCCTAGTTCATGGCTGAATTTTGTTGATGGGGTTTGTGCACGTGATACCCTTCCCACTTGGGAGAGGTTCTGGGATGATTACATACAGACTAAAATCAGAAAGAGCCAGCTTGGGGCAGCCAAACCAATTGAGTAGGATGAGGATGTAGCATTGTTAGCAGGAGGCAAGAAAGGCAAGGGAAAGAAGCAAGGTTCCACAAGTAGTGGTGGAGGCAAAGGCAAAGGTAAAGGTAAGCAGTTGAACAAGGAGAAGGACTATTCCAAGGTGAAGTGTTGGAATTGTCAGAGGATGGGACACTATGCAGTTGTGTGTCCGGAGAAGAAGAAGAAGGGGAAGAACAAGACCATGGCGGCATCAGCAGAGATAGAGGACTTTTCGGATAGCTTTGACCGGGAGTCTGGGTTCATTGCATGTGAGTCCACTAGTGCAGGATCAACTGCCACAGAGGTTGAGAGGAAGTGTGCATTTCCCTCCACTAACGGAGCATCTTCAGGTATCTGGTATGTTGACAGCGGGGCTTCACATCATATGACAGGAGTTCGTGAGTACTTCTCAGAGCTTTCAAAAAGTGGCACTGATATAGAGGTAGTACTCGGAGATGACAACGTTGTTAGAGCAGTCGGTGTGGGGAAATTGACATTTGATAGGGAACCCAAACCTCCCTTGAAGGTGTCAGATGTTCTATATGTGCCAGGGATGAGGAAGAACCTCATATCCGTCTCAGCATTGGAGGACAGAGGGTATGAGATATTGTTCAAGAGAGGACAGGTGCTTATACATCCCAGGGGCGTTATAGCTGAGTCAACTAGAGTGATTGGTGTACACCATGCAAAGGTGTACAAGTTTGCATTTCAGCCCCCTTTCGCATTGAGCAGTAGTACTGGCAGCAGAGCTAGCAGTTCAGAGTTGTGCGAGATTTGGCACCGCAGGATGGGGCACATGTATCATGGAGCCTTGAGGTGTTGTGTAACCAGCTCCAAAAAGAGAAGAAAAGAGATATCAACGCCTTAGAAATGAGCCACTTCGAGGGGGCAACCTCCAATACATTACATAAATAAACAATTCTTGGATGATACAAATGACAAAACCTCCTTTCTATATATAGGAGTCCATGGGGCCACAATGTAATCCTAGTGGGCCACAATGTAATCCTAGCCGACCTAACAATAATAATGTAAGGGCACAATAATAACAATATGGGGGTTAGACTAACATAATAAGGGACTACACTATTAATATAGGGGCTTAACATGCCCCTCTCCTTCAAACAAGTGTTGTCCTCAACGCTTGATTATTTCTTGATGCTTATGTATAAAATTCTCATCGTCCCATGTGGAATCTTCTACAGGAAAGTTCTTCCACTTGCTAAGATAATTTGAAATTGATTGCACTTGTCGATTTCTTATTTCTGTGACTGCTTCAGAACTTCTTTCGATGTGATATTGATCTTCCGGTTGTTTCATTTGATTTTGCACCAAAGTTAGGTTATCCTTTGAGAGTTGGAGAACTTGTTGTTGATGCTCATTGTGATATTCCACTACTTTATCATCCATAATAGATTTTATTTGATCCTTCAAACCATCCAAATTAGCCTCCATTTTTGCTTTTAAACCATCTATGTCATCTTCGGTTGCTCTTCGTAAGATCGAAATTCGTTGCACGTGGTACCGTAATTTTGATATCTCATATTGCAATTCTTCCTCCTCATGCGTCATAGTATAGCTTTCTGAGGGCTTAATGGGTATGGAATTATTTTTTGGAGGCATAATAGAACCCATTACTGACAAAAATTCTTCAATATGCCCTTGGAATCAATTCAACTTAATTCTTCAAACAAGACTTATGCAATTCGGAAAAAACAATACACACCTTTTTCTTGCTTTTGAGGAGCTCGATATTGAAATTGGATTATCTCTATGATTGCAGCCCTTTAATATTTGAAATTCAGCACTGAAGTAGCCCTCTGAATTCTCTTTTGAATGCCACAGGTTTGACCTGATTTGGATTCTCCAAGACAAAGTTGTGTCCAATCTCCCACAATGACCTAATTCTGGACTGGTTCAGTAGAGCGAACTTGTAGGACTTGCCACGTGTCACTGTTTCGTCCTTTGTCTCTGAAATTTATAGCCAAGAAACTAAAGTCCGTGTACTTATGACCACTTTTTACGGCACTCCAATCCAATGCCCAGAGAGAGAGTTATTGAACTTTTCCCACGATCACCTCTTTGAGATGAAATTCAGGAGCCTGAAAAAGCACTACCTTCCACAAATCATATCTCCAAAAATATTGCGAACCAATACGAAATTTTTTTGACGAATTTCCTCGAGTTTCGGCTTCGCATGATTACGGGGCAGCCGTAGAAAAAAATTTATAGCGCAAATGCCACGATGACTGTTTAGGAGCTTGAAAAAATACCTAACTTCCACAGATGATATCTCAGAAAATATTGCGAACCAAGCTCTGACATTTTTAGACAATCTTCCTCAGGATTTCAGCTTCGCACCCTAAAAATTTCAGCTTCTGAAACTTCGTAGAAAAAAAGTTATAGTGAAAATGCCACGATGACCTGTTTGGAGCAGCGAAACCCTAGAATCCAAAGCTCTGATACCAAATGTTGTGTAACCAGCTCCAAAAAGAGAAGAAAAGAGATATCAACGCCTTAGAAATGTGCCACTTCAAGGGGGCAACCACCAATACATTACATAAATGAACAATTCTTGGATGATACAAATGACAAAACCTCCCTTCTATATATAGGAGTCCATGGGGCCACAATGTAATCCTAGTGGGCCACAATGTAATCCTAGCCGACCTAACAATAATAATGTAAGGGCACAATAATAACAATATGGGGGTTAGACTAACATAATAAGGGACTACACTATTAATATAGGGGCTTAACAGGAGGACATTGCAGGAGATCACTACAGGTGTGCCAGATTTCAGTACTGATCACCTAGATACATGCAGAGGATGTGCGATGGGCAAGTTTGTCAAATCCCCTTTTCCCAGCAGTGACAGCAAATCAACTGGAATACTTGATTTGATTCATACCGATGTGAGCGGTCGGATGTCTCATGTTTCCTTGAGTGGATATGAGTACTATGTCTTATTCATTGATGATCACTCCAGGAAGACCTGGATTTATTTCTTGAAGGCCAAGAGTGAGGTCTTCAAGCGGTTTCAGAAGTTCAGAGCTCTTGTGGAGACTCAGACAGGTTAGAAGATCAAGTCCCTGAGGTCGAACAATGGAAAGGAGTACACCCTTGGTGAGTTTGTTGATTACTGTGCGAAGGCGGGCATTAGGAGGGAGTTCACAATTCCTTACAACCCCCAACAGAACGAGGTTGCGGAGAGGAAGAACAGATCCATCAGAGGGGCTGCCAAATCCATGCTACATGATCAGGGGTTACCATTGTTTTTGTGGGCAGAGGCCTGCAACACTGCTGTATATTTGCAAAACAGGAGTCTGCATTGTGCCTTGGGGCATGTGACTCTGGAGGAGGCTTTCTCTGGGAAGAAGCATGATGTAGGTCATTTCCGTAACTTTGGGTGTATTGCATACTCCTACGTACCCAAGGAGAAGAGGACCAAGCTAGAGCCCACCCCAGAGAAGGGTATCTTTGTGGGCTACAGTGAGACCTCGAAAGCCGTTCGGATTTATATTCCTGCACAGACGAGAAATGTTGTTAGGTGGGATGCGAAGTTCAAGGAGGACAGGGCTTTCAGGAGGTCAAGGGAGTTAGAGTATCTGGATCAGCCAGACCCTCAAGAGCAGTTGAGTCAGTTGCAGGGATCCAGTGGGCAGGGATCAGGAGGATCCGGAGGTACATCGATTACGGTGTCAGGTCCATCAGTAAGCAGTGGCTCGCAGAGTCAGAGGGGTGGTGCTTCGGGCAGCATGCAAAGCAGTTCACTAGGGAGTCCACTGATGGACAATTCACACGATACTTCAGCGTCCACAGGTTCAGGTTGAGGCAGGAGGACAGCAGACAGACAGTCAAGAGTTCAGGTTCCCGATGAGGAGGAAGAGTTTCATTCTCAAGTGGGAGAAGTGTGCTCAGGGAAGAGGAAGCCCAAGTGGCTTCTAGATACCTTGAGAGAGGCCACATCTGTTGCTGGGCCAAAGAGGCTAGTCAGAGAGAGCAGACCACCTGATAGGTTTTGTAGCTATATGGCAATGGTTGCCAACATCATTGACTCTGAGCCTTCTAGCTATGAGGAGGCAGCTAGCCAACAAGTCTAGAGACAGGCCATGCAGGAGGAGTATTCTTCTATCATGAAGAATGATGTTTGGGAAGTGGTGTCGAGGCCTGAGGGCGAATCCGTGGTTACTTCCAGATGGCTTTACAAGGTAAAGCATTCTATAGATGGCAACATTGAGAAATTCAAGACAAGGTTTGTGGCTAGAGAGTTCTCCCAGGTAGAGGGAGTAGATTATGAGGAGACCTTCACTCCCGTGGCTCGATATACTTTGATTCGCTCCATCATATCGATAGCAGCAGAGATGGGTTGGAAGATCCACCAGATGGATGTGAAGACCGCATTTCTCAATGGATTCATACAGGAGGAGGTGTACATTGAGCAGCCACAGGGCTTTGAGGTGCATGGGAAGGAGTCCCATGTGCAGACCAAGAAGGTTTCTTTATGGCCTCAAGTGGCCCAAAAACTTTGGCACCTGTGATAGATAGGCACTTGCAGAATGTAGTATCCGTAAAGAGCAGATGCATGCTAACCTTTGTTTTATTGTGATAGTGAGTGGAGCTCTCATTCGGTGTTGTATGGATGACTTGGTCAACATGCGTAGAGACTTCCACAGATGCAGATTCAGCCGAGTTTGAGATGAAGGACATCGGCTTGATGCATTACTTTTTGGGCTTGGAGGTGTGGCAGGAGGAGGGGCATTTCTTCCTGGGACAGGGGAAGTATATTGTGGACATCCTTGGCAGATTCCACATGGAGGATTGTAGACCCATGTCGACACCGATGATCACCAACTGGAAGAAGCTTCATGCTTCGGATTCCGAGTTGGTGGATTCCACATTGTACAGACAGCTGATTGGTTCCTTGATGTATTTGGTCAACACTAGACCAGATATTTGTTTTGCAGTCAACACGATGAGTCAGTTTATGTGTGAGCCTAGTGAGGGTGCACCGAAGGCCGTAAACACATTTTGCGGTGTGTACTTGCAGGGGACAAGTGGGATTATGGTCCAGATTATAGGCAGAGATGATGACAGGGTGTTACACAGTTCTAATTAGGCAAGTGCTTTCCGAGTAGAAGAGCACTTTAGGTGTTGTTCTGGGGTTGTCTAGCAATGTGTCGTGTCTTGAAACTTGTGCGTAGTCATTAGCATTGAGTTCAATGGAAGCAAGAATACATGGCAATGGTTTAGCTTAGTTGTGAGGCCAGTTTAGCATGGCTTCTCAAGATGTTGTTTCTGGCTTATTTGGCTACTGAGACTTTCTGGGCTGATTTACCGTGACTACTGTAGTTGCATTGAAACTCTGTATGAGAATCCAAAGGTTCTGATGTGTGGACAAAGCATACTGTGATCAAATATCATTTCATCAGAGACTATGTCTTTAAGGGAGCTCGAAGCTTGAGTATATTCCTAATCATGAGCAAAAGTTGTGAGATTTTGCTGTGGGCGCTGGTATTATAAAAGCATGTCTACTTCAGAGACAAGATGGGTGTGGTGAGGAACACCTTCCTCGGGAAGAGGGAGTGTTGAAATTTGGTTACCGGAGGACAGGTGGTTCCCTAAGGCTTTGATCTTTGGCCTAGGGAAAAGTGTCCAAAAGAATTTAATTTTTCTCCTAAAGTGACTTTATAAAGTTATAAAATCAAATCTAATTTAAAAGTGACTTAAAGTGATAAACTTACTAAGTCTAATTTTAAAGTGACTTTAATAAAGTCAATGTGAAATTAAAAAGTGCAAAGTGACTTTGGAAATAAATGACTAAGTGGGTCTTTATTAAAGTGGGGTGAATTAAAAAATAGAAAGTGAGATTTCAATGAACATTTAATCTCAGCCCTAGATCTAAAGCTATTTCAGCCATTGGATTTAGGGATTCCCCAAAAGTCACTTAGGGTTAGGTTAAAGGAGGAAAAGGGGAGAAAAGATCAATCATTCTTTCATGAGCAGATTGAGAGAAGGAGAAGAAGAGAGCAAAGGAGATTTCGGAGCAGTGAAGAGAAAGAGAACAGAAACTTGGCACGCATACCGAGGCAGCACTTCAGCAAATCCGTACAGCAGGGTTGGCACACAGTTCAAGACAGTTTTGGCACGCTTTTCAAGGCAGTTTTCGTACAGCAGCTAAGGGTACGCATTCCTAGGCAGCCGTATAGTTTCTAGCACAGATTTCGAGGGAGGAAATTTGTTGTTTTTGTGGCACGAATTTCGAGGCAGGTCGTACAGCCTGTTGTTGTTGCTATGCACAGAAATCGAGGCAATTTCCCTACAGCATCATTTATTATTGTCTGCACACTTTCGAAGGAGGCCGTACAACAGCATTTATTGTTGTATTTCTGGGCATGAAAAACGAGGGAGACCGTACAACATTTATTGTTGTTCCTGTCTTGTTGTTTGCACATTTTCCGAGGTAGTGGTTAAGCACGGAAAACGAGATAAGTTGTATTTGTTTACTTGCTGAAATTTTCTGAGTATTTCTCTCTCACTAGAAAAGCTATTTATCAAAAATAAGAAGAGCTTTCGAACTGGTTTTCCCCAAGGTTTTTCCAGGGTCATATTGACCAAAAATCAGCTTGTCTATTTTTTTTTTGTGGCTGATTTATTTTTCTGAGTTTTATTTCTGCATTTCAGCACTGTGAAATTTCCAGAATTTGTGTTTTCAGAAAATATTTATTTTTCCAACTTGTTGAATGTATGGCTATGAGAATGGGCATTTAAATTTATGGGAGAAATAAAGAGAAACTGAAAACCGGGGTTGGGAACAAAAATTTCTACACTTAAGACCCCTATGGTGTTTCATCTTCATTAATGATTAGCTGAGCTATGGGCTCCTCAACCACAATCATCTTTAAGCCCTTCTTCTCCAGCTCCTCATGAATCAATTCTAACTGCTCTTTAAGGTCTTTGAGTTGGTCTTTTAGTGTCCTATTCTTAGATTTCAAGTGCAGGTTTATTTTTCTTATATGCTTCACCTCTCCTCTCAATGGCTGAGTCCATTTGATCAATTGTTGTGTGTTATCTAAGGTCTTTGACACACTATTAACCTGCTCTTCCCAAATTTCTTTCATTTTCTCAAACTGTACCTTCTGAACCTTGTGCTTCCTTGCCTCTTTCTTCAAGACTGATATTTCATCATTTGCCAGCTTCAACTGCTCCTTAAGGACCTCAATCTCTGTTTTTTCAATAATTTTCTCTTTTCCTTTGTTTAATGATTGATTCTTCTTTTGCATGTGAGGAACGGTCAATGATGCTTGGTGGTGGTTGGACAGTTTTGGTGACCTTCTGAGTTTCTTTACTACTTTCCAAGAGCTTTCTAGCATGTCTTGTCATTGGTTTCCTAGCTTGAAACATGAATCCTGCATCCTCACCTTCAAACTCTAACTTCTTAGTTGTTTTGGCTTTCTTGAGCTTCTTTCCTCCCTCATCTATATCTTCAGCTTGGACAATGGGAGTTTCCTCAATATCAATAGCATGCAGAATGTCTTCCAAGTTACTCTTAGCCACTGTTTGGCTTCTTGTAACTCTCTTGCTGCCATGTTTACTCACTACTGGCTTTTGTTTTGTAGGTGTAACAGCAGGGGTATCAACTTTCTGCAATGGCTCTGTCTCCATGATTACTGGTTCATTTTTCTATGCCACTAAAGGCTCACTTTGCTCTGCGGCTGAAGGTGATGGTATACCTCTAGGTTTAGGAGTTCTTTTAGGAGTGATGGCATCTACTTCAAAACCCTGACAAACAGCAAAGATGACAAGTCTCTACCTAATCTTTTGAACTCTTCTAATACCAACAACTTGATTAAACCATGATGAAAAAGTGAGGTTTCATTTCCTTCAAATTTGGCTTGAACTTTGTCTGACATTTTAGCTAAGCTTCTGTATAAGTAAAAAGGTGAATCAAGAGACCTCTTGCCAACAAATGTAGCAGAAACCTGAAATGGTATGAGTAAACCATGTGGTACCTCCCTTCACAAGTGAAGTATTTCTGAATGATTAGCAGCAGCTTTGAGAAGTTGTCTTTCATGTAGCTCCTTGGGATGGCATTTGTGAGATCAATCTCACTATGCTCTGGCTTGATAAATTCCTTACATTCCTGCATAGTGAACATGAAACCTTTGAACCATTGTTCTCCTCCTCTAGGAATTCTTGTTGCTGCTGCAATGGTTTCTGGTGTTACTGTGAGGTTCAACATCCCCACCTTTGAAGTTGTCCCATTGAAATTGATGGCAAACTCCTTAGAAACCCGCACATGGCATCCTTGCAATCTTTGGCAAAACTGCAAACACCTTGTTCTTCTGAAAACTTCTGAGGCAGTTGGGTCTTCATTCAGAAAATTCATGTCTGATGGCTCATATATGAGACAGTGGCCTCCTTTGTTGGTCTTCCTTTTTGCAGCCATGGTGTTTTTATACCTTCTCTGCCTCACTTGATCAATGACACCTGCAATTGGTTGAAAATACCAGCAACCAGCTTGGCTTGGTGAAACAGCTCTCCTGAACTCAGCAGCGTGAGAAGATGGAGCGGAGAATGACACAAGACTCAATTGGGAAAGATTTTAAAGTTTAGATGACAGCTCATGGGTTAATCATGACTCATGTATGCTTAAAACAGTAATAATGACCTCAGCCACGACCATTGTACCTTGGCTTAACCCTAACTGGCTCGAATGACACCCACTTTAACACTTCTAATGATTGACTGACACCTTGCACTGAATTTAAAAAGACAAAAGACAGACAGAAAAACCCATTTTCGTAGCATAGTTAGTGTATTTCCTGGCACTTTCACTATGAAAGTATTAACAGTTTCATAGCGGAAAGTGTGTTTTTACTATATAATTCGCTACGAAAATAGGAAATCTTGGCTAAAGTGACATTTTCGGATTTATAAGCTTGGGAAATGGAATATGTCAGGAAATAATGACTGATGTGACATGAAAAGACTTGAATGGGGGTGGGTTTGGACCTTAGGATAGGCTAATATGAAAAAAATTAAATTTTTCCTTTACCAACTAATGACAAATGAACTCTGTTGTCGCACAGATTGTCTAGGCAGTGCGACAACGACTCAGATCGGGGGTTGTCACCTTTATCCCCAATCTCTCTATTTAAGTTGTCTCCTTGCAAGCTAAGGGAGGTAGACCCTCACAGAAATGAAGGACAAGAATTGGTTGCGAATCAACCAATCTAGGAGATAGTTAAAACACCAAATACTTGATAAAATTGACGAGATTTCATAAATCCAATTAGATTTGAAAATTAAAACCAGTGCTTTATGGAGTTAAAAGATCTCGTTATAAAATTAAAGCCAAGTAATAGATGTTTAACTGCTGCTATGAAAAACAAATGACCATAACGATATTCAGCAAAAAGCATCACAACCATTCATTCAAATACTTAAACCAATTAGCAAAGCTTATCATGAGACGAACATTGCAATATTTCCGAATTTATGATATTCTAAATGATCCAATCCAGAAATTTAAAAAAATGTTCCACAGTCAAATCTTAGATAAAAACTTTAAGCTCATTTGATTATAGGATTTAAAATTTTTTATTTTTTTATTTTATTTTATTTTTTAGAATTTTTTATATTTTTTATTTTTTATTATTTTTCTTTTAAATCCTAAAATCCAAAAATTAACACTATGAATTAAAATCTAAAAAAAAAAAACTAAATTAAAACTAAAATCTAAAAGCTAGATCTAAAACTAAAAAAATTACAATCTAAACTAAACCCAAAATCCTAATCTAAAACTAAACTAAATTAAAATCTAAAGCTAATTTAATTAACAAAATCGAAATCTAAGTAAACTGAGCTAAAACAATTAAAAAATCGAATTTTAAATCCTAACTAAAACTTATGCTATAATCGAATTGAACAACAGTTAAAATCAAACCTAAAACTAAACTAATTAAAATCGAAAAATGAATCTGATTAAAATATACATCGCATATACATAAGGTTTAACATTTACGTGTGTGTTTTCGTTTTGTGTTTTGTTTTTTCTGTTTGCAGGTCGGAAGGCGTGAGGATCGACGGTGAATGCAGGAGAGGCGTCGACAGAGGAGCTGAAGGTTGGATCAAGAGCAAGGAGCACGACAAATGACGGAAAATGGAGCTGCGGACGGCGGGCAGAGGAGACGGGGTCAACGTGAGAAATCCGCACCAAAAAAAAATCGAAACACAGGCTTTTCAGGCTTGACGTCTACGTGAATTTGTTTGATTTGTTTGCAGACAATGGAGGACGTGAGGAAAGGTTAAGGGAAGGCTGGACAGTGTGGAGGAGGAGGCTTGGACGCGAGCAGCAGAGGCAAGGATCTGGCAGCAGAGAGGATTCGATGGGAATGAAAGTCGACGGATGAGATAAAGGAGCGTGAAGGACTGCGAGCTTGAGGAAGGGTAACGCAGGATAGTAGAGAACGCAGAGGAGAAACAAGGTCAAAAGGAAGGGAGGTCGATGCAGATCAAAGGTGCAGCGTTGAGGACAGAGAACTTGGACAATGAAAGGACGCCAGAAACATATCAAACTTCAGCAAAACCCAGTACTTACTTAAAACGTCCAGCAAATAAATTTTTTCTACAAAACTCAGATTTTGATGCTCCTCAAATTGAATAACATTCAGATTTTGCCCATAGAAGCAATTTGAGGCCAGATCTGGCCCTTGGGGGCTGGATCTAGCTCAGATCTTGTAAAAAAAAATTCTGAGTAAACCCTACAACCTGCAAAACCAGTCAGATCCCGAAAATATAAACACCAAAAATTTATTAAACCCTTACAGCTTACAACAAATATACAAATTTACAAGCTAATTTACAAATCTGAGGCCCTCATGGCCAGATTTGAACCCTTTTCAGCACAATTTTTAGAAATTTGAAATTTTAAAGAGAGGCACAAGCCTTAAAAGACCCTGTAAAAACACAAATTCGTAAGATAGATTCAGGAAATTAGAAACAATGGGCTTTTCCAGATTTACAAATCTGAGAGTCGGCTGGTCCAACTGAAGACTTCCCCAGACGCTCAAATCTTAAAAAAAATTCCCTGCACACTTAGATCTGAACTTTAGATTGATAGAGATTTAAAAAAATAACATGAGATCCTTCAGAAAAATCAAAATGTCATTTTATGAACCCAGAAAACTGCATAAGATACTTGTATGCAGATTAATCCATGAAGACCATCAACCATAAAAATGCAAAAATAAAGTAGTAGAGTTTAGAAATGAATCAACACATAGATCTGGAAAAGGAACACCAAAATTTGTAACCCCAAAGTCTTTATGCTTTATACATCAAAAGAAATTACAAGAGCTTCCAAGAACAAGTGCACGATCCTAAAATCGGATCCCTCAAGACTAACAAAGACCTTTTAATTTATAGGACAAAATCTCCAACGGCTAGTTCGGTTGATCCATGTCAAAATAATCTCGACCGTCGATAAGATTTGATCATCTTTTAATCTGAACCGTCGAAATTATAAATTTGGGAAAAAAACGAATTAATCATTTTAATTCATTTTAATTAACTCAAAAATACTATTTTTGAGTTAATTACCCCAAAATTTTGACTTTGACTTAACCACCTAGGCCCAAGGGTCCAAAAATTCTTAAAATTCTCAATATTCCCTTGACCCCGGCCTTTAAAAATCCATTTTTTAAAGACCAACGAATTTTGCCTTTGAAAAATTTTATCCTCTCCTAGGACCTAGAATTAATTAAATTTTTGGCTTTTGATTTTTTATTAATTGACCAGAAAATTTAATTAATTAATTGAGAGGGGATTTTAATTATTTTTTTCCAACCCTCTTTACATAAGATAATACATTTAGACACATGAAGGGGAACACCGGCCCAGATAGACTTTCATAAATAAATACCTACTCCTTACCTTTAAATATGATCTAGTATGATTTGAAAGTAGCTTGTGAAGTTGAAATAATCTGAAAAACAAATAGCTTATAGATTATTCCTAAACTATTGTTATAAGGACTGAGAAAAACACTAGGACTCACTTCTAGCATGTCAAGAGCAAAATCCACCCTTAGCTTAGTGAGGTCGAGGGAAAACTTCACTATAACTTGTAAATAAAAAACACAAGTAAATCAGCGAGAGGTAAACCTCCTAGGGATAGAAATTATCAATATACTAGGCTTACCTAGGTTTTTACATACATTGACGGTCTTACTTAAATCATTTACATCATAATATGCAGATGGGTTTACATCATTTATAACAAAATGTCGACTGTCGATGAAATCTGGACAGCGTGAACCTCGAACATGACAAGTCCCATTTGAAAAAATGGGGGTGTACTGCTATGGGGTCGTTGACAAAGTGTGGTCAACATCTGGCTCTACTTGGGGACACGTTGCTTCATTGAAGGAATGTGAGAATCCAGAATCTGCATCCAAGCAACACACAAAATTACATAAGTAGTATCCATCCAAATATTATCATATAACATTAAGCACATGAAAAATAGAAGCTCTTTTTTTATTATTATTATTCTACTCAACATGAAAAGTAAATCTAATCTAACTGCAAAATGAAATGTTGAAATAACAAGGAGTAGGGTTAGAGATACGATACAAAGGATGCCCTGTGGCATCAGACATGTTCAATATAGTGCATGCTAAGCATTTGCCTGCTTTCAGGCAAGTCTGTAGGCTGCTTTTCAGATGTGCCATGTCCAATCTTGCATAATGTAGGACTCTATCTTATCCGAATGTCGAGCTTCTCGCGGCCATCAGATGTATTGAAGCGCTTCCTTATTCTTTTTCTTTTTCGCTTCAGACTCTTCTTCGTGGAAGATTGTATTGTTGATGATGTGGAACATTCTTCTTGTGAACCTTCAGACGAAGTAAACAATATATGTGTGACATGTCTTTCTTCATTCTGCATCTGCTCTGTCAAGGGTGATGTATTAACCTGATTCCCTTCGGTTTTCCTTTTATCCGGGTCGCCTTCAATCAACCACTTTTCAATGGAAGAAATGGTCTCCTCATAATAGGATGGAGCTTGCTTCAGCAAACTGGGAGGCCTATGATTTGTTGACAATTCTGACCTGGGTTGGACATTCTGTATATGTGATCTTTTCTTTTTTTCCAACTTATTTTGAATAACTGTCATTTGATTAGAATGTTTAACCTTTATAGTACTGATTTCCTTTGCATGACTCTTTTCAACAGTCAATAACCTGTGCTGAAGAGACATTTGACCGGTTTCCATGTCCTTTATAATTTTATCATTACCTGCTTTCATGGCCATGAAGCAATTATGAATATAGTTCATTTATTTCTTATGATTTGCTTCCATGGTGATCAAATGATTTTGCATGGTGGCCATTTGATTAAACTAACTAAATTCCATGATCATCATTTCTTCAATATGCTTTTCTTCCATAGCAATTATTTGATTGGAGTGATTGAATTCCATGATCGTCATCCTTTCCTCTAAGGCTAACAATTTGTTTTGTATAGCATCAATTTCCCTGGTATGATCAGCTGTTAATCTTGCTTGGTTAAGTTCCATATTCTTAATGATTTGAGCCTGGTTGGCCTCCATATTCTTGATTATCTGAGCTTGATTTAGCTGTATATCCTTAACCATCTGAATCAATTCTTTAACAAGATTCTTATCGTTGTCAACACTGGTTTGACAACTTGTTTCTGCTTCACCACTATTATGGATTTGTGCTGTCGTGGTACAAGTGGATTCATCTTGAGAATTGTCTGTAAATCTCCTGCTGATAGTTGAGTTCTCTACAAGATCAATTTCATTATTTTGCACAATACTGGGAGTACAAGGCGAATCATCTTCTTCCATATATTTTTCTATAAAGGCTTTGACGATACTTCGCCACGAAGTAATATAACCCCCAGGCCAATTATCCAACCCTTTCAGAATATCACCATCTAAGGAACAGCAAAAGAGACGTATCTTGATATCTTCTTGATTATATTGTGAAGGAAGACAATATTTATTTATTACACGAGAAATTGTTAAGAGATGATTCCGAGCAGCAGCTGAATTACCACCTGAGAACACAGGCATTTCTCGAATGGCTTCCATTGGCATGTCATAAAAAGGATCATCCATGATGACTTACTTAAATGGAAAAACCAAATGGATGTTAAAGAAAGAGATCCTTGTTCAAGAAAAATCAAGAGATCCACAAGAAGCGAGCTTCTTAGTAGAAATTCTCGTAAGAAATGAAAGAATTGGAGTCGCCACTTGAACATGAAACTAATTCTAAAACAGAAGAATAATCGAGAGTAGCAGATGGATATCAGGGGGGGATTCTTGTCTGTGAGTAAATGGATGAATAAGTGGAGTCGCCACCCAAACAAGAAGCCAACCGAAATGTCCAGGTGCTAAAGATACTATGATGAAATGAATAGTGATATGACGAAAGATAAAACGATGAAAAGATGAAGAGATGAAATGGCGCCAAAAAATGTGATTCCTTGTGACAGGGTAATGAATGGCGAAAGAAGATTTGAAGATTATAAAATGTCACTAAGACCAAGGACAAAAAAAACTCTATCCTTGGCAACGGCGCCAAAAAATGATGTCGCACAGATTGTCTAGGCACCGCGACAACAACTCAGATCGGGGGTTGTCACCTTTATCCCCAATCTCTCTATCTAAGCTGTCTCCTTGCAAGCTAAGGGAGGTAGACCCTAACAGAAATGAAGGACAAGAATTGGTTGCAAATCAACCAATCTAGGAGACACAGCTAAAACACCAAATACTTGATAAAATTGACGAGATTTCACAGATCCAATTAGATTTGAAAATTAAAACCAGTGCCTTATGGAGTTAAAAGATCTCGTTATAAATTTAAAGCCAAGAAATAGATGTTTAACTGCTGCTATGAAAAACAAATGACCATAATGATATTCAGCAAAAAGCATCACAACCATTTATTCAAATACTTAAACCAATTAGCAAAGCTTATCATGAGACGATCATTGCAATATTTCCGAATTTATGATATTCTAAATGACCCAATCCAGAAATTTAAAAAAATGTTCCACAGTCAAATCTTAGATAAAAACTTTAAGCTCATTTGACTATAGGATTTAAAATTTTTTAATTTTTTTTTTTTTTTTTAGTTTTTAGAATTTTCTATATTTTATATTTTATATTATTTTTCTTTTAAATCCTAAAATCCAAAAATTAACACCATGAATTAAAATCTAAAAATAAAAATAAAAACTAAATTAAAACTAAAATCTAAAAGTTAGATCTAAAACTAAAAAAATTACAATCTAAACTAAACCAAAAATCCTAATCTAACTAAACTAAATTAAAATCTAAAGCTAATTTAATTAACAAAATCGAAATCTAAGTAAACTGAGCTAAAACAATTAAAAAATCAAATTTTAAATCCTAACTAAAACTTACACTATAATCGAATAGAACAACAGTTAAAATCAAACCTAGAACTAAACTAATTAAAGGAAGAACTAACGCTATCGAAAAATGAATATGATTAAAATATACATCGCATATACATAAGGTTTAACATTTACGTGTGTGTTTTCGTTTTGTGTTTTGTTTTTTCTGTTTGCAGGTCGGAAGGCGTGAGGATCGACGACAAATGTAGGAGAGGCGTCGACGGAGCAGCTGAACGTTGTATGAGGAGCGAGGAGCACGACGGACGGCGAAAAATGGAGCTGCGGATGGCGGGCAAAGGAGACGGGGTCAACGTGAGAAATCCGCACCAAAAAAAAAATCGAAACACGGGCTTTTGAGGCTTGACGTCTGCGTGAATTTGTTTGATTTGTTTGCAGACAACGGAGGACACAAGGAAAGGTTAAGAGAATGTTGGACAGCGTCGAGGAGGAGGCTTGGACGCGAGCGGTAGAGGCAAGGATCTGGCGGCAGAGAGGAGTCGACGGGAATGAAAGTCGACGGATGAGATAAAGGAGCGTGAAGGACTGCGAGCTTGAGGAAGGGTAACACAGGATAGTAGAGAACGCAGAGGAGAAACAAGGTGGAAAGGAAGGGAGGTCGATGCAGATCAAAAGTGCAACATTGAGGACAGAGAAGCTGGGCAATGAAAGGACGCCAGAAACAGATCAAACTTCAGCAAAACCCAGTACTCATTTCAAACGTCTAGCAAATAAATTTTTTCTGCAAAACTCAGATTTTGATGCTCCTCAAATCGAATAACATTCAGATTTTTCCCATAGTAGCAATTTGAGGCTAGATCTGGCCCTTGGGGGCTGGATCTGGCTCGAATCTTTTAAAAAAAAATTCTGAGTAAACCCTACAACCTGCAAAACCAGTGAGATCCCGAAAATATATACACCAAAAATTTATTAAACCCTTACAGCTTACAACAAATATACAAATTTACAAGCTAATTTACAGATCTAAGGCCCTCATGGCTAGATTTTAACCATTTTCAGCACAATTTTAGAAATTTGAAATTTTAAAGAGAGGCACAAGCCTTAAAAGACCCTGTAAAAACACAAATTCATAAGATAGATTCAGGAAATTAGAAACAATGGGTTTTTTCAGATTTACGAATCTGAGAGTCGGCTGGTCCAACTGAAGACTTCCCTAGACGCTCAAATCTTAAAAAAATTCCCGACACACTTAGATCTGAACTTTAGATTGATAGAGATTTAAGAAAATAACATGAGATCCTTCAGAAAAAATCAAAATGTCATTTTATGAACCCAGAAAACTGCACAAGATACTTGTAGGCAGATTAATCCATGAAGGCCATCAACCATAAAAATGCAAAAATAAAGTAGCAGAGTTTAGAAATAAATCACCATATAGATCTGGAAAAGGAACACCAAAATTTATAACCCCAAAGTCTTTATGCTTTATACATCAAAAGAAATTACAAGAGCTTCCAAGAACAAGTGCACGATCCTAACATCGAATCCCTCAAGACTGACAAAGACCTTTTAATTTATAGGACAAAATCTCCAACGGCTAGTTCGGTTGATCCACGTCAAAATAATCTCGACCGTCGATAAGATTTGATCATCTTTTAATCTAGACCATCGAAATTATAAATTTGGGGAAAAAACGAATTTATCATTTAAATTCATTTTAATTAACTCAAAAATACTATTTTTTGAGTTAATTACCCCAAAATTTTGACTTTGACTTAACCACCTAGGCCCAAGGGTCCAGAAATTCTTAAAATTCTCAATATTCCCTCGACCTGGGGCCTTTAAAAATTCATTTTTTAAGGACCAACGAATTTTGCCTTTGAAGAATTTTATCCTCTCCTAGGACCTAAAATTAATTAAATTTTTGGCTTTTGATTTTTTATTAATTGACCAGAAAATTTAATTAATTAATTGAGAGGGGATTTTAATTATTTTTTTCCAACCCTCTTTACATAAGATAATACATTTAGACACATGAAGGGGGAATACCCATTCGTATAGACCCTCAAATAAATACCCAATTCTGCGACTCAAAACATGATCTAGTAGACCAAGTAGCTTGTAATAAAATAATCTAGCCAAATAGCTAGAATTATTCCCAAACTACTTTTACAAGGACTCGATAGAAAACACTAGGACTCACTTAGCATGCTGATGACAAAATCCACCCTAGCTTTGGGGTGAGGCTGGAGGGAAAAACTCTACCGATAACTTGTGTCGAAAAACACAAGTAAATCAGTGAGACAAAAAACCTCCTAGGATAGAAATCATCAACAACATACTAGGCTTACGTAGGTTTTTACATACATTGACGGTCTTACTTAGATCATTTACATCATAACATGCAAAATGGGTTTACATCATTTATAACAAAATGTCGACTGTCGATGAAATCTGGATGGCATGAACCTCGAACATGATAAGTCCCATTTGAAAAAATGGGGGTGTATTGCTATGGGGTCGTTGACAAAGTGTGGTCAACAAACTCTATGACCATACCTTTGACAAATGAATCCCTAAGACTGTCAAATGATGTTTCACTTTTTCTGAGTGATAACATCTACAACTGGGCATTTAATGTTACTCAACCCTTGCAAAAGTCAATTATAAATCATGGCATGCTTACAGGCAAGTTGCAACTGCAAATGTTGGCTGACAAATAATAATCACAGAGCAGTGCGGTGTAAGTTGTGAGATGTTTTGGGAAGTGCAGGATAAATCTTGTCTATCGTATCGCTGAACAGGTAGGTATGTAAGACAAGGTATGGTCGGCCATGTATTTAAGCACAGAGTTATGGCAGATGTTCATCACCGGCAAGCCAATTCTAGACTTCCACCTTCAGGATGGATTGTTGTGCTACCTAGGACACCTTTGCATTCCTTCAAGCAAGCATGCCAACCTGATCTAGGAGGCACATTACAGTCGGGCAACAAGGCACTTTGTTGTGGAGAAGAGAGTGGTGGTACTGCAAAAATATTTTTACTGGTCAAAAATCCAAGTATATCAGATCTTGCACTACTTTGTCGATAAAGTCTATAACATATAATGATATCCTACTCTCTTGATGATTAAGATCTTAGTAATGTAATGAAGAAACCCTAGCCTTTCAGGGTTTGTCGATGATATCTAGGTTATATGATGAAATCCTAAATTTTTAAGACTTGTTGAATTAGGTTTATAAACAAAACCCTTGTAATAATTAAATATAGGGTGCTAGGAACAAAACCGTGGGTGGATGAGCTTCTGCATAATTGAAACCCTATTTTGGTCAAAATTGTTGGAATTAGATGTTTGTAGGAATTTACACGCTAAGTTCCTTAGATCAAACACCAAATGTCACCGCTCACAAACAAATTCACAGATCAGTACACCAATGTTTGATGTGGTTAAAACCCTCAAAGAGGGAAATAATACATGGCCTCAGCGAACGTGGCCACTTCAGGCAATTTATTAATATAAAGAAAGAAAAATTACATAATTTTCTCTCATAAATGGTCATCGGACAAATGACCCTCCATGCTCTTTAAATAGAGATCATGGACCAATCGGGTGTTAAGCCACGGATCAAGTGTTGGTAATACCGAGGAGAGAATGAACCGTCAGATCACTACATCTCGTGACAGTTGGATTATAAGTTACAAAAGTACATAGTAAAGAAACACACCTTACCTAACTCTACGCTAGACCAAGTTATACTTAACTATTTCCTATGTGTCGGAATATCCTAACTTCCCCCCTTAAGAACAACTTAGGATAGGATTGAAAGATTTACAAAGGTGACATAATAGGAGAAAGAAGGAGGCATTAGAGCGTATCCCCCCTTAATGATAACTTTCCTGAACTACAACCATAGATCAGAGTTTGGTAAACTTCGCTTCTGTGAGAGTCTTTATAAAATTATCAGCAACTTGATCATTGGTTGAACAATACTGCACTTCAAGAACACGATCATGAATAAGCTTTCTGATGAAGTGTATGTGTAGCTCAATGTGTTTCATGCGCTGATGCTGAAATAAATTTTTGCATAGTTGAATGGCACTCTAATTATCACACCAAAGTGTAGTTGGTTGTTGTTGATGAAGACCAAATTCAGACAAGATCTGACGAAGCCACAGGGCTTCCCTGCTGGCTTCAACAGCACCACGATACTCCGCTTCTGCCGAAGAAAGAGAGATGGCACGTTGTTTCTTACAAGACCATGTAATGGGTCCTGAACCAAGAGTGAACACATAACCTGCAGTAGACTTTCGATCATTAAGGTCACCAGCCCAATCAGAATCAGTGAAACCAATCAACAATGGAGATGCTCCTGCACTGTAATGAATCTCAAACTAAATTGTACCTCAAATATATCAAAGTATTCTTTTAACTACTTTCTAGTCACTTTCATGAGGTTTGTGCATAAACCGAGGAACAAGACCAACGGCAAAGGAAAGGTCAGGAGGGGTATGGGTTAGATACAGAAGTTCACCAACAAGTTCACGGTATAAGGTAGCATCAACTTCAGGGGAAGTACAAGTGACTGAAAGCTTGACTCCAGACTGAAACGGAGAAGGAGCTAGCTTACAGTGTTCCATGTGAAAGTAGCGTAGAAGATCACTGACATAATTGGACTGTGTTGTCGCACAAAATGTCTAGGCATTGCGACAACGGCTCAGATCGGGGGCTGTCACCCTGATCCCCAATCTTTCTATCTAAGTTGTCTCCTTGCAAGCTAAGGGAGGTAGACCCTAACAAAATGAAGGAAAAGAACTGTTTGAAAATCAAACAATTCAGGGAACATAGCTAGATAATCAAATACTTGTTAAGAATTACGAGATCTTACAAATTCAATTAGATTCAAACTTTAAAACCAGTGCCTTATGGAGTCAACACATCCCGTTATAAAAATAAAGTCAAGTATCTGATATGTAACTGCTGCTATGAAAAATGGATTGACCACAATGATATTCGATGAAACACCTTCACAATTATGCATTAACTATCCTCGATAAACACATGCAATTTATCATTACTTGAAATATTTCCAAAGTGAACTTTAAACAACTATATACCAATTTCTTCCCATCAATGGGCGGCCCAACTACTCACAGTCCCTGGGTCGGTTTCCCATCATGGGCGACCCAGGTTACTCAGGAACAGCACAGATAATCAACCCAGGCTGGCTGGCTTTCACAGCAGCAGTCTTGGCAGTTTTGTATCAGTATCTTCATAATCAATAGAATTAGTCCAATTTAGAAAAAAAAAAAACTATATACCAATTTCAAGCAACTTAAAACCACAATTAAAGATAACTTAAAAATCATCAACCACAGCTAAGCATTAAACTTTGAACCAACGATTTAAATTCGAGATAAAATATATCATGAGGGTACAATCGAAATTAAATGTCAGAAATTTGCAATATTTCAGAATTTATAATGTTACAAATAACCCAATCCAGAAATTAAAAAATTCATATAGTCAAACTTTAGATAAAAATTTAAAAGCTCATTTGACTATGAAATAAAATAAAAAATTAGAATTTTCTAAATTTTTTTATTTTTTTATTATTTTTTAAACAAAATATATATATACAAATAAAACTAAAACTATGGATTAAAATCTAAATTTAAATCTAAAACAAAAATAAATTAAAACTAAACTAAGTTAGAGTTAATTAAAATCTAAAAAATCTAACAAAAATTTAAACGAAAATCCTAAAAGGAAGATTTTTTCATTTTTATCTTTGACTTTTTCTAAATCTTAAAAAATAAAATAAAAAAATTGAAATTCTAAAACAAAACTATAAAAAAAATGCTAACTAAAATCTAAAAAAAATAAAAAACTAAAACTAAAAATAAATAAAAAATCGAATTTAATTTAGAACCTAACACTAACACTACACATTAGAACTAACGCTATACATTAAAATCTAAAATTGAACGAAGGAATGAAACGAAACCTAAAGAAAATGTTAAAACGCATATACGTGAGGTTTAAACTTTATGGTATGCGTTGTTTTTAATTGTGTGCAAGTCGACGGCCAAGGGGGAGATGGCATGAGGAAGAGGCAGGTAATGGAGGGGTCGAGGGTGCGAATGAGACGGCAGGCTAGACGGCGGCAGACAGGGAGTCTGTGGGTTGGGCATAAGGAAGAGAGGAGTGAACACGATAAGGACGACAGAGGATATGCAGCGTATGAGGTGATTGAGGGAGCGTATGCAGAAATAAGGGCAGCATATGGTTTGATGTGGAAGGGCAGAATGGACGCGAAAGATGCAGCGTATGCAGAGAAAGAGGGATGACAGCATGCAGAAACAAGGGCAGCGTAAAATGCGTGGAGGATTTGAGCAAATATTATCTCAAGAAAAACCCAGTACATTCGAAATTCCTTCAACAATTAAAATTTTTCCCATATAACTCAGATTTTCTGAATGCTGATTTAAATGCACCTAAGATCTTCTCTTTTGTACTCAGATCTGCCAACAAAAGCGATCCTGAGGTCAGATCTTACCCTCTGGGGGTTAGATCTGGCTCAGATCTTAAAAAAAATTCTGAGGAACCCCCTGCAACCCTGCAAAAAAAAAAAAAACCAGAACAGATCCAAAACTATGCACAAAAATTTATAAACCCTTACACCCTAAAGAAAATTTACAAATTTACAATGCTAATTTACAGATCAAAAACCCTCTTGGCCAGATTTAAAACAGTTCAGCACAATTCAGAAAATAAAATTTTAAAAGAGAGACACAAGCCCAATAAAGATCCCTGCAAAAAAATTGGAATTTAAGATAAACCCAGGGAATTAGATCCGGAGGGCTCTTTAGATTTTATCTCCTGGGAGTTTGCTAGTCCAAACTAGGACTTCCCCAAACGCCCAGTTTTAAATCCGGAAGATTTCTGCAAACTTAAAGTTAAACTATCAGATTAATAGAGAAATAGTGATAAAACATAAAATTTTCATGAGCTAGAGATAACAGTTAGCTCGATCCAATTAATATTTTTACCCTAGATCCAGTAGCCTGGGCAAGATACCTGTACCCAAAATTACTCTACAAGAGCCATTAATCAACAATCCATTAAAATAATCACTAGCAGAATATTAAGAACAAGTTTACCATAAAATGCTGAAGAAGAACACCACCATCTAAATAAAACCCCAAAGTCTTCGTTTGTATTATTCCAGAAAATATTACAAAAGAGCTTTAAGAGCAAGTGCACGATCCAGAGATCGGATTATTGAAACACAGACAAAGACCTCTAATTTATAAGATAAAATCTCCAACGGCTAGTTCAGTTGATCCATGTCAAAGTAATCTCGACCGTCGAAAAGATTCGATCATCTTTTAATCTGGACCGTCGAAATTATAATTTTGAGGAAATTCGAATTTATCATTTAATTTATTTCTAATTAACTCAAAAATAATATTTTTGAGTTAATTACCTCAAAATTTTGACATTGACTTAACCACCTATGCCCAAGGGTCCAAAATTTCTTGAAATTCTCAATATTCCCTTGGCCTAGGACCTTTAAAAATTCATTTTTTAAAGACCAACGAATTTTGCCTTTGAAGAATTTTAACTCACCTAAGACTTAAAATTAATTAAATTTCAGGCTCAGGATTATTAATTAATTTGGCTAGAAAATTTAATTAATCGACTGAGAGAGGATTTAATTATTTTTTCCAACCCTCTTTACATAAGATAAATACATTTAGACACATAAAGGGGGAATACCCATTCGTATAGACCCTCAAATAGGTACCCAATTTTGCAACTCAAAACATGATTTAGTAAACCAAGTAGCTTGTAATAAAATAATCTAGCCAACTAGCTAGGATTATTCCCAAACTACTTTTACAAAGACTCGATAGAAAACACTAGGACTCACTTAACATCTTGATGACAAAATCCATCCTAGCTTTGGGGTGAAGCTGGAGGGGAAAACTTTGCCGATCACTTGTGTCGAAAAACACAAGCAAATCAGTGAGACAAAAAACCTCCTAGGATAGAAATCGTCACCAAAATACTAGGTTTACCTAGGTTGTTATATACATGGTGGCCTTACTTAGATCATTTACATCATAAACATGCAGAATGGGTTTACATCATTCATAAAACTGTCGACTGATGATGGAATCTGAATGGTGCAAACATGTCGAACATGATAAATCCCATTTGAAAAAATGGGGGTGTACTACTATGGGGACGTTGACAAAGTGTGGTCAACATCTGGCTCTACTTGGGGACACGTTGCTTCATCGGAGGAATGTGAGAATCCAGAATCTGTATCCAAGCAACACACAAAATTACATAAGTAGTGTCCATCCAAATATCATCATATAACATTAAGCACATGAAAAATAGAAGCTCTTCTATCATTTATTATTCTACTTAACATGAAAAGTAAATCTACTCTAACTACAAAAATGAAATGTTGAAATAACAAGGTGTAAGGTTAGAGATACAATACAAAGGATGCCATGTGGCATCAGAGGTGCTCAATATAGTGCATGCTGAGCATTTCCCTGCTTTCAGGCAAGTCTGTAGGTTGCTTTTCAGATGTGCCATGTCCAATCTTGCTAATTGTAGGACTATGTCTTATCCGAATGTCAAGCTGCTCTCGGCCATCAGACGAATCAAACTGCTTACTTCTTTTCTGCTTTTTTCTCTTCTTCTTAATGGGCTGTGATGTCAGTGATGAGATCACTGTAGATTTCTTGTCCTTATCTTGAAAATGCTTGTACAAAACGTCTGATGAACCTGGAGTGTGACCAATCTTATTATGAATATACTCTGTTAAAGGTGACACATAAGCTTGGTCTTTCTTAACATCCTTTGTAACCATAGTTAATTTTTCCTTAATGGGAAAAGTGACCTCCATGTGATGAGATGGAAATTACTTCAGCAAACTAGGAGGCCTATGATCTGTTGACAAATCTGACTTGGGTTGGATATTCTGCATGTGTGATCTTTCCATTTTTTCCAACTTATTTTGAATACCAATCATTTGATTAGAATGCTTAATATTTATAGTACTGATTTCCTTCGCATGATTCTCTTCCATAGTCAACAATTTGTGTTCCATGTTTTTTGTTGCTTTATCATTATCCGCTTTCATGGCCATGAAGAAATTTTGCATACAGTTCATCTCCTTCTCATGATTTGTTTCCATGATCGTCATATTTTCCTCTAAGGCCAATAACTTGCTCTGCATAGAACCAATTTCCCTGGCGTGATCCACTATTATTTTTTCTTGATTAAGTTCCACATTCTTAATGATTTGGGTCTGGTTTAGTTGTATATCCTTAACCATCTGAATCAATTCGTTAACAATATGCTTATTGTTGTCCACACTGATTTGACAACTTGTTTCTGCTTCACCATTATCATGGATTTGTGCTGTCGTGGTACAAGTGGATTCATCCTGAGAACCGTCTGGAAATCTCTTGCTGATAGTTGAGTTCTCTACAAGATCAATTTCATTATTTTGAATAATACTAGGAGCACAAGGTGAGTCATCTTGTTTTATATATTTTTCTTTAAAAGCATTGATGATGTGTTGTAAAAACTACTCCTCAGGGCAATTTCGAAACCAATCGATAGCATCACCTTTTAACGTGTTAGGAATCTGTAATCAGCAAGATTGGCAAAGTCCGATCACAGAAACAACATCGTTTCAACCAACTTTGGGATTCTAGGATCTAGCCCTCCTGAGTCCGGAGAGGGATCTCTCCAATAAGTGCAAAGATGGATTTGTCTTTGAAGTTTGGGGTAATAATATTAGGCTAGTTATGAAGGCCAGGGGTTTTGTTTGTTTTTGGATGGTTGAGCATGATTATTTTTGAGGGAAAAGTTCTAAGTGCAGAAAGTTTCAAAGGTGAGAAGTTGCAAGTGAATAGAACAGCTTTGGCTAAAAAGATAGATATAACGCTGGTTTTTAATCCATTGGGCTATGGAGTCATAACAGGGCTTTAATTGAACAACAACATCAAGAGTGATCCAAGGGGCAAGTCATCTACACCACAAGATTATTGAGATTAAAAATGATGGAATGGAAACAATAAAGTGTTGGAGGGGTGGAAACTGATAATAATTTCACAAGGGATTTATAGTCAGTCCAAACAAGAAAAGCCTCTTAAGTAACTATTTAAAACCAACCAAGGATAGGGCTAACCATAAACTTTTTGGGCAAGTTTGTATTAAAGCAGCTTAATTGACAAACAATCCAGTGATCCACATAATTACCTTCAGAAAGTATGAAAATGCATAAGAGAAACAAAATGTAACCTAAGATCAGATAAAGTACTTTTCACCTAGTCTGCTTTCAGTCAACACCAAGGGAAATATTCAGAATCTGCCTTTGGAGAAAAGAAACTAGAAACAAGGCAAACCATCACTTTCGTAGTCTAACTTTAATAAGCAAATAATGAAAATAACTTTCAAGAACAATGTTTAGAGCAAATAGTAGGACGAGGGAACGCCAGCATTCCTAACTACTTAACTGTATTAAATCACTCTTAAATAAACAATTTTGAGGAAAACATTAAGATAAAGATTTTCAATCAGAGAAGGTTACTGATATACAGTAGGTCCTAACTCTATGCGTGTTGTTCTTTATCAGAGAAAAGTGAACAATATGACATACATAGAAGGAAAAACAAGAACAAAGAAAGGGGCACTTCACCAGTGATATAGACCAGGATCCCAAGAAACAGCTTGTTATTGATGTCAAACCAGTTATAGTCTTTAAGTCCAATGTTTCAGTTCAGCAATCATCTTCACTATTCAGCCTAACTAATCTATCACAAGCAGAGCTCCAAGGGCCGGTGAACACTATTTACAATCAGAGGTTTAAGCTCAAATGTATTTCAAAGTTCTGCAAGCAACCATTGCTCATCTTCTACTGAGGTATTTATAGAAGAATGAGGAGGTGAAATCTAACGAAAGATCTCTTAAGACAATAAATACAGATTCAAGACTTCTCGGCCTTTTGAGGGGCTCGATGGAGAAGTTTACAGGTGGACTACTGTATTAACTGTTTTACAATAAATGTCAAAGCTCGGTGGGAGCTTTTATTGACTTTGAGGCTCTGTGTTACATAGGAGTAACTCTGCAGATATTTTTGTAGATATTTCCCCTGCAGAAGTAACTCCCTGGCTGCGCTAGGGGCGAATATCTTCATTTGATTAATAACTTCGGCCTCTGTGTTGAAAGGTTTGAGGCAACAGGTGGCTCTGTGGTAGCTGAGGAATCAATTCGCCTCAAATAAGACGGTGAAAACCTTTCTGTCGGTTAAACACTTATGGTTTCCCTTTAACTGTGTTTAATTTGGGGGGATTAGGCTTTTGATAATCATTCTTAGCCGTGATCCCCACAAATCTGTCTTCAATCTTCATCTTGCTGTGCTCTGTTCTTCAAAACTTATACTCTTTAAAATCGCGTTTAAAAACGCAGTGTCTTGTCAATGTGCAGAGCCGCGCAGGGCCTTTATAGGTATCAATGCCCATGAAACATTGATAAAACATTGAATCCAACCCTGTGAATGGTTCTCTTTTAAGGACTAAAGGCACGGGAATCGTCATTCCCGGCCCCTGGCCTTTCTTCAATATAACAGCGGAACCATTTAAAACCTGCATAAAACATAAAACATTTAAGAAATCCTGCGTTTTTTAGGTTTAACTACTTCAGAAGGCGGGGAAGGAGCGTAGCCGTTGGATCTGGACATGTGGACAATCCAGATCTAATCGGGAGATCGCAATCGGCGGGAGGAGAAAAGGAGTGCGATGAAAGAACTCCGATGCGATTGCGCGATCGAAAGTGCCGAGGCGATTAAGCGATGGCCGTTGATCAAAGGACAATATCAACGATGAAGAATGGATCGGGGGACTAACCGATCGGAGGGACAAACAAAAGGCGTGCGATTAAACATTGCGATGCGATTGAAATCGCCGATGCGACGGAGCGATGGCCGTTGATCTAAGAACGAGATCAACGGTGGAGAATGAATCGGGGGAGTCGCAATCAGAGGTAGGGAACGAGGTGATGCGATTGCGATGATGGGGGGAAAGGGCCGATGCGATTGCGCGATTGGCCAATCGCAATCGGCAGTAATGAATATTGAAACCGCACCAAAGAAAATCTCCGATGCGATTAGGCGCCCGGTTATGGGGCATGTTTCATATAGAACTCCGATAGGCACGGGCTTATGTATATATGGGCTTATCGGAGTCGGGCCTTCGGGTTGGGGATTTTCGATCTACCCATTGGAATTTGCCGATGCGATTGCGCGTCGGTCTTTTTAATCAACCCATTTAAAAACACGTGACTTGGGTTTTTTAAGTTAAAACTTTGGAAAAGTGGGTTTTTCGACTTTACAAAGGAAAAAATGGATCGGGGAAGAAAATAGAGGGTAATAAGCGCCGGGGCGGGCCCACAGGATATATATGTAAGAATTGATGCGATCGGGAGTTTTTATAATACAAAAGTTGATCCCATCGGAACTTTTTTGTAACACAAAACTCTCGCACCATTGAAAGTTTCCGATGCGATTAGCACTCGGGGTAATAACTTTTGGTTTTTCAAAAGAAACATGAGACCTGGAGTTATATCAAAGGGAGCTGATCGCATCGGGGTTTTTGTATAACAAAACATATGTGCTCGTTTGATTTATTCCGATGCGATAAGCGCCGATGGGACTAGCGCCCGGTTCCGGGAAAAGGGCATGTGGGGGGAAATGGTTAGGACTTAGCCCAAGGGGGCTTAAGTCCATAGTAAAGACTTGTGTTTTTTATGAATTTTTCATGGTTTTAAAAGTTATCGAAGGTTTCGGTAAGGTTTAAAAGTGGGTTTCAAACCTTATAAAGTGGATTTTTATGAATGGAAGAAGGAAACTCATAAAAATAGAGGAATAATATGGAGAAAAAGAGGGAGCAAATGAAAGTTAGTTTTTAGTGGGAGAAGGGGACAATGATGGTCTTTGCAGCAGTCTTTCCTCATGAAATTAGCAGAATTCTCAGAGTATAAAATGGGAACAACAAATGAAGATTTTGGACAGAGGCATGAGGCCTTCAAGGAGTCTTCAAGAGCCAACAATTTTTAGTCATAAAATTTGTTCCTTGGAGGTTCAAAAAGTCTTAGCCACCTTTTGCTATAACAAATATTATAGGTGGCTAACATAACGAATAGCCAAAGATACGTATCTTGACATCTTCATGATTATATTGTGAAGGACGACAATATTTATTTATAATAAAAGTGACCATCTTTAGATGCACTAGAGCAATGCCTGGATTACCACCTGAGAAAAAAGGCAATTTAGAAATGGCCTCTTCTGGCATGTCATGAAAGGTGTCATCCATGATGACTTGCTTAAAGTTTAAGTGGATGTTAGAGAAAGAGATTCGTGTTCAAGAATAGTCAAAAGGTCCTCAAGAAGCAAGCTTCTTAGCAAGAGCTCTTGTAAAAAATGAAAGGATTGGAGTCACCACTTGAACATGAAACTAATTCTAAAACAGAAGAAATAATCGAGACATAGCAGATGGATATCAGGGGGGGATTCTTGTCTGGGAGTAAATAGATGAATAAGTGGAGTCGCCACCCAAACAAGAAGCCAACCAAAATGTCCAGGTGCTAAAGGTGTAAATGATGAAACGATTAGTGATATGACGAAAGATATGATGATGAAATGACGCCAGAAAATGCTATGCCATGCGACGAGCTAATGAATGGCGAGAAAAATATTAGAAGATTATAACATGTCATTAAGATCAAGGACAGAAAAACTCTATCCCAGGCAACGGCGCCAAAAAATGTTGTTGCACAAAATGTCTAGGCACCACGACAACGGCTCAGATCGGGGGCTGTCACCCTGATTCCCAATCTCTCTATCTAAGTTGTCTCCCTGCATGCTAAGGGAGGTAGACCCTAACAAAATGAAGGAAAAGGATTGTTTGAAAATCAACCAATTCAAGAGACACAGCTAGATAATCAAATACTTGTTAAGAATTAAGATCTTGCAAATTCAATTAGATTCAAACTTTAAAACCAGTGCCTTATGGAGTCAACATATCTCGTTATAAAAATAAAGTCAAGTATCTGATATGTAACTGCTGCTATGAAAAATAGATTGACCACAATGATATTCGATGAAACACCTTCACAATTATGCATTAACCATCCTCGATAAACACATGCAATTTATCATTACTTGAAATATTTCCAAAGTGAACTTTAAACGACTATATACCAATTTCAAGCAACTCAAAACCACAATTAAAGATAACTTAAAAATCATCAACCACAGCTAAACATTAAACTTTGAACCAACGATTTAAATTCGAGATAAAATATATCATGACGGTACCATCGAAATTAAATGTCAGATATTTGCAATATTTCAGAATTTATAATGTTGCAAATAACACAATCCAGAAATTAAAAAATTTCATATAGTCAAACTTTAGATAAAAATTTAAAAGCTCATTTGACTATGAAATAAAAAAATAAAAAAAATTAGAATTTTCTAAATTTTTTTATTTTTTTATTATTTTTTAAACAGCATATATATATATATATATAACTAAAACTATGGATTAAAATCTAAAACAAAAAGAAATTTGAACTAAACTAAAGTTAAAGTTAATTAAAATCTAAAAAATCTAACAAAAATTTAAACAAAAATCCTAAAACAGATTTTTTATTTTTATCTTTGACTTTTTCTAAATCTTAAAAAATAAAATAAAAAATTGAAATTCTAAAACAAAACTAAAAAAATAAAAAAATGCTAACTAAAATCTAAAAAAAATAAAAAAATAAAACTAAAAATAAAAAAAATCGAATTTAATTTAGAACCTAACACTAACACTACACATTAGAACTAACGCTATATATTAAAATCTAAAATCGAACAAAGGAATGAAACGAAACCTAAGGAAAATGCTAAAACACATATACGTGAGGTTTGAACTTTATGGTATGCGTTGTTTTTAATTGCGAGCAGGTCGACGGCCAAGGGGGAGACGGCGTGAGGAAGAGGCAGGTAATGGAGGGGTCGAGGGTGCGAATGAGACGACAGGTTGGACGGCCTGTGCGGGTTGGGCGTAAGGAAGAGAGGAGTGAACACGATAAGGACGACAGAGGATATGCAGCGTATGAGGTGATTGAGGGAGCATATGCAGAAATAAGGGCAGCGTATGGTTTGATGTGGAAGGGCAGAATGGACGTGAAAGATGCAGCGTATGCAGAGAAAGAGGGATGACAGCACGCAGAAACAAGGGCAGCGTAAAATGCGTGGAGGATTTGAGCAAAGATTATCTCAAGAAAAACCCAGTGCATTCGAAATTCTTTCAAAAATTAAAATTTTTCCCATATAACTCATATTTTCTGAATGTTGATTTAAATGCACCTGAGATCTTCTCTTTTGTACTCAGATCTGCCAACAAAAGTGATCCTGAGGTCAGATCTTACCCTCTAGGGGTTAGATCTGGCTCAAATATTAAGAAAAATTCTGAGGAACCCCCTGCAACCCTGCAAAAAGAAAAAAAAAAACCAGAATAGATCCAAAACTATGCACAAAAATTTATAAACCCTTACACCCTAGAAAAATTTACAAATTTACAATGCTAATTTACAGATCATAAACCCTCTTGGCCAGATTTAAAACAGTTCAGCACAATTCAGAAAATAAAATTTTAAAAGAGAGACATAAGCCCAATAAAGATCCCTGCAAAAAAATTGGAATTTAAGATAAGCCCAGGGAATTAGATCCGGAGGGCTCTTCATATTTTATCTCCTGGGAGTCGGCTGGTCCAAACTAGGACTTCCCCAAACACCCAGTTTTAAATCCGGAAGATTTCTGCAAACTTAAAGTTAAACTGTCAGATTAATAGAGAAATAGTGATAAAACATAAAATTTTCATGAGCTAGAGATAACAGTTAGCTCGATCCAATTAATATTTTTACCCTAGATCCAGTAGCCTGGGCAAGATACCTGTACCCAAAATTACTCTACAAGAGCCATTAATCAACAATCCATTAAAATAATCACCAGCAAAATATTAAGAACAAGTTTACCATAAAATGTTGAAGAGGAACACCACCATCAAAATAAAACCCCAAAGTCTCCGTTTGTATTATTCCAGAAAATATTACAGGAGAGCTTCAAGAGCGAGTGCACGATCCAGAGATCGGATGATTGAAACACTGATAAAGACCTCTAATTTATAAGATAAAATCTCCAACGGCTAGTTTAGTTGATCCATCTCAAAGTAATATTGATCGTCGAAAAGATTTGACCATATTTTAATCTGGACGGTCGAAATTATAATTTTGAGGAAATTCGAATTTATCATTTAATTTATTTTTAATTAACTCAAAAATAATAATAATATTTTTGAGTTAATTACCTCAAAATTTTGACTTTGACTTAACCACCTAGGCCCAAGGGTCCAAAATTTCTTGAAATTCTCAATATTCCCTTGGCCTGGGACCTTTAAAAATTCATTTTTTAAAGACCAACGAATTTTGCCTTTGAAAAATTTTAACTCACCTAGTACTTAAAATTAATTAAATTTCTGGCTTAGGATTTTTAATTAATTTGGCCAGAAAATTTAATTAATCAACTGAGAGGGGATTTAATTATTTTTTCCAACCTTCTTTACATAAGATAAATACATTTAGACACATGAAGGGGGAATACACATTCGTATAGACCCCCAAAGAGTTACCCAATTCTGCGACTCAAAACATGATCTAGTAGACCAAATAGCTAGTAATAAAATAATCTAGCCAAATAACTAGGATTATTCCCAAACTACTTTTACAAAGACTCGATAGAAAACACTAGGACTCACTTAGCATCTTGATGACAAAATCCATCCTAGCTTTGGGGTGAAGTTGGAGGGGAAAACTCTGCCGATGATCCGGATCTTGGGGGTAGGCCCCCAAGATCTAAGAAGTTGAAATGGATCTGACAAGATCTGCAAAATTAGAATGCCAAAAAAAAAACACACAAAGAAAATAAAACCACAAAGAAACTTGTTTTATTAATATAGAGAATAACTGTAGAAGCTACATTGTGGTGGACAATCTGTCCTTTTACAAACTGAGGCTTGTTATTTATAGCCTTTTTTGAGTTACAATACCATGTGTAGATACCATAGGCCAATACCATGAGTAGATACCACTTACAATACCATGGGTAAATCCCATGTGTAGATGAATACCATGGGTGGATACATACCATGGGTCACTTACAATACCATGGGTGATCCGGATCTTGGGGGGAGGCCCCCAAGATCTAAGAAGCTGAAATGGATCTGACAAGATCTGCAAAATTAGAACGCGGCGAATAAATATCATGGTTGGATGAATACCATGAGTCGATGCCATTTACAATACCATGGGTAAATTCCATGGGTGGATGGATAACATGGGTAGATGAATACCATGGGTTGATGCCATTTCCCATTCGGATCATTCCTCCCTCCTTAAGAAGCAATGGTCTCCATTGCGTGAAGTTCTCTCCTGAGAAGCCTTTGTTGAATATGAAGAGCCACTAAAGAGAAGGGTTTTGTGTAGTTAACCCATAACCGGAGATCCAAGGGTAGAGATACCCTGTAATGCTTGTGACCAACTGTGTGACTAACAGTGTGCGGCCTAGCAAATGGACTTCGATGAAAATGATTTTGTGCGGTTGACCCATAACCGTGATGCTAATTGTTGATGAAGTAGCAGGTGCCTACATAGCTTGGGGTGGGAGGGCACGTCTCCAAATAACCGAAGCCGAATGCTGCTATGATCAAACTGATGGAATGTGAAGTAGGTGCCTACTAAAGCGGGGTGGGAAGGCACGTCTCCAAAGGGAACCCGCTCCGAATGCTGCTCCAGATTTAAAATGAACATAACTCGGTCAATATAACTCAGAATATTTATTATAACCTGTTTTTGGAAATGGAATAATCATTCTGCAACTTCTTATGTGTTTGAAACCACTATCTAGAGACTCTAGACCCGCAAATTCGCGTTGGAACTATTTCGCCATCACAAAATTTCTGAAAAAATAATTGATTTTAAATCAACAATAACTCCCACATCCGGACTCCGATTCGATCGATTTTTTTTTTGAACTTGGGTGATTTTTCAAGAGAAGCTCAGATCAATATCCATTCTTCTAAAATTTTGCACTGAAAATTGCGAAAAATGACAGGAAAGCCGCCGTCCATGAATTATCGTCAGAAAAATTGCTTCAACATTGCTGATTTTGAATCAGCGATATCTCCCTCATCCAAACTCCAATTTGACCAATTTTTTTTTTGAATTTGAGTATTTTTTCACAAGGAATCCAGATCTGGTCTTTGTTTTTGTAAATTTTTCACCAAAAGTTTCAGATCTGATCTGATCTGAAAACTCGCCGCCCAAAAAAGTTCATGGATTTTGCTGAAGATTGCTACAAAACATTAAAACTGCAATATGTTTCAAACCCTCATTCCCATGGAGGCGTAACCAGAATCTGATACCACTGATCCGGATCTTGGGTGGAGGCCCCCAAGATCTAAGAAGTTGAAATGGATCTGACAAGATCTGCAAAATTAGAATGCCAAAAAAAAAAAAAGAGAACACAAAGAAAATAAAACCACAAAGAAACTTGTTTTATTAAAATAGAGAATAACTGTAGAAGCTACATTGTGGTGGACAATCTGTCCTTTTACAAACCGAGGCTTGTTATTTATAGCATTTTTTGAGTTACAATACCATGTGTAGATACCATAGGCCAATACCATGAGTAGATACCACTTACAATACCATGGGTAAATCCAATGTGTGGATGAATACCATGGGTGGATACATACCATAGGTCACTTACAATACCATGGGCGAACAAATATCATGGGTGGATGAATACCATGAGTCGATGCCATTTACAATACCATGGGTAAATTCCATGGGTGGATGGATAACATGGGTAAATGAATACCATGGGTTGATGCCATTTCCCATTCGGATCAGCCGATCACATGTGTCGAAAAACACAAGCAAATCAGTGAAACAAAAAACCTCCTAGGATAGAAATCGTCACCAAAATACTAGATTTACCTAGGTTGTTACATACATGGTGGTCTTACTTAGATCATTTACATCATAAACATGCAGAATGGGTTTACATATTCATAAAACTATCGACTGATGATGGAATCTGAATGGCGCAAACTTGTCGAACATGATGAATCCCATTTGAAAAAATGGGGGTGTACTGCTATGGGGTCGTAGACAAAGTGTGGTCAACATCTGGCTCTACTTGGGGACACGTTGCTTCATCGGAAGAATGTGAGAATCAAGAATCTGTATCCAAGCAACACACAAAATTACATAAGTAGCGTCCATCCAAATATCATCATATAACATTAAGCACATGAAAAATAGAAGCTCTTCTATCATTTATTATTCTACTTAACATGAAAAGTAAATCTACTCTAATTACAAAAATGAAATGCTTAAATAACAAGGTGTAAGGTTAGAGATACAATACAAAGGATGCCCTGTGCCATCAAATGTGCTCAATATAGTGCATGCTGAGCATTTTCCTGCTTTCAGGCAAGTCTGTAGGTTGCTTTTCAGATGTGCCATGTCCAATCTTGCTAATTGTAGGACTCTGTCTTATCGAATGTCAAGCTGCTCTCGGCCATCAGACAAATCAAGCTGCTTACTTCTTTTCTGCTTTTTTCTCTTCTTCTTAGTGGGTTGCGATGTCAGTAATGAGACCACTGTAGATTTCTTGTCCTTATCTTGAAAATGCTTGTACAAAACGTCTGATGAACCTGGAGTGTGACCAATCTTATTCTGAATATACTCTATTAAAGATGACACATAAGCTTGGTCTTTCTTAACGTCCTTTGTAACCATAGTTAATTTTTCCTTAATGGGAAAAGGACCTCCGTGTGATGAGATGGAAATTGCTTCAGCAAACTGGGAGGCCTATGATCTGTTGACAAATCTGACTTGGGTTGGAAATTCTGCATGTGTGATCTTTCCATTTTTTCCAACTTATTTTGCATACCATTCATTTGATTAGAATGCTTCATATTTATAGTATTGATTTCCTTCGCATGATTCTCTTCAATAGTCAACAATTTGTGTTCCATGTTTTTTGTTGCTTTATCATTATCTGCTTTCATGGCCATGAAGAAATTTTGCATACAGTTCATCTCCTTCTCATGATTTGCTTCCATGATCGTCATATTTTCCTCTAAGGCCAATAACTTGCTCTGCATAGAACCAATTTCCTTGGCGTAATCCGCTATTATTTTTTCTTGATTAAGTTCCATATTCTTAATGATTTGGGCCTGGTTTAGCTGTATATCCTTAACCATCTGAATCAATTCGTTAACAAGATGCTTATTGTTGTCCACACTGATTTGACAAATTGTTTCTGCTTCACCACTATCATGGATTTGTGCTGTCATGGTACAAGTGGATTCATCCTGAGAACCGTCTGGAAATCTCTTGCTGATAGTTGAATTCTCTACAAGATCAATTTCATTATTTTGCATAATACTGGGAGCACAAGGTGAGTCATCTTGTTTTATATATTTTTCTTTAAAAGCATTGATGATGTGTTGTAAACAATACTCCTCAGGACAATTTCGAAACCAATCGATAGCATCACCTTTTAAGGAATAGCCAAAGATACGTATCTTGACATCTTCATGATTATATTGTGAAGGACGACAATATTTATTTATAATAAAAGTGACCATCTTTAGATGCACTAGAGCAATGCCTACATTACCACCTGAGAAAAAAGACAATTTAGAAATGGCCTCTTCTGGCATGTCACGAAAGGTGTCATCCATGATGACTTGCTTAAAGTTTAAGTGGATGTTAGAGAAAGAGATCCGTGTTCAAGAATAGTCAAAAGGTCCTCAAGAAGGAAGCTTCTTAGCAAGAAATCTTGTAAAAAATGAAAGGATTGGAGTCGCCACTTGAACATGAAACTAATTCTAAAACAGAAGAAATAATCGAGAGATAGCAGATGGATATCAAGGGGGGATTCTTGTCTGGGAGTAAATAGATGAATAAGTGGAGTCGCCACCCAAACAAGAAACCAACCGAAATGTCCAGGTGCTAAAGGTGTAAATGATGAAATGATTAGTGATATGACGAAAGATATGATGATGAAATGATGCCAGAAAATGCTATGCCATGCGACGAGCTAATGAATGGCGAGAAAAAGATTAGAAGATTATAACATGTCGTTAAGAGTCAAGACCAAGGGAAGAAAAACTCTATCCCAGGAAACGGCGCCAAAAAATGTTGTCGCACAAAATGTCTAGACACTGCGACAACGGCTCAGATTGGGGGCTGTCACCCTGATCCCCAATCTCTCTATCTAAGTTGTCTCCTTGCAAGCTAAGGGAGGCAGACCCTAACAAAATGAAGGAAAAGAATTGTTTGAAAATCAACCAATTCAAGAGACACAGCTAGATAATCAAATACTTGTTAAGAATTATGAGATCTTACAAATTCAATTAGATTCAAACTTTAAAACCAGTGCCTTATGGAGTCAACATATCCCGTTATAAAAATAAAGTCAAGTATCTGATATGTAACTGCTGCTATGAAAAATAGATTGACCACAATGATATTCGATGAAACACCTTCACAATTATGCATTAACCATCCTCGATAAACACATGCAATTTATTATTACTTGAAATATTTCCAAAGTGAACTTTAAACAACTATATACCAATTTCAAGCAACTTAAAACCACAATTAAAGATAACTTAAAAATCATCAACCACAGCTAAACATTAAACTTTGAACCAACGATTTAAATTCGAGATAAAATATATCATGAGGATACCATCGAAATTAAATGTCAGATATTTGCAATATTTCCGAATTTATAATGTTCCAAATAACCCAATCCAGAAATTAAAAAATTTCATATAGTCAAACTTTAGATAAAATTTTAAAAGCTCATTTGACTATGAAATTAAAAAAAAAAAAAAATTAGAATTTTCTAAATTTTTATATTTTTTTTGTTTTTTTATTATTTTTTAAACAAAATATATATATACAAATAAAACTAAAACTATGGATTAAAATCTAAATTTAAATCTAAAACAAAAAGAAATTAAAACTAAACTAAAGTTAAAGTTAATTAAAATCTAAAAAATCTAACAAAAATTTAAACGAAAATCCTAAAAGGAAGATTTTTTATTTTTATCTTTGACTTTTTCTAAATCTTAAAAAATAAAATAAAAAATTGAGATTCTAAAACAAAACTCTAAAAAAAAAAAAATGCTAACTAAAATCTAAAAAAAATAAAACACTAAAACTAAAAATAAAAATAAAAAAATCGAATTTAATTTAGAACCTAACACTAACACTACACATTAGAACTAAAGCTATACATTAAAATCTAAAATCAAACAAAGGAATTTAACGAAACCTAAAGAAAATGTTAAAACGCATACACGTGAGGTTTGAACTTTATGGTATGCGTTGTTTTTAATTGTGAGCAAGTCGACGGCCAAGGGGGAGACGGCGTGAGGAAGAGGCAGGTAATGGAGGGGTCGAGGGTGCGAAAGAGACGGCAGGCTGGACGGTGGCAAACAAGGAGTCTGCGGGTTGGGCGTAAGGAAGAGAGGAGTGAACACGATAAGGACGACAGAGGATATGCAGCATATGAGGTGATTGAGGGAGTGTATGCAGAAATAAGGGCAGCGTATGGTTTGATGTGGAAAGGCAGAATGGACGCGAAAGATGCAGCGTATGCAAAGAAAGAGGGATGACAGCACGCAGAAACAAGGGCAGCGTAAAATGCGTGGAGGATTTGAGCAAAGATTATCTCAAGAAAAACCCAGTACATTCGAAATTCCTTCAACAATTAAAATTTTTCCCATATAACTCATATTTTCTGAATGCTGATTTAAATGCACCTGAGATCTTCTCTTTTGTACTCAGATCTACTAACAAAAGTGATCCAAAGGTCAAATCTTACCCTCTGGGGGTTAGATCTGGCTCAAATCTTAAAAAAAATTCTGAAGAACCCCCTGCAACCCTGCAAAAAAAAAAAAAAAAACAGAACAGATCCAAAACTATGCACAAAATTAATAAACCCTTACACCCTAGAAAAAATTTACAAATTTACAATGCTAATTTACATATCATAAACCCTCTTGGCCAGATTTTAAACAGTTCAACACAATTCAGAAAATAAAATTTTAAAAGAGAGACACAAGCCCAATAAAGATCCCTGCAAAAAAATTGGAATTTAAGATAAGCGCAGGGAATTAGATCCGAAGAGCTCTTCAGATCTTATCTCCTGGGAGTCGGCTGGTCCAAACTAGGACTCCCCCAAACACCCAGTTTTAAATACAGAAGATTTCTGCAAACTTAAAGTTAAACTATCAGATTAATAGAGAAATAGTGATAAAACATAATGTTGTCGCACAGATTGTCTAGGCACCACGACAACAGCTCAGAACGACAATCCGTGCGACAACACATAAAATTTTCATGAGCTAGAGATAACAGTTAGCTCGATCCAATTAATATTTTTACCCTAGATCCAATAGCCTGGGCAAGATACCTGTACCCAAAATTACTCTAAAATAGCCATTAATCAACAATCCATTAAAATAATCACCTGCAGAATATTAAGAACAAGTTTACCAAAAATGCTGAAGAGGAACACCACCATCAAAATAAAACCCCAAAGTCTTCGTTTGTATTATTCCAGAAAATATTACAGGAGAGCTTCAAGAGCGAGTGCACGATCCAGAGATCAAATGATTGAAACACTGACAAAGACCTCTAATTTATAAGATAAAATTCCTTCCAATGTTTAGTCTGGGCTTGATTCAAATGTCAAAATAATTCACCGCTAGAAAGATTTGATCTTTAATTGGGATCAAATTATAATTTTGAGGAAATTCGAATTTATCATTTAATTTATTTTTAATTAACTCAAAAATAATATTTTTGAGTTAATTACCTCAAAATTTTGACTTTGACTTAACCACCTAGGCCCAAGGGTACAAAATTTCTTGAAATTCTCAATATTCCCTTGGCCTGGGACCTTTAAAAATTCATTTTTTAAAGACCAACGAATTTTGCCTCTGAAGAATTTTAACTCACCTAGGACTTAAAATTAATTAAATTTCTAGCTTAAAATTTTTAATTAATTTGGCCAGAAAATTTAATTAATCGACTGAGAGGGAATTTAATTATTTTTTCCAACCCTCTTTACATAAGATAAATACATTTAGACACATGAAGGAGGAATACCCATTCGTATAAACCCTCAAATAGGTACCCAATTCTGCAACTCAAAACATGATCTAGTAGACCAAGTAGCTTGTAATAAAATAATCTAGCCAACTAGCTAGGATTATTCTCAAACTACTTTTACAAAGACTCGATAGAAAACACTAGGACTCACTTAGCATCTTGATGACAAAATCCATCCTAACTTTGGGGTGAAGCTGGAGGGGAAAACTCTGCCGATCACTTGTGTTGAAAAACACAAGCAAATCAGTGAGACAAAAAACCTCCTAGGATAGAAATCGTCACCAAAATATTAGGTTTACCTAGGTTGTTACATACATGGCAGTCTTACTTAGATCATTTACATCATAAACATGCAGAATGGGTTTACATCATTCATAAAACTGTCGACTGATGATGGAATCTGAATGGCGCAAACACGTCGAACATGATGAATCCCATTTGAAAAAATGGGGGTACACTGCTATGGGGTCATTGACAAAGTGTGGTCAACAAACTGAAAAAGGGTAATACCTTCTTTGGATTGCAAGACTTGAAGACCAAGGAAATAATGCAAGTGTCCCAAGTCTGTCATTTCAAACTTATTTTTGGGGCTAGACTTCACATGGTTTATATTGTTGGGATCACTACTAGTAAGGATAAGATCATCAACATAAAGAACAAGGATGATTAAGGACTTACCCACTTTCTTGATGTACAAAGTGTTGTCGGAATGACATCTAGAAAAGCCATTATTTAAGAGAAAGCTTTCCATTTTGGCATAGCAAGGCCGAGGGGCTTGTTTGAGACCATAGAGAGACTTCCTAAGGTGACAAACAAGGCTAAAGTCATTTTGGATAAAGCCAGGGGGTTGTTCCATGTAGATTTCCTCATGCAAGTCCCCATGTAAGAAGGCAGATTTAACATCCATTTGATGGACTTCCCATTTAAAGGAGGCACCAAGGGAAAGAACAAGGCAGATAGAATTCATTTTGGCAACAGGGGAGAAGGTTTCAGTATAGTCAATGCCTTCAACTTGTGAAAATCATTTAGCAACAAGACGAGCTTTATGTTTATCCACTTTTCCATCTGGTCCAAACTTTGTTCTGTAAACCCATTTGCATCTGACAAGTTTTCTTCCCTTTGGATGAGGAACAAGATCCCAAGTATCGTTTGCGAATAAGTAACGATTTTCTTCATTCATAGTTGTATCCCAATTTGGATGACCTGAAGCTTCTTCAAAGGTGTCTGGATCAAGATTTTCTAGAACTTTAGCCAATAAGGAGACTCTGTCGAATTGAGAACATGTACGACGTTGATCTGCAGGCTCACCTACAAGAGAACCTACTGCATCCCGAGTAGAGTGGACCCATTTTGGAAGTTGTGGAGCTGAAGGAAGATCTTGAGGAGGTGGAGGAGGATTGTCATCCTCGTTGTCATCATCCGAACTAGAAGGAATGCTGTCAAAAGTAGAAGAGATAGAGAGAGGTGGCACATATGCTGAATCAGACTCGCGGGCCAAAGGTGGCACACCTGCCGAACTAGGCTCGTAGGCCGATATATTTTCATCAAATTTTACATCTCTTCTAATGATTACATTTTTGGATTTGGGTTGAAGAAGTCTATATCCTTTGACATCTTCAGAATATCCAACAAAAATGCATTTTTTACTCTTAGGTTCTAAGGCTTTATGTTTCTCATTTGGAATATGGGCCCAAGCTTCACTTCCAAAAACACGAAAGTGACTTACATCTGGTTTGATTGAACTCCAGGCTTCTTCTCGAGTGATATTTCTTAAAACCTTAGTAGGAGTGCGATTTACTATGTAATTTGCACAGTTAATTGCTTCTTCCCAAAAATTAAGACTAAGTCCTTTAGATTGAAGCATAAAATTAGCCATTTCTTTTAGAGTGTGATACTTCCTTTCAGCTACACCATTTTGTTGTGGAGTATACGGAACAGTATGTTGCAATTGAATGTCATGCTCAGTGCAAAAATTGATAAATTTGTTGTTAACATATTCTCCCTTAAAGGCCAAAAACATGTTAAAATCTTCACTCTTGAGTTTTAAGAAGTATACCCAAGTGCGTCTGGAAAAATCATCAATGAAATTTAAGAAGTACTTGTAGCCAGAGAAAGAAACAACTGGAAGTGGACAACATAAATCACTATGCACAAGCTGCAAAGGGGTTGAAGCGTGCCAAGAGGCACGTTTGTCAAAACTATCCCATCGATGTTTTCCGAGTACACAACCAGAACAAACACCATCTCGGCAAGATACCATAGGAAGACCTGTCACCATTATTTTCTTTACATAGAATTTGAAGAGAGCAATAGTTTAAGTGACCAAATCGCTCATGCCAAAGTTTGCTCACTTCATCATTATGAGCAACAAAAATGGAGGGAAGACATGATGACCCAAAGTTGTCAAACTTATACAAACTTGTGGAATCATCAGCAATGTCAGTAGCTAAAATATGTCTAGGATCTCTTAGGTCCTTAATTACAACATCATGAGGTGAGAATTCCACCGTTTTCCATTCACCTGAATGAGATATCTAATAAACAGATAGAAGGTTGCAGGACAAGGTAGGAACACATAATACATCATTACACTGACCATTATCTAGATGAATGGCTCCAGACCCTACAACACAAAGAGATCTATCATCACCAACATAAATGTTTTTTGTGTTGCAATCATTTAAAGAAGAAAACATGGCTTTATTTTTGGCCATGTGGTAAGAGGCTCCAGAATCAATGAGCCACTCATGAGAATGATAAGAACAAGATACATTCAATGCATAACCAGATCTTGATGCTTGACAACCACAAGTAGAAAGTGCCATTCCCGAAAATGAAGTTGAAGAGTTCTCCAAACAGATGTTGTGCTTCTTCATTGTTGCTTCCAAGGCTTCCATCTTCTTAAAACATTTTGACTCTACGTGGCCATCACGATTACAAAAGTTGCAATGTCTATCTGTCTTCTTCCATTTGTTTTTATTTGCCTTATCAGTTTGTTGAGTTGCTTTTTCAGTTCGCGGCTGAAATTGCTTAAGACCCTTGTTTGGTTTAGGACCATTCTTTTTAGGATGTTGCTTCTTAGGATTCTTTGGATATGGTTGATTCTAGATTGCTAAGGCTTTCTTAGAAGAGTTTCCAATATTAATAAGACCAAGGTGTTAGAGTTTTTCTTGTTCTCTTATCAAAGAAAGGCAAAAGGCATCAAAAGAAGGGGACTTGTAGGTTGTTCCTTGAGAAACGAGGGCTTCTCTAGTGGAATGGAAAGTGGAAACAAATACACAGTATGCAAGGCCTAGGTTGGCAAGAACGGAATAGATAAGACTACCATCTTCCTTTTTGACCTTACAACCTTCTAAAAGAAGTCTAAGGGTCTTGAATTTGGAAAAAAACTTCAATAGAGGAGAAATTATTGGGGTCCAAAGTAAGCAACTCATTTTCAAGCTAGTGGGCTCTAATTTCATTTTTAATGGCAAAAACATTATTTAGCTTTTTCATAGCTTCAGCAGGGGAGTCAATTTCTTGGATATGAAATCTAAGATCTTGAGCAATGGACATTCCTATCAACCCTCATGCTTGATCTTATTTATTTTCCCATTTAGCCGTTTTATCAGCATCAGTAAGTTTAGATTCTTGTCCTAAGGCTATTATATAAATCTCTTTGCTTCTAAGTAAGTTTACCATGTAGGATAGCCATTGGAAATAATTGGTGTTGTTAAGAATAACAGGGCATGCACTTTCTATTTTTAAAAATTGAAGCTGAAAAGGTTGAAACTAACTGCTCCAATGGAAAGATCTCGAAAAATTAGGCCGGTTAAAAAAAAAAAGCTCTGAAAACGGCTTCCGGATGAAGAAATTATGCATTTTTGAAGAAAAGTTGTAGTAGATGCTGAGTATTTATGTGATAGGTTGAAAGTTGATGATGAAGTTGTATTTTTTTTTTTTAAATCCCCCATTTTCCAAACTTAATATAATAAGCTCACTTTTAAAAATACTATTTTATGTGATCTACTTTTATAAATAAGTGACAGTCACTTTTACAATGTTACTTTTACATGTGCTTTTTAAATAAAACCTTTTTTTTTTGTAAAGACAACTTTCCAAAAAGATTTTTAAGAAAAAGTAACTTAATAAAAAGCTTTTTAAAAAAAGAAGCTTGACAAAGAGACTTGAACCCAAGACCTCTATTCTCATAAAGTAACTTTACACCAAGTGAGCTAGTAAAAGGATTCTGTAATTGTTTGAAAGGAGGAAGGGGTTTTTTTTTTTTGCTCTTCGATGTGCGTGCTTTTTTCTACAAAAAAACAACCATGCAAACAAAAAAACTACAAGCCTTACGACAGAACATTAGATTTCCGGTTAGTCCGTCTGGCAACTATATATTTTTCTCGCTATTTCTGATTTCCCGAGATTGCACAAAGTCGCAAGGAAAGAGATTACGTAGCAGAAAAATCTCGTCTTCATGTTTCTGGTTTTCCAAATCGCACACAGCGCAGAGCAAAGAGCATCCACAGAGAAGAGGGTATAGATCCGGTAATAAAAAAAGACTATAAACCGAAATAAACAGAGGGATTAATAAATATAACTGCAAAAAAAAAAACTTTATACCTCCATATCTAAAATGACATAACTTAGGCAACAGGAAACCTTTTCGCATGAAACGAAAGGGGTTCCTCACTGTAACAAAAGCTCCGGACACAACAGATCAATTCTCCCAGCCTGAAAGTGGTTAGAAACAGTAGATCTCGAAAACGACAGTCGCATGCAATCAAACCGGCTTCGGATTTGGATCAACAACAGATGCAGCCCTCAAAAACAGCTCTGATACCATGTAGGAATTTACAGAGTAAGTTCCTTAGATCAAACAACAAATGTCACCGCTCACAAACAGATCACAGATCAGTACACCAGTGTTTGACGTGGTTAAAACCTTCAAAGAGGGAAACAGTCCACGGCATGAGCCAACGCGGCCACTTCAGACAATTTATTAATATAAAGAAAAAAAATTTACATAAACTTCTCTCATAAACGATCACCGGACAAATGACCCTCCATGCTCTTTAAATAGAGATCATGGACTAATCGAGCGTTAAGCCATGGATCAAGTGCCAGTAATACCAAGGAGAGAATAGATCGTCGGATCACTACATATTGTGACCATCAGATTATAAGTTACAAAATTACATAGTAAAGAAACACACTTTACCTAACTCTACGCTAGACCAAGTTATCATTAACTATTTCTTATGTGTCAGAATATCCTAACAATGTTTGTATCTAAGGTTTACTATAAAATCTTAGTAAGAGATTGATATAAGGAAATAATAATGAAACCCTAGATATGAGATGCTAGTATGCTAACTTGATATTCTTGATTTAGTTTTATTAATGAAATCTAGGGTTTGTGACAAAACCCTAGTAGAACTTGACATGAAAATCTAGGGCATAATATGGAAGCCCCTGATGCAAAGTGTTATGATTGAATTACTAACTTGATTTAGTTGCTGATATCTATGGCTTTAAGCCTCAATGATGGAATCTAGGGTTTGCAACAAAAACCCTAGCAAGTTGTTGAAATCCAGAATATAAAAGATGGGACCCTTGGTGTCTTTGAACCTAAGTAGGTTTAGGTATTTGATAAAGCTTGATTGTTTTGATGCTTCCTTTATAATGACATGATTTTGATATAGTTAACTTCATGTTTTTGTATACTTGTGCTTGGTTGTACTTGTTGAATATTTGCAAGTACATAATCTTCAAGATGTCGAAGATGTTCATAATTGAAGATGGCTTGATAATAATGATATGCATGATGAATAAAGGGAGTTGTAATAATGATGATGACATAAAAGATAAATAGATGACCTTGTTGCCATGAGAAAAAAAAGGATGTACTCGAAGAAATGATGCTTTGAAATTTCTCCGATGTTATGAAGCTATTGATCTCCCTAAGTTGGGAGGGAACTTGGATGAAAGAAAGTATATATCTCCCTAGTTGAGAGGAAGGACAAAACGTGACAACTAATACCTTGAAGAAAGAATATAAGGTCATGGCTAAAGCATTACAGGTAGATATCCGTGAATGGCGAAGTTGTAAACAAGACTTGGATGTTCTAAGTGCTAAAGTGAATTTGGTGTTGTTGTAGAAGTTAAAGAAGAAAGCTTCCAATGAAGATGTGTTTGGATAATGTGATGATGACCTAAGCAACATCAGTGCATTTGAGAACCCCGAAGGTTTGAGTTAAATTATAATTTTATTACTAATTGGGATTGTGATTGTGCAGGATCTCTTTGTAAAATGGTTGAACATTTGAGGCATTCTTGGACTAGTGGATATATTTGATTTAGTTTATAGGGAGAGATGAAGCTTTTTGGGGCAAAAAGACACTTGGGAGGACATTTGCCCAGCCTGTGATGATGTCTAGATCCTGAAGTAGGGAGGGTGGCGTTTGTCTTAGAGCTCTGACCTTGGATACGCACCTAGATCCGTGGGTTGGTGTTAGAGTGGAAGCCTAATGGTACCTAGAGTGGTTGAAGTTTGCAACACATCTTAATCCCAAATAGATTAGATACCTTGGTCAAGTATCTAATCTGTAAGCATTGTGTGTGTTGTGACTCTTCGTAGAGCATATCATTTTGAGATCTTCCATGTACCTATGTATATATGTAATTATGAATGCCTCCCTAGTTAAGAGAGAGTGTTGAAGAATGTAACTAGTCTCGATCTTCATAATTGTATTTGAGTGATGATGTAATGTATCTGTCAAAAGAAAAGAAAACGAAATTTTTATTAAAGAAAGATTGACTTATTAAAGCATGGGTTTCATGATTGGGTCAATAGTCAATAGGTCAAAGCACCCATTGTGTGCTCTAGGGTTTATATCCTAAGTCAAGGTCATAGTCATGATGTAAAAGACCCTTCATGAGCACCTTAAGTCAAAGAAGAAAAATTATTTTCATGTCAAAAGGGACTCCTCCACCAAGTCAACCCCCCTCTCATATATGTTGGCCTACCTCTCCTACAAGTCAGCCGCAAAGGAGCCTCATTCTATATATACACAAGCAACTCGACCTATTGAGGGACACTATAATTCACACATTCGATCTACAGTTTGGATTAAGAAAGACAATGCGAAGACCTAGAAAAAGGAGAATCAAGTCAGAAGAAGAAGAAAGGAAGTTTGTAAAAGCTATGGAGAACCAAAATTTTGATTTTTTTGTCACACATGTGATCTTGAAGCTGGTTACAGGGGCCGAGAATAAAAGATTGAGTTGCAGAAGTTACAAGAAAGAAGACACGGATCTAGATGATTACTTGTGTTAAGGGTTGGCTTGCTAGAGGGAGTGAGTCTATGTCTTTGGTCAAAAGGTCAGGAGTATCTCAATTTGATTTGAATGAAGAGTTTGATTGAGTTTCCCCCCCATAGGGGTTTTGCCCTGGTTGAGCACCTACATCTTGTGTTCTTTTCTCGTGTTTGTGATCTTCATTTGTTTTGGCATTTGTCTTGATGATGGAAAGAACTCTAATATAAGGAAGAAGAACTAAATAATATCACAACAACTTGTCAAGTTAAGAGAAATTGTTTAAAGAACCATAATCTAAATGTTGCCCTAGATTTCTCAACATTACCAAGTATGGTAATAATTGTATGTTTGTGGTCTTTGATAGATTTTCTAAGATGGCTATAATGGTTGCCTGCAAGAAGAGTATCATAGTAGAATCCACTACCAATTCGAACAGGTGTGGGTGCAATTTGGGATCTCGCACCATCATATCAGATCGAGATAGAAGGTTTCTAAGCGCATTTTGGTTGAGCCTCTGGTTATTATTGGACACCAAGGTCACCAAGTCTACTACGTTCCACCCCCAGACTGATGGTCAGAGAGAGGTCGTCAACAAGATGATCGTGCACATATTACGTATGTACAACTCCAAGCATCCATGAACATGGGAAGAGAGTCTCCCCTATGTCCAACACATCTACAACAGAGATCTCCATAGCTCAACTAGCCATAGTCCCTTTCAAGTGGGCGAGGGATTTCAACCATTGTGTCCCATTGACGTTACACTGCCCCTTGCAACTACACAGGCAAAATATGTGCATGTTCAATTCGAAGTCGACAAAGCCACCAAGTTTATTAAACTAATTCGGCACATTTGCCTACAAGTTCATGATATCCTGCACAAGGCCTGTTAAATTTAGACAAACATGGTATGTTCTATGCTTAATGCAGTTTTACTTCAATCTTTCTTATAGGCCCGATTCAATTTAGCAATCACATAAAGATGAATGTAAAATGTTGATAGAACATAATAATAGATCAACAGAAGACAAGCCAATAATACAGATCAGAATTTACAATTCTTCTTGTCCAGCAAAGATAAAGAGTAATGTGCATTATGGCAGTCAACAGGATGCACCAGCCAGCAAAGTCTTTCTCAACGTCAGATCAGCCAATCCTCCAAGTGTCACACAGACCCCTCAAAGGCAACTCCAAAAAAGTGAACGCTGGTCAACAGAAAAAGTCAACATAGAAAAGTCTGTTGAGATTTTGTGTATTTGGGGTAGCATTAGTTGTGCTCTAGCTCCCAAACTTTGTGGAAGGACTAGAGTACACTGGATCTACAAGACCCAGAAATGGATTTGGGAAATTTCATTTGGTTTAGGAGATATTAAATTAATTAATTATTTTAATGTATTTCCTAAGTTAAAACTTAGGAAAATAAAATAATTGAAGTGAATTTAATTAAACATGTGATGAAATTGTCTTAAGTCACACAGTCTTTTAATCTTAGCCATTGATTAAAGATTTAATCTTGGCCAACGAGAAAAGTATAAAGGAAAGGCTTGGGGACATTTGTAAAACACACAGAGGCAGAGCACTGAAGCTAAGCTGAGATTCTAGGGCGGGGTTGTTAAGAATTCTCAAGTGTTTCAGCTTTGCAGATAGATCTTGTAGACCAAGGGGATGATCCGATCCCGTGGTCTAGAATACACACAAGAAGCAGAGAAGAGATCGTGAAAGACAGTCAGCGAGGAAGGCAAAGAACAAGAAGGACAACATGGATTTCTACAGAAACCTTCAAGGGTTACGTTGTGAGACTCTTTAGGGGCGCATAGACTGGCCAACCCGCCCGGGGTAACGCAATTCCTTCCAAGGATGGGGCTGCATTTGGAGGTCTTCGTAGGTCGACGTGCTGTCTCTAGGGGAAGATCTGGGCTCTAGGCCTAGGATCTCGTCGGAGTTCTGTAAATCCCGCTTGAGGGTGCGGATCAGTCAATATTGTTGGTCTTAGATCAACTAGGTGCTGCAGATCTAGAGTTTTCTCTGTAGGGTTTTCCAGATCTGGAACCCAGAGTTGTGTATTCAAAAATATTCTTAATAATAGAGCCCTCCAGCAGCCAAAGACCGGTTTTCCCACATTGGGTTTTTTCCGAGGACAGTTTGTCCAGAAATAACTGTGTCACTTTGTCTATGTGTGCATGTGCTTATTCTAGATCTGAATTGGTAGAGATCTGTTATGTGTTTTGCTTTGATGTTAACTTGAATTTATTCAGTTGATAACTTATATAAGTAGGAGAAGCTTAACCGGATTAACAGAATTAATTTCTACATAAGAATTAAGATTCAAAAATTTCTACAAAGTCAACGCTGGTCAACGTTGCGGTTTAGGGCTTCGGTCAACGGTCTCCCTTTTCCTTGATCTTTGTGCCCTCTAATGCGGCCTCAAGATATCGGAATTTCTACACTTGGAGGTCAAAATTCCAAGTTTTGACCATGGTCAACGCTGGTCAACACACCAGCAAAACAGCCCTAAAACAGTCTGCACTTTTTCCCAGCTTCAGCGCCGCATTTGTGAGAGAGAGAGAGAGGCCTCCAAAGGTTGATCGAACCAATCAGATCACAAGAGAATGCGTGATGAGTTGATGAGCAAATGATCTCCAAGTCTCTCCAATTTATATCCATCAGTGAGGGTGTGTGACACATCTATTGGGCTTGGAAGCCTACATTACAAATCTGGCCGACCTTACACATGTGGAAAATAAAATCAAAATATATGTTCTGCTCATCCAAACAAGATGATCTTTAGATCAATCTTGCACCTCTCTGAAAGAGGAGTCCAACAAAAATATAATCATCATCATATGAGCAGTGCAACATGGAGTTTGGACCTAGTTGCCCAAAATTAACACTCCCTCTCAACTAGGGAGAACTCCATCTATCCACCAGTGCCATCCAGTGATTAGTACCATCATGTACTATCATATATCATCCTAAACTCCTACATCATCCTGTCGTAACTTGCTTTGCTAGCTCTTCTTCGCAAATAGAACAAAAAAGGGTGAGCCACAAAGACATCACACTCTGCTGACCCGAAGTCAGCTTAGAGGTTAAAACCTCTCTCGAACTCAAAAGAGTCTCATACTAACCCGAAGTTAGTTTACTGACCCGAAGTCAATTTAGAGGTAAGAACCTCATCAGACTTGATCCGAGATCAAGGTGTTGGACACGTGCCATCCTAGACATAGAGAGTTCGACAATCTCCGATGCGTCCATCGGTCTTGCTATTGGTCTCTATCCACATTTCCCACCTCATTGGCCAAATGAGAGGTACTTCCCATGAGTCTGAAACTCCATGGGTAGGATGCGTGCGGGGCATAGATCAAAGAGATGTGAACCAACTCAATATCATAACGGTGGGGCAGAAGCACAACAAGGTTCGGCAAGCCTAGCCCTGTGTGTGCTTATAGCTCCAAGAAGCTATCCCCAAGCCCCCTGGAGCTCCCGGATCTCATAGTCCAACTCAGGCAGGACCCTCAGAATAGGGTCTGTCCATGATTCCAAGCTTCTCGACCTTCCCTAGGGGCTTCGTGAGAATATCCGTGACCTGCTCATCAGTCACAATGTGATCGAGCCTTACGGCACCTCGTTGTACCATATACCGAATGAAGTGGAACTAATATCAATATGCTTAGATCAAGGTTGCGGGGGAGCAGCTCCCCCCTATCGAACCCGCTCCCAGAGCACACTCCCTCGAACCCGCTCCCGAAGCGCGCTCCCGGAGCAAATGCTTAGAGGGTGATATTAATGACAAAGATCCATATATAGATCCAGAGGTAATGATAAAGATACCTCTGGATATTAATGCTTAGAGGGTGATACTAATGACAAAGATCGTGATTTTCCAGCAAGACTCAAAATTTAGACATTTCTCGTGGCAGCAAGAGGCCCAAGCATTAGCTATAGATAATAGATTTACTTGTCTTTTCTAGTTTCTAGTAGTTTTTATAACTGCTGACTCTTTCATATTTATTATGATATTTTTTGTAAACAATATATGACAATTTAAGTTTGAAGTTTGAAGCTGGAAATTATAACTTATTGATAATGAATTATGAATACGATACTTCGTGAAAGTTGAAAGTTGTTTCATTTCATTTTATAACATTTCATTTCATGTTAGATATTCTTTGTTGTAAAGGTTACACTTAGCTTACAAGTACAACTTTGGTGATCAATGATGATAAATGTTATTTAATGAATTTTGAAAGCTTGAAACTTTAAGATTGATGAATCATGAGACTCAATATATTGTATGTTACTAACTTGTGGACGTGGTTGATGAAGATTATAACTTCTAGATGATTGATGTTATATGGTTCAATCTATGTTTTTATGTTTTTTTATATCTAATTCATCATTCTACATGCTTTTGTTGACATAAATGCATCAAAATATAAAAATATATATATTACATAAAAATTCACTCCCGAAAGGGAGCTTTTGAAAATGTTGCTACTGCCCCCACTGCCGCTCCCGCTCCCAAGTAACCTTGGCTTAGATCAATCGTGGAACACGGGATTCTCAGAAAGACGAATCCCACTCTGGTTATCACAAAGGATAATGGTGGTATCTAGCACATGTCCAAACAGCTTCACAACAGGCCATACTCGCTGCAATGTATTCGGCCTCAACGGTGCTCAAAGCCACCAACTTATGCTTCCTACTCATCCAAGATATCGAAGCAGACCCCAAGGTGAAGCAACATCCAGATGTGCTCTTGCGATCCAACACACTACCAACCTAATCAGCATCAGTATATCCATGGAGTCTCAAACTCTCGGTAGTGTATCTCAACCCATGGTTGATTGTGCCCCAAAGATATCTCAATAGATTCTTGGCACCAATCCAGTGAATGTGATGAGGCTCAACCATATGTTGACTCAAAGTGTTCACTACAAAACATATGTCCGAAAGGGAGTTCACTAAGAACATCAGAGCCCCCACGAGTTGTCGATACTCGGTGGGATTTCCCAGCTCGGGCCCAGCAGCATTTCCACACAACTTCTTAAAGTTGAGTTCCATCGGTGTCGACACAGACTTACAGTCCAACATATCAAATCTCTCCAACAGCTTCACGACATATTTTCCTTGAGAAAGGAAAACCTCGCCTAGCCTTTTCCAAACACCCAAGCCTAGGAAGTAATGCATCAGTCCTAGGTCTTTCATCTCAAACTCGAAAGCTAGCTCCCTCTTACATTGATGAATGAGGGGGTCAGCACCCGTTAGGAAGAGATCGTCCACATAGAGAACTAGAATGAGAGGCCTTTCTCTATCAACCTTAGAATAAGGGTTTGGATCAACATTACTTCGAGTGAAGCCCAGCTTCAACAAGTAGTTATCTATCCTCTCATACCAAGCCCTGGGGGCTTGCTTCAACCCATAGAGGGCTTTCTTCAACCTGCAAACATAGGTGTCTCTATCTTGGACTTCAAACCCCAGAGGTTGCTCCACATAAACTTCTTCCTTTATTGAACCATGCAAAAAAGCAATCTTCACATCCATCTGATGGAGACTCCATCCTTGCATTGCAGCAAGGGCAATAATAGATCGGATGGTGGTATAGCGAGCGACAGGTGCAAATATATCATCGTAATCTATGCCTTCTTTTTTAGAGAAGCCTCGGGCAATAAATCTTGCCTTGTACTTTTTAGCACTTCCATCAGCTCAATGCTTGATCTTGAAGAGCCATTTCGAGGTGACAACAGATTTGTCGTTCGGTCTCGGGACCACTTCCCAGACATCATTCTTCATAATGGACTCATATTCTTCGTGCATAGCATCCTTCCAAACTTGATGCTTTATGGCTTCTTCAAATGATCCAGGCTTAGATTGTACAATTGTACTCATGGCTATTAGATACCCTTAGTATCTATTTGGCTTCTTGCTTTCATGGAATGTCCCCCTTGGGGCAATATGTCTCTCGGCATCTTCGAGAGTGTCCCTAAGTGTTATGTACAGCTTATTAATTATTATTAAATGTAATTGTCTTAGGTTTTCTTAGGTTTATTTAAGCAATAGGGCATGATCACCTTCGCCAAGGGACACCATAAGGCTGTATTTAAAGCCTTGGTCATTCCCAATTGTAATCATCTCATCTTTTATCAATAATAAATATACATATTTCTATTTATCTGAGTTTCTACACTCCATCAGGTATCGGAGCCAACGATCTTCTCGCTCAGCACCTCCTCGAGCATCTGCCCATTCCCTGCTTAACTGCCTGCTGTCGTTTCATCTGCATTCTGCTGCCATTCCATCTGCATCGCAAAACACTGTACCCGACATTGTCTCAACAGCCCACCACCCGGTTGGTTGTTTTCACTGTTTTCGCCGTTGACTGTTCTCCCGCTGCATAAATATATGTAGATATATTGGCAAGGTGGAACAATAATAGCGTTTACATTATACAGTGTTTAAAATATACAGAGTTTTTTTATATGATTTTATGGTGTCAGCGTTAAAAACAGTGGACGGCTGCATAGTTATATTCCAATTGGTATCGGCTGTGTAAGTATACTCCAATTGGTGGACGGCGGCTATGTAAGTATACATTTGGTTGGATACATTACGATTTTTTTTTTAACTGTGCGGTTGTAAAGATACAGCGACGTGTCTTTTTTTTTAGCAGACAGGTTTTCTTTTGAAAAGTTGATTGATAGGTATATAATATATATATTATATAATTTACAATTAATAATTATATAATATATATATATATATATATCTATTATTATTTAAAAAAAAAAAAATATTAGGATCAAATTAAGTAAAAGAGTAAGCTGGATAAGTATACTCCACCTCAGACCCGCTCGATGTCTTCATCAATGTCGATGGCCAATGTCTTCATCAATGTCGATGGCCAATTTCAACAAAAAATTGATTGATTTTGAGAGTAAGGTCAATAATAATTCCGATGAGTTCACCAAAAAAATTAAGCGATCTCGAGAATAAGGTTACGGGACATTCCGATGACATCAAAAAGCTTCCAGACACGACAAATCGGATAGAAAGACAAATTGGGCAAAACCATAGCGAGTCCACAGACAATCATAATAAAGCAATGCTAATGCTAACCGCTATTTGCGACAAGATAAACGTAACGCAGGAACAAATATTCCAGAAAAGTGGACATAAATAACAGAACAATTTAGCAGATTCAGGGAATTCAGAAGATCATCATGAAAAAACCGACTCTCCCAAGACATCATCCCCACACCATCAAGAAGATAGTAATGCGAATTTTAAAAATAAGCAGCTCTGGAATGCATTCAACAATCCTTACCCTTTTTTCGCTCCACTGTTAGCAGCATATCAACGAAGAGCGAAAATCGAGCTACCCAAGTTCGACGGTAATGAAAAAGGCAGCGTTGCATGACTTAATAAAGTCGAAGAATATTTCGAGATTTACGACATTGACAGTGATGACGAAAAAATTAGGCACGCTTCCATGAAAATGGAAGGAGAAGCATATAATTGGTATATGTGGTGGAAAAAGACGACGCTTACTATTAGTTGGAGAAAATTTAAGGATGCGTTCATTAAAAGATTCCAAGGTATCAAGGAAGAAGAATTATTTTCAACATTCATCAAATTGCGCCAAAAAGGAGATGTTGATAAGTACACTCGAGAATGGGAGACCTTAGCGACATGAGTACTTGGATTGTCAGAATCTCGTCTAGTCCAATCCTTCATTTCGGGACTTAAAACCCATATACAAGTAGAGCTCAAGCTTCACGACATTACGTCAATAGAACTAGCAAGACAAAAAGCAAAAGATGCTGAAAAGAAATTTGAAAAGTTATTCTGGTCAAAGCCGGAAAGAGTATATTCGAAACAAAGATTTCCTCAATCTGCAAATGTAGATTACACAAAATATGTCCAACCACATCTTCGTGAAGGAGAAAAATCTAACGTGGAAATACAAAGGATGAGAGAGGGCAAGTGCAAACGTTGTGGCGAAAAATGGGACCCTAAGCATAGGTGTGCTAATGGAAAAGAGACAAAAAATCTGTATAACTGTGAAGCAACTAATGACTCTAACAATGATGAATCAGATGTATAAGGAATGGAAGACAACCCAGAGTTCACTCTAGAAATAGATGATGAAAGCATTCCGCAAGTGTCATTATCAGCTATGACAGGTATATCACAACCTCAGACATTAAAATTAGAAGGACATATTAAGAAGAACAGCGTAATGGTTCTCATCGACACCAAGCCATATTTCTAAACTCCACTAAGCCATGAGGGTCTCTTCTTATTTGAAGGAGGTGGATCAATAGGATCCATTGGTCCTTCAACATCGGGCATCAGTTCATCTTTCGATTCTTCTTGCCTTCTGCTTCTTCTTCTTTTTTGTCTTCCTTTGAGCTAGGAAGATTTCTTACTTTCTTGAGGGCAGCATCTTTATCGAAGGTGACATCGTGCCATATCTCCACTTTTCTTTGACCAAGCACATAGATTCTATATGCCTTCGAAGTTTCACTATAGCCCACGAACATTCCCTTCTTTCCATACCAGCTTGCTTCTCTTTTCTTTCGGCACATGAAAATAAACAAGACTTCCAAAAACTCTAAAGAGGGAGACATCATGCTTCTTACCAGAGAAGACTTCTTCGAGAGTTTTGGAGTCCAAAGCGAAATGTGGGCATCTATTTTGAACGTACACAGCAATGTTCGCAGCTTCTCCCCATAGAAACTTCGGAAGACCTTGGTCATATAGCATGGCATGGGCAACTTCTACAATGGTCCTATTCTTTCTTTCAGCAACTGCATTTTGCTCAGGAGTATACACAGTTGTGGTCTCCCTCTTAATGCCAGCTTCACTGCAAAAGTCATTGAACTCATTTGACTCATACTCGGTCCCATTGTCGGTCCTCAAAATTTTGGTTTTCTTCCCGGTTTGATTTTCCACCAAGGCCTTGAAGGTACAAAACCATTTGAATTCTTTGTCCTTCTTCTTCAAGAAATATATCCAGGTCTTGCGGGAGAAGTCATCTATAAAAGTCATGTAATAGGAACATCCTCCCAAGGATGTTACGGGCAGCATACCAGATAAATCAGAATGTATCAATTGTAAGATATCAGATGTCTTTGTGACACTTGAGGGGAATGGTACCCTTGTATGCTTCCCTTCGGCACAACCCTGACATATACCTTCATGATCATCTTTAAACTCAGGCATCCCTGTCACCACCTTCCTTGCTTCGGGAAGGGCTTTGTGATGAAGGTGTGCAAACCTCCGATGCCATAACTCAGCTTGAAGAGTTGTATCACATGACATAGCCCCCAATGGACTTCCTACAACCTGGTAGAGTGTATCAACTCTAAAACCAATAGTAAGAGCTTCTTTGAAGTTCTTCTTCCAGATGTGTACCTTTCCATCAACAAATACCACCTTGAATCCTTTGTCTTCCATTGCCAAAATAGACACAAGGTTCTTCTTCAAATCAAGTACGTGCAACACATCTTCTAATCGAAGGACTTGACCTTGAGATAGATGAAGGGTCACAGTCCCTATCCCTTTCACGGAATAGGTGGCATTATCTCCAAGGATAATCTCTAAATTATTATCATTTTCAATCAAATCAGAGAGGGCTTCTTTATAACCAGTGAGGTGCCTTGAAGCACCACTATCAATCAACCAGACACCCAAGGTGTCAGGAGGAGATGCAGTAGAGAGGCAGATACAAGAATAAATTCATTTTTCTTATTATCAACAACATTAGACTCATCGTACCTGGAATTTCTTGACCTCTTGAAAGTTTTCCCATTTCCACTACGATCAGAAGGAGCCTTCCTTTTTCCTTTGAACTTGTTGTTCCTTTGATTGCCATTCCCCTTGGAGTGGTTTTTGTCATCATCCCTGGGAGAGTCTCTTATATTGGGGCACTCTCTTGCATAGTGACCAAACTTGTTACAAGTGTAACATCTTCCTTTCCTTCCTTTGGGCCCCGCTCTTCCATGGTTTTGATTTCTCGGGCCACCGTAGTTCTTCTTCTTTGCATGAGCAGCAAAGGCAATAGGGTCACCTCCATTTCCATTAGAGGGATGATCTTTCTCCATCATTCTTGTCTCCTCTTGAGTGCATCTCGTCAATATTTCATCAAAATCAGAAATCACAGTATTATTAAGAATAGTGGTATTGAATACATACCAATCACGAGGGAGACCTGCAAGCGCAATGAGAACCATCTCTCAATCAGCGATTTCCTCTCCAGTAGCTAGGAGATTGTTCTTGATTTCAGTGAGCCTCATAAAATAGGATTGAATGAATTCTTCTTTGCCCTTCTTAATATTCTTCAAATGATTCTTGAAGAAAAGCACTTGATTAGCATTTCTAGCCCTAAACATTCTAACCAACTTATCATACATCTCTTTAGATGTGTCCAGCTCGGAGATGTAAGCAACCAAGTGCTTATGAATAGAATCCCTGATAATCATCTTTGCTTTGATATCCCCTTTTCTATACTTCGTCTTTGTGGCAGTAGGTGCATTTGATGGAGGCTCATGAATCTTCCCCTGCACATAATCCATGACATCTTAATCTTCTAATCCCAAATCCAAGGACATATTCCATGCATGATCATCAGATTTGAAACCCTTATAGGTTGAGGAGGCCATTGGTCCTTGATAGGATTTCTTCTTCAGTGATTTCTTTCCACACTATCTAGGGCTTTGTCTTCACCTTAGCTCTGATACGATGTTAAATTTAGACCGACATGGTATGTTCCATGCTTAATGCAGTTTTACTTCAATCTTTCTTATAGGCACAATTCAATTTAGCAATCACATAAACATGAAAGTAAAGTGTTGATAGAACATAATAATAGATTAACAGAAGACAAGCCAATAATATAGATCAGAATTTACAATTCTTCTTGTCCGACAAAAATAGAGTAATTGTAGAAATTTGATAACCCAACCCCAGTTTTTAGTTTCTCCTTATTTCCCCCATAAAGTTAAATGCCCATTCCCATAGCCATACATTCAACAAGCTGAAAAATAAATATTTTCTGAAAACACTAATTATGGAAATTTCACAAAGCTGAAATGCAGAAATAAAAACTCAAAAAATTAAATCAGCCACACACAGAATTTTGACACGCTGATTTTTGGTCAACTTGACCCTGGAAAAATCCTCTACAACTCTTGGAGAAAACCAGTTCGAAAGTTTCTCTTTATTTTCTGAATATTGCTTTTACAGTGAAACAGGAAAAACACAGTAAAAATTCCAGCAACCAAATTTACAGACTTATCTCGATTTCCGTGCTTGCACACCGCCTCGGAAATTGTGCCAAATCAGCAACTTGCAAAACAGAAAATATTACAGCATTAATGACAGCAATAAATGTTGTACGGACACCTCGGGAAGCATGCCAAAACAGGCTTTATGGTGCTGTACGGATTGTACAGCAGTGCCCCTCGAAATCCGAGCCCAAAAACTGCCTGGAAAACCGTGTTGTAGCTGATGTCCTTTTCTCGATTTTTGTGCTAAAATAACAGCAATACTTTTCCTCGAAATACATGCCCAATTTTGTGCCTCGAATTGTGTGCTTAATGCTACTGCCCTCTTCCTCGATTTATGTGCCTCCTTTCTTGAAAACTATGCCTCTCTCTTGCTGTACGGATTTTTCTGCCTTGGTATTTGTGCCAATAGATGTTGATGTACCTTTTGCTAAATCTCCTCACTACTGCCCTCTTTCTTCTCACTGCTCAGAAAATCCTCTTAGCTTTCTCTTCTCCTCTCTCAATCTGCTCATGAAAGAATGAATGAACTTTTCCCTCCTTTTCCTCCTTTAACCTAACCCTAACTGACTTTTAGGGAATCCCTAAATCCAATGGCTGAGATAGCTTTAGATCTAGGGCTGAGATTAAATGCTCATTTAAATCTCACTTTCTACTTTTTAATTCACCCCACTTTAATAAAGACCCACTTAGTCATTTATTTCCAAAGTCACTTTTCACTTTCTAATAACACATTGACTTTATTAAAGTCACTTTAAAATTATACTTTAGTAACTTTATCACTTAAAGTCACTTTTAAATTAGATTTGACTTTATAACTTTATAAAGTCACTTTAGGAGAAAAATTAAATTCTTTTGGACACTTTTCCCTAGGCCAAAGATCAAAGCCTTAGGAACCACCTGTCCTCCGGTAACCAAATTTCAACACTCCCTCTTACCGAGGAAGGTGTTCCTCACCACACCCATCTTGTCTCTGAAGTAGACATGTTTGCCCCGTGGTAAGGCTTTGGTAAGAATATCTGCAACCTGCTCATCAGTGGGAATATACTCAAGCTTCACAGCTCCCTTCTGAACATAGTCTCTGATGAAATGATATTTGATCCCGATATGCTTTGACCTGTCATGAAATACTGGATTCTCCGTGATTTTAATGCAACTCTAATTATCATAGTAAATCATTGAAGGTCTCAAACCACTAAATAAACCAAATAACATTTTGCGAAGCCATGGCTCTACAACTAGCTAGACTGGCCGCTTATGTACTTGGCTCATTTAACTCAATGTTAATTGACTGGCTGCCAGGGCCAATCCACGAGCACCCACTGCCAACCTTTAAAAAACAACAAGACTCAGTGCTCTTCTCCCCGGGAGGCACAACCTACCCAATCGGGACCGCTGTAATCTCGCCAATCTCACTCCATCCCTACTTGTAATAATCCAGACCATACTCCACAGTCCCCTGTAAGTACTGCAAAATGTGTTTTGCAGCAACCCAGTGCACCCTCCTGGGCTCACACATGCACTGGCTCATTGTGTTGACTGCAAAACATATATTTGGTCTAGTGTTGACCAAATACATCAAGGAACCAATCAGCGGTCTATACAATGTGGGATCCACCAACTCAGAATCTGAAGCGTGAAGCTTCTTCCAGTTGGTGATCATAGGTGTCGACATGGGTCTACAATCCTCCGTGTGGAATCTGCTAAGGATGTCCACAATATACTTCCCTTGTCCCAGGAAGAAATGCCCCTCCTCCTGCCACACCTCCAAACCCAAAAAGTAATGCATCAAGCCAATGTCCTTCATCTCGAACTCCGATGCAAGATCTCTCTTACAGTGCTCTATGAGTCTCTCTGCACCCGTAATGACCAAGTCATCCACATACAACACCAGAATGAGAGGCTCCTCACCTATCACAATAAAGTAAAGGTTCGGATTTGCCTCACTCTTTGTGAAACCTATCTCCTGCAAGTATGTATCTATCCTGGAGTACCAAGCTTTGGGAGCTTGCTTCAGGCCATGAAGGGCCTTCTTCAGTCTGCACACATGGGACTCCTTCCCATGCACCTCAAAGCCTTGTGGCTGCTCAATGTACACCTCCTCCTGTATGAAGCCATTGAGAAATGTGGTCTTCACATCCATCTGGTGGATCTTCCAACCCATCTCTGCTGCTATCGATATGATGGAGCAAATCGAAGTATATCGAGCCATGGGAGCGAAGGTCTCCTCATAATATACTCCCTCTACCTGGGAGAACCCTCCAGCCACAAACCTTGCCTTGAATTTCTTAATGCTTCCATTTGCAGCATGCTTTACCTTGTAAAGCCATTTGGAAGTAACCACAGATTTGCCCTCAGGCCTCGGCACCACCTCCCAAACATTATTCTTCATGATAGAATAATACTCCTCCTGCATGGCCTCTCTCCAAACCTGCTGGCTAGCTACCTCCTCATAGCTAGAAGGCTCAGAGCCAATGATGTTGGAAACCATTTCCATATAGCTACAAACCTATCGTGGTCTCCGCTTTCTCTGACGCTCAGGGCCCAACAACGTATGCCTCCAAGGTATCCCGAGCCAGCCTGCCTTCCTTGAGCACACTTCTCCCACTAGAGAATGAAACTCCTCCTCATCATCATCAGGAGCGTGAACTCCTAAATTTCTGTTTGTTGTCCTCCTGCCTACACTTGAACCTGTATATGCTGATGTAACGTGTGAACTGTCCATTAGTGGACTCCCTAGTGAACTGCTCTGTGGACTACTCTACATGCTACTCGAAGAACCACCCCTATGACTCTATGAGCCACTGCTCACTGACATACCTGACACCGTAATCGATGTACCGACCTCCGACCCCGCCCACCGGAATCATGCGACCGACTCCACCGCTCCCAAGGGTCTAACCGATCCGTATACTTAACTCCGTGACCTCCCGAAGCCCTATCCTCCTCGAACTTCACATCCCGCCGACAACAACTCTCCTCTCTCCCTTGTGCAGGAATATAAATCCGAAAGGCTTTCGAGGTCTCACTGTAGCCCACAAAGATACCCTTCTCTGCGGTGGGCTCTAGCTTGGTCCTCTTCTCCTTGGGTACATAAGAGTATGCAACACACCCAAAGATACGAAAATGACCAATATCAGGCTTCTTCCCAGAAAAATCCTCCTTAGGAGTCACATGCCCCAAGGCACGATGCGGACTCCTGTTCTGCAAATACACAGCTGTGTTGCAAGCCTCTCCCCACAAAAACTATGGTAACCCCTGATCATGTAGCATGGCTTTGGCAGCCCCAACGATGGATCTGATCTTCCTCTCCGCAACCTCGTTCCACTGGGGGTTGTAAGGAACTGTGAACTCCCTCCTAATGCATGCCTCCGCACAATAATCAACAAACTCACCAAGGGTGTACTCCCCTCCATTGTCGGACCTGACGGACTTGATCTTCCGACTTGTCTGAGTCTCCACAAGAGCTCTGAACTCTTGAAACCGCTTGAAGACCTCACTCTTGGTCTTCAAGAAATAAATCCAGGTCCTCCTGGAGTGATCATCAATGAATAAAACATAGAACTCATATCCACTCAAGGAAACATGAGACATCCGACCAATTCACATCTAATGAATCAAATCAAGTATCCTAATGCACTGGGCTGGCCACCGCTGAAAAGGGGACTGGCAAACTTTGCCTATAGCACATCTTCTCGCATGGTCATGTCCGCACTCGAAATCCGGCACACCCAGAGTGATCTCCCGCAATGTCCTCAAGGCTCCATGATACATGTGCCCCATCCTCGCGATGCAAACAATCTCACAATGTACCAACTCAGCTAGCTCACAACTTTATACTACTAAATGCCGTGGCATTATCAGCAAACTTGCACACCTTTGCATAGCGTACACCTATCACTCTAGTCAATCAACCTGATCTCTGGAGGGCCCCTGGGATATATCAGCACCTGTCCTCTCCTGAACAATATCTCATACCCTTTGTCCTCGAATGCTAAGACAGATATGAGGTTCTTCCTCATCCTTGGCACATATAGAACATCTGACACCTTCAAGGGAGGTTTGGGTTCCCTATCAAATGTCAATGTCCCCACACTGACGGCTCTAACAACGCTGTCATCTCCGAATACTACCTCTATATCAGTGCCATTCTCTGAAAGCTCTGAGAAGTACTCACGGACTCCTGTCATATGACGTGAAGCCCCACTGTCAACATACCAAATACCTGAAGATGCTCCGCTAGTGGAGGGAAATGCACACTCCCTCTCAACCTCTGTGGTAGGTGATCCTGCACTTGTGGACTCACAAACAATGAACCCAAACTCCCAGTGAAAGCTATCCGTAAAGTCCTCTATCTCTGCTGATGCTACCATGCTCTGGTTCTTCCCCTTCTTCTTCTTCTCCGGACACACAACTGCATAGTGTCCCATCCTCTGACAATTCCAACACTTCACCTTGGAATAATCCTTCTGCGTGTTTCCCTGTTTACCTTTACCTTTGCCTTTGCCCCCACCACCACTTGTGGAAGCTTGCTTCTTTCCCTTGCCTTTCTTGCCTCCTACCAACAGTGCTACATCCGCATCCTGCTCAACTGGTTTGGCTACCCCAAGCTAGTTCTTTCTGATTTCTGTCTATATGCAATCATCCCAGAACCTCTCCCAAGAGGGAAGGGTCTCACGTGCACAAACCTCATCAGCAAAGTTCAGCCATGAACTAGGAAGGTCATTCACTGCAATCCGCACCAACTCGGTGGGTGGAATGACCTCTCCAACTAGTTGGCACACTAGTAATCTTTGTGAGATATCCAGCTGCACTATCAGTCTTACCCATCTTAATGGTCTTCAGCTTCTCCCTTAGGACCATTTTCCTATTCTCATTGGTACTCTGGTAGAGATTGGTCAATGTTGTCCACATCTCATGAGCATATCTCTTTCCTCTCACATGAGGAATGCAATGGTATTTTATTCCATCCAAAATCAATCTCTTACCCTTGATATTATTTTTATTAAATGTTGCTAACTGAATAGCATCAGCAGACACATTCACAGGGTTCTCTACGGTATGCACCATGATATCCTAGACTTTTGCCTCCTCAAAGATGCTCTGCATTCTCTCCTTCCATACATTGTAGTTACTATGCCCATTCAACCTATCCTCCACCCTCAAGCCCAAAGACATGCTTGTTGTCCTAAATAAACTGAAAATAACACTGTTGTAGTAAAGGTACTATTTTTTGTGTGAAAAATCAGCTTGCTGTACTTTTTCTTCTTGCTGTCCCAAACTGCACTTTTCAGCAAAATAGCTCTGATACCATGTAGAAATTTGATAACCCAACCCTGGTTTTCAGTTTCTCCTTATTTCTCCCATAAATTTAAATGCCCATTCCCATAGCCATACATTCAACAAGCTGGAAAAATAAATATTTTCTGAAAACACAAATTCTGGAAATTTTACAGTGCTGAAATACAGAAATAAAAACTCAGAAAAATAAATCAGCCACACGCAGAATTTTGACACGCTGATTTTTGGTCAACTTGACCCTGGAAAACCCCCCTACAACTCTTGGGGAAAACCAGTTCGAAAGCTTCTTCTTATTTCTAGAAAATGCTTTTACAGAGAAATGTGTTCATGAAAAATTCCAAAGAACTAAATTTACAGATCCTATTCATTTTTAGGTTAAATAATCAGCTTCGAAATTGAAGCAACTCACAACTTTGGAAATAGGAAATATTACAAAGATTAAAGACAAGACACAGGGCGTAATGCCACTCGAGAAGGCATAAATAGGATGCGAAGGGTTGGTTGTACGACTGCATGTTTTTAATAGCAAACTTCTCCAAAATCCAAGCCCAAAACTACCGGAGTCCGCTAGAAATGCCATTTGTGCTAAAATAATGTCTAGTGATTTTTCAAATCGTCATCATGAAGCTCGAATCAGAAGTTTAATGTTGTTGTCTCTTCAATTTCTATAATTTTCTTGGAAATCAGGTTCTTAATTGCTAGTAGTCGGATTTTTCTTCGGCTTGGTATTTGTGCCAATAAATGTTGTTGTACCTTTTGTTGAATCTCCTCACTGTTGTCCTCTTTCTTCTCACTGCTCAAAAAATATCCTTAGGTTTCTCTCTTCCTCTCTCAATCTGCTCATGAAAGAATGAATGACCTTTTCCCTCCTTTTCCTCCTTTAACCTAACCGTAAGTGACTTTTTGGGAATCCCTAAATCCAATGGCTAAAAAAGCTTTAGATCTAGGGCTGAGATTAAATTCTCATTTAAATCTCACTTTCTATTTTTTAATTCAAATTCTAATTTAATAAAGACCCACTTAATTATTTAAAAGCTACTTTCACTTTCTAATTTCACATTGACTTTATTAAAGTCACTTTAAAATTAGACTTTAGTAACTTTATCACTTAAAGTCACTTTAAAATTAGACTTTAGTAACTTTATCACTTAAAGTCACTTTTAAATTGGATTTGACTTTATAACTTTATAAAGTCACTTTAGGAGAAAAATTAAATTCTTTTGGACACTTTTCCCTAGGCCAAAGATCAAAGCCTTAGGGAACCACCTGTCCTCCGGTAACCAAATTTCAACAGTAATGTGCGTTATGGCAGTCAATAAGATGCAACAGCCAACAAAGTCTTTCTCAACATCAAATCAGCCAATCCTCCAAGTGTCACACACACCCCTCAAAGACAGCTCCAAAAAAGTCAATGCTTGTCAACAGAAAAAGTCAACGTAGAAAAGTCAATGCAGGTCAACGCTGTGGTTTAGGGCTTCGGTCAACAGTCTCCCTTTTCCTTGATCTTTGTGCCCTCTAATGCGGCCTCAAGAGATCAGACTTTCTGCACTTGAATGAGGTCAAAATTCCAAGTTTTGACCATGGTCAATGCTGGTCAACGCACCAGCAAAACAACCCTAAAACAGTCTGCACTTTTTCCTAGCTTCAGCTCCACACATTTGTGAGAGAGAGAGAGGGGCCTCCAAACGCTGATCGAACCAATTAGATCACAAGAGAATGTGTGATGATTTGATGAGAAAATGCTCTCCAACTCTCTCCAATTTATATCCATCAGTGAGTGTGTGTGACACATCTATTGGGCTTGCAAGCCTACATTACAAATCTGGCCGACCTTGCACATGTGTGGAAAATAAAATCAAAATATATGTTTTGGTCATCCAAACAAGATGATCTTTAGATCAATCTTGCACCTCTCCGAAAGAGTAATCCAACAAAAATATAATCATCATCATATGAGCAGTGCAACATGGAGTTTGGACCTAGTTGCCCAAAATTAACAAGGCCAATACTAAGAACAAACAACCTCATGATCAACATCGTTTGCCACATAAGTTTCAAGTGGGCGACAAGGATTTGTTACATTTCCAAAAGGAACGCCTTGCAAGGGCCCATCAGAAGCTTCAACCACTACTATGTACCTTACACCATCATCAAGGTTGTGGGTGATAACGCTTTTGAGCTAAGTATCCTCCCATTCCTTGGCCTGCACCCAGTGTTCAACATGGATTGCCTTCAGCCCTACATTCTGTTATCACTGTATAATTTTCTAAGGCTAGAAAAAATTACAAAGGTAACCACAAAACCGCTCTGGGAGTTGGGAATCTAGCCCTTCCAACTCCAGAGAGGGATCTCTCTCTGATTTAGCTATGTTCTTTTGAATAATATTAGGCTAGCTATTAGGTTCAAGTTTTGGATTTTAGAATTGAGTTGGGTTGAAACAAGTAAGATAAGTAAGATAAGCCATTGGGCAATGGAGTCACTCGCTGAGTTCAATCAAGGCAGGTTCTACAGGCAACCTTCTAGGGCAGGATAGGCACCTTTGTTGGATTCTTAAGGTTGAGATGATTTGGAAGAAAAGGTGAGGGGATCAGATTATACCAGAGAAATTAAAAATCCTAGAATTAATCATCAAGTAGATAACATTAAGATTATAATTAAGCCGGAAGCAGAGTGTATTTTGCAACAAGTTTTGTTTGTTAACTTCTTAAACTAATCCAGAAATCAATGAATAACATATGAAAAAGAATGAAAACATAGATACAAAGATAGATGCACTTCACCAACATAAGTGACACGAGAATCCTGTAATTGCAGCAACTGTATCACTAAAGTTTAATCAAATGAGGCTCTGTGAGCTGCTTTACATCAATGAGTCTTTCTTCTCCACAGGTTCCAACCCATAATGCTTCAAAGTTTGAAGTATTAATAGGTGAATTTACAAAATATCTTGAGCAATAGAACCATCTAATAACTAATGACATTTGTTTCTCATCTTTACACAAAATAGGGATTCGAATTCATCACCAAGGTCACCGAATTCCTCTTCAAAATATCAAAGGTCAAGTTCAATGAACCCAAAACTAAAATGCAAAAAAATAGGAGTTGCATTTACTAGACCAAAATTGTTTTAAAACACTAGATAGATGATACTTAATGCTAATACATTCATCTATTACATCCTATTACATGCCTCCATCTCTCAACTGCTTCAGCTTCCACCTTATCTTTCAAAAAATTTGAAATCTTGACAATGACTAGGCTGACCGTCATGTCATTTTTTCCTATAAAACTGTAAAAATGGGTCTCCAAGTTACGCTCAAAACTTTCAAACTGTATAACCTGTGTAAAAAGTGAAGGGGCTTATTGTATATGAAGATGTTTTTGAGATAAACCTCTCTCAGTTTCCACAAATTCTGCTCCAGTTCTTCATAATCTACTCTGGAAAAAGATGGCTAAAACAAGACATTGCATAGTCAAAAAAATAGGTTGTAAAGATGTGAGTGGATCTCCCAATCTGTAATACCTGTGTAGAAAGTGAGATAGGTTATTGTACTTTGGTGTCTTAGGAACAAAAACCTCCTCTGGTTTCCCAAAATTCAGCTCTGGTTGTCCACAAAACAGTTTTCAAAATGATGACCCAAATAGAGAAATGTCTGACATTTTTGCACAGTCAAAGTGCAATTAAGTGCCAAATTTGGTTTTTGAAGAGGCCTGTTGATCATTGTTGTAGATGAATGGATGCATAGGAGTATGGAACATGTTGATGTAGCCCCGATACTCTTTCTCAAACAGATACTCTTTGGCAAAGCACCATTTTAGACTTTGCACAGTCAAAGGGCAGTCATGGTCAAAATGTCCAAAATCTCCCTTTAGTTGTCAAATGATGCTGCAACTGGTGGTTTTTCTTCCCTAACGTCCTTATGACATCAGTTCAAAAATAACATTACCAAACCTTAGCATACTTCATGCAAAAATACATAAAGACAAAATTGCACCTGTGGCTACAAAACTAACTAGTGGCTACTTCAGCCAAAGTGTCAAGGTTGTTCCTCTTTCTGGCGTTTGCTTGCTTGATCTTTCTCAATTGCCTCATGGTCTTCTTGAGTTTTTCCTTCATCACTCTTATCCTTACTCTACAAATCATATTTCTAGCATAGTAATGCCTTGCTAGGTTTCTCTGGAGGTTAATGTCTCTATTGGCTTTGTGCAGAAGCTTCTCTAAGTATTCATTGACTCTGTCCAGCTAGTATTCTTTGTTCTTTTCAAAGTCAGCCCATATAGCGTTTTCTATCACAAGTTGGGCTTGAGGTGGAGGCATGTCTTGAGTGCTTTGTTCCATCCTGGTCATTGCCCTGGTCCTTGGTATTTTAGGCTTTGTTTCAGGGGCATCAGCCTCTTTAAGATCAATCGCCTTTTTTCCTTTTGTTGAGATTTTGTGTATTTGTGTTAGGTCCCTATATTACTAGTATAGTCCCTTATTGTTGTTAGTGTAACCCCCTTATTGTTATTATTGTACCCATGTAACCCCCATATTGTTATTATTGTGCCCTTAAATTATTATTGTTAGGTCGGCTAGGATTACATTGTGGCCCCATGGACTCCTATATATAGAAAGGAGGTTTTGTAATTTGTATCATCTAAGAATTGTTCATTCATGTAATGTATTGGAGGTTGCCCCCTCAAAGTGGTTTATTTCTAAGGCGTTGATGTCTCTTTTCTTCTATTTTTGGAGTTGGTTTTACAACAATTTGGGATAGCATTAGTTGTGCTCTAGATCCCAATTTTTGTGGAGGGACTAAAGTACACTTGATCTACAAGACCCATAAATGGATTTGAGAAATTTCAAGTTGTGTTCAAGTTATTCAAATAATAAATTATTTTTAATGGATTTCCTAAGTCTAACTTAGGAAAATAAAATAATTAAAGTGAATTAATTAACACATGTGCTAAAATTGTCTTAAGTTACATGGATCAAGCAGTCTTTTAATCTCAGTCGTTGATGGATGATTTAATCTCAGTCGTTGAAGGGTTCAATGAAAAAGTATAAGAGAAAAGCTTGAGGGTCAGTTGAGACACACAATTTCTGTAGAACTGAGGAATAGATCTGGTATTCTAGGGTGGGTTTGCTAAGAATTTCCAATGGAATTTCCTATAGTGAGGGGTAGTATTGGCAAAGGGAATGTTCTGATTCTGGGGCCAAGATACAGCAAGAGGCAAGAGGAGCAGCCACAAGGACAGCACAGAGAGGCTTCAGAGCCACGCAGAGTACGTTGCACGGGTTCTCGCACCCAGGGGTAGGGTTCCCGAACCCATACCGAGTTCCCGTCCCCAAGTACCGGGTGCTTGACGGGTTCTTCTCAGAAGCACCCTGAAGAACCCGATTCTTCATGGAACCCGAGACTTCCCACACAAAATTAGGGTTCTTTTGCTAATTTGGGGACGGAGAACCCCAAAAACGGGTTCTTCGGCGGCAAGTTTGGTTAAATTTTTATTTTATTTTATTAAATTCGACTATTACTAATCGCTATTAAAATTAAAATTTAAGATTTTTTTATTAAAATTAAAATTAAATATTACTCGACTATTCTTATTGCGATTTTTTTTTGTGTTAAAACTTACCCACTCGAACTCTGCAACCCACAGCAATCGTTACCTCACCTCACCGCACAACAACTCACCCTCACTGCACAGCAACTCACCCTCGGCACAGCAAGCAACAACCTCACCCTCGTCACAGTAAGCAACAACCTCACCCACTTATTAAGTGAGCAACTTGAATTCATTAATAGAGATGAAGGAGGAACTTGAAAAATTCATGAAATCAGAGAAGGAATGAAAGAATACAAAATCTCGAGGAAACTGGAAGACTGCACACATTTCTAGTAAGTGTAGTTGCAAAGTTACAGGTGCAACTAAAAGTGGGTTCAACATGGAAAATTTTAGTTGAACAGACAATGTTTACTAACAACCAATACCCCATATGCTTAGGTATTCCCAAAAGAAAAGAAGGCACAATATTAATGCACCCAAATACCAAGGTTGTTGATTTGAGATTAGACTACTGGATACATGCACAGGGAACAAGGCAAAAGTGGTGTGTTTAATTCATCTTCCTTCTATATCTAAAGTGTTATAAGTGAAAATAATTGCTGACACTGTAGTCTTTAAAATTGATGAAATTGTAGATGTTCATGTTCAGTTGATTCTAACTGCATGGGAAAGTCCTGCAAAGGAAGTTTTCAGAATGTTGTCATCTGTTACTTGTCTAGTAGCTTCACTTGGATGGCATTACCATGATGCAAGTATCATTTTCTAATGGGTATGTTGTGACAAAGACATTCTTACTATGATTGTAGTGTTTTCAGCAGTAATTTTCTATATCATTAGGGCATACATTGTTGTTAGTAGTGACAGTGGGAACTCATATAGTCATTGCACTCTTCAATCTATCTTAATCTATTAAGAAATTTTGAAATTTTGAAATTTCAATGTATTATCAATTTTAATTTATCTGAAGAGTCAAGACTGATATGATATATCATTATGTGAATGTTGAATGTTCAATGATGTGCATGTTTAAATCTTTGAAGTTTAAACTTTAATTTTTAAATAAAAAATATTTTATTTTTCTTGTTTTATACAAATTCACACACACACGCATACACACACACACACACACATATATATATATACCCCCGACGAACCCACGCACCCTGTTTCAAAAAGTGTCGTCCATGTCCCCATCCCCGCACCCGCACCCACGTTTCCTGGCAACATAGCACGCAGAGCAGCAGGGACAGCGCAGAGACAGCTAGGGCCACGCTGGGCTGACGTTGGCCAAGTAGAGGCAGCGCAGGGGGCAGCGTAGACCCTCCTAGGGTGACGCAGGCCCTCCTAGAGCCACGCAGAGGCTGACGCAGTCCCTCCAGGGCAACGCTAGGGCTTTAGAAGCAGCGCTGAGTGTTTCTAGGGTCAGATACAGGCCGAGTCCTATAAATCCTGTTTGAGGGTGTGGATTAGTCAGATATTTGGCACTAGATCTTCAGGTTAGCTGTAGATTTTATATCTTTTATTCTGTCGGGTTTTCCAAGGTTGGAACCCAGATTTGCTGTACTCAGAACTACTTAATAATAAAACCCTCATATCTGCTGAACCGGTTTTCCCGCTTTGGGTTTTTCCGGGGACTTATGTCCAAAAATCCATGTGTCACTTTGTTGCATGAGTGAATTATTCAGTAAATGATCTGCATGTGTAGGCTGTAGTTCTGTTCATTTTCGGTATTTTCTGAATCTAATTTCTAAAAATAACTTGTATAAATTAAATCAAGTAGGAGAAAATAAACCAATACACTGCAGTAGAATTTTCACATGGTATCAGAGAGATAGCAGATCAAGCTGAATCGCCAGCAATCAGTTGAAGAATTATTTTTTCTATAGGGTGGCAGAAGAAGTAGCAGATCCGAAAAGGGCATCTTGACAGCAAGAGAAGGCAGATCTAGAAGACAGCGTTGAAGCTGCAGAAGGCCTCTAGGATTACGCAGACCCTTCCCAGGGCAACGTAAGGACTGCGTCACCCAGTCTGGGGTTACGCAATCCACTTCTGAGCCATGTTGGGACTGCTCTGGGCCAGCCAGGAAGACGTTGTCCAGTCACTTCTCTTGTTGCAGAAGAATTCAGCCAAGTTCTGGAAGCAGTGCTTCAGATCTTCAGCAGTGCTGGTGGGCTAGAGATTCTACAGGTGCAGAATTGTGCCTAGCTAAGGCAACAAAGGCAGGAGGAAGATAGTTGTTCAGCAGATCTGAGCCAAACAGATCTGAGATTCAATCAGGAGGATCGGAGAATACTGTCTGTTTGAAATTTGGTGGAAGACTTCCAGTAGGGAAGTCAGTTTATTCAGATCTGAGCAAACATGGCTCAATATGGACTAAGGGATCAAGACAAATTGGATGGTATGTCCAACTATGTCATCTGGAAGGCCAAAATCCTCTCAGTTCTGGATGAGTATGGTCTCAAAGATCATGCAGAGCAGACACTTGCTGTACCAACTAATGCAGATCCACTCAAGAAGTATGAAGAAAATAAAGCACGGACAAAGCGGTTGATCATAGACGCAGTCAAGGACCACGTGATTCTGCATATTGCTGGTAAGTACACAGCAAATGCTATGCGGAAGGCTTTGGAGGTGATGTACCAAGGAGGCTTTGTGCAAAGGAGAATGCTTCTTGAGAATCAGATGTGGATGTTTCAAATGATGAAGGGTGAAGAGATAGATCCATTTCTCTTCACACTCCAAGCTATCTGTGACCAGCTGATTGGCATGGGTGCTGCTCCAGATGAAGGGCTCCTAGTGAGGACAGCCCTGAATGTTGTCTCTGAAGAATGGGAAACTTTTGTCCAGAGCATTTTGGAAGGGGCAGCATTACCATCATGGGCACATATGTGGGCTATTCTCCGCCAAGAGGAGATCAGGAGGATCACCAAGAAGTCTTTCGGTGGAGGAAGCAGATCAGGGAGAGTGAAGAAGGAAGAGGAGGAGGATGCAGCCCTTGCATCAAAGGAAAAGAAGCAAGGGAAGAAGAAGAAGGACCTCTCCAAGGTTCGTTGCTTAACTGTGGTGATCTTGGTCATTTCGCCAGCAGTTGTCATAAGAAAAAGGACAAAGGAGCTTCTAATTCCAAGGCTGCAACAACAAATGAAGATGGCTCTGATGATGCAACCATGAGTGCTCATGCACCTCGAGAGAAGAGGTGGGGTGACATGGAGTATCCATAGACGGATGGCGGGATTCTTGAGTCAACCCTACTCTTGGATCACATACGAGCTACGGGAGCCTTAAGACAGTAACGGGATGAGTCGAAAGATGGTTGCAGATAGCCACATTGAAGCAAAAGAGGGAGCTGAAGAGCTGAAGAGTGAGCAGCATGATGCAGAGGCAGCAGCAGCGCAAAGAGGCTGATGGGACTTCAGCAACGCAGAGAAGTTGGGCTTACGCAGTGCAGTGTTGCAGCATGACAGTGTCTCCAAGGGGACATCGTGATTCAGCATCTAGGAGGCTTCAGTGGTGGAGGGCAAGTTGACTTGTCTGTCAAACAGTTGGGCAGAGTCTTTCAGTTGCTTACTTCTCAGCAACTGAGTTGCAGTGCAGCAGTTAGCAGTGGCGGTGCTATAGGCAACATGATGCAGCAATTTGAGAGGGAGTTACAGTACAGATGTGGTAGTGTCAGTGGTAGTGGCATGGGCAGCAGTACAGAGAGCAGCAGTGTAGTAGATGGAGGGCAGCAGGCCAAGCATCAGCAGCACAAACCAAGTACTCAAGATCTTGTAATGCATGGTGTGATGTATTGCTAGAGCACACTTTTGATGCTAAGAGGGAGTGTTGAGATTTTGTGTATTCGGGGTAGCATCAGTTGTGCTCTAGATCCCAATTTTTGTGGAGGGACTAGAGTACACTTGATCTACAAGAACTAGAAATGGATTTGAGAAATTTCAAGTCGTGTTCAAGTTATTCAAATAATTAACTATTTTTAATGGATTTCCTAAATCTAACTTAGGAAAATAATATAATTAAAGTGAATTAATTAACACGTGTTGAAATTGTCTTAAGTCACATGGATCAAGCAGTCTTTTAATCTCAGTCGTTGATGGATGATTTAATCTCGGTCGTTGAAGGGTTCAACGAAAAAGCATAAGAGAAAGGCTTGAGGGTCAGTGGAGACACACAATTTCTGTAGAACTGAGGAATAGATCTGGAATTCTAGGGCGGGTTTGCTAAGAATTTCCAGTGGAATTTTCTACAGTGAGGGGTAGTATTGGCCAAGGGAATGTTCTGATTCCATGCCAAGAGATAGCAAGAGGCAAGAGCAGCCACAAGGGCAGTGCAGAGAGGCTTCAGAGCCACGCAGAACAGCAAGGACAGCGCAGAGACAGCACAGAGGCATCTAGGGCCACCCTGGGCTGACGCTGACCAAGTAGAGGCAGTGCAGGGGGCAGCGTAGACCATCCTAGGGTGACGCAAGCCTCATAGAGCCACACAGAGGCTGAAGCGTTCCCTCCAGGGCAACGCTAGGGCTTCAGAAGCAGCGTTGAGGGTTTCTAGGGTCAGATCCGGACTGAGTCCTGTAAATCCCGTTTGAGGGTGTGGATCAGTCAGATATTTGGCACTAGATCTTCAGGTTAGCTGCAGATTTTATATCTTTTATTCTCTGTCGGGTTTTCCAAGGTTGGAACCCAGATTTGTTGTACTTCGAACTACTTAATAATAAAACCCTCATATCTGCTGAACCAGTTTTCCCGCTTTGGGTTTTTCCTGGGACTTATGTCCAAAAATCCATGTGTCACTTTGTTGCATGAGTGAATTATTCAGTAAATGATCTGCATGTGTATGCTATAGTTGTGTTCATTTTTCGGTATTTTCTGAATCTAATTTTTGAAAATAACTTGTATAAATTAAATCAAGTAAGAAAAAATAAACCAATACACTGCAATAGAATTTTCACACCTTCGTCTTCAGCTAGAAGTGATAGTGATTTGGGCATTGTTTCCTACTCTTTTTGTCTTTGTGCCTCCCTAACTTGGTGTTGTAATTCTCTGTTTTGCTTTTGCAGAAAAGAAATGATGTAATGAACCTTGCCTAGTTTTTCTTGTAACTCAGCAATCATAAGGTCTTTCTCATCTTGTTTGTTGGACTGTCCTTCTTCAAAATGAACTTCTTGACCTTCACCTCCAATCTCTTGGTCTTCAAACTGCTGTGTCAAAGTTCTTTCAAAAGAACTCATGTCTTGCTTGGGAATGTCTTCTTCTGCCACTAGCTTGATGGTACCTCTTCTTCTTGAACTTTGTGAAATCTTGATTCTCTCAAAAGCATCAGTTTTCTTTTACTTTTGGAGTTCACTTGCCTTTCTCTTCTTTGCCTGTGATCTAGTAGTTATCCTTTGCCCTGTTGGCTTTTCAACTGAATCCTCTTTCTCTGGTGTGTCTTGAGATGCCTCAAGTGTGGGGTCTTGCTCTTGAGTCTTTGACATATCAGACTGGTTTATGAAATTTGATGCTGCCAAGAAGTCCTTCCAAGTGCTACCTTTATTTTCTAGCTCCTTCAAAACTAGCAGCTTGATGAGGGAAAAATGAAACAAGTTGGCATCATGCTTTCCTCCTCTTGTTTGCACTTTTTCTGTCATCTTACCCAAACTTTTAAACAAATAGAAAGCCATGTTAATGCTCCTTCTCCTAGTGAAATGCATAAGCAACCTAATATGGTATCGATAGATCCTACTAAATCTGTCCTCACAAGTAAAGTACCTTTGGATTGCCTTTAGAAGCCTATCATATCGGTTCAAGAGGTAGTTTGTTGGGAAAACCTTCCATAAATTATTCCTATGTTGAGGTTTGAGGAAGGTCTTGTACAAAGCAGGGTCAAGCTCCATATTTTTAAACCAACAATCTCCTATCAATGGGATATCAATAGCCAAAGCAATATTCTCTTCTAACACTTCAAACTCTATGGTTCCCACCTTTACCAAGTTGCCTTTAAGGTTATGTGCAAATTGTTCTGCCACTTGGGAATGAAAACCATGAATCTGACATTTCTTGCAAAATTTTGTACATCCTACTTGTTCAAATGATGTCCAAATGGCTGGGTCATTTGACAACATTTCTATGCTTCTAGGTTCCACTCTGATGGTTTTTGCTGTGATCCTTCTCTTTCTTTCTGATGTAGACATCTTAGCTGGTGAATTTTACCACTGTTTTATGCTTGAGGATCACAAATATGAGCAATACTAATCAATCTACTAAGGAGTTGTAAACCTTGTAGAAATTTTGACCCAACCTCGGTTATCAGTTTCTCCTTATTACTCCCATGTAGTTAAATGCTCATTCCTATAACCATACATTCAACAAGCTGGAAATAATATACATTTCTGAAAACACAAATTCTGGAAATTTCAAAGCGCTGGAAAATGCAGAAATAAAACTCAGAAAATATTTCAACCACACACACAGAAAATGACACGCTGAATTTTAGTCAATATGACCCTAGAAAAACCCCCTACTACTCTTGGGGAAAACCAGTTCGAAAGGTTCTCTTTATTTTGGTATATTGCTTTTACAGTGAGACAGAAAATACAGTAAAAAATTCAGCAACCAGTATTTTGCTCATCTCGAAAACCGTGCACAAACTCTGTCTCGATTTTTGTGCCAAATACAAATAGAAAAATATCTGTAGAAAGTATATCATTAAATGTTGTACAGACAGCACCAAAAACTGTGTCGAAACAGTTGTACGGCCTCCCTCGAAAACTGTGCCACTTGCTGCCTCGATTTCCGTGTTGTACGACTGTTGTATGGACCTCGTTTTCTGTGTTGTTTGCTACTGTATGGATTCCAGAAAAACAGCTCTCTCTGCTATACAGATTTTCGTGCCTCCTTGCTATTGCATAGACCTCGAAAAACGTGCTACAATAAATGCTACTTTTCCACCCTCAAAATTCGAGCCATATGCCTCGAACTTCGTGCTGCTGCTTGCAGTACGGATTTGCTAAATCTCCTTGCTGCTGCCCTATTTCTTCTCACTGCTCAGAAATGTCTCCTTTGCTTTCTCTTCTCCTCTCTCAATCTGCTCATGAAAGAATGAATGATCTTTTCCCTATTTTCCTCCTTTAACCTAACCCTAAGTGACTTTTGGGGAATCCTAAAATCCAATGGCTGACATAGCTTTAGATCTAGGGCTGAGATTAAATGTGCATTTATATCTCACTTTCTAGTTTTTAATTCACCCCACTTTAATAAAGACCCTCTTAGCCTTTTATTTCCAAAGTCACTTTTCACTTTCTAATTTCACATTGACTTTATTAAAGTCACTTTAAAATTAGACGTAACTTTATCACTTATAAAGTCACTTTTAAATTAGATTTGACTTTACCACTTATAAAGTCACTTTAGGAGAAAAAGTTAAATTCGTTTGGATACTTTTCCCTAGGCCAAAGATCAAAGCCTTAGGGAACCACTTGTCCTCTGGTACCCAAATTTCAACACTCTCTCCTACCGAGGAAAGTGTTCCTCACCACACCCATCTTGTCTCTGAAGTAGACATGCTTGCCCCGTGGTAAGGCTTTGGTGAATATATCTGCTACCTGCTCATCTGTGGGAATATACTCAAGCTTCACAGCTCCCTTCTGAACATAGTCTATGATGAAATGATATATGATCCCGATACGCTTTGACCTGTCATGAAATAATGGATTCTCCTTGAGTTTAATGCAACTCTGATTATCACAGTAAATCACTAAAGGTCTCAACGGTTGACCAAATAAGCCAAACAACATCTTGCGAAGCCATATGGCCTCACAACTAGCTAGACTGGTTGCCATGTACTCTGCTTCCGCTGAACTCAATCCTACCGACCGCTACTTTTGGTTGAACAACGACACAACTGTTGAACCCAACCCAAAACAACACCATGAAGTGCTCTTCCTATCAGAAGCACAACCTGCCTAATCAGAATCAGTGCACCATGCTAATCTCACTCCATCTCCCTGTCTATAATCCAGACCATACTCCACCGACCCCTGCTAGTACCACAAAATGTGTTTTGCAGCAACCCAGTGCACTCTCCTGGGCTCACACATGAACTCACTTATCGTGTTGATTGCAAAACATATATCTAGTCTAGTGTTGACCAAATACATCAAGGAACCAATCAACTTTCTATACAATGTGGGATCCACCAACTCGAAATCTGAAGCGTGAAGCTTCTTCCAGTTAGTGATCATAGGTGCCGACATGGGTCTACAATCCTCCATGTGGAATCTCCTAAGGATGTCCACAATATACTTCCCTTGTCCCACGAAGAAATGCCCCTCCTCCTGCCACACCTCCAAACCCAAAAATTAATGCATCAAGCCAATGTCCTTCATCTCGAACTCTGAAGCAAGATCTCTCTTGCAGCCCTCTATGAGTCTCTCTGCACCCGTAATGACCAAGTCATCCACATACAGCACCAGAATGAGAGGCTCCTCACCTATCACAATAAATTATAGGTTCAAATCTGCATCACTCTTTGTGAAACCCATCTCCTGCAAGTACGTATCAATCCTAGAGTACCAAGCTCTAGGAGCTTGCTTCAGACCATAAAGTGCCTTCTTTAGTCTACATACATGGGACTACTTCCCATGCACCACAAAGCCCTGCGGCTACTCCATGTACACCTCCTCCTGTATGAAACCATTGAGAAATGCGGTCTTCACATCCATCTGGTGGATCTTCCAACCCATCTCTGCTGCTATCGATATAATGGATCGAATGGAAGTATATTGAGCCATGAGAGCGAAGGTCTTCTCATAATCTACTCCCTCTACCTGGGAGAACCCTCTAACCACAAATCTAGCTTTGAACTTCTCGATGCTGCCATCTGCAGCGTGCTTTACCTTGTAAAGCCATCTGGAAGTGACCACGGATTTGCTCTCTGGCCTCGAGACCACCTCCCAAACATCATTCTTCATGATAGAAGAATACTCCTCCTGCATGACCTCTCTCCAGACCTGCTGGCTAGCTGCCTCCTCATAGCTAGAAGGCTCAGAGTCAACGATGCTGGAAACCATTGCCATATAGCTACAGAACTACTCAGGTGGCCTGCTCTCTCTGACCTGTCTCTTCAGCCCAGCAATAGATGTGGCCTCTCTCAAGGTATCCTGAAGCCACTAGGGCTTCCTCTTCCCTGAGCACACCACTCCCACTGGAGAGTGAAACTCATCATCCTCATCAGAAGCCTGAACTCATGAATGTCTGTCTGTTGTCCTCCTGCCTGAACCTGTACCTGTAGATGTTGAAGTACCTTGTGAACTGTCCATCAGTGGACTACCTAGTGAACTACTCTACATGCAGCCCGAAGCACCACCCCTTTGACTCTGCGAGCCACTACTCACTGACGGACATGACACCGTAATCAATGTACCTCCTGATCCCTGTCCACTAGATCCCTGTGACTGACTCAACTGCCCCTGAGGGTCTGGTGAATCCAGATACTCTAACTCTCGTGACCTCCTAAAAGCCCTGTCCTCCTCGAACTTCACATCCCGCCTAACAACAACTCTCCTCTGTGCAGGAATATAAATCCGAAATGCTTTCGAGGTCTCACTGTAGCCCACAAAGATACCCTTCTCTGCGGTGGGCTCTAGCTTGGTCCTCTTCTCCTTGGGTACATAGGAGTATGCAATACACCCAAAGATACGGAAGTGACCAACATCAGGCTTCTTCCCAGAAAACACCTCCTCCGGAGTCACATGCCCCAAGGCACAATGTGGACTCCTGTTCTGCAAATACACAGCAATGTTGCAGGCCTCTGCCCACAAAAACAATGGTAACCCCTGATCATGTAACATGGCTTTGGCAGCCCCAACAATGGATCTGTCCTTCCTCTCCGCAACCCCATTCTGCTGGGGGTTGTAAGGAACTGTGAACTCCCTCTTGATGCCTGCCTCCGCAAAATAATCAACAAACTCACCAAGGGTGTACTCCCCTCCATTGTCCGACCTGAGGGACTTGATCTTCTGACCTGACTGAGTCTCCACAAGAGCTCTGAACTCCTGAAACCGCTTGAAGACCTCACTCTTGGTCTTCAAGAAATAAATCCAGGTCTTCCTAGAGTGATCATCAATGAATAAAACATAATACTCATATCCACTCAAGGAAACATGAGACATCCGACCGCTCACATCGGTTGAATCAAATCAAGAATCTCAGTCGATCTGCTGTCACTGCTGGGAAAAGGGGATTTGGCAAACTTCCCCATAGCACATCCTCTACATGTATCAATGTGATCATAACTGAAATCTGGCACACCTGTAGTGATCTCCCGCAATGTCCTCAAGGCCCCATGATACATGTGCCCCATCCTGCGGTGCCAAATCTCGCATAGCTCTGAACTGCTAGCTCTGCTGTCCGTACTACTGTTCAATGCCAAAAGGGGCTGAAACGCAAACTTGTACACCTTAGCATGGCGTACACCAATCACTCCAGCTGAATCGGCTAGAGCGCCCCTGGGATATATAAGCACCTATCCTCTCCTGAACAATACTTCATACCCTCTGTCCTCCAATGCTGAGACAGATATAAGGTTCTTCCTCATCCCTAGCGCATATAGAACATCTAACACTTTCAAGGGAGGTTTGGGTTTCCTATCAAATGTCAATGTCCCCACACCGACTACTCTAACAATGACGTCGTCTCTGTGTACTACCTCTATATCAGTGCCACTCTCTAAAAGCTCTGAGAAGTACTCATGCACCCCTGTCATATGACGTGAAGCCCCACTGTCAACATACCAAATACTTGAAGATGCCCCGCTAGTGGAGGGAAATGCACACTCCCTCTCAACCTCCGTGGCACGTAATCCTGCACTAGTGGACTCACAAGCAATGAACCCAAACTCCCGGTCAAAGCTCTCTGAAAAGTCCTCTATCTCTACTGATGCTGCCATGGTCTTGTTCTTTCCTTTCTTCTTCTCCGGACACACAACTACATAGTGTTCCATCTTCTGACAATTCCAACACTTCACCTTGGAATAGTCCTTCTGCGTGTTCACCTATTTACCTTTACCTTTGCCTTTGCCCCCACCACCACTTGTGGAAGCTTGCTTCTTTCCATTGCCTTTCTTGCCTCCTGCTAACAATGCTACATTATCATCCTCCTCAACTGGTTTGGCTGCCCCAAGCTAGTTCTTTCTAATTTCATTCTGTATGCAATCATCCCACAACCTCTCCCAAGTGGGAAGGGTCTCCCGTGCAACAATCCCATCAGCAAAGTTCATCCATGTACTGGGAAGGCCATTCACTGTAATCCGCACCAACTCAGTGGGTGGAATGACCTCTCCAACTGTTGGCAACTCATCTCTCACATTAGTGATCTTTGTGAGGTATGCAATAACACTATCAGTCTTTGCCATCTTAATGGCCTTCAGCTTCTCCCTTAGGACCATTTTTCTGTTCTCATTGGTACTCTAGTAAAGATTGGTCAAGGTTGTCCACATCTCATGAGCAAATCTCTTTCCTCTCACATGAAAAACGACATAGTCTTTAATACCATCCAGAATCAGTCTCTTTCCCCTGGCATTCTTCTTATAAACTCAACCAACTGAACAGCGTCAGTAGGCACTGCTACTGGGTGTTGTTGGGCATCTAACATTATGCCCCAGACTTTTGCCTCCTCAAATATGCTCTGGATTCTCTCCTTCCATGTACTGTAGTTGTTGTGCCCATCTAACCTATCCTCCACCCTCAAGCCCAAAAACATGCTTGTTGTCTTAACAAATTGAAAATTTCAATGTTGTGGCAAAGGTTCAGTTTTCTGTGTGAAATTTAAGCTTGCTGTAATTTTTCACTTGCTGTCCCAAACTGCACATTTCAGCCACCCAAGCTTTGATACCATGTAGAAATTTTGACCCAACCCCGCTTATCAGTTTCTCCTTATTACTCTCATGTAGTTAAATGCCCATTCCCATAACCATACATTCAACAAGCTAGAAATAATAAATATTTCTAAAAACACAAATTCTGGAAATTTCAAAGTGCTGGAAAATGCAGAAATAAAACTCAAAATATTTCAGCCACGCACACAGAAAATGACACGTTGATTTTTGGTCAATATGACCCTGGAAAAACCCCCTACAACTCTTGGGGAAAACCAGTTCGAAAGCTTCTCTTTATTTCTGAATATTCCTTTTATAGTGACAGAAAATACAGTAAAAAATTCAGCAACCAGTATTTTACTCATCTTGAAAATAGTGCACAAACTCTGCCTCAATTTTCGTGCCAAATACAAACAAAAATATTAGCAGAAAGTACAGCCTTAAATGCTATACGGACATCACCGAAAACATTGTCGGAACAGCTGTACGGCCTCCCTCGAAAACTGTGCCACTTTTTGCCTCGATTTCCGTGTTGTATGGACCTCGTTTTCTGTGTTGTTTGTCGCTGTACAGATTCCAGAAAAACAACTCTCTCTCTCTCTTTGTTGTACGCACCTCGATTTTCTTGCCTCCTCGTTGTTGTACAGACCTCGAAAAATGTGCTGCAATAAATGTTGTTTTTCCACCCTCTAAATTCGTGCCACTTGCCTCGAACTTCGTGCTACTGCTTGTTGTATGGATTTGCTGAATTTCCTTGCTGCTGCCCTCTTTCTTCTCACTGCTCAGAAATGTCTCCTTTGCTTTCTCTCCTCCTCTCTCAATCTGCTCAGGAAAGAATGAATGATATTTTCCCCCTTTTCCTCCTTTAACCTAACGCTAAGTGACTTTTAGGGAATCCCTAAATCCAATGGCTGAGATAGCTTTAGATCTAGGGCTGAGATTAAATGTGCATTTAAATCTCACTTCCTATTTTTTAATTCACCTGATCTTTTCCCTCTTTTCCTCCTTTAACCTAACGCTAAGTGACTTTTAGGGAATCCCTAAATCCAATGGCTGAGATAGCTTTAGATCTAGGGCTGAGATTAAATGTGCATTTAAATCTCACTTTCTATATTTTTATTCACCCCACTTTAATAAAGACCCTCTTAGTCTTTTATTTCCAAAGTCACTTTCCACTTTCTAATTTCACATTGACTTTATTAAAGTCACTTTAAAATTAGACTTAGTAACTTTATCACTTATAAAGTCACTTTTAAATTAGATTTGGCTTTACCACTTATAAAGTCACTTTAGGAGAAAAAGTTAAATTCTTTTGGACACTTTTCCCTTGGCCAAAGATCAAAGCTTTAGGGAACCACTTGTCCTCTGGTACCCTAATTTCAACAAACCTAACAAAATGAACAAAGATGAAGGCAGCAAAGTGAAAACAGGGGCAGATTTGGTATGAGTTGTCTTAACACAAGGTGATGGGATGATGTTGCAGGGAATGTGAGAATGGTTTCTTGGTCAATGGATGAAGATCTTTGGACTAAGCTGAGTGTGCAAACAGGGTTTAGGCAAAAGTAAAGGAAATAGACTTTTCTTAGTTTTAAACACGAAATTTATGGGAAACAATGGTCATAGCAGGTACCTAGGAGGCATATAGGTCAACTTGATCATGCACAAGCAGAATCAAATCGGAAATGGGAGTGAAATTTCGAATTTTGAAATAGTCTGTTTTTGTGCAGTAATTGCGCAGTCACCTTAGGGATTTTTTATGGTTTTCATACTTGGAGGGCGATCTAGCAAAACCCAAGACATGGGTTTCGAAGGGGCTAATCGTTGGATGGTGAGGTGTTCAAAAAACAAGAAAAATTCTTACCGAGGCGACGTCGAGATGAAGGGGAATATTTGCGCAGTTAGGGTTTGTGCAGTTAGCAACGATGAAGGCCTAAACTTGTGGAACTCCTTTCTTTGCTATGATGTGCTGCTCAACTTTTGCTTTGGGAAATGAAGAATGAGGAATGATTTTGAGTATGAAAAAGAGGGGGAAAGGTATGTAAGGGGAGTGATTGATGGGCATTTTAATGAGGGGAGATGGAATGAGTGAATGGGATGAGTGCTCAGTGAAGTAAAAGGGGAGGGAAAGCTTTGATGAGGGGATAGTACAGGTGATTAGGTGTCAATTTCAGTACTAGTACCTTGAGTTGACAACACTAATGATGACTAGCCAAGATATTTAGGATCCAAATGTTATGATCAACCTTTTCATGGGAATAATTTCATAAATGAATCATTATTTACATCTCTCAAACCTAGATAATCAGGTACAACAACAACTCATCCTATAAAAATTTTAGGACCCTAACATTTTCCACCACTGTTGGACAAATCAAAAATTGCAGAATAGCCGACACCGATAGGGATCAACCCAAATTGCATTGAACAAGCCATGATTGATCAAATCATGGACACACAAATGAAGAACACACACCAACAAAGAATCCAACTGTATTGGGTTGTCAAAGCAAACCAGCTCCTGCACCAAGGAAAGTGGCTCACCAAGGACATAGTTCCACGTAAGTTTCCTCATCTCATGCAGACACTCAACACAATAGAGACCACTGCTTCTTGTTGACCACAATTTTGTCAACAGTCCGAGAAAGCAGTATACAAGGAAGTCAAGAAAAATTTTCAAAGATCAAAGTCATCAGTCAACATGAATATATCATTGTAAACCCAATTTCTGCAGGGTCTATTGTAAATGATGCTAGTATGACCATTTAATTATGTAACAACATCTAGGTAAGCCTCTGATTTTGGCAAAAGAATTCATCCTAGGAAGTTTTTTAACCTCCTCAAATTATGTATGTTTGTAAACATGCCTAATCGACAGAGTTTTTCTTCCAACCATAACCCCAAAGCTAGAGTGGAGTTCGTTGACAAGGTCTTAGGTAAGTCCTAGTGTTTATCGATTCTATTGTAAAAGTGTGTTTAGGAATAATTTTAGTGCATGGTCCCTTGTAATCAGAAGGCCATGGCTACATTATTTTATTATAAACACACTTGGTTTCATACTAGATCATATTGTGTCGTAGAATTGGTAATTTCTTGGGGATCTGGTCTAAATGTGTATTTCCCCTTCTAAGGGTTGAATTAATTGCAATCCTTGATGTAAAAATATTTTAGTGCATGGTCCCTCACAATCAGAAACCATGGTTAAAATATTTGAGGGTGGAAAAATAATTAAATCCCCTCTAGAGTGAATTAATTAATTTTTCTAACAAAAATTAAAATAAAATCCTAAGGCATAAAATTAATTAATTTTGAGTCAAAAATAATTATAGAGATTAATTTCTCTCCAAGTGAAAAATAATCAAAGATTCGTCGATCAAAAGGAAGCCAATTTTTGAAAGTCCTCCACCAAGGGAAAAATGAATATTTTAAGAAAATTTGAGCCCTTGGACCTTAGTGGTTAAGTCAAAGTCAAATTTTTGGGGAAATTAATCCAAAATATTAATTTTTGGATTAATAAAAAATGGTTTTTTTGGAGAAATTCGATTTTTTTCTCAAAAATAAAAATTCGATGGTGGATATTAAAAGATGATCAAGTTATTTTCAACGGTTGAGATTATTTTGACAAGGATCAAGCCAACTAGTCGTTATTTTCCACTTGGAGGGGTTTTCTCTATATAAGGAAGTCATTTAGCTTCTATTTCCCATCTTTGGATGGAGTAATTTTTTATTGATGTACTAAGTTTCTGCTCTGTTGGAGTTATTTTTCTCATAATAGAAAGACTTTGGAATTTCAGTTCATGGTGTTCTTCTATCTGTTGATCTGTGGTATGTGCTAGCTTGTGTTTATACTCTATATTGTGTTGAATATTTTCAACTGTTATTTCAGTTGCTGGCGATAAGAACATTCTATTGGTAGGAGTTATCTTAGGTGATCTGATTCACTATATGATCTAACAGTTTATTTCAAGATTCAATAGAGATTTACAGGTATGCTAGCCCTTGGGCTTTGTTACCCCTCAAACTAGCAGGAGTCCTAGGAGGGGATCCTATAGAGCAACTACTAGGTCAAGGGGAAACAATGGAGCGATAGCCCACTGTCACCTCAACTAAGGCTCCCTAATCTTTACGGACTTTCATCGATGGGAGGACGCCCGGTATAAGAGGAATCACAAGGATGAGTAAACCAATGAGTGGATAAAGAGTGATTCCTTGAGCCTATTGGCAAGAGAGACTCAATTATGTGGCTTACTTGCTTAAGAAGCAAGGTGATGGGCTCTCTAGGAAGCGCTAAGAGGATACTTAAGCCTAGGGTTTGAGAATATCTCTTGACAAGAGGCTTCCTAGGTCTAAGGATCCTTGTAGAGAAATGGCTTCTATGTAATCCTTGCAATATATGAGTTACAAAGTCGTGGGACCACAGAAAAGTCAAGTGGACCCAAACTAGGTCAAGGGTACGGAGTTGATCACTCAAGGGGCTTGACCTAATTGGGGAGGAGAATAGGATCAAAGGCCTAATTTTCTTGAGATTTGAATGCAATGATCCCAATGAGGACACTAACCCAAAATCAGCCTACGGCAAGAATTGGTCTTGTAGCTAGGGTTTGCTATATCTCAGGATTCCACTATCGGAATTGTTGAAATTTGGAGGACCTCTAGAGCAAACCCTAGCACAATAGTGGACCAATTTTCAAGGTGTTTGGATCGCTACAAAGGATTTTACTTGATGCCCTAGGTGACCCTCTAGGGTTAGGCCTAGAATTTGAAAAAGTGAAAAAAGAGGGGTAAAATTGATCACCAAAGGGATACGAGGATCAGTGCCTTATTGCTTGGGCTTAATGGAGTCAAGATACACATAGATCATGAATTTTCGTGAGCTAAGGAGCCCTAATTGATCTTTTCTAGCCTCTTCAAGGGCAGCATCAAGGGCAGCAACTAGATCAATAGATATTTATACCTCAAATTTGCGAAGGAGACAAATTTTCAAGGTATTTAACCTCATAGGTGCCTCTAGGAACATTCACCAAATCTCCCAAAGGTCAACACGTGCATTTAATCACTTATTGAAGACCCCAGAAGAATTTTGAATTACATTTAACCCATACAAAAATAGAGATAACATGCATGCATTTAACAAGTAAGATAACAAGAATAGCATCAAAATTTTGACTCACATGAGAGAGAGAGTATATCCATTTATCAACTTCGCATTAGAGAAGCTCCAAAGACAATAGTGGAAATCCAAACATCATAGTGCATCAAGAAAAGCTCCAAAAATTCATCCCAGCAAAAAGTGCGAAAATCTCATAAGAGATACTAACCCAATCCAAGTGATGATGATGAAAATGAATCATCTCACTTTTATTTATGCAATCCTCTAAGGGATTTGAATGGTATAATTTGGACTAATAATGCCCCTAAAATAAATAATGTGCATAATAACAATACTTTTGGTGACAAGCCCACCAAAATAGCTCAGTAACATAAGGAGCCTCTCAAGAGGGCAGAATGATCAATATAGTGAGTCATTGCACCTTTGAGGAGGCCTAATGAAGTCCAAGGGGTGCCATGATGTAGAACTGGGCTCCAAACATAGTGGAAAAGGGGTTGGCCCCTTGTTTTCTAAACAAGAAATTACGGTGCTCCCAAGTGGGTGTGGGGACACAAGGACATCCTCATGGGTATCCAAGTGGATCGAAAATACCTGTAGACCATCTGTAAGGGCTATGATGATGACATAAGCCCTCCCTCTGCAGTGGGAGACATCCTCTGGACCTTAGAACATTGTCCAAGTGTATGGTGCATCTCTGGAGTCGTCTGGGCATGGTGAACCAGGTGCATCATCCTCATCCAAAAGGTGGAACACAAGCAATCAACGAGTGTTGTTGGGGATCCATGAAGTATTCTTTGCTATGGTGGAGGCCCATGGCTCTCAACGCTCACCCTAAAAGTTCCAATGTGGCCCTCTTGAGGGCTGGGACCCCATATAGGGAGACCAAGCCCCAAATGAAGACCCACTTGCAATCCTGCATAAGATCCAATGCGTCCCCTTGCCCTCCAATACAACAAATCATCAGAATAATCAAGTAAAAGAGATTACAAGTCATGGAACCAATGGGGCATTTCATGGTGGCATGCCCTTCCATAGTGGGCTTTAGCATGTACAAATGTCTCCAAGCTCAATAGGGGGTTAAACAAGGACCTTGTTGACCACCCCGTGTCAATTACCCTATAGCAGTACATTTTTTTGCAAAAGGAATTCCATCATACTCGAGCATTCAGATCATCCTAGATTCATCATCATCTGTCGTCAGCTTATCAAAGTTGTAAACCCATTCTGCAAAATGTTAATGTAAATTATGCTAGTAAGACCATATGTGTATGTAACAACCTAGGTAAGCCTATTATTTTGGTGACGAATTTCATCCTAGGAGGTTTTTCATCTCATCGATTCATCTGTGTTTTTAAACACGGATGATCGGCAGAGTTTTTCCCTCCAACCTCACCCCAAAGCTAGGGTGAAATTTATCATCAAGGTCTTAGGTGAGTCCTAGTGCTTTAGTAGAATCTTTTGTAAAAGTGATTTGGGAATAATTTAAGCTAAATGACTAAATTATTTTATTACAAATCACTTGGTCTACTAGATCATATTGAATCGCAGAATTGGGTAATTAATTGAGGGTCTATAACGAATGGGTGTTCCCCCTTTGAGGGTTGAAATTGTAATTATCTTATGTAAAAAATATTTTGGTGCATGGTCTCTCATATTTAGACACCATGGCTAAAATATTAGAGGGTGGAAAATTTATTAATCCCCTCAAGTGTCGATTAATTAAATTTTCTAGCAAAATTTAATTAAAATCCTAAGCCAAAAATTTAATTAATTAGAGTCAAAATTAAAATCCTAGAGAAATTAAATTCTCCAAGTGGAAAATTTTGTGGATATTAAAGAAATTAATTTTGGGAGGTCCCCCACCAAGGGAATATTGGAAAATTCAAAAATATGGACCCTTGGGCCTTAGTGGTTAAGTCAAAGTCAATTTTTTGAGGAAATTAGCTCGAAATAATTAATTATGAGCTAATAAAAAATAGATTAAAAAAGAAATTCGAAATTTTCTCAAAAATAAATATTTTTTACGGTGGAGATTAAAAGATGATCAAACATTCATCAACGGTCGAGATTATTTTGACGGGGATGTAATATCCCAAAATTGGGAGAGCAGCAATATAGCACATAAAACTGGAATTATGCAGAAATATAAATAGATCAAGACATGAGACAACCATGGATCCATTCCATTATGATTATAACAGCAAGAATAGGTACAAAGACTTGAGGAAAATATCACTCAAGTTGGGCAAACAAGCCTCCCATGAAAGCATACACCTAGATCTGAAATATTGTTAATACATGAACTACAGGAATGCAGAAATTGCATTGTCTATGAGAGAATAGCAGCTGAAAGATAGAAAAATATATTGTTGCTGATCCAATGCTCCAATAGTGCAAGGAATATAGATCCAAGATCCAAAACTGATTTCCAAGACAACCCAGAAAAGGTTTCCGGAAATATTCAATCTACAAAAATAGCAGATATGGCCCTAGGGCTGAATAATCACTGCAACTAAATCACTGACAGGAGGTGGCTAATCTGAAATATGCAATGGTTGATCCTCCTCCAATAGATCTCCTAAATGAAGGGTTGATCCCCTCAAAGGAAACACAACTCCTCCAACTAGAGCAATAAACCCACTGCTATAGCTGCTCTATAAAAAAACGCAATCCTTGAGGGAAACTGTGTTGTATCTGATGATAGGTACTTGGCCTCCTCCCAAATAATGAAATGAAGCCCTGAGAACTTCCTCACTAGCTTCCCGAATGAAAGGATGATCCCTCCAATGGAAAACTAGCTCAAAAAATGGAGATCTCTCTCCTCCACTGCTACACCTCTGCAACACAACGCATATCTGAAATAGACTGCGCTGCATATGAGACTGAAGCTTGGCCAAATGCCAGATAGTGGTAATGCAGCTCAATATAACCTCTCCTGGGTAGGCACTCTAAGTCCCCCGAGAATGAGGGTGGGATTCTCGCTCGAGAACACCCTTGTGCTAAACAGCACAGCAAACCCTGCTAAACAGCAAAAGCATGCACAGAAATGTCACATGACAAATCTAGATCTAAAAAGATCAAAATCAATAATACAAATCCATGTCTTCTAATGCTGCCATCCTCTTCCTTTTATGCTTGGTGAGCTTCCTCACCCTGGGCCCCACTCATTAAAGGAGTTACTCTCATGCAAACACTCCTCCTAAATGACTGCATTGTCCTCCATTAATCCTCCATGATCTCCATAACAACGTTGTTGATCTTGTCAACATTGACCTAGTCCACATGCTCTAGCCCCTGTTCACACTTTAGGGTGCTTTATTAAGCTGAAATGATAATCCACTTTCACATGAGAAGTGGTTTTATTCTTCATAAAGAGATTTATGGGTCTCCCTACCCACTTACTCACCTAAAACAAAACTTTAATATTCCAATTAATTTTGGAATATTACAGTCCTCCCCTCCAAAATGTTACTTGTCCTCAAGCAACTGCAAAGATACTGCAAAACCTCCAATGGATATGTCTCCACCCAAGTATACAAGTTAGCCTTTGTTAGATAAACCAAATAGCTCTCATCATGAAGAAGTGGGAGATATATGGAAAAAGTTATATGTTGTCCATTGGCCTCCTCAAGGCATGAGAGATGGTAAATGTTGGGTGCCTCAATCCCAATGTGAAACTCCAATCTCCATGCTATCATCCAAACAAAGTGAGCCATCCTTGGTAGCTCATAGAAACAATCACCAACCCCCTACTCCCGCAATGTATATAGGATGTATGGCTGAAAATGAGAGATCAAGTTATTCAACTCACGCCGTCTCTCTCTCCATTTATGATAAATATGGAGCTATTGATCTTGGGCTTCAATAATATAGTCCTCAGGAAGCCAAAAGGTACTTGGAATCTCATGATCCCACTCGGTTCTAGGAATCTCTCTTGCCCAATCCATCCCACATATAGTGAATAGAGTGTCATCACCATATGGGCTCCAAAAGAAACATGGACTAAGTGTCACATGACATACTGGATGGTTACAATAGTCCCTCAAGTGAGACCAGCGTTGTTCTGCTTCTTGTTGTCTCCAAACATGATATGATAAGTGACCATCCAACCACTTGCTCGCTGCCATAAGCTTCTCAAAAGCTTGAAAATAGTAGAGGACATTAGGTGTTGGCTAAATATGAACCAAGCAAAACAAGTCTTGCCCAAAGTCCTCTAGAAAGTGGTCAATCCCATCACTAAATGTAGTCCTAAAAGGACCATGAAACCCAAAGAGAGGCTTGCTCTCTTGTGGAGCAATGTGTTGCAAATGTATGGTAAAGGAATGATCATACATGGTTAGTTGATCGATAAGCATCAAGCCACAATCCTTACATTATATTGTAGGCAAGTTGGTGAAGAGTGTAATATTCCTAATTAGCAGTGGCTAATTGGAATATTCGATTTTGCTCAATTTTGCCGTCTATAGTTTATTAATAAATAAAAAGGTGAGTGGAGAGGGTCTAACTCACTTAGTGGAATAAAACACTCCCTAGTAGCACAACGTTGTGACTTAAAGGGAGCCAAGTGGGGGCCAAGCACCACGTAGAGAGGGGGCCCACGTATGCTCTAGAAGAGACTACGCAGATGAGGATGAGGACATGGCAAGAGGGAGGCTACGTTGAGGAGATAGGCCTTAGGGTTTTGGAGGAAGGCCAACGTTATAAAAGAGGGAGGAGCCTCCTCATTTCATTCATTCGTTGTTGATGATATTGAGCTGGTCGTTTTGACTTCTTGAGCATGCTGGCTGTTTAGCCTGTCTGCAGCATTGTTTAGTGCGTTGAGTGTCTCCAGTCGGAGATCTCGCCCTTAGCCCCGGGGGACTTTGAGTGCCTACTCGGGCAAGGTATTTTCTTCAGTATTTTGCGGGAGGTTTTGGTGTTTCGTTTTGATGTGGAGCTGGGCATTCAGAGAGACTGCGCAGTCATTGAGAGGGAGGACGCAGTCCATCTAGGAGGAGCTCCGGTTTGGGATTTTTGCGGGGTTTGTGCCAGGAGATTGAGCAGAGGATCAGCCTTCGCCGTTGGGAGGATTTTGGTGGAGTTTGAGGCGGTATTCCATTCATTCCAATTCAGCCTCTGCGCAGAGCCTTGGAGGCCAACGTTATTCCCCAAGAGGGTGTTTTTCGAGGGTCGGCCATTTCTGATATGGTTTCTGGGTTTTGCCGAGATTGGTGAGTAGAGGAGGATTCCAGATTTTCAGCTCATTCCGGCAAGGGGAACAGCCCCTAGTCATCAGTTCATTTCAGCAGTTGCAGCTACACGGCAGTTTTCCAGCAGCTGGGACGTAGTTCAGAGAGCAGCCATTTCTTGAGTATTCTGAGAGTATTTCTTCACTTGCCTCGAGCAAGTTTAGGTGCCATCACTCTGATCACCTATTGTACTTCATTATATTTCTCAGTTTAATAAAATGGCTTAGCATTCTCTCTCTATATTTCTGGATGATTTGTCGTACATTCTATCTATGCTATTGTATATCTGCTTTACTGTTATCTTTATGTATTTTTGGGCATTCTAGTTCCATACCACTTGGTGTGTTTATCTCATACTCTTAGACAGAGTCTAGAAAAAGGGCCAGGTAGCCTCCAGATCTCACCCTCTTCTCGGAGGTGAAATATCTAGTAAGCGCCCTCCCAGTCCATCTCTGGTTGGAGTTTGCTTGTGATTTAGGGATATCCCCGAAACGGGATATTACAGTGGTATCAGAGCATAGTTCTAGCTCAGCCTGTGGAGCTAGTTGTCTATGACACCAGGAAAGAGGCCATATATTTGTTACAGAGGCAGGAAGTACAGAGATCGTGAGCGTAGGTTGGAGAACACCTACGGAGAGGGAGATTGTGTTCGGGTGGTGGACACAACGCAGGAGGAGCCTGTGACAGACGCAGAACAGGGGGAGCCTGTGTTAGATTCAGAGCAGAGAGAGCCGATGGCAGATGATACTGAGGCCAAACGGTTTGGGGAGGCACTCCTCAAATCGGTGCAGGATTTAGCGAGGCAGATTAAGGTGATGGGTCAGAGATTCACCGCTGTAGAGGCTAGACAGCGTGAGACCCCACAGGTATTCCAGGTGGGTGAGGGGTCAGGTACATCCCACCATTTACCGAAGCATGGTGCTGCTCAGCGTGATACTATTCAGTCGATGGCTTCGCATGCACCTACACGCTCTACCATGCCCACTTTCTTGGGAGCAAACACAGGGGCAGGAGCCCAGCAGGAGGCAGAGCCCGGACACATGGGCGGGTATTTTGTAGAGTATCAGGCATATGGGCAGGAGTTTAGGGATGCTCTCTCATTCCGAGATTTTGTTCAGCTCCAGCGGGACAGTAGACCCCGCGACCATCATAGAGGGCACCGGCATTATCATGATGGAGATAGCCACCGCACATATAGCAGATTCCATTTGCCTACGTTTGATGGGTCATCAAACAGTTCGGCAAAGTCTTGGGTGGAGAAGCTGGACATCTATTTCCAGCTTAACCAGATGTCGGAGACGGAGGCCATCAAGGTGGCGACATTACACTTGGATGGTGAGGCCCAGGACTGGTGGTTCCATGGGATGGTCACACTCAGACACTCTACAGTGACGACGTATGCCGAGTTTACCAGGAGATTGATGGAGCAATTTGATCGGAGAGATCTGGAACAGCACTTTGTTGAGCTGACGAGGCTCAAGCAGACTGGGAGCCCAGTGACATACATCGCAGATTTCTTGAGGGTTTCAATGATGGTGCCAGATCTATCCGCAGCACGGATGATCTATATGTTTGTAGAGGGGTTAGCAGAGCCACTTCGGGGTCTAGTTAGATCTACTAGACCAGCTACACTTCAGGATGCTATTAGCAGGACCCGGGACTTACAGGATGCAATGCCCAGGACTCGGACACCTTAACCCCAGATACAGGGTTTCCAGCCCAAAGGGAAGGATGTGAGGATTCCGCCTCCAAAGGGGAATCCAGGATGGGCATAGACAGATGATGATGCCAGGAGGGAGCTGAAAAAGAAGCGGTTGTGCTTTACTTGTCAGGAGCCGTGGGCACCAGGACATAGGTGTGCTGCTGCAAAGCACATTTCATTGAGGTCTTCTCTGATGATAGCGGGGAAGAGGATGACGAGGATGATAAGGAGGCAGAAGACAGTCAGACGGCCCAGGATCAGTTGCCACCTCCACCTCCAAGGACAGGAGGTGCAGCTTTTGCACCCACAGGAGGGACCCTTGTAGCATTGCGAGGAGTTCCCAAGTATTTGACGCTGCGCGTACGAGGGACAGTACGTGGCCAGCGAGTGTCAGTTTTGGTTGACAGTGGGGCAACCCACAACTTCATTGATGCACAGATGGTCGAGCGGAGAGGTATACCGACCGAGAGTTTTGACGGATTTTCAGTTTTGGTCCCATGAGCCCAAACGATGCAGTGTGCCCGGTATGTTCCAGAGTTGGCAGTGACGATGGGTACCTACACCGTGACCGATCACTTTTTCGTGGTCAACATACCGGATACCAATGTGGTATTGGTTGTTCAGTGGTTGATTACTCTGGGGAAGGTCACCACAGATTGGGAGGCCTTGGAGATGGAGTGGGATGATAAGAAGACTGGGAAGCACGAGAAGATCCGCGGGATGCACACTTACCCACCTCAGACGGTTTCGGCACACCGGATGGAGGCAGATTTCCGGAAGGGAGACATAGAGTGGGCGGTTGAGTTACGGGCATCAGAGGCAGAGACCACCGGTCAGGCAGTTCATCCTGGTATACAGGCCATCCTTGACAGATATGAGGTAGTGTTTCGGGATATACCACCAGGTCGGCCACCGGACCGAGGGTTTGAGCACACCATAAAGCTTGAGCAGGGCATTCAGGCAGTGATTACTACCCCTTATAGGCATCCCAAAGCCTATCGGGATGAGATTGAGCGGGCCATACAAGAGTTGCTGGCTCTTGGGCACATCAGACCAAGCACGAATCCGTTTGCTTCTTCCGTGGTGTTGGTGAAGAAGGACAGCACTTTGAGGATGTGTATTGACTACAGGGCCCTGAACAAGAAGACCCTGAAGAACAAGTATCCTATGCCCAGGATCGATGAGTTGATGGATGAGCTGAGAGAAGCCAAGTTCTTCTCGAAGATTGATTTGAGATCAGAGTACCATCAGATTCGCGTGAGGGAACAGGACATTCCCAAGACCGCCTTCAGGTGTCATTATGGACACTTTGAGTTTTTGGTTATGCCTTTTGGGCTAACCAATGCCCCAGCTACTTTCCAGTCTTGCATGAACCATATCTTCCACAGTCACCTGAGGAAGTTTGTATTGGTCTTTTTCGATGACATACTCATATATAGCAGGACTTGGGAGGAGCATCTCCAACATATAGAGGCAGTGCTACATATCTTGGAAGAGCAACAGTTCTATGCTAAGCTCTCCAAGTGTGAATTTTTGATGACGGAGATGTTGTATTTGGGTCACATTATTGGAGTGGATGGAGTGAGAGTCCATGAGGAGAAGATCGGGGCCATCAGAGATTGGCCAGAGCCGAGGAACGTGAAGGAACTTCGAGGGTTCATTGGCATATGTACTTATTACAGGAAGTTCGTCAAGAGTTTCTCACAGCTTGCTGCACCCCTTACAGATTTGACGAAGAAGGGGGCATTCAGGTGGTCGGATACAGCATAGCGAGCCTTTGACAGGCTCAAGGATGTGATGAGTAGCTGCCCAGTTCTTGCATTGCCGGATTTTACGCAGCCATTTGTTTTGGAGTGTGATGCGTCGGGAGAGGGGATCGGCGCAGTATTGATGCAGGGAGGACACCCTATAGCCTTTGAGAGCCGGAAGCTCCTTCCGCACGAGAGGTTGTATTCTATATACAACAAGGAGATGTTGGCCATTATGTATGCATTGGCCAAATTCCGGCAGTATTTGCTAGGGAATAGGTTCAGGGTGAGGACTGATCACAACAGCCTTAGGCTCTTTTTAGAGCAGAAGCAGCTACAGGAGAGGCAGCAGAAGTGGATCAGTAAGATCCAAGCATATGACTTTAACATTGAGTATGTCAAGGGTAAGAATAACGTGGTAGCAGATGCCCTTTCACGTAGACCAACCATGTTATCTCTTATGAGCTTAGATACAAATTGGAGGGTTCGACTTTTAGTGGAGTACTCCAAGGACAGATTTGCATGTGAGGTGTTGGATGGACAAGGCGCGGATGACAGGTACAGGGTGGTTGATGAGATCATCTACTACAGGGATAGGATCTTCTTGACTGAGGGGTCTCAGCTCAAGAAGAAGATAACCCAGGCATCACATGATTCACCATTGGCAGGCCATCAGGGGTTTACCAAAACCTATAGGGCCATTAGAGAGAGGTTCTCATGGAAGGGCCTCAAGGAGGACGTACTCCAGCACATCAGGGAGTGCGATGTTTGCCAGAGGAACAAGGGGGAGATGAGCCATCCCGCAGGATTATTGCAGCCTCTTCCCATTCCGGAGGGGAAATGGGAGAGTATCTCGATGGACTTCATCACAGGGTTGCCCATGGTGCAGGGCAAGGATTGTATCTTTGTCGTCGTTGATCGACTGACAAAGTATGCACACTTTTTCGCCATATCCGCGCACTACACAGCAGCACAGGTGGCCGAGTTGTTCTTCAGAGAGGTTTTCAGGCTACATGGTCTTCCTAAGACCATCATTAGTGACAGGGACAGTCGCTTCATGGGCGGATTTTGGCAGGAGCTTTTCCGGTTAGTGGGGACGGAGTTGACACTGAGTACCAGTTATCACCCACAGACGGATGGACAGACGAAGAAGTTAACAAGTGGCTGGAGGGCTACTTGCGTAACTATGTCAGTGGGCAGCAGCGAGCATGGCTGAAATGGTTGCATCTGGGGGAGTACTGCTATAACACGACACATCATCTATCCATTGGTATGTCACCATTTTATGCTTTGTATGGGTATCATTCTTTGTCTTTTGTTGATGTGATGTCGGTGCTAGCAAGGCTCCTAGAGCCAAGATTTTGATCCAAGAGAGTCAGGACATTCTCCGAGCTCTCAAGGATAATATGGCTACAACACAAAACCAGCAGAAGTTGTATGCTGACAGAGGTCGGGTGGAGAGACAGTTTGAGGTAGGGGACTTGGTCTACCTACGTTTACAGCCATACCGACAGTCGTCACTGAAGCAGAAGGGAGCTGAAAAGCTCAAGCCCCGCTTTTATGGGCCATACAGGGTGATACACAGGGTTGGACAGGTCGCGTATGAGTTGGAGCTGCCCCAAAGCAGCAAGATTCATAACATTTTTCATGTATCACGCCTGAAGAAGGCACTGGAGCAGCAGGTGACAGTGACAAATGAGCTACCACCCACGGATGATGAGGGGCATTTGGTGTTGCAGCCAGAGGCTATTATTAATACCAGGAAGAGGCAGCTACGGAGCAGGACAGTCCGAGAATTCTTGGTGAGATGGAAGAATTTGCCGGATGAGGATGCCACTTGGGAGAGTGAGAAGATTTGCAGCATCCATCACTTCAGTTGCTTGAGGACAAGCAACATTTTGCCGGGGGAGACTGTAATATTCCTAATTAGCAGTGTCTAATTGGAATATTCAATTTTGCTCAATTTTGTCGTCTATAGTTTATTAATAAATAAAAAGGTGAGTGGAGAGGGTCTAACTCACTTAGTGGAATAAAACACACTCCCTAGTAGCACAACGTTGTGACTTAAAGGGAGCCAAGGGGGGGCCAAGCACCACGTAGAGAGGGGGCCCACGTATGCTCTAGAAGAGACTACGCAGATGAGGATGAGGACGTGGCAAGAGGGAGGCTACGTTGAGGAGATAGGCCTTAGGGTTTTGGAGGAAGGCCAACGTTATAAAAGAGGGAGGAGCCTCCTCATTTCATTCATTCGTTGTTGATGATATTGAGCTGGTCGTTTTGACTTCTTGAGCACGCTGGTTGTTTAGCCTGTCTGCAGCACTGTTTAGTGCGTTGAGTGTCTCTGGTCGGAGATCTCTCCCTTAGCCCCAGGGGACTTCGAGTGCCTACTCGGGCAAGGAATCTTCTTCAGCATTTTGTGGGAGGTTTTGGTGTTTGGTTTTGATGTGGAGGTGGGCATTCAGAGAGACTGCGTAGTCATTGAGAGGGAGGACGCAGTCCATCTAGGAGGAGCTCCGGTTTGGGATTTTTGCGAGGGTTTGTGCCAGGAGATTGAGCAGAGAATCAGCCTTTGCCGTTGGGAGGATTTTGGTGGAGTTTGAGGCGGTATTCCATTCATTCCTATTCAGCCTCTGCGCAGAGCCTTGGCGGCCAGCGTAATTCCCCAAGGGGGTGTTTTTCGGGGGTCGGCCATTTCTGATATGGTTTCTGGGTTTTGCTGAGATTGGTGAGTAGAGGAGGATTCCAGATTTTCAGCTCATTCCGGCAAGGGGAACAGCCTCTAGTCATCAGTTCATTTCAGCAGTTGCAGCTACACGACAATTTTCTAGCAGCTGGGATGCAGTTCAAAGAGTAGCCATTTCCTGTGTATTATGAGAGTATTTCTTCACTTGCCTCGAGCAAGTTTAGGTGCCATCACTCTGATCACCTATTGTACTTCATTATATTTCTCAGTTTAATAAAATGGCTTAGCATTCTCTCTCTATATTTCTGGATGATTTGTCGTACATTCTATCTATGCTATTGTATATCTGCTTTACTGTTATCTTTATGTATTTTCGGGGATTCTAGTTCCATACCACTTGGTGTGTTTATCTTATACTCTTAGACAGAGTCTGGAAAAGGGCCAGGTAACCTCCAGATCTCACCCTCTTCTCGAAGGTGAAATATCTGGTAAACGCCCTCCCAATCCATCTTTGGTTGGAGTTTGCTTGTGATTTAGGGATATCCCCGAAACGGGATATTACAAAGAGGTCCATAGATGAGCCTTCCCATCTCTCCATCAAAAGGGAAAGTGGTTGTAACAACCTTGCAAGGTGGTTGCTTTCCTCCTCATACATCAAACAAGCTGCATATCTCTTGATATGTTGGTTCACATCTTCTTTGAGATTCTCCCAATAGAATCCTTCCATGATGGTGTGATAAGACTCAATGAAGTCTACATGTCCTGAAAAGAGTGCCTCATATGCTGCATGTAGAATCTTCTCCTTGAGCTTGGAGTCTCTAGTCAAGTAGATTTGATCATGGAAATAAATGACTCCATCAACCACTCTATACCTCCCATCTATCACTTGTCCATCAAGAACCTTACATGTGAAGAGGTTCTTGGAATATTCCACCAATAGTTGGGACTTCCAATATGGATCTATGCTTCCCAACAATGACAGCGTTGTTGAAATCTAAAATGAAATACCTGTCACATCATAGCTCTCCTCTTTGACATGCTTAATGCCAAAGCCACATGTTGGAGTATTGCTACCCCACTTTTGTTGCCTCCCTTGCAGCGGATCTTGCTCAAGACAAGATTGAAGTACATGGAGGTCAACCTCCTCTTGGAAGGTATTGCCCATCCAAAACTTCCATAGTTTGGCCAATACATACAAGAGTGTCAATAACCTCTTGTCATATTCAGAAATCTTCCTCATGTGTGGAAGTATCATTTGCTGCTCCAAGGCATTGGAATAGCCCTTTGACACCATGCTTGTGCCTTAATAGATTCCTGAATCATCATCTTTCAGCGCAAATAGCTGAGTGGGTGATGGCAATGTCCATATCAGAAAATTGCTCATCCCTCTTTTGAACCCATCAAAGGTTCTCTGCGTTGTGCTAGCTTCTCCCAAGGCTCCTTCCTTAGCCAAATATATCAATGATGCAACGTGTTGAGAGAACTCTTTAATCATCTTCCAATCAGGGGGTCTCCCTGGTGGAATGCCTCCATGTAATGAGACATCAAGGCCTAGAGCAGGTTGTATATGTGAGAGGACTGATTTGTCCCTGCACTCACTGCGCAAATCATCCTCATGCTTTTGTGCATAAACCTCCTGAAAAGGATGGGTGTGTATGTTCCCAATCACTTGATGCTGGCCCTCCTTCTCATCTTCTCCTACCTTCTGCAAGATCTTACAATTTAAGGTGTTCTTCTCCAATGTAATCAACCCATGCACACTCAATGTCATATTGGTGTCAAGAGTCTTAATCGCAAAGAAGTGATCTATCATGGTGTATGTCCCCCAAACTTCGGTCAATGTTGGAACATACTTCTCCATTGGCTGGTGTCATTGTCTATCAACATAAGCACATGCTGCTCCTGATCTTCATATGTGGGATCCTTTGGAACTTCTTGCAAAGATACAAGAGCTCCTCCAATTGAAGCAATTGCTTCATCTCCATCTCCAAATAGTGGTGGATCTCCTCCTGCTGCTGGTGGTGGAGGTGGTGGATGATCCCCTCTCTGTATTACACCGTTGCCTCCTGCCTCCATCTCCTCATATGCATCCTCTTCCCCATCATTGTCGGAAAATACCTCTATGTAGTGTGCCTTCCCAGCGACACAATGATATCCCAGTGCCCACGGCTTCTGGCATGTGAATCATAGCTTCTTTTGCCTCAGGTCTCTCCGGGTCTCATCGTCCAAAGGCCCCCGGCCTTGGTTCCCCTTCGGAGGTGGAACCCTCGGGTCCTTCCCCTTCGGCTGAAATGTCGGTCTCCGGGGGAAAGGAGCTTTGGTCCTAGGCAGGGCATCCTGCAAATCCATGGTCCTCCCAACTGCATCGTGAAGTGTAGTCGGCCTCATAGATCTAACTAACCCCCGTAGAGGTTCTTCCAACCCATCAATGAACATGTATATCATCCTGGCCGAAGACAAGTCAGGTACCATCCCGAAGAGTCTCAAAAACTCGAAAATGTAGGTGTCCAGGCTCTCGGCCTGTTTGAACTTGGTCAGCTCAACAAAGTGCTCCTCTAGATCCCTCCGATCAAACCACTCTACCAATCTCTGTGTAAACTCTGCATATGTTGTCACCGCTGAGTGACCTAGCGTGGCCATCCCTGGAACCACCAATCATGGGCCTCTCCTCTATGTGCAGCGCTGCCACCTTGATGGCCTCTCCCTCTGCCATTTGTAGCAACAAAACTAGTAACTTTGTTGACTTTAATAGTAGAAATACATGAGGTATTTATAATAATAATTTATTTATAAAATATATGATAAGATGATTGAATGTTACAATGAGGCCCTGCTTATATACCTATGCAGGTGACCTTTCATGACTAGGCATGTCTTTTAGGCATGCCTTTTCAGTTAACTAATGACTACTTAACCTAATCCCTATTTGACTATCAGTAATTACATTTATTTGTATTTATTCTATTTTATATAAATTATATTTGTTACACCATCTGATTAAGCTGGAAATAGATATCCAACTTCTCCACCCAAGCCTTTGCCGAACATTTCGAAGATCCATCAAATGTTGGCAGGAAAAATCTACCCACTGTACGTTGTACATCCCCGTCCTGTGTGTATCTACCCCCTTTGTTTTGATTATGGGGCCTGTTGTCCTTCTTGAGCTGAATAAAATCATGGAAAGAGAGAGCCTCGCCAAACTCTTGCCCATAGGACTGATACTTGGCAAAATAATCCCCCATATGAACCGGCTCCAGTTCCTGAGATGCTCCTGCTCTCGTGCCTGTAGCTAGAAATGTGGGCATCATGGAACGTGGGGGAGTAGTTGTGAGCTGCTCCTGCAACTGGTGGGAAGTGTCGAACCCTTCTCTGATGCGAAAACCCCTTGGGGTTTCACTCTATCTCTGGTCTGCAATAAAAAATTTCCCCATCTCTTCTATTCTCCTCGATAGCTCCTGCACATATTTTAGAAGGAGTTCCCTGAACTCCCTTCCTTCATCTTTTTCACCCGTCATCGGTCCTTCCTCCTCTGCGTCCACAACCGGAATGCAGTCTCCCTCTGCAAAAGTGGTCTCAATCCTACGCTCTTGGTCCTTGTACTTCCTTCCCTGGGAAGTGATATATGATTTTCGTGTTGTTGTCATAAACAATCTGCTCCACGGACTGAGCCAAGTCTATGAGCTCTGATACCACTGTAATATCCCAAAATTGGGAGAGCAGCAATATAGCACATAAAACTGGAATTATGTAGAAATATAAATAGATCAAGACATGAGACAAACATGGATCCATTCCATTATGATTATAACAGCAAGAATAGGTACAAAGACTTGAGGAAAATATCACTCAAGTTGGGCAAACAAGCCTCCCATGAAAGCATACATCTAGATCTGCAATGTTGTTAATACATGAACTATAGGAATGCAGAAATTGTGTTGTCTATGAGAGAATAGCAGCTGAAAGATAGAAAAATATATTGCTACTGATCCAATGCTCCAATAGTGCAAGGAATATAGATCCAAGCTCCAAAACTGATTTCCAAGACAACCCAGAAAAGGTTTCCAGAAATACTCAATCTACAAAAATAGCAGATATGGCCCTAAGGCTGAATAATCACTGCAACTGAATCACTGATAGGAGGTGGCTGATCTGAAATATGCAATGGTTGATCCTCCTCCAATAGATCTCCTAAATGAAGGGTTGACCCCCTCAAAGGAAACACAACTCCTCCAACTAGAGCAATAAACCCACTGTTGCAGCTGCTCTCTAAAATAATGCAGTCCTTGAGGGAAACTGCGCTGTAGCTGATGATAGCTACTTGGCCTCCTGCCAAATAATGAAATGAAGCCCTAAGAACTTCCTCACTAGCTTCCCGGATGAAAGGATGATCCCTCCAATGGAAAACTAGCTCAGAAATTGGAGATCTTTCTCCTCCACTGCTACACCCCTGCAACACAACACAAATCTGAAATAGACTGTGCTGCATATGAAACTGAAGCTTGGCCAAATGCCAAATAGTGGTAATACAGCTCAATATAACCTCTCCTGAGTAGGCACTCTAAGTCCCCCGAGGATGAGGGTGGAATTCCCGCTCGAAAACACCCTTGTGCTAAACAGCATAGCAAACCCTGCTAAACAGCAAAAGCATGCACAGAAATGTCACATGACAAATCCAGATCTAAAAAGATCAAAATCAATAATACAAATCCATGTCTTCTAATGCTGCCATCCTCTTCCTTTTATGCTTGGTGAGCTTCCTCACCCTGGGCCCCACTCATTAAAGGAGTTACTCTCATGCAAACACTCCTCCTAAATGATTGCGTTGTCCTCCATTAATCCTCCATGATCTCCATAACAGCGTTGGTTGATCTGGTCAACATTGACCTAGTCCACATGCTCTAGCACCTGTTCACACCTTAGGGTGCTTTATTAAGCTGAAATGATGATCCACTTTCACATGAGAAGTGGTTTTATTCTTCATAAAGAGATTTATAGGTCTCCCTACCCACTTATTCACCTAAAACAAAACTTTAATATTGCAATTAATTTTGAAATATTACAGGGGATCAAGCCAATTAGCCATTATTTTCCACTTGCAGGATTTATCTATAAATTACAAGTCATTTGCTTCTCAAGACATCCAATCTTTGGATCGTGTACTAGCTCTTGAAGCTTTCCTGTAATTTTTTTGGAATAATACTATGCAAAAGTCTTTGGGGTTTTCATTGGTGGTAGTGTTTCTCTCCTGCATCTTATGGTAATACTGCTCCTAATGCTCTACTGAATAATATTTTAGAAATTGTTGATCATTAGCCTTTGTGGAATAACTTATTGCACATGTATCTTGCATTAATTATTGGATCTAAGGTAGCATTTTAATTTTATTGAATTAGCAGGTATTTCTAATTCTTGAAGGTTATATTGCTATTTTATGTCTCTATTGATCTAACAACTTGATCTTGAGTGTGCAAAGATCTTTTAATTTTTGTTGGACACCTAATCCTCTATGAGTAGGTGTGGAAGCCGAATGGACAAAAGGAGTCCAAGTGACCTTGGAATGTGGAATCCGAAAGTCACACCATTGTATTATAAATATACATCATATTAATGGTAATAGCAGCTCATGCTTATCCTTCAGTTCTGTCTTGTGTGTTTATTGTCATGTGTGTTTACAATACCTATGTTTAACATGGTATCAAAGCGGGACTATCTTGGCCTGCTCTAATTTGAACTATTTGTCCAAACAGCTAAATTTTAGTTGCATTATATGCACCCTGCATTACTCCATTGAAAGCATTGGTGTTTGAGCGTTTTACCTGCTCCCTTTGCCACCTACGCTCTCTCAACAAGACGGTTTCTCTGCGCATTCCTCTCCCATTTCGCATTTTATCAGAGCTGCAGGCGATCTCCTAATATTAAGCAACTATCACCTTTGTACTCTGTGTATTTCAGAAATGTCACCTATGTCCTTTACGTTGATGGTTGTCTGTTACACACTGCGATTAGGTTGGTCCGACCTACCCAGACTGTCCCTTACACACTGACCACCAACAACGCCTCCGCCGTTGCAGTTTCCCATGGGCTGGCTTGTGCCTATTGGAGCGGAGACCGAGACTTACGTTGAATGCAACAGCCTTCAAGAGAAAAATAGTCTGAATATTGTACAATACGCTGCCTCTTACACAGTCACAGCCAAGGCACAAGCACTATCAGAAGCGCTCTCCCACAGTTTGACTTCTTCTCAATTCCTAGATGTACACCGACTGAAGGTTCATTACACAGTCTTGACACTATGCTTCCCTCTTCGTGTAGCAACCTCTCCACACTCCTGTTTGTTGTCCACCCCACACTCTGGTTTGTTGCATAGTCACACGCCCTCATATCCACACATTGGCCCTCTCAACGTGTTTACATAGCATTTAATCTCTCTGTGGTAATAAAACTCTGGTGGTATCACAGTCTACTAGTTTCCATACGCTCGGCCCTTCTAGTGCATCCTCACACAACTTGGCCTCACCCCGTGGCTTGGTCTCCTACACACAGTCGACTCCTTCAACCTGCCATCCACTACGTCCTCGACCCTCTTCTCATCTCTTCTGGACTTCCCTCTGTATTTTCAACAACTGATCTCTTCTTGCAAAGCTCCTGGCGCCCTCTAGGGTCGCTGTCGTACACATCCTTCTGCTGAGAATGGAAGTCAAGAAGCCAAATTCGAGATGCCCAATCGGAAATGAAGAGAAATGCAAAGTGATGGAGTGAATACATATTACACGGTTTTTGTTCCACCGATAACCCTGTGATGAAGTTGAAAGCAACTGGGATGGATTCTTCTTACTCTTGCTATCATAAACCATTCAGCTACCATGAAAATATACCTAGAGATTTGCGCTGTATTTTTCCATCAATCCATGGTATCTATGTCTAATCGGAGATGGTATTCTTTCCAATAATCCAAGAAGAGATCGTTGAGAGGTGTATATCATATGGGTCGATTAATTCACGAATCAAAGTTTAAACTTTGCATTGATTCTGATTTCTATACGGTGGAGTTGAAGTGTTTAAGGGTGCCATCAAACACTGTCGAAGGCTTATATGATTGAATGATGTGCGATGGGTTTAAGCCATGGTTCATTTCATATGAGTTTGACTAAAAGTTGTGTCAGTTTGGACCAGATTTTTTACTGGTGCCCTCTCATATATTTTGTGGTTCGCAAGCTAATAAGCAAGGAAAACATGTTTGTGACTCTCCCATTTCGGCATCGCTTGAGAGGTCTCCCCCTGTATGACCCTATGCCTTCATTGTCATGTTAGTAGTTGCAGTCGTGTTAGCAGTTGAATGCAAGACGAATAAGGGGAAGACTCTCAATATTCTTCAAGCAAATCTTGACTCCTATTTCCAAGCACCAGTGTATTATGATCAGATGTATGTATGGTCTTAATGGTAGATGTTGAGAAAGAGTGATTTGTGCCAAGAAACCACTCACATGTTCTACTTTGAATATTTACTCTTTATGGAGGAGAGTTCAATTATTACACATTGATTAGACATTGTAATGTGTGCATTGTCCTTTTTGTTGCCTATACAAGATTTGGACATTGAAGGGATACAAACATTTTGGTTGTATGAAGCAGTGAGTATTGCTCATTAGAGGTTCGTTCTCTACAAAATAGAGTTATTGGTGTAAAACAGTTCTTTGAAGAGGAGAGAAATCATTAATATTTTTCGCCTTAAAGGGCTATTGCACAGTGGTTTTTTGTTGCACATTTACAAAAATATTATGCTGTGACATTGTATTGTACTGACATTATGAGTGGGTATTTCTTCTTAGTTCATAGTTGCAGTCAATGTTTGAAGTGTAACTTTGAGTTGTTGAGAAAAATGGCTAAAATCAATGATGCATTAGAGTTGTTGAATAACCTCATTCATTCCACTATTCATGATATGGTAAAAATGAGCAAGAACACTCTTTTTAATATTCAAACTTGCTTGCAAGATGCACAAGACAAGATTGAGTTTTTGGAGTTGGAGTCTCAGCTTCAGCAAAAGAATCATCATTCTAAACCTGTTTTTGTTCAGAACATTGAAAGAGACTCCCACAATCAGCAAGTCAATAATATTGTGACCGATTCACATTCAGTGCCTAGTTCAACAACAGATTTGTATGCAGATGCAGAAGCTCGGGTTCTACCTCCCAAGCCCATCATCAAACCTTGGGATGAGCTTGTCCACAACAGAACAGGTCTTGGATATGAAAAGGAGTTGTCCTTTCATATTCCAGACTACTCCAAGCCCATCAAATTTCAGAGTGCCGGATTCCTTTATGACAGTTCACATTCACCGATTCCAAATCTTGCTCCTCTTCCACAGCAGCAACAACAGATTTTAAAATGCCAACACTGTGATCGAATTGGCCATATGAAAGATCATTGCTTTGATCTTCACCCATGCAAACACTGTGGTCAACACACCCATTCTTCACACAGATGCTTCAGAAACAAGCCTCCTGCAAGAACAAAGATTCATCTTGGATGGATCGCTTCTTGGCAATGGGCATCAACAGCGAAGAAGATGTTTAAGTCATATGTCGGAACTTGTTCTAGAATATTGAACAATCTTGCAATTGAGTTTTCGCCATCATCTCACCTTGTACCTGACAGGGGGGAAAATGGTGGTCATCTACAAGCTTTGAAGCCACTTCAAGCGAGCCTAAGCCACAATCTGTCATTCCAGATTCAGAGTTGTAGCCAAAGAGAAGGATGCCCATGAGCATTCTTTTGGTTGGTGGACAGCCTTAAACCATCCATGCGAGGTTGATATTCTTCCTCTTCAAAAAATTCGGGACACTTCCTCTAGTAGAAGACTTCAGCTTCTTGCGAGCTTTGGTAGAGTTCCGAGAAATGCATTAAGCATTCCAGTGTTGGTGGTCATGCTTAAACCATCACAGGTTGTAGAGCTCCCTTCTTCTAGGTTGAAGGTCTCCCTCTTCAAATATGAGGGACACTTCCTCTACTAGAAGCCCTCAGCGTCTTGCCAAATTTGGAAGAGTTTTGGGAACGCTTACTGCACTAAGCATTCCAGTGTTGGTGGTCATCCTTAAACCATCTCTTTATGCCAACATTTCAGAGAGCTGATTCAACCTAAGTGTTGCCATGCATACTTTGCAGATTTGTATTACAACTCTATTCTTGGACTCACACATACCCTTTCGGATTAAGGGGAGGAACGTTGGACACCTAATCCTCTATGGGTAGGTGTGGAAGCCGAATGGACAAAAGGAGTCAAAGTGACTTTGGAATGTGGAATCCAAGAGTCACACCATTGTATTATAAATATACATCATATTAATGGTAAAAGCAACTCACGCTTATCCTTCAGTTCTGCCTTGTGTGTTTATCGTCGTGTGTGTTTACAATACCTATGTTTAACAATCTTTTATATTCGAAAAACATGGGCATGAGGGGAAGTCCTCGGTTGGACCAGCCAACTCCCAAGGCACAAGATCTAAAGAACCTTCCTGATAGGATCCCAAGACTTATCTAACAAAGACTTTCTTGCAGGGTTTCTTGGCACAATTTTTTTTGTGTGGTTTTCCTAATCGGTTTTGGCAGATCTGAAAGAGGAAAACAGGGGCTTCATTTTAAAAGTATTTGCAGGTGGATCTGGCCCCACAAAGAGGATAAATAAATAAATTCAGGGAGGTCGCAGGCCTTGCAAGATTTCAAACTCTCGCTACACATATAATTATAATTATTCTGATCCAGGGTTTTAAATATTTTCTCTGAGGCATAGAAAATTCGCTAAATCTTTCTGAGGGTTTTATTTAACTTGTTTTATTTTGTAGTCCTTTGGAAAATTTATTTTGAAAAGGTTGCAAACCTTTTCAGTCTCCCAAAGCCTCGCTCTACATATTATTATATTATTATTTTTTTATTTGGGGTTTCAATTTTTTATTTTTTTTAAATATTTGAAGGCAAAGGCAACCGCTAGTTTTTCTTTTTTGAGCCCTAATCTAACTGCAAATTTGAATTACGGCTAGGGTTCTAGTTAATCAAATTGAATTTCTTTGAGCCGTCCTCGCTTATGCAAAATCGAACGTCTGAAAAGCATTTGCAGAATTTTGGAGTAAAACTGAAATTCCCTTCTTATTTTTTGGGAAAGTCGTATGTGTCACCCTAAGCCGCAGGGGTTTCTCCTTTTTCTTGAACGTAAATCCCCTTGGGATTTAAGCAAATCAAATTTTCTGGAGAAATTTAAATTGAAATTTTTGTAGGCTTTCACGCTTTAAAGTTGTGGAACCCATCTTCAAATCTTTTTTGAGCAAATCGAATTATTTTTGGAGGCTCGATCTTTCTTTTGGTGTGAAAATCTTCATAAACTTGGACATCTGTCAGATTGAATTTTTTGAAGACTCTTTGTATTTCTGAAGGTAGAATTCAAAAATCCTGAGGCCATCTTCATCTCTGGACACTTTCTTTTCAAGTCGTGAGCGAAAGCCTTTGAAATTTCTAAGCGGAATCTCTGAAATCGATAACTTAGTGGCTGATAATTAGATTTTTGAGGCCGTAGGGTTTCCTGTTAAACTTGGAGCTTGGACGTCAATTTTTTTTAAGCTGATTTCCAAAGTTTGGAGGGTTCGTTTCCTTTTGGAGAGATATTTTATGTTGTTTTTAATGGGACCTTTTGGAGTTTTCAGTGTCTGAATCTGTGGCAAAAATAAAAAATTTGAGGATGAATCTTGATTTATGTTATTTAAACTGTTTTTCTTTTACTGTATATATGGGCTCAGCATTTAAAAAAATCCTAAGGGCACTTAGATTGCATTGTGCAAGGTACCCATCAAACTTATGTTTTCAATAAATTCCTACCAAATTATAGAAAAATTAAACCGGAAAAATCCACAGAAAAAGCCTTAAAAAACTGCACTAAAAACAACTCGTTTTATAAACTAATTAACATTAGATTTAGAATTAATTTCATAAATTTTTCATTGGCACTTTTTTTTTAACTAACCCTTTAATTACATTAAAGTAAATAATTTCTAATTCCAATTTGCTTTCGCACTAGATTTACTTTCCTAAATTTTCATTTAATTTCATTATTTAATTTTCTAATCTCAGAAACATTTTCTTTTAGAACTATTTGCACTTTGATTTAATTATTAATTTTCATATTGTGTTTCATGAGAATTCATATTGAGCTTCATGAGAAAAGCTACATTTGCTTTATATTCTAAGTGAAGTGATATCCTCATTTGCTTTCCTACATTTTCATTTAATTTCATTATTTAATTTTCTAATCTCACTTGCATTTAGGACAATTTGCACTTCGATTTAATTATTAATTTTCAATTTTCATATTGAGTTTCATGAGAATTCATATTGAGCTTCATGACATAAGATACATTTGTTTTATATTCTAAGTGAAGTGATATCCTCATTTAATGTATTGCATTTGAGCACTTTAACTTATTAAAGCATTTGTGTTATTTCATTTAGATCTAATTATTGCTCTTTGTTTCATTCAATAAAATAAATTGTGTAAAGTAGCTAAAGGTTTACTCAATCATATAAGTGGAATGGTATTTGTGATTGATAAAATTTAAACAGGTTTCACATTTTTGGTGTATTTTGTATTTTGGTGCATTTTGTTTTAATTAATCTCACTGAAGCACTTGATTAAAGATCTTAAGTAGCCTTTGAAATTACTCTTAGCAGTCTCATTTGCTATATAATGAGTGTGACATTTCTATAATTTCTTGCTTGTTCAACTCTCTAAATAAGTGAGAACGTCCTAAAAAAATCACACTAATTGTCCAAAGGCATCTAATTGTTTCATTTAAGTATTGTTTGTTGCTTCATTAATTGTTGACACAAGTTAATAATATTGTGTTCAAGAACTTATCTCATATCTTGGTTATAAGCATATTGGCAACTTGTTTATGCAGTATATTGGTATCATTGTCTCTCGTGAAACAATTGCATTTGCATCCTAGAACTAAGCTTTGCATCCTAGAACTAAGCTTGCATTTCACCTAGTTAGGCTTGCATTTCATTCTCCTAACTTGCATCTTGTACTTATCTTTTAATCATATCGCTCATTGTCTCTAATATTGTCATCTTTAATTGAGTAGTTCTCTTTGAAACGAGTACAATTTTCCTTTTGTTCTTGCAAGTTATATATCATTGCTCATATTTTAAAATTGTGTCATTTTCTTGTACTAACATTTTTCTTCGCAACATTGCTTGTCTGAGTAGCTTGAGATACCATATATTATTTTGCTTGGGCATTGTATCAAGGCATTGGTCTCTTATTGTTTCATCTTTAGTGTCATATTGATCTAAGTGAAGCTATCTATCTCACATTGCTCAGTTTAATAATGTAACTTGCCTTCTAATCTCAATTCAAGCCACTTACAAAGGTGATTGCCCTGCCTCAAGTCTCCTAGAACTTGTTGTTCCAACAAGTTTCCCTTTTCCATCTATCCTTAGGGACTACCCCCCTTGACTTAGCTAGGAGAAATTTTGAATGGAGTGAGTAGGGATCAAAGTGACAGCCCCTACTACTTTGGGCGACAACAAACCCTATTAGGTGGTTTCAACCTCTAAATGGGGTGACATGTCCATGGTACATCCCTCAAGTGGTAGGTGGCAAATGATATAGTAATGGAACAAAGTGGGGATCAGGGGAATCATCCAGACCACATGTCATTGTGCAAGGGTAGTTATAATGAGGGAAGTCCACACCTGGGTATATGAGTGAAGGAGGGAGCAAACCGTGGTACATGAGTTACCCCAACCTTTGTTTTTCCACCCTTCTTCATATGTCTTTTACCTTTGATTGATTTTTCTTCATAATTGCTCGGGGCTCCAAGGGATGAGAGCATGATGTGTAATATATAGCAGTGAATACCCCCTTAAGGTGGGGCAGTTCATTGCCCATCAGAGGTTGGGATAATATTGGGTTCTTTAATGATGGAGGGGGCTCATCTAGGGCCCATAGGAACCAAGATGATGGCCATGGATAAGGGGTAGAGCTCATGCTTGGTTGGTGCCCACATGCTAAATTTGTACGTATCGTCCATCTTTTGCATTTTGTGGTACATTTCATGTTGAGAGTGGCCAAATTATGCTTTTTCTTCTTCTTTTAGCTGCATTAACCTCTAGGGTATCGTTCCAGGCCCAATCCAAGGTTTGGACAAGGGGAGAGAGAGGCTAACCCTATGTGGACCCGGATGGGAAAAGAGATGAATGGAGCTAAAATGAGTGGAAGGGGAGTGATGTAGGTGGTATCGAGAAGCGTGACCATGCAACCAAATCGTGATTTTCCATGTAGTGCCAACCCTAAAGCTAAAGCTAATGGCCAGTAAAGGAGATTCCACGGGACTGGGATAAAAGGGTAACCACGAAATCGAGCAGTGGAGACAAGAATACAGACCTAACCCACTCTTTCCGCCAAATCCCCCCAACAATACATGCCCAAAAGTGCCCATGGTAAGTAAGGAAAATTACAAAACTATACAAATGAAAAGACATACATTTGGGGTCGAGAGGCCCACCTTCAAACATACATTCATGATAAGTGGTTGAAAGACCACATGGTTTCCTCGGGTGGGGAGACCATGGCACACTGAGTTCTTTGGTGGCTGCAAGGGGTTGTTGGTTGTCGGCTGAGGGTCATTTAGGAGAAACAATTTCTCCTATATAGACACCCACGGGTGGTGGGTAACAGGCTCCAAGTTCACAAACTATGGGGAAGGTTTGATCTTGATTGAGCTTCAGGCTTTCATAGTGACGAATTATTTTGCAGGAGGGTTTTGGTTGGTTAATTTTTTGAAATTATTCATCCAAAATTTTAATTTCAAAATTCTCAAAAAAAAATTATTTGATTCTGGGCTACAAAGATTTAATTTGCTAATGAAAGCTAATAATTTTATTTTGTAAATATTGTAGATATTTGTAAATTATTCTAACCCTTGTATTTTAGAGTTTAAATTTTTTATTTTGTAGCACTTGGGGTTTTGGGATTTTTGAATTTTTTGTATATATTGGGATTTTGGGAATTCTTTCTATTCATTTTTGCAGGTGAATCTTCAAGCCCTCAAGGAAATCGAATTTTTTGTGAAGGATCTAGCCATAAGGCTAGGGTTTGAAGGGTTTATCTCATCCAAGTGTGACATCTAGCATAATTGATCAAATTTGTTGGGGTTTTGAGGCAGATCTAGGCCTAGGAAGGCAAGATTTAGCCTCTAGCCTTCATCCAAGCTCAACGTTCGGCCAAGAAAGGAAGACGCTGGCCCTACAAGGTTAACTTTTTTGCCGTTTTGTGGCAAAGTTTTTTGTTTGGGCTAAAATTTTTAGTGTTTGCAGGTGTCTGAATTGATTTAGAGGCCTCCAAGGTTTGGTTGTTGCCTTCTCCAGCCTTGTCGTCGGCCCTTTCTCTTCCTCCAAGTGAGCCACAAGCCTTTTTTAGGCATGTCGTGAGCCCTGGAGGCTTCCTCCCATAGGCCTTCCCTTTACCTTTTTCGTTGGCCCTAAGGCCTTATTTCCTTGATCCGTGGGCTCTTTTCCCTTGTCGTTGCCTCTTGTGCCCTCTACCCTTGAGTCGCAAGCCCTCAAGGCCCTTGACGACAACCCTTTAGGGGCCTTCGTTGTCTTGTTGTGGCCTTATTAGGCCTTCCTCCTCTCATCGCAGGTCTACAAGGCCTCTCTCCCTCCATCGCTACCCTCTTCTAGCCCTAGCCTATCCTGTTAGCGCTCATCTCTTTCATCCATTGGTTGGCAATGGTATTTTTGTCTTTAACATCTGTTTTGCAGGTGATTCAAGGAGATTTTGGAGCTAACTTTGTGTTTTCAGGAAGGCATTCTCATTGGAAGCCTAGTCACTCATTTACAAGGCCATTTGGCCACTTGGTTTGCCTCCCTATCCCTCATTCTCATCACTATTTTCATATATAATTCTGAAGCAAGTTATGACAGTGGTATAACACATCTCAAATAATCCTAAACTCATTAATATTTCACTTAAGGCTATAAACATTGGTCTTGTGGTTCATCGGTTGCATATAAGGGAGATTGTGGAAGATTGTGGTGAAAATTCAAGTTTGATATAATCACCTACACCCACCAAAAGTCACCTAGAGCAGTGGCAAAAATTCATGACAGTGGCATAAAAATTAACTTGCAATCATATTTCATCATTGGCATTAGTTGGGCTTGCATTTCTTGGCATATCTTGTCATTTTTGGAGGATTATCATAATAATTGGAGGTCTGATATAAGCACTTTGAAGTCTGATCATAAGCATGACAGTGGTGAAAGAATTACTTAGTCATCATCCTATCTCATTGGTAAAGCATTTGTATTGTTTGGCTAGTTCAATGCTTGGGGTATCTTGTGATTTTGAGGACTGTTGTGATCATCTCTTGACTGCCATCTCTTGCATACATTGCACTTCAGCTTATCGTTGTTTGCATTCTCATTGACAAACATAAGTGCCCTAAAAGGATAATTGAATTGGTAATCATTGGATAAGATTGGCTTATTGCTCTAAAGAATATATTGTGGGTGAATGCTCTCTTTCTCTCATTGATAGATAGCATTTTTGTGACATTGGTCTTTGAAGAATATTCTTACTTGTCATTGCTATCATATTGCTAAAGAGGTTGGCTATTGGATAAATGTTATATTGCTTTTCATTGCCATAAAGTTATAAGCGCACTAACATTGTCTTTTGCAAGTGAGCTTCACATCTACATTTATAATCTTGCAAATCAAGTCACTCTTAAAGCACTTAATCGGTCATCAAAATTGTGATAAGAGTAATCTTGAAGTAATCTAATCGTGTTCATAAGGCATTCAATTTTTCTCTTTTGTATCTAATTAGCACATTGGCATTCTATTGTTACAATCTAAATAATCTTAAGAAGTTGCTAATTTTGTTTAAAGCTCATCATTATCTAATGGCATTGTTGAAAGAAGCATTGGATTTTGTATATTTATGGTCATTTCACGAGCAATTGTCTATTGTGATCTTGGAAAAAAAAAATGGCGCCATCTATCTGGTTCATTGAGCACTTTTCTTTTGATGATGATTGTCATTTCCATTGTTAAGTACTTTGATTGCCCTTAATCAAACATCATTTGGATAAATTATCTCTAAGTACTTAAAACACTTAACGATCTCACCTAAAGTTGTAGGACTAGTCTTTGCATTAACTAAATTACCTCCATGCATAAGCTTGGTTGATAGAAAGATAAGACAACCTTTCTCACCCAGCTTATGAAGCCTAGACCCTATTTTGTGGTTAACACGGTGACCTTCCAGTCGTCAAAGCCACACTCTCAACAGCATCGGAGGCATCGAGTGGTTAGACACCCAGGGAAGGTATCGTTAATATAGCCTTTGTTATCTTTCCCTAGGTTTCTCTCTCCCGACCTACACTAGAGACTAGCTTCAAAATAGTTGAGAGAGGATTTATTTAGATAGACATCTAATTTAAAATAAACCAAGATCTTTCATTTCACTTAGATCTAGGTGCTGCATTTCATATAGGATAGTGTGCATCCTAAGAAGCAACTGCTCATCCGGTGACTTGGTAACTAATTTATATTGAGCAAGTTATTTGGACTCCATAAGGCATTGATCTCTCAAGTAATTTAATCAAATTGTGCTTGTAATTAAGCTTGCTAATCTTCATTTACCAGGTTGCTAGGCCATTCAGTTGTGTCCCCCAGACTAGTCGATTCTCAACAAGTCTCTCATACACACATTTCATGGGACTACCCCCCATAGCCTATTGTTGGGAGACAGATAGAACGGAGAGGACGGGGATCAGAGTGACAGCCCCTACCCTAAATCGTTGTCGCATTCACCTGTACAATTTGTTGGCTCGAGGGGTCCTGACCCAAGTTCAGAGGTTAAGGTTTGCCAAGAAACCCCTATACTACTGGCCCTTTCGGCAGTGACCTACTTGCGCAGGTCAAAGTCTCACCCGAAGTAGTATGGGTGGGTGCTGGAACCAGGTTTCCGCACCCTGAGAAAGGATAGGTAAGGCAAGCAGAGCTGCGTCCAGCTTTACAATGACCAGATTTCCTATTTCAGAGCCGGATCTATAGGTCTCCTTCGCATCTCTACTTGCGCAAGGTCAGCTATACTACGATGCTCAACAAATTATACACTTCTAAGACAATAGCGCAATATTGCATAAAACATAACAGACAGATCCAGATGTAGTAATAACACTTACACAGTATTTTCGCAGCTTAACTCAGAATACGCATAATACAGCAGTTACCACATATTTGCATAAACAGTGCACATAGATTCAGTTACTCAAACAACCTTTCTTATTCATCAATCTGTCAATTCCTTCTTACAATACCCAAGCTTGACCTGCGCACACAGCAGCAGGGTCCGCACACAGCAGGACTTGGGATCTCCGCGCACACAACCAGCCGGAGTCCCATCCCAAAAACCCAAACAGATCTACTAAGCCGCAATTCGCATCAAGAGCTCATCATCTTCTTACCTTACAATTCAAAATGTTCCTCTATTTATAACAATCTAGCATATTCTTTCCTATGGTCCGCAAACCATGGTTTGCGGATTCCAATTCTACCCTTTAACCCATTACAATGCTTTCGGGGCTTTGTCCCACCCCAAACCCCTGCGCTAGACTAAATATAATCAAAATTATACAAAATCGGACCAGTTTCGCAGCTTGTAGGAGACCCTGTTCCAGCAGTTCCCCAACACAATTTTGTGACTCGTCCCGAGTCACAGTGGCCGCGGGTCCGCTAATTGTCCCTGGAGCTACGTGCTTTTCTCGTTCATGCCTCAGCGCCCCCTTCCTGGTGGCCCGAGTCTGCCTGAGACAATCATTCCGGCCATATAGTCATTTAGTCCTGTATGGTTTGAGCCGACTGCCATTGACGTAGCCCGATAACACGTCACCGCGCAGGGTAGCTAACCTAACTACTCCACCATCCGTGATTTCCTTAACGGTGTAGGGACCAAGCCAGTGCTGTCGAAATTTCCCTGGGTGTTTCGCAAACTGGCTATCGTATAAGAGGACTAGGTCGCCTTCTACGAATGTCTTTTGGCAAATATGTCGATCATGCCAAGCTTTATCGCGAGCCTTCTAAACCTGTTGATGAAAGTTAGCAATGAACCGATCTTCTTCCAACACCAAAAGCTACGCAAGGCGTTCTTCCATTATGTCAGGTTCTGCCATATTTGTAAACGTTGCAATACGTAGGCTAGGAATAATGTATTCTATTGGCATAATGGCCTCCTTGCCGTAGACCATCCGAAAGGGGGTCCTTCCTGTTAGCTTCTTGTAGGTCGTCCAATAGGCCCACAGAACAGAGGGGATGCGTACGTCCCAATCACTACGATCGGCATTGCAGACCTTGGTCAATGCCTGCTCTAAGATTTTGTTGAAAGCCTCGACCGCGTCGTTCGCCTGTGGATGATACGATGTACTTTTTGCGTGATGGATCCGGAATTCCTCATTCAGGGCTTGTATCGTTTCATTAACGAAGTGAGTGCCTCTGTCGCTCATCAGGATCTTTGGGCATCCAAATCTGTTCAGGATTTGCTCAAAGATGAAGTGCACAGCAGTATCTGCAGTACAATCCTTCACCGCTTGTGCCTCAGCCCATCGAGTGACATAATCAGTAGCAGTAATAATGTAGCGTGCACCTATCTTCCTTCCTGGGGGATTGATTGGGCCTACAAAATCAATGGCCCATTTGTCAAATGCCTACAAAGCTATTTGAGGTTGCAATGGCATTTCATCTCTTCGTGAGGGTCGTCCTGTCCGCTGGCACGTATCGCACGATTTACAATAGTCATGAGAATCATGGTGGAGGGTAGGCCACCATAACCCAACTCTCAAAATCTTGTGCGTTGTTGCCTTTCCTGCATAGTGGCCGCCTGCGACGCCTTCGTGCGCCTCCGCCAAGACGGCATGTCGTTCATGCTCCAGGATGTATCTGCGCAGTACTTCATCAGCGCCTAATTTGTATAATTGGCCGACTATGATAGTGAAGTCCGCCGCCCAAGTAACCAACTCCTTCTGCTGAACCGAATAGTCTGCGGGGGCTACGCTTGTAGTCAGGAACTAAATGATATCAGCGAAGTGTGCATCCACGACCCTAATGGTGAACAGCTGCGCATCCGGTAATCCTTCCTCCAAGCTATTAGGTTCTTCGCCCGTCTCAATGCGGGATAGATGATCCGGACCCGCATTCAGTCGTTCGGGCTTGACGATAATTTCAAAATCATACTCCTGAAATAGCAATAGCCATCGGCAAATCTTCCCCCCCAACACAGGCTTGTTCACAAGGTATTTTAAAGCCGAATGATCAGTAAACATCTTAAAGTGTCCTCCCAACAGATAGTGCCAATATTTTTGTAACACATATACCATAGCCAGTCCTTCTCGTTCGGTGGTGGAGTAGTTGCGCTCCACACCAGAGAGTTTTCGACTAGCAAAGGCAACTGAGTGATCAATATCTCCCTCCCCAGGCTGAGTTAGGACAGCGCCCAAGGCGATTCCTGATGCATCCACGTGTACGTGAAATTCCTTCGACCAATTAGGAAATATTAGTATGGGTGTAGAGACCATCTTCTCTTTGAGTAGCTCAAAACTCTTCTGACATTCATCATTCCAGAAAAAGGAAACATCCTTTTTAAGCAGTTTTTCCATGGGTGCTATGATCAGTGCGTATCCCTGAATGAATTTTCTGTAATAGCCCGTGTGCCCGAGAATCGAACGCAATTGTTTTTCCGTTGTTGGGACTGCAAGGTTTATAATTACTGCCACCTTCGCCAGATCAACCATCAGCGCTTGTCGGCATACTATGTGTCCAAGCAAAATTCCAAAAGGCACACAGAAAATACACTTCTTGATATTCAAGGAAATCTGGTGCTTTCGATAGGCATCCAACATCATGCGCAGGTTGGAGACATGCTCCTTTACCAAGCCAAATTTCGTCCAGTCGTCGAAATAAACTTCTAGAAACTTATGGATGAACTCCTTGAATACGGCAACTACTACTCTTGAGAAGATAGCAAGTGCATTCTTGAGACCAAAGGGCATGACTGTGTACTGAAAGGATCCCCATTCTGTTGCGAACGTAGTCTTACTGCGATCTTCAGGTGCGATTCAGATCTGGTGGTATCCTGAGAACCCATCGGTGAAGGAATATGCTTCCTGTCCACCCACGCTATCAAGGATTTCGTCTGAGAAAGGCGTAGGGAAGGGGTCATGTACACAGGCGTCGTTTAACTTGCGCAGGTCGACGCAGATTCGTATCTCCCCCTTTGTTTTCTTCTCCTGGACGACCATCGGGCTTACCCAATCCGACTGTTCAACCGGTTCAATGATACCTACAACAAGCATTTTATCCAGTTCTTCCCTGACCTTTTGCTTATATTAGGGTTCAGCCGGTAAGGCCGCTGCTTTACGGGGCGCACCTCTGGGTTCAGAGTGATGTGCATAACGCCTAGGTCCCCGTGATTCCTTTGAGCTCAGACAACTTTGTTGGGAATAAGTCCTGATATTCCGCGAGTAGCTCTGCAATTTTGCCTATGGTTCCTTCGTCCCAATAGTCCCCAATTATGGCCAACTTAGGGCGTTCTGTTGTCCTGATATTAATTTCGCGTAGCTTGAGAGGCTGGGTAACATCAACATTCTGCAGCGGGGGCCCAATAACTATACGTTCCCCCTTGGATTCTGGGATAGAGACGTTCCGAGGATTATCTTCCTCTTCCTCTATCGCCAAACTCTGGCAGTCGACTATGTCTTGCATCTGCGCTTCCCATGTTAGGACTTCCGGTGCAGCGTGATGGCGCGAGTCATTAAATACAAAATCATCGATGTCCTGCAGAGCTTCGTCGAGCGCCTTCGTTCCCCCAATTAACCCAAACATTCCTATAAAGTCATCTTTTAGTGTCTCCCAGTGGCAGGTGCACTGATGGAGCTCTGCATCTAAATACCATGCGACGGGGATAGGCCCCAAGGCATGAATAAACAGATGCACCCACTCTTCCGTAGTCCGGTCGGACCATTTGTCCATCCAGGTGAGCAGATGCTCACGGGGATCTCCTAATCCGAGGAACGTCTTGGTGCATATGTCAGTCGGGGGTGCGAACCGCAGGATCATCATATCCCGACATCCCTCCCAATCCTGGAATGCTTCCTTGTGGGTGTCCCACCATCGCACAAGTGTTCCTCGCATAGCTAGATTAAGGGCCCATAGCCTACGTTCTCTCGGAACCATGGCCTCCAATGTCCTCAGGAATGCCGTGAGGCTACCAGACTCGTCAAATGGGGTAGATCTCTTACCTCCAAGGAAATGCAGCAGAAGTCCCTTGTGATTTGAGGACACCGTAGCGCTAAGACATCGTGCGACCAGTTTTGCCAATTTTCCATATCTTCGTTAGAGTCAGAGAAGCATTCACTGTCTTCCTCCCAACAAAGTACCCCGTCCACCGTGGGATTGATTTAATCTTCGTCCCACGCGGTCAATTTGTAAATGTGATCCACCTCAACTCCACCGCGTACTAGCTCTGTGTAGCGCTCACCTTCTATAGGGTCCAATGGTACTACTACCCTTGTCCCATTACTTTCAAACACCATGCTTCTCTTTTTGAGGTTGACGATACCACCCATTTCTATGGCCCAGTCCAGTCCTAAGAGCGCAGGGTATGGGTCTGCATCGTTTATAATCTGAATTACTTCAAAGTCAGCCCAGACCTTGACCCCAGTGATATCCACCATGATTTTTGATAGTCTCCCCAGAGGTATAATCTTCTGTTGGTTGGCCATACGCAGCTAGATGTTGGACCACTCCAATCTAGGTTCGCCCATTTGTTGCCAAGTTTGCTTAGGCAACACGTTTGCATCTGACCCCAAGTCTAAGACAACCTGATCCATTTCATAGCTACCAATTTGGGCAATTAATCTCATCTCCCCACCGGTGCGTTTCCTATATCCGCCTAGCTTGTGCACGTTTTGGACTTCTGGAGACAGGTGGGACTGCACTACGCAGCTATCTATCAATGTCTAAAGGTTTTCTTTGGTTCGCTGGTTGCGTAATAGCGTCACACGCGCCTGCAAGAATGGTCTCATCTCGTCACCTACCTTGAGGTGCGCAGGTGTCTGCACAATAGATTCCCTTGTCCTAGCAATGTCCTGTTGGACTGCGCTAATTATGTCTTGCCCCAGGTTTCGGTCCAACCCTGCTGGGTTGAGAGGTGCCTGTCGGATTAGAGGACCCTTCTCAGCTTCCTTCTGAGGCTCCCTGGTGGTCATCCCACTGCGGGTTACAACCTCCGCACTCGGATTCCTGTCCTGTAGTTCAGCCTTAACTCTTTGTACATTTTGTGTTGGCTGCTTTTCTTGCATTTTTGCTATTACGATTGGACAATCTTCAATCTCATGGTCCAGCTTTCTGCAATATTTGCAGCATGGCCTTGCAGGATTTGGGCAATCCCTTGCAAAGTGTCCTACTTCCCCGCAGTTATAACAGATTAGCTGTCCACGTCCTCGTCCTGTGCTTCCTCCCCGACCTCCCCTGCCCCTAGTTGGGGAGCCACCAAAGCCCGCGGGAGATCTAGGTGACGCAGGGTCTGATTGTACCCTATACAAGTTTCCTCGATCTATCATCAGATCGTAAGTTCGACAGTTCTGCTCATCATGTCCTACCGACCGGCAGAACCTACACCACTGTTGCTTCAGTTCTGGGACATACGCACCTAGCCGGGGGCAATGGTTCGTATCATGCAGCCCTGCTACACGGCAGTCATCACACCACAACGCAGATCCGCTTGAGCCTGGCCGCGATAGGATGGGTTCCACACTTGCTCCTGGGCGGAGCAGACTAGGTCCCCCTGCCTGCATGTAATCTTGCTAATAGAGGGCATTGATCCTTCGTATGGCCAGATACTTGACAGCGTATGCACCATAGATCTGTGCTAGCTCCCTTTCCCTGTTCCTTTCACACGTCCTGAATTTCCATGTGCATAACTCCGAACTGCTCCTGAATTTGTTGTACTCCTAACGAAGTATCTTCTCTGGGCACAGCTTCTAGTTTCATGGCGGCTTCCAAAGCTTTTTCCTGTGATTCGAAGGTTTGGTGGCCCATAGGTGCACGCAAGTGAGGTAACAACATAGCGATGAACCATTCCGTATACTATCTATCGTCATACTTAAATCCTCCTTCTCTGATTGCTTTCCTTAGTCTTTGATTAGCTTCCCATACCAACTCAGTTGTTCCTTACTAGAAGTCTTTCACATCAGCTACGATCTGTGAGTAGGATTTAGGCTTTCGGAATTGTTGTTTCATAGCGTCCTCAATATCTTGAATAGATGCGCTTCCGTTTTGAGATAGGTATCGCATGTACCAGTCCAGAGCTCTCTCTTCGAAAGCCAGTGATAGCTGCGCCCTTTTCACGGTATCGCTTGCCACACCTTGCGCAGTCCATACTGAGTCTGCAACGAACCAAAATCGGTCCATGTCCTCATCCCCCACACCCTTGAAGGTAGGTAATTTCAAGTGCGCTGCCATATCCTCTTCTGGTGGGGTTTCAGGCGAGGTTTTCTTCTTACATGGTTCTGACGGCGGTATAGCTGGCGGACTTTGCGCAACTGCTCCTCTTAGCGGGCTATAGACAGATTTATCCCCTTCTTGATTGGTTCGATAGTACTTACCGCTCCGTGTTGTACTTTCGTCTAAACTGGAGATCATTTAACCGTACCTGCTCTCAGGCCTTCAATTCTTTTCTTGGCCCTACCCAATCCTTCTCAAAATGCTCCCGGTCCCGGCAACGGAACCATTTGTTGGCTCGAGGGGTCCTGACGCAAGTTCAAAGGTTACGGTTTGCCAACAAACCCCTATACTACTAGCCCTTTCGGCAGTGACCTACTTGCGCAGGTCAAAGTCTCACCCGAAGTAGCATGGGTGGGTGTTGGAACCAGGTTTCCGCACCCTGAGAAAGGATAGGTAAGGCAAGCAGAGTTGCATCTAGCTTTACAACGACAAGATCGCCTATTTCAGAGCCGGATCTATAGGTCTCCTTCGCATCTACTTGCGCAAGATCAGCTATACTACGGTGCTCAACAAATTATACACTTCTAAGACAGTAGTGCAGTATTGCATGAAACATAACAAACAGATCCAGATGTAGTAATAACACTTACACAGTATTTTCGCAGCTAAACACAAAATACGCATAAAACAGCAGTGACCACAGATTCGCATAAACAATGCACATAGATTCAGTTACTCAAACAACCTTTCTTATTCATCAATCCGTCAATTCCTTCTTACAATACCCAAGCCCGACCTGCGCACACAGCAGCAGGGTCTACACACAGCAGGACTTGGGATCTCCGCGCACATAGCCAGCCGGAGTCCCTTCACAAAAACCCAAACAGATCTACTAAGCCGCAATTCACATCAAGAGCTCATCATCTTCTTACCTTACAATTCAAAATGTTCCTTTATTTATAACAATCTAACCTATTCTTTCCTATGGTTCACAAACCATGGTTTGCGGATTCCAGTTCTACCCTTTAACCCATTACAATGCTTTCAGGGCTTTGTCCCACCCCAAACCCCTGCGCTAGACTAAATATAATCAAAATTATACAAAATCGTACCAATTTCGCAGCTTGTAGAAGACCCTGTTCCAACACAATTTGAGTGACAACACTTCCAAAGGGGGGAGGACTAATCCAAGTGGATATTGGTGGCCACCCACCTATTCCACTGGCTCACAACATAATTTTCCTATTTTGGAAGTTTTCTATTTTTGGCAGTTTCATGTCCTGATCTTCTGAAGCCGTCTCGAGGCCCTAACCGTGTTTTCTGGGGAAACGGGCAAATGTGAGTCTTTAACTGACGTTTGCAATCGAGATTTGTTCTCCTCATATAGACCTTTCTAACGAGTTATCGTACACGGCGCACGCCAAATGGAGATCGTATGCCAAAGTTACAACCCTGGGAAGTTAATGTTCCAACTTGCCCGATAGGGACCCATAAGCCTTTGGCACCTCATCTCCTAAGGTTAGGGTTTTAGATGTCTAGGGTTTCTCATTATTTCCTTTCGAGAAAAATGCCTTTCAGCATAATTTTCCTATTTTGGCAGTTTTCTATTTTTGGCAATTTCAGGTCCTGAACTTTTGAAGTTGTTTTGAGGCCCTAAATTGCGTTTTCTGGGGAAACGGGCAAACGTGAGTCTTTGATTGATGTTTGTAGTTGAAAGTTGTTCTTCTCGTATAGACCTTTCTAATGGGCCATCATGCACGTCAAATAGAGATCGTATGCCAAAGTTACGACCCCGAGAAATTGACGTTCCAACTTACCCCATCGGGGCCCATAAGCCTTTTGGCGTTTCATCTCCTAAGGTTAGGGTTTTGGATGTTTAGGGTTTCTCATTGTTTTTTCATGATAAAAAGGCCTTTCGGCCCCATTGTAACACAATTAAGAAGGTGTGAAGCCATCACATCTCTTCTTAAAGGTAAGCTACCATCGTTCAAGCTAGTTGGCTTTCATTCTACATGTAAACAGTTTCAGCATTTCTATTTATTAATTGAAGTTTAGTTTCACTGTATCTTTGCATTTTTATTTTAAATTTGTACTTCATTTTGTTCCCTTCTTAAATCTAGATCATAATTTCTAGGTTTATAGACTACATATGTCCATTGTCATTACAATTTGGTCACCAATGATTCTAACCACAAAGGCTTGCTACAATCCTTTCCTATGTTACTCTCCCACTCTACCTGTAGTACGTCGTTGTCTTGTAACCAGTCGCACCTCTTACCCCTACTATTGGCCCTGGTTGCCCTGAACTCAGCATGTTCTCAGAGTCCCCCTTTCGTGGTCTCAATCAGTCAATTTTAGCCTTACGTCTTGCGTTGCCTCAATAGTAGGCTTTCCAACCTTCACTATTACCGAAAACCTAGTTCGCAGCTCTAAAATGACACTTGTTGCCACGGAGAAGGGTTACTCTAACTCTTTGTTGCTTCAGAGCATAGGCTTGCGACCTCACAGGGCCAACTCCAACATTGCTGCCTCATGGAGTAGCCTCTATGTGACACAAGGGATAACTTGCTAGCCTTACCTCCTCAGGAACAACTTTTACCTCTCTCTAAAATATCTCGTTGTCACAATTAATGCTTTAGTGATAACCCACTACCATAGTTAATGCATAAGAGGTAGTCCATTACCTTTGTTAAAGCCTCATAGATAATCCGTTGCCTCTACTTTACTCGGGAGATACTCAATGTCTCAGATTTGAGGGGTTTAGCCCTACGTCCTTAGTAAACAATCTTCATTGGCCTCAAGAACACCTTACTGCCATTGTTAAGGCCTTCGAGTTAGCTTGCCTCCACAGATACCGCCTTAGAAACAGCGTGTTATCATAGATGATACCTCAAAGTTCCACATTGCCACAATTTGGATGAATGTTGCCTCAGAAAGTACCTTAGAGAGATGCTTTTCCACACAGGAGTTTGCCTTGTGATCTAAAAGGCGAAGGGATTGGTTAGGATGGAATCTTTCACCACTGAAACCAATCATAAAGAAAGGGGTCTTAAAACCCTTAAGAGCCTTAGCTCACAAATCAGACAAAATCAACAATCCATGATGAGAAAAATTATTCTCCTCCCTCTTTTTTATAGATTCCCTTTGGGGTCTTCCTTGTGAAAATTTCACTACTCAAAATCTTATTGCAGCAACTGGTATTATTTCTTCTAACTGATAAATTAATTATTCAGTTTATTGCTACGGCAATATCGAAATAAACACACTGCAATCTTCACAAATAAAATTATGTGGAAAATAAATAGCACTGGAAACTGAGAAAATACTAACACCCACACATAAAATATGACACCATTATTTTTAAACAGATGTCCCCGGGAAAACCCAATGTGGGAAAATTGGTGCAGCAATGAGGGTTTTTATTATTATGCAGCAGTGAAAATTTGAGTACAATCTGGATGCCTGAAACTGGCAATCCACAGCAAGAAAAATCTTGGCAAAATTATTGAAGGGAATTACCCTTCCTCCACAAGCAATCTCGGGACAACCTCCCTTCAGGAAACTCAGCCTCCTGGACCCTCTGCGACAGCCTCTGTGCTACTCTGCGCAAACCCTATGACGTCAAGCCTCCAACCAATCTCTAATGAAGTCATTCTAACTTCTACCTGCCACTGTTGAGGAAATCATCTCTCTGACACTCTGTAACCTCTACCTAGCCTCTGGAACTAAGAACGATTGTTTCTCCAACAAATTGAATTGCCCTCTCTGAATCTACTACGCAGTCCTTTGCGTTGCCTCATTGGGAATAACTCAGCCCTCTTGTTGTTGCCTCTCTGGATCTGGAAAACTTCCTCCGAATCATTCCTCACTCACTGCTTCAACTTCTAGCTTCTCCGGCATCTGGCTGTTGCTACTCTAGAAATCGATCTTCCAAGGAAATCAAACTGCTCAAGTGTATTCTCCATCACCACATCGATCTCTTATTATAATCCACTGTTGGAGTACCAACAGCCAAGATTAAAACATAATCAATGGCTAGGATCATCTTTGGATCGATCCGTGTGAGTTTCTAGACAATTCTCACCTTGTCTCAATTAATATTGATTAATTAACCATAGTCCCTAAGTTTAGACTTAGGAAATATTTAAAAATCGGTTAATAATCTAATTGAAACACTTCTAGGTGGAATTTCCAGAAACAATTTTTGGGTTTTTGAGATCTCATGTATTCTAGCCTCTCCACCAAATTTTTTGTCTAGAACACATCCGATGCTACAAAAACTAACACTCCCTCTTGTTGAAAAGTGTAACTAGGTCGGTCTTCATGTTGTCTATGTAATTATGAAAAGAAGAAGTCAAAATAATAAAATGTATTTTTGTTGAGCAAGTTTTATTCATTAGATAGACTTCTTCTTGATGTCTATTAGGTTTGAGTCTTCTAGGCATAGAATGTAACTAAAGTATCATGAAGGATCTAGTCATCAGTATATGCTCCATATCTTTTCATATGGAGCATATACTATGGGAGAAATCCAAGAATCTATGGGAGAAATTCCTACAAACGGTCCTCTCTCAAATGCTGGAAAAAGGAGCTATTCTAATATGCTATAGTCGGCCTCCATTCTATTTGATAAGTCGGCCTTCAAGCCTTCAGTGCGGATGTTTCAGTGCAGATATGACGTTAATGCTATATATGTAAAACAAAGCCTATGATACATTTGCAGATGTTTCAGTGCGGATAGGACGTTGATGCTATATACGTAAAATAGAGCTTGTATTACATTTGCGGAGCTTACATGAAATATATTTAATATATTTGAGACAGAATACAGTGCGAGATATAAGGTAAATATGAATACAGACTTACGGATAGCGCTGAGGTGAATTGCAGATAAAAGAGGAGAAGAAAGTGTGAAGTTTTAGTGCGTATCTTAGGCACGGGCCAGGTCAGTGATCAAGTATGTTTGTGGATTGTTTTAAGGAGATTCAGTGCAGATATATGAGAAGGTTGTTCAACGTAGAGTCTGATAGTGATGTCGTCATTCTATGCATCAAGTACAAATATTTAAAATACATCAACTTCGGATTCTAGAGCTATAAGAAGACTGAACAGATATCAGAAGAAGAAAGTCAGCTTTAAAAGGTGAGTAAGGTAAATCTGAGATTTACCTTCCTAACTACATAACAGTGCAGATTGGTGACTAAGAAAATAATCAAAGTTTGAAGAAGTTGTGACAAGATCTTGGAAGTATATATAGGTTAGGGCTCTGAGTCATGGTCATGGTACTCGTCATTTGAAGATCTATAAGGAGATTTCTTTGCGGGTTTTCCTCTCCAAGAGGGAGAAGTTGTAATATTCATTTTTTTGGTGTCACCTATGACAGGGCTAGGATGGACTTCCAAAGTTAGAAGCAGACCAGTCACAGGTACAGGTTGGTGTTATCAGCAGGCCCAGGGACTTTTTGGAGGAGTTTTGAGGAGTTTCTATCTGGTCGGGTGGCATTCACTTGATATATTCCATCATCCGAGCAGTTTGGCTTTCATTCTGGTGCATTCTGACAACTTTCAGAAATTTGAGGTATTTATGGGCTTAACTCAGCAAATTACACTCACGGTGGCATTCCGGGAGGAATACATGACATAACACCTTAGTGTAATAGCTCATTGGAATCGGGACGAGGATACCTCCATGATGGGACAGTTGGACATGAGTTTCAGTGACCAGAGGAGACGTGGTAGCCGATTTACTCTTTTCTGCATTAAAAAGGAATATTTTAATAAGAGGGAAAAGTGCTCCATGAATAAAATAATAATAAAATAATGCTCTAGAAGGCTCCAAGATATCTATAAAAGAAAGGGAGGAGGCCATTGAGGGATATCTTTGGATCATGTTATTTTATTGTATGAGAGGTGTGAGACGTGGTTCTCTACTTCAGCCGTAGCCCCAGGACGAAAACCCTCGGGTGATTTGTGAGTGTTGGACGAAAACCCAACTCTCTTGAGGAGACTTCATTCAGAAGTTTCGCAGAGCTTCAGGGATTGGTGTGAGGATCATTCAGATCTTCAACTTGTGCTTCAGTGGGTTCAGTGACAGCTTTTGCCGTAGCCGATTTGCAACAGTCTTCTTGTCGAGCCATCTACATCATTGCCAGCGTTATTCATCAGTTGGGTCAGAGATCTTTCTGGGTTTTGCTCCACTTGATTGGCAAGCTCAGGTTCCGTTGTTCCTTTATGTTGATGTACTTTTTACCATGGATTAATAAAATGGCTCAGTGATTTTATCGGCACCCATTGTGTCATATTGGTGGCTGTGTGTTTATTTCCATTTATTTTGCTGCTCAAGTCTATTTCTGCATTTTTAGTTAAAATATCCCATTTGGGATATTACAGTGGTATCAAAGCTTCAATCTTGGATCGACCTGCGGGGTTCCAGTTTTCAGTTGCGACTATTTTGGTTAGAAGGGCCTACGCAGTCATTGGAGGAGGCTCATTTGTGGGAGCTGCATTGTTGGGATTTTAGAGTTGAGGTGTTGGGAAATTGATAGGAGAGCCATATGAGGAGGTTTGCCGAGATTTTGGAGAGCAATGATTGACAGTAGCAGCTGCAGTGCCAGAAAACGAAATTGGAAGAGGGCCAAACTACAAAGGGTCAGATTTTGAAGGTTGGAATTAGAAGAAACCCTTTCTGGGTTTTTCTGGGTTTTGGGCAAGGATCACCTTCCTAAATTCCTAGAATTTTCTGAGCAGTTTTCAGTGGGTAAATCAGAGGTCGAAGTCAGGCAGCAGTGTAGTCTTGGAGCAGCAATGCAATTTCTGGAGGAGCTTGCTGGAGCGATTTCCAGTATGTATTTGAACTGGTTGACAAAAACTACACCTACATCACTATAACAACTCAGAAAAACAATGACCACATCATTGGTTGAACCATGGAGGGATTCCTAAACAGCTTGAGAAGAATAAAAGTTGGTTCCTTGAACCACCATGCAGCAGAAGACTAGAAAACAAAACAGAACAGTAGACCCTTCTCCAAGAAGGTACATAATTTGCTCCAACAAAGGCACCCGAGGAATTTACAAAAGGAGGAAGAAGTGGGAAATTGGCTTTATGCACTTGGGATGGACTTAAAAAGTGCAAGATCAGAAAATGACTTTCTCATGTTAGAGAAACTGGAATCCTGCCTTTCAAAGGTAGAGCAATCTGATTGGAGTTTAAATTGGGCTTTGGAGCCATCTATGCTTGCATTGGTACAAGCTAGATTCTTGGAACATCCAAGTGAGAGAGTCAAGCATATAGCTGCCTCTTGTTTCAGTGATATTTTGAGGTTAACAGCACCCTTCCCTCCCTACAATGATGAAATTATGAAAAGAATTTTCAGACTAATAGTAGGAACCTTTCGGGATTTGGACAACTGTGCAGGCTCTACATTTGGGAGGAAGCTTAAGGTTTTAGAAGTCATGGCCATGACCCGGACTCATGAGATCATGTTTGACTTTGAGTGTGATGGCTTGATTCTGCAAATGTTCCAATGCTTCTTCAGCATTAGGAAACATCATTCTGACACAGTCATAGCACACATGCAGTCCATCCTGTCATCATGTATGGGAGTCCGTGAGGCCATTTGCGGAGAGTTGCAGACTAGGTTGCTAAGAATTTGGAGGAGAGAGCAGTTGGTCTCACCTGCTGCTTATGAGCTAGCCCAAGGGCTAGTTGAGCAGAACATTGAGCTTTTCAGGAGACAGTTGACCAGGGAGGAGCTACTCCAGTTTGGTGGATCACGCAGCGGAAATGAGCTGAGGAGGAAGGGACTTTGCTTCATTTGCAAAGAACCTTGGGGGCCTGATCACTCATGCTTGAGTGATGCAGCTGATGTGGCAGAGGCAGAACAGGAGGGCATTCCTTCTGTATGCCAGGGTGAGGGCTCTTCTTCAGATGAGTCCATGGGATCAGTTGAGGATGCTTCTGTGGAGCGAGAGCAGTCATGCAGAGATGATGACAGTAGACCGGAGCTGTATTCCAGTGTGCAGGGTGAGCAGTCAAGGGACTGTACAGGAGATACTCTGGGTGATGAGTCACTTGTGACGATTCAGCCAGAGCAGCATATGATGGAGCCTAAGTCAGCAGAGGAGGATACTATGCACATCATGCATGATAGTCCTTTGGGGGAGAGCCAGAAGGAGGCTCACATTGAGTCTATGATGGATATGCGGCTAATCTTGGGGACAACCACTGATGAGGAGCAATCAGATGCACAAACACCGAGTACGATGACAGCAGTTGCAGATCCATATCCTCTAGAGATGTTTGAGGTTGATGGGATAGTTCTGCAGGGGGCTAGGGGACAGCAGGAGCATTACATTACTGATGAGAGGGATGAGTTGTTGGAGATGGTGGAGCATCCATATTTGGGCCGACACATTGATGAGGTGCAGATAGATGTACATGCAGTCCGCAAAGCTACAGTACTTTCAATGAGTAGCACTCTCCAGGAGTACATTGATGGGGCTTGTAGCACATCTTGCCCACTTTGGCCCATTACAGAGAGAGGGGCTTTCTTCTACAGGCAACTTTGGTTGGCAGACAGGGTAGAGCAGTGTGAGTTGATTACAGGCTGGCGACAACACTCCAAGCGTGTTCCATATGCAGTTGTTGCTACATTGGATTCTTCTTCCAGGATGGATTGGTGGGAGATCATGAGTTGGTACCCTCTTGATGGTACGATATTCTTTGTAGGGCGCACAACGAAGCAGGGGCCCTTAGACATGACATATGATACAGATTCCAGTTGGCAGTGGGGCACAGATCGACATTTCTTCAGCATCCCATCCCTGTTTCAGGAGAGCAGGATCAACATTGGATTTAGTCAGGGGTTGGATTGGAGAGCGATGATGAGTTGGTACACAGTTTGTGGGGCAGCTTACACCGTCATAGATACAGCGCAGCAGGAGACGTGGTCTTCAACTCTTAGAGCATCAGTTATAGCCAGAGGGAGTGCGCAGTCCGAGCCATTGGACTTGGGCGATGATTGGCCATCGTGGCGTGGGGATCCAGGAGGATTGTTTGTTGACTAGTACAGTGAGAGATCAGTTTGGGATCCCGGCATTGAGGGGTCTATTCCGAGTGGTTTGACACATGTGCATAGCAGCACCCAGAGGTTTGTATGGGATCTGGGCATCGAGTCTCAGTTGCGGCGGGCCAACAGAGTGGCCCACATATTTCGATTGCTTGAGGGCAAGCAATCTTGGGGCGGAAGGTCTGTAATATTCCTTTTTTTGGTGTCACCTATGACAGGGCTAGGATGGACTTCCAGAGTTAGAAGTAGACCGGTCACAGGTACAGGTTGGTGTCATCAGCGGGCCCAGGGACTTTTTGGAGGAGTTTTGAGGAGTTTCTATCTGGTTGGGTGGCATTCGCTTGATATATTCCATCATCCAAGCAATTTGGCTTTCATTCCGGTGCATTCCGACAACTTTCATAAATTTGAGTTATTTATGGGCTTAACTCAGCTAATTACGCTCACGGTGGCATTCCGGGAGGAATACATGACATAACACCTTAGTGTAATAGCTCATTGGAACCGGGACGAGGATACCTCCATGATGGGACAGTTGGACATGAGTTTCAGTGACCGGAGGAGACGTGGTAGCCGATTTACTCTTTTCTGCATTAAAAAGGAATATTTTAATAAGAGGGAAAAGTGCTTCATGAATAAAATAATAATAAAATAATGCTCTAGAAGGCTCCAAGATATCTATAAAAGAAACGGAGGAGGCCATTGAGGGATATCTTTGGATCATGTTATTTTATTGTATGAGAGGTGTGAGACGTGGTTCTCTACTTCAGCCGTAGCCCCAGGACGAAAACCCTCGGGTGATTTGTGAGTGTTGGACGAAAACCCAACTCTCTTGAGGAGACTTCATTCAGAAGTTTCGCAGAGCTTCAGGGATTGGTGTGAGGATCATTCAAATCTTCAACTTGTGCTTCAGTGGGTTCAGTGACAGCTTTTGCCGTAGCCGATTTGCAACAGTCTTCTTGCCAAGCCATCTACATCATTGCTAGCGTTATTCATTAGTTGGGCCAGAGATCTTTCTGGGTTTTGCTCCGCTTGATTGGCAAGCTCAAGTTCCGTTGTTCCTTTATGTTGATGTACTTTTTACCATGGATTAATAAAATGGCTCAGTGATTTTATCGGCATCCATTGTGTTATATTGGTGGCTGTGTGTTTATTTCCATTTATTTTGCTGCTCAAGTCTATTTCTGCATTTTTAGTTAAAATATCCCATTTGGGATATTACAGAGGTTTTTCCCTGGCTCTAGGAGCCTAATTGTGTCTCATGCATTTGGATAATTAACTTGATGAAAGACTAACTAAGCTAAAGAAAGGAAAGACATAAGTAACTTAAGCAAGCTCACAAGTAATTATCAAGAAGATAATTTGTAATAATCTCTAGCCCTCCAAATTCTCAACATGGTTTCAGAGCTAAGGTGCTAGAAAGGGGATAGAGACACTCAAGGATCAGATTTCATGGAAGGCATCAAAGCAAGGTGAAAGATTGAAGAATCAAAACCAAAGAAGGAAGTCTACACGGTAGTTAGGATCTTTGTATTAATGAACAAACATTGGATCACAGTATACAAAGCAAGGATTTGATTAAAAAAAAAAGTTCAGTTTTCCACAGTGAAAGAAATAAGATAGTTTGGCATTAAAGGCAATATTATAGTACCATCTTAAATATGCCAGCAGTTCATTGCCATCTCAAAGTGTTGCCAGCAGAGCTTCAAGGAAAGTTACCTATCATCCTTGATCTCTCAAGGAAGCAACAGAACATCCTCATCAATCACCTTCAAAAGGGAAGCAAGATCTAAAAGCTTTGACATCATTCAAAGGAAGCTTCAACCATTTTCAACGTAATCAAGCTGATAGAAGAAGAAAAGAATCTACTCAAGTAGGTATATCTATGACTTCATATGAATCTATTAAAATGTCTTCTTTGCAAAGAAAGAAACAAATTGGTTAGGGTTTCAAACTTTCCTGCATAGAAGACAAGGACAATGAAGTCATGCAAAATTCATGAAGGGAGATATAAGAGCCCAAAGGATTCTTACAGAATCCACAAAAGACTCTATCATCTCTGATCTACTAAATCTAAAAATTGGTGGAGCTATTCTCTGTGAGTACTGTAGGAGAAGCAATCTCTCTAATCAATTGCAGGAACTAGGAGAAGACTACAGTGGTGCTAAAATCTCTATGAGAATAATGGGGAAATTTCACTTCACAATTATACGGGAAGATAGAAGTCACATCATTCCACGATTTAGGGTCTCTATGAAAGTAGAGGAAACAAGATTGAAAGCCAAAACTGTTACAGGATTATGAGAAGGAATCAAGCCTTTGCAGCCATGTCTAGGAAGAAAGGAAGATTCGGTAAGTTTTGGTCCTCGGAGTAAAAGAAGAAATGTGGACGAAGCACGATGCCTTGGATATGATGAACTTGGGCATTAAAATAGAAGTTGTCCTTAATCTGAAAAGACAAGAGAAATAGGAAAGAAGCCCATGTCTCTGAAATGAGGAAAGAGCCTGATAAGAAAGACGAAGCAAGGGATCTCCACTACAATTGAGATCATTTTCTCCTTTAAATGATTTATGTTGGAAGCAATGTAGCATCCTGATGAAAGCATGGTAGGAGCTCCTGGTGAATCAGCTCCGAGAAAACCTCTCTGATAACATTACTAATGGAAAGCAGCCATCAAGAGCAAGGGTCATCATCGAAACAGATTTCTGGGAGCAAGTCAAGAGAATGAAGCTCTTCATTCTTGAGAAATTGCTACAGGATGACTCAAGGGAAAATGGTATGAGGTATGTATATATTTATATGCTAACAGTGGATGTTGTGAAGTCATGTCATATGGTTGCAGGTTATGAACTTCTGTATTTAGAAGTATGATCTATGGAGGAGTATCTCTCAGTGCATGGACAGATGAAATCAACATAAAATGTCCTCATGGAATATGAGGTGGTTGTATATGAACGAGAAACTAGAGAGGTTGTAAGTTCCTGGGAATGGAGACTGTGCAGAAAGAAAGAGATCATGAAATGCAACCATGTCAAGAGGCAGTTATCATCCTGAAGCCAAGAAGATGTGACTAGGAGATCTCTTGGAAGGATATGTAGACTCTGACAGAAGTCTGGTAAATAAGAAGACCCTTGACAAAACATATCATTAGGAGATGTGTCAATCTGTATGAAGGATGCCAATGCCTACAGGAAGATGTCATGGTGAAAGATCATCACTAAGGTAACTTTTGTTCTAAAAGTTCATATGCATATGTTTATCTGGATGATTTTTTGCAAGGATGCTAATCATAAGAAAGGATGTATGATCCTTGGGGATGATTCGAAGGAAAGTAGCATGGCATAACGGTGGACCAGATGAGGAAGACTGATGAATCACTTTCTGATAGTGGACATGACTCATGACTAAAAGTGATGGATGATCTGTGCCCTATGAAGCCAAAAGTTGAAGATTCCTCAATATCAAAATCCATGACATCGAGGGGAGGAACTCTTCATGAGTAGCTGGATTGTTGTTGTAGGACACTGGTTGATGAGGAGCCTGGTGGTAAGTTTCTTGCTTGGAAGGAACTTGAAATATGTCCTTCCTGTGTTAAGAGGGAGTGACGTATGTGATTCTCTATTACATGTGTCATGGACTGGACCAAGACTAACAGTTGTAAGTCTTAGTGAAGGCCATGTGAAGAGAATGGATAGAAACATCATTCTGGTCTTCACCTGGAAGACAGAATGGAGGATTGGATAATCATCTGGAATTCGATACTCTTTGAGAATGAGGTAGGGCATTCAAGATAAGAGCAGTAGTGGACCGATATTCTTTGAGGGCTGGCTACCCAAGAGAAGAATATTCCAAGAAGGTCATACTCTGGGAACACCTAGGTGGGGTATGTACCTTGGAGAGACAATGACTATGGTGTCTATTAGTCATGTGTCTCACCAGCATTGTAGCCCATTGTCTCGTTGAGAGATGGGGCTGTTAGTCAAGGCCTTGCACTAGGACAATGTTGGTTGATATGATGCTATATAGATGCGATTACCAATCCGATTCTTCTTATGAGATTCTTCAGTTTGAAAGTGACCATGTACCTGTATGAATACCTCCCTAGTTAAGAGGGAGTGTTGAAAAGTGTAACTAGGTCGGTCTTCGTGTTGTCTATGTAATTATGAAAAAAAGAAGTCAAAATAATAAAATATATTTTTGTTGAGCAAGTTTCATTCACTAGATAGACTTCTTCTTGATGTCTATTAGGTTTGAGTCTTCTAGGCATAGAATGTAACTAAAGTATCATGAAGGATCTAGTCATCAGTATATGCTCCATATCTTTTCATATGGAGCATATACTATGGGAGAAATCCAAGAATCTATGGGAGAAATTCCTACAAATAGTCCTCTCTCAAACGCTGGAAAAAGGAGCTATTCTAATATGCTATATTCGGCCTCCATTCTATTTGATAAGTCGGCCTTCAAGCCTTCAGTGTGGATGTTTCAGTGCGGATATGACGTTATGCTATATATGTAAAACAAAGCCTATGATACATTTGTGGATGTTTCAATGCGGATAGGACGTTGATGCTATATACGTAAAATAGAGCTTGTATTACATTTGCGGAGCTTACCTGAAATATATTTGATATATTTGAGATAGAATACAGTGCGAGTTATAAGGTAAATATGAGTACAGACTTACGGATAGCGCTGAGGTGAATTGCAGATAAAAGAGGAGAATAAAGTGTGAAGTTTTAGTGCGTATCTCAGGCACGGGCCAGGTCGGTGATCAAGTATGTTTGCGGATTGTTTTAAGGAGATTCAGTGTAGATATATGAGAAGGTTGTTCAGCGTAGAGTCTAATAGTGATGTCGTCATTCTATGCATCAAGTACAAATATTTAAAATACATCAACTTCGGATTCTAGAGCTATAAGAAGATTGAACAGATATCAAAAGAAGAAAGTCAGCTTTAAAAGGTGAGGAAGGTAAATCTATCAAGTACAAATATTTAAAATACATCAACTTCGGATTCCAGAGCTATAAGAAGACTGAACAGATATCAGAAGAAGAAAGTCAGCTTTAAAAGGTGAGGAAGGTAAATCTGAGATTTACCTTCCTAACTACATAACAATGCAGATTGGTGACTAAGAAAATAATCAAAGTTTGAAGAAGTTGTGACAAGATCTTGGAAGTATATATAGGTTAGGGGTTTGAGTCATGGTCATGGTACTTGTCATTTGAAGATCTATAAGGAGATTTCTTTGCGGGTTTTCCTCTCCAAGAGGGAGAGGAGGTTTTGCCCTGGCTCTAGGAGCCTAATTGTTTGTCTCATGCATTTGGATAATTGACTTGATGAAAGACTAACTAAGCTAAAGAAAGGAAAGACATAAGTAACTTAAGCAAGCTCACAAGTAATTATCAAGAAGATAATTTGTAATAATCTCTAGCCCTCCAAATTATCAACACCTCTTTGCGAGGAATGTGTTCTAGTGTTGCACACCATGTCTCTGCATCACCTCCTGTTACATTGTTGATGTTCGGCCACACTGCCCACCAACCACTGCGCTGCTTTGATATATGTTGCATCTATGTTGCTGCTAACCCTGTTCAACTGTTGTCAACACTGCATTTGCACTGCAAATCTATTGTTGCTGCAATTACAACATTTGCAACTGAAAAACATCCAAAATACTGAATCAATTGTGTTCAGTGTGATGCATCTGTCACCTGAGTCTCTAATTGCTACTAGCTATTGCACTGTGCACAGAAGACTCTGCACTATGCCACCTGCACTACTGCCAACTCTGCACTACGCTCCCCATCATCTGACTACTACTAGTATCTTCAACTATCGCTCTGCCATCTGACTGCACCAATTGCCACTGATCCATCATGCTACTGAAAATTGTGGGCCCCTTGTAGCTAGGTAATGATCCATAAGGTGGACTCCTCAAGGATCCTGCCCATCTTTGTAGCTCTCTAGAGCTACAACTCCAAGTCACCCCAACTAACTCTTGGAGGTATGTGGGCAATCATGACAAACTCTTCTTCCAACTTGGAATAGTTTGTCAATCTTTGTGGACGTTGTCTGCTAGTCCTACTTCTTCTGCTTGTCCTTCTTTATGAGAGGACATTGAGTACTGCAGTGGCCAAACTCACCACACCTGAAGCACTTGACCTTTGACAGTTCCTTCTTCTTCTTCTTCTTCTTCTTCTACTCCCCCTGCCCCTGACTAGGACTCTTAGATGTGAGGGCCATATTCTCCTCCTCCTTCACCACCTTCGATCCGCTACTACTGTTGCCACTAATGGAACTCTTTAACAGAGCTTGTCTCAACTACTTTTGTTGCAAATCGGCCCACATCCTGTCCCACCTTGGCAAGGTATCTCTACCCAAGATACTTTGGACGAATACCCGCCACTCTTCTGAGTGTGAAATTTTCAAGATTGAAAATTATTACTGCAATACTCATTTTATTTCTCCTACTTATGAGATAAGTTATTTACAGATGCTTCAGTAACTTCTGAAATAAACACATTTGCAGATCTTCACTTTAATCAAGAGCATAAGAACAGAAAGAAAATTACACAAGTAGCACAATAGAAACAACCATATGAACACAGTTAGTTTTGGACAATTGTCCCCGGAAAAACCCAATGTGGGAAAACCGGTGCAGCAGATGAGGGTTTTGTATTTATCTTCAGAGATGGAAACTACATTTACAAGAGTTTGATGAGCAAAGAAAAATTAGCATACACCTGGCTGAATTTTCTGGAACCTCCAAAAGAATTTCAGACCCTCGAGATGACCTCCTTCACCCTCTGCGTCATCCAGCATGAGAGCTCTGCGCAGTCTCTCCCTGGACTGCATAACTCTACGTGGAGGGGGTCTTGCTATCGATCATCTCACCCTTCCCTTCATCCTTTTGCTTCTCTGATAACTGAATCCTCGCTCCTCCTTCTGCTTCTGCAACCCTGCCTCTACAAACTCACCCACTGAAATTGAATTCTCTTGCTCCAGAATCGATTTCCTTCGGGTACTAAGAGTGTCCCTAACTTGATTTCCAAATGGCCCTCAAGTCTCTTCTTATAGTCTTCTCGCTGATGAATCAACAACCAAGATTATATCGTTAATCAATGGCTCAGATTAAAAGATGACTTGATCTTCGTTTTATAGAAGATTCACACTCTCCTCTATTAATACCCTTTAATTATTTAATTTCCCTAAGTTTAAACGTAGGGTCTGCATTAAAATAATTAATTATTTTTATAAAGTCATATCCGAGTGGAATTTCCACAAACGATTTATGGGTTTTCTGGATAACTGTTGTCCAAGCCTCTCTACCAAAAATGAGACTTAGAACACTTCCCGATGCTATAAAAATCAACATTGAGACACTGTTGAGTGCCAATCACACTACTTCTGTGGGTTGAGGCGCTGCCCCAACAGCTACTAGCTAGTCTCAGACCTCCTAAATCCTGGTGAGGAAGGGATCTATGCCTTCCCCCTTCTGCATCCTGATGCATCTCATCTTCTCCTCTAGAAGCATCTTCCGTTGCTCGGAAGTACCCTGGTATAATGTGGAGAGAGCATCCCACATCTCTTTGGTCATTCCCTTGGCCACTATATGTGAGACAATATGATCCCGGACTCCATCCAAGATCAACTACTTCGCCTACGCCATCTCCTTCCTATATTCCTTCAGCTGATCTGCATCCTGAGGAACTACCACTACATTATCAATGTAGGGTTTCAGGCCATATTCATCCAAAAGGAAGGACATCCTAGCCTTCCAGATGACGTAGTTGGATGATCCGTCCAACCTATCCTAATCTCAAAGCCCTGTAGTGGTCATCTCAAAGAACTGTCGAAAAATCCCTCTTTCCTTGTGCTCGGTCGTTGCTCTGCTATTCGCACTCCCTTCTGGAATGCATGACTCTGCTAAATGCTACTACCAATGTGCTCAGTCGTTGCTCTGCTAAATCCCTCTTTCCTTGTGCTCGGTCGTTGCTCTGCTATTCGCACTCCCTTCTGGAATGCATGACTCTGCTAAATGCTACTACCAATGTGCAACTGGAAATTCGAACTTTCGGGACTCAAAGTTCCCTGAGGAAATTTTCCCTTCGTTTTGTGTATACTTTTCCCTTCCACCTGACGTTGGCTTTGCTCTAGCAAACTGCTGCAAAACCCTCTACGTCCAACCAGAAATCTGCCCAGCGAAAACCTGAGTTGCTCCCTCTGCCTGCTGGAATCACTCAACCAGGAAAATCGAATTTTTTTGCCTCACTACACTGAAAAATCGAACTTCCCCAAGCAACTCGACCTACCTAGCAATGGACTGCGTTGCCACTAGGAATTTCGGCCTGTTGCTCTTACTAAACAGCGAAATTCCTTCTTTCGCTTCTGAGCTCCCCGGCTGATCAGTCACGCTCTGGTACCATGTGAAAATTTCACTACTAAAATCCTATTGCAGCAACTGGTATTATTTCTCCTAACTGATAAATTAATTATTTAGTTTATTGCTACAGCGATATTGAAATAAACACACTGCAATCTTCACAAATAAAATTTTGTTGAAAACAAATAGCGCTAAAACTAAGAAAATACTAGCACACACATAAAATATGAAACCATTATTTTTGGACAAATATCCCCGAAAAACCTGAAGGTGGGAAAATCGATGCAGCAGTGAGGGTTTTCATTATTATGCAGCAGTGAAAATCTTAGTACAATCTGGATGCCTGAAACTGTCAATCCACAACAAGAAAAATTGAGGCAAAATTATTGAGGGGAATTACCCTTCCTCCACAAGCAATCCCGGCACAACCTCCCTTCAGGAAACTCAGCCTCCTGGACCCTCTGCGTCAGCCTCTGCGTTGCTCTACGCAGACCCTATGATGTCAAGCCTCCAACCAGTGTCTGATGAAATCGTTATGCCTGCCACTAGTGAGGAAATCGTCTCTCTGGAACTCTAGAACCTCTACCCAGCCTCTGGAACTGAGAATGAATTTTTCTCAAGCAAATCGAACTGCCCACTAGGAATAACTCGGCCCTCTTGTTGCTACCTCTCTGGATCTGCAAAACCTCCTACAGATCATTGTCCCTGCCCCTCACTGACTGCTTCGACTTCTAGCTTCTCCGGCAACTGACTGCTGCGACTCTCGAAATCGAACTGCTCAAGTGTATTCTCCATCACCACATCAATCTCCTCTTATAATCCACTATTGAGCACCAACGGCCAAGATTAAAACATAATCAATGGTTAGGATCATCTCTGGATCGATCTGTGTGAGTTTCTAGACTATTATCACCTTATCTCAATTAATACTAATTAATTAACCATATTCCCTACGTTTAGACTTAGGAAATATTTAAAAATCGGTTAGTAATCTAATTGAGACACTTCTAAGTGGAATTTCCATAAATGATTTTTGGGTTTGGAGATCTCATGTATTCTAGCCTCTCCACCAAATTTCGTGGCTAGAACACATCCGATGCTACAAAAACTAACATTCCTTCCTAATTTTAATCTAAGGGGTTAACAAGTTTCCCTCTATTTTACCCCAAAGTTGGCTTTTACCACAAGTTTTCCTCTAATTACCCCAAATTATCCAATGTCACCCCAAAAACATTAAATAATGGGTTCCCCCTTTACAAATGATTATAGCTTACAAGGTTGGATAGGCTACTTCATCCTCCCTCGGGCAGTTAATTAGAATTTAGAAGAGGACATTACACAAGGTTTGATTATACCATATGTTACACCTCTTCAAATCTGTTGGTTGAATAGTTTTGCTTTCGTTGCAGTAGTGCGTGTGGCCTAAGTGCCTTTATTTTGATATTATTCACTGAAGGTGCATCCATCTCTTCTTTCATCTTTCATAGTCTGGCTTCTCTGTGAAGCGGAATCTTCTCATATCATTTAACTTAAGCTTTCTTGTGTCCTTGGTTGCTTGCATGCATATCAAATACAAATACTTGTGTGGCTATCATTTGTACTAACTGCACAGATTCTAAAGTATTGACAATACACGATTATTAAGGACACCCCCCTGTGACTGGAGAAGCACCAGTCCAAACAGAGGAGTAATTAGCAGTGACTATAGACTAGTTACTCAGTTGTTTCCTAGGTTTTCCTAGGATACCAGAAATGCAATATTATTTCAGGGTTTGTCCTTTTCCCTTTTGGAAGTTTTCCAAAAACTTAAATATGTTTAGGAAGATATAAAACCACCTCAAAAACTGAAGAAATTTCCAGACCTTAAGCATCAGAAATTGACAAATCCAGAAGTTGGGTGTTTATCTATAGAACAAGATGGGGTAAACTTGGCCCATGGTGCCAGTGGGATGTTACATATGCCTGATCAACGGTACTTCACATTCAAGATTAAATTAGGAAGACATAGAAACAATTGAGCTAAATTTCATGCCCTAATAAATCTACTAAAGATTGCATCTGAAAAAGGACTCTCCAAACTGCAAGTCTTTGGATATTCAAACCTGGTTGTGATATGTGTATAAGGCTCTTTAAGGCTTCAAAACATCACTTTAAAACCCCTGCTGGACCAGGCATTGGTTGCTGTTAATCTGGTTGAAGGAATTGAGTTTTATCATATAAAGTGAGTTTCCAATCAGGACGTAGATAGGTTGTCAAAACAAGCAATGATTGATCAAATGGTTTTGCTGAATTTGAACAGCATAGAGTGGGGACACCCGCCCTCTCCCCCACCCCCCGAGTTCTAATATCATTATATATATATATTTTTCATGGGTTTCACTGAAGTTCTGGTGTTTCTTCAACTGATGATGACAGTTTCTTTTTGGGTTCATGATGATGATGCTCAATCATAAAGGAAGACAGATCTGCTCCCTTTTCTTGATCCTGTTTCTTAACCTTCTGGATATCACGTCTTGGGTCCAGAGACTTTGTTCTCCTCTTTGTAAAGTTTTTGGCAATACTGGTGATGCGAAGAGCATCTTCAGAATGCAACTTTGTGGTTCATCTCAATAATAAAATGTTATGAGTTCTTCCTATGGAAAAAAATTATTGTATGGTTTGGAACAAAATGATAAGCATTTGATCACCGTGATGTCTCCAAATGTCACATGTATCTAGACGGGCATAAATAGACAGTTTCCTCTAGCAAAGCTGCAGGAGATTGTTAAACTATACAAAGAATACCTAGCAACAGTATAGATTGAAACTACAATTGATCTGCAATTTATGATGGGGAACTGAGACACTGTTAGCCCGAAAACATACAAACAAACTTCTATCAAAGCTCAAAAGAAGATATTGCCTGGGGTTTGCTGGCTGAATATAAACATTCAAAGGTGTGGAATGGGTTTGCTTAAGCAGTAAACCGACTAACAAGAAGCAAGTTAGCAGGATTTTCCCATGCCACTCCTTGAAGAACCATTTGGTTTAGCTAAACACAGTATACACACAAACTTCTTCAAAGGCAAGTTAGGTGTGGCATGACATGAATCAAATTCAATGCACATTAAAAGTATACACAGGCTGAATAGTGTCATTTCTTTCAATTTGTTGATCTGTAGTCAATGTTTCAAGCACCAATCAACAGATTCATAATATTTGTCTCTAGTTTTAATCAAACTCAAGCTTCAGATGTTGTGAGAGAGAGCATAGCCCTCAAAACTTTTGGACGAATACAACCAAAATTCCTGATCGAATGACAAACTATTTTGGTGTTTACTACGGGCAGACAGAAAGTTGACGAGCAACTATTGCTTTTGAGGACCACCCTTTCCAGTAAATCAGAATTCTCTTGACACCTACCCACTCGAGATTGAATGTCAGCTGACTTAATTAACATATAATAGACTTCAAACCCCCATGTCCCAAACTCCATACCTAAATTTACATTGACCCAGAGAGAAACTACTGCAAATCAGGGATGGGGCCTTTGACTTATTGTGAGTGAAATAGCACTGATTTTTTCATTGATCAACCCCTTCAGACTGGAGAGTAGAACTACTTAAGACCAACTATTTGTTGGATATGGATCTTCATCTGGCCTCATCCACTAAGACTGCATTATCACAGAGACAGCAACAAATTCAACCCATGGAAGCACAGTCACTATGGGAGATCGAACTCTGTTAAACTCACCCAAGACTTTAATCTGGACTCATCCACTAAGACTGTATTATCACAAAGACCACCATTAACAGCACCCCTGTAATATCCCCTATGACCAAACTAGAACAGATACCACCATCAACAATACCTCTGCATTAGCAGGGAACCAGTATTTATCACATTAATATGACCTCACATATTTGCAGGACCTGGTCAACACATTATGGGGAGCATACTCGAGAAGTTTTGAAGCTGGGTTATCGTCATGGTAAATGCTTCAACCTACTACTAGACCACATTCCAACAGAATAAAATAGAACTGATATTATTTTAAGGGACCTCTGATGTTTTTTCCCCGACACACCATAACAATTACTTTAAGGAATGATAAAATGGCAGCTAAAACATGAATAATCCTCGATATACTGAACACTTGTTCTCAGTTTTATACAATGTAGAGAAGCATTCCAGTAGACTCCACTATTAACAGCTGGCAAAGCTTCTAAAAGCAAGGGCCCTGAAACTTTTCAGCTTTTTAAGGGAAAAAAAGACGGGGAAATATGAAAACATATTTGAAATGGTAGGGCACATAGAGCAATTAGTCTAATATGCTTGTAAAATATCTAGTAGACTAATTGTTGGTTAAGTCATTTCATTTCTTTCATGGGTATTACAAATTTTTAGTATTCAAACTTGAGATGTTTGGATCATACAATAAACATTACAACCCATGTACTGAATGTATTGTTGATAGTTTCAGCATATGTTTGTGTGCAAAAAAACAGCATAACATACATACATACATACGAGGACTTAGACGGTCTGATGATGTCCAGAAGGAAGGATTCGTCTTTCGTTCGAATTTCTTCCACCCACGTCAAGTGACTGACAGTGAAGGTAATGATGAGGTCCATGCCCATAGCGAGGGCGGTGCCATTGCCCTAGAACACCCTTCACGTTCACGTTCACGTTCATGAAAATTATGACAAGCTACCAAAGAATATGAAGGACAGTAGAGAATTGGGTGAATTCAGAGGACACTAAAATCTGCAATTCTTGTGTGGATGGGAGGGTATATGCCCTTGTTGTTACAACCCAGGAATTTTGCTGGTGGGGCGGCTGCAGTAGTGACCGTGTGTGGACAGTAAAATTATTATCTACAACTGGGCTTTTTATGTTACTCAATGCTTGCAAAAGTTAAATATAAATCACGGCATGCTTACAGGCAGGTTGCAGCTGCAAACGCTGGCCAGCAAATAATAATCACGGAGCAGTGCAGTGTAACTTGTGAGATGTTTTGAATAGTGCAGAATAAATCTTGTCCGCCGTATCGCTGAAAAGGTAGGTATCTACGACAAGGTACAGTCGGCCAGGTATTTAAGCGCAGGCTTATTGCCATTGACGGGCCAAGACAATACGATTAGAAGCAAGCTGGTCATAAAACGTTCTCTATATGATATGATATTTTAATGTCAAAGAGATTAAAAATAGTTTATGGGATAGGGAGTTCCTTGTTTTTCTTATTTTGTAACTTAATTTTTTTTTATTTAAATTGATTATGAGTTGGTTTAACTTTGTAAGAGTGTTTTTTTTGTTAAAAAGACAATTGATGCTGACATATTCCCATAACTTTCTTTGGTCGTTCTGAAAGCATCACATTTCGAAATGAAATGTTTTTCTAATTCCATTACTCTAGAGGTGTAAAATGTACACACACGTTCTTCTCAAGCTTCTTTCAACCTTTTCCACATTCTGAAATGAAATGTTTTTTCTGATTCCACTACCCCATACGTGTAAAATGTACACACACGTTCTTCCTAGGCTTCTTTCAGCCTTTTCCACCGTCCTGTTTCACACCAAAGTTGATTCGAGTTGGTCCTTAATTGAGCAATAAGAACATTTTCCCTCCACGGAATGCTAGCTCCAATTTACTTTTTTTGCTAAAATCACGCGTAGGGTTGAATTCCTCAATGTAGTACTTCTTCTTTCTACCCAACTCTTTTCCCCATACACATTTACGAAACTTCTCCATAACAAAATTATTTAGCTCCTTGCTATTTGTGGGACAGACATTGAGGTAGATATTCCATTTTTGCGTCAATGTGTAGTTTTGTCTCTTCCATGTTTTCTTTCTTTCACTCATGCTTCATTGAAGATGACATTAGGTCATCTACCTACTCCCATTTGCTCAATTCTTTTTAGATATCTTATAAGCTGCACCATGGCAATTGCTTCGATGGGAGTTGCTCCTATTACACTCAACATTTTCTCATAAGGAACTGAAATTTTTTATTTTGAACTTGCTCATGATTAAGCGTTTTTGGATTTTCTCAATTTGTTTCCACTTTGAGATGGTGATGTTGCTAGCCCACAAATCACACCCATATAGCATCACTTAACAAACTAGGTGTCCCAAAAGCACTTTAATCATTTTCCAATCCCATAACTCTACCTCTCTACATTTGTTTTGAAGAGCATATAATGCTTTCCACTGTCCTACAATTCTCTTCTTTCTGCAGTCCTCTCAATTAAGCATCTTGCTAAATTCAATCACGGGGTACTTGTACTCATTTACTTCTTCAAGAATGTGCCTTCAAAGAAGAAAGTGTGTTGGTTATGCTTCCTTTTATTATTGAAAATCATTATTTTGGCCTTGCTAGTATTGACTTGCATCCCCACTGATCTACAAAAATGCTCAAGGGCATATAGGTGCATCTACAATCCATGGGCCGATTTAGCAACCAATACAAGATCATCAACATATAAAAGAAGCTTTATCACAAACGCCCCCAACCAAACACCATCTCCACCTTGCAGATTTAGTCACTCTTCCAATCTATCGATATATAAACCAAAAAGAGTAGGAGATAAAGGGAAACCTTGCTTGACTCCAATGTCACTTCTAAAGCTTTCCAAAATGCCCGTTGAAGTTCTAATTTTGACTTTCACCTCTTCATAAATCCTATGGACAACGACTCTATAATGCAAAGGAATTTCAAGTTCTTCCATTCTATGCCACAACTTATCTCTAGGGACTATGTCAATTGCCTTTTTGAAGTCAACAAAGCAGCAAAATAGTTCATTGTCCCCCCAAACCTTTTCAATAACGTGTCTCAATGTGATACCATGATCCACTGTAGAATGCTTCGACCTAAAACCCGCTTGTCCTTTTGCCCTCTTTTCTTTTACTTTTGCCCACTTACTGATTCTATTTTTTGCCACTTTGCTGAAAAGCTTTGCAAACAAAGGGTTAATCATAATGGTTTCATAATTGGAAGGATTAATAATGTCTTCCCTTTTAAAAAGGGGTATTGCTAGGCTAGTTGTCCAGTCTCTTAGAAATATTTGTCGAATGATGTTGTTGAATATTTCCATGATGTGCGGTGCAAGAATGTTCATTCCCCATTTTAGAAATTTTTCTTGAAGTTCAACTAAGTCCTTTGTCTTTCCTATTTTCAACTTCTTAATTTCAATCTCCACCTCCTGTAACGTGAAAAGTTTTGTAGTTGTGTTGATCCTAGAGGGAGGCTCAACATATGATTATTTGCTTCTTCCTTTGTTGAAATTCCTGCCAGAAAAGCTTTGGGTTATTCTTTCCTAGATATATTAACTCTTCTCGCCTTGCTTGCATGAACTCATATTTTTTCCCTTTTAAGATCTGCTTATATAACTTTACATTCATCTTCTCCTTGCCTGTCTTTTTCAAGGTTCTCCTTTCCATTTTTCATTCCTCATCAAACCAAGCATTTACAGGAAAACAATTTGATTTTGGTTTCCTATTTTTTGCTCTTTTACACATCTCAAGTGCACTTTGAATTATATTTGTAAACTCATGAATGTTGAAGCTCTGTAAACTAGTTTTCTCCTTCTCGATTAATCTCTCTAGTGTTGTATTGAAGATAGTACAATTTTCTTGTGTTAGAATAATTTTTCCCCTTGATAGTGATCGTCGAGAACATTGGGTTTTACTCCTATGCTACCTTTCTTCTAACCATGATAACTTCATATAAACTGGGTTATGGTCTGATTTTAAGTCCCAAATATGCTCTACAATCTTAACTTCATCTATCTTTTCTATCAAGCTTTATGAATAAATCAATAGTCAGTGACATTTTCCCCATTGTATGTGTTGCAAGTGAAGTTCCCATACATTTTCCATCTATTGATACCATTGCAAACAATTAAGTTGAAAGCACCACACAGTGTAAGCCACTCCTCTCTCACATCTTGATCCCTTTGTTGTCGCAGGGTAGTCCATTGTATGTACTTGTCCCCATAGCTCCCCACGGGATAATATTGTTCCTTGATGGCATATCGAAATAATTCCAAGTGGGTTCTGCTGAAAACAATGAGGGTTATCTCTTGTCCCTTTGTTCGCAATAATTTTCCCACCAGTTCTTGACGTAGGGGGCAGCTTTGAGGAGCCCAAAAGTAATCTTTTCCCTATTGGAAAAATCATGAACTGGAAAATATCCTTCCAACGGATTTAACCATCTATCTACGACATCTACATCTATCTAGTCTTCAAATATGGGAATGTCAAAGTTGACTTGTACCTTGAAGGGAGTGGCGCCTCCAGAGTGACTGTTGAACGAAGATTTGTTGCCTATGGGCATTCGCCGAAGGATCTGGGCAAATTTTTCCATCATCGCGTTCCTCTATCGCTCGAGGGCTTCTTCGAGAAATTTTTTGGAAGGATATCAAGCTCCTTCGTCTTTCTTTTCTTCCGCCATGGAAGGCTATCGAGGTTTGCAAGGATGGTCTTGCAAAGGTTCAACCAGTTTGATCCCTAACTCCTTATACCATCACCTCATTGGGGACATGCAAAGAAAAACAGAGAGAGTGCAGACCGCTCTGATACCATTGATCTGAACTTAGGCAGGAACACAACCAAATATATATATAACCATAAATACAAATATGCAGCAGAAATAACACCTCATTTCATTAATATCAAAGAATTGAAACATGCTTACAAACAGAATGGAAATAAACTAGCTCGGGTGATGGTAGCTTATCTCTGAGAAGAGATGTGGTGGCTAAATGCCTCTGAATTGTGTTACAATGAGGCTCGAAGGCCTATTTATTATAGATAAACAATGGAAAACCCTAAACATCCAAAAACCTAACCCTAGGAGACGAAGCACCAAAATTATGGGCCTCGTTTGTGTAAATTGGTACATCAACTTCCCGAGATTGTAAATTTGGCATACAATCTCTGCTTGACGTGCACAATACCTCATTAGAAATATCTATTCGAGGATTACAACTTTCGAGTGAAAAACATGAGTTGTCTAGGGCCTCAAAACGGCTCCGGAAGTTCAAAACCCAAAAAAAACTGCCAAAAATAGTAAACAGTGTTACAACTAAGGAAACTGAAAAATTGAAAGAAACAATGGTGGGGGTCCAAGTGGAATAGGCGAGTGGCCACCAATATCCACATGGACCAATCCTCCCCCATTAGGAAGAAATGGTCCCCATTGCGTCGAGTGCCTCAATGCAATGGGGAAACTTTTGCTGAACTTGGTCCCTAATGAGCCACTTGCCTTGGTGCAGGAGTTGGCCAGCTATGACAACTTGATACAGTTCGATCTTCTGCTGACGAGTATTCTCGACCTGCGTTTCCATGCCCCGATCAGTGGTGATTTGTTCCATGCAGTCTGGGTTTAACTTTGTTGGTGTGAGTTGTTCTGCAATGTCGGATGTGTCCTGTAATGGTGGAAAATATGGTCAAAGGTGTTACACCAATTTTTGGTCATCTAACCTGTTACTATTAGATGGACCAAAGTACACCATGTAAGACCAATTTTACCCTAAGTAAAATTGCTTTCACTATGAAAAATAACTTCGAAATCCTTAATTTATTAAGTTATTTATGGTCTAACCAGGAAACCCCATGAGGAAATATTGAATAAATCCATATTTGTTTGATTTTCCTCGAAGACAGATAGTTAAACAATAGTTTAATTAATATTTACGAGTCATATTTAACCCAAAACGGGGGGGGAATTAATGAGATGAAATCATTATTATCTTGTTATTTTCCAGGAACAGTATTTAACTATTATTCAAATAGCTATTCCTTGTTAAGTTGTTAAATAATTTATAAATAATTAAATAAATCATTATTTATTTGATTATTACGCAACCACATCCTTAAAATAATAGATAAATCATTTATTTATTTTTTATTTACAAATAAAGGGATTTGACCCAAGTCAAATTCTTTTTCCCTCCAACAAATATAATAAAATATTCCATAAAAGTTGGATCTTGATTTGGTTAATAACATTTTAATTATGCACCAATATCTAGACTAACTCAATATTTTGTTATAAATAGAAGGGTTTTTCCATTCATTCACTACCTTTTGTTGCCTAAAGATCACTCTGGATCTATACTTTTGGTCTCACTTTGATCCTCCATTATTGTCATATTTCTCTATCGTTTTGCTTGTGAGCTCCCTTTGAGTTCGATTTTTGTCTGGGTTTCTACACCATCAAGAGAGAGAGATCTTAGATCTAAAGCATTGAGGAAATACAAGAACCCATCCCATTGAGGGGGTTAGTAACATTTTTCTATGTTCCCTCCCCAGGTGTCATAAATACAAAGATTATTTAAAAATATTCTTGTCTTTTCTATTGAATGCATGGAGCAACTCTTTCTTTTATTTACTACTTAATGTCTTTAACTGCATAGATGTTGAGATTGCAACGGGTGAGCGAGCTTAGTGGAAGAAGTCGCCTTCACTAAGTGGGCCTATAGAGCATTTTTGAGCAGTCTCTTTTGAACAGCAAGATATTCTATGAGTTGCAGGATGCTATTTGTGGATGGTTGGTCGAGTTGGAAAAATAGATGGACTTATATTTTTATACATATTGGGCAGAATCTATTTTTATATTGCCAGTCTAAAAATAGATATGTCGAATATTATTAGCTCTTAATAATATTTGGACTCTAAACATTATCTTATTCTCTTGGAGCACTTCAGTTAAGTGCACGGATGTGGCACAGGAGCTAACAGAAGGAATTACGCTATTCCTGAGGGTTAAGTGGAGCTATTGCATGGAGACTTTAGTTAGAACTCATGTGACAGAGTTTGGTGGAGTTATTGAAGTAGTTGGTGGAGTTGTGTTTAGTTTAATTGAGTTAAACATAGTTGAGCTAGTTGTATCTAGTCTAACTGATTGATACACTAGTGAGAGTGGTGTGAATTAATTATTAATTAATTCACTAATTATAAACTCGTTAATCAACTAAAGAATACATCAGTTAACTTCAGTGCATGGACAGTTTCAGTGGAGATCAGTGAAGAGGTAGGTGAAAGAGCAGTGTGACTATCAGTTGTGACTCTACTGGTGCATCGGGTTCACACCACCGTGAGGAAATGGAGATGCCCGATGAGGATTGCGCGGTACAAGCCGGAGTGGTTCGAAATTAATTGGGCCATTCTTCAACGGTGATTTCGCGGTAGGCGGGCAATCGGTGGCGATTGGAGCATGGTTGCTAGAACGATTTCAGTTAGTGTGTAGTTATTGGAGATTATATGAGAGCTTGTGAAGACTTTGTATGATGGTGTTATATGATATCTATGACATATAATATACGAGATGTTTGGGGATTTTTGACTTAAGCTTTCGATAAATGTTGTGTTCTCCATGTGATTGTTTATGGTTTTAATGTGTGCATGCGATTGTTTTATTTCCCGCAATTAATGATCAATGGTAGAAGAGATTATGTATTGTGCATGAAGTTAAAAATAATTATTTTAGTGGGAAGATCATAAAATTTGTATAACATATCAATTATCAAATTTCTACATGGTATCAGTGCGATATTGATCATTGGAGCAATTGCAAAACATTGAAGCAGTTGAGTTTTGTGCTGGTGGAATTCGAATTTGCAGCAGTGTTTTCTTGGTGTCAAAGCTGAGATGTCTTTCAACGGATTGCGATTGGAGTATGCCCTTGAGGGCAACTCGAATTATATTGAATGGAAGGATAGGATGGAGGCGGTGCTAGATGACAATGGGTTGAAGGAGTTCATAGATGCAGAAATTCCAAAACCTGCTTCTAGCGATGCTACCGTACTTGACGAATGGCAAAAGAAGATAGAAAAGTGTCGAAGGATTCTTTTGGAAGGTGTGAAGGATCACATAGTGTCCAGCCTTCATGGTAAGGCTTCTCCATTCTTGATGTGGAAATCTTTGACAGATTTATTTCAAAGCAAGAGCGACCAGAGGAAGTTGGCGCTCAAGGATAAACTCAGAAACATGAAAATGGAGAAAGGCGACAGTATGCCCAAGTACCTCACGAAGTTCATCCAATGCAGGGATGAGCTGGGAAGTGTGGGGGTTACTGTTGATGACGAGGACTTGGTGAGCTTGGCTCTCCTTGGGCTTCCGAAGAGTTGGCATTCCTATCAGGACTCTGTCAATGGTGGGGAGAAATTGCCAGGAGCAGACGGCTTTGGTTGGATCTTGTGCGGGAGGAGATAAGGTGGAGTACCAAGGATGGATCTTCATCGAAAAATGAAGATGAGGAAAATTGCGCTTTGGTTGCCAAAGCAAGGAAGGGGAAGAGCAAGAAGAATGCTTCTCAATCCGGTGCAAAAGGCAAGAAGCAGGACATGTCCAAGGTGAAGTGCTTTCACTGTCACCAACATGGACATTACGCCACTAATTGTCCACAGAAGAAGAAAAATAAGCAGGTTGCTGGATCTGCAGCTGGAGAGGCCTTAGCCTCGCAGTTTGAGCTAGATTTTTCGCTGATCTCATGCTTGGTCTCAAGTGTGATGGGTTTAGTGTGGTTTCTTGACAGTGGTGTGTCTTTTCATATGACCGAAGACAAAGATTTGTTTACTGATCTGGATGAGAAAGATCTTGGAGTGCACATCGAGATGGGCGATGATGGTAGATATAGTGCGACCGGTATTGGTACCATTTCCTTTAAGAGGGATTCTGGTAAACCCTTCGTATTGAAGGAAATGATGCATGTTCTAGGATTGAAGAAGAATCTTATCTCTGTGGCCATGTTAGAAAACAAGGGATATGATGTTGTCTTTAGCGAGGGAAAGGCTTTCCTGTGCAGTAAAGCAACTGGTGAAACCCAGAGGATAGGGGTTCGAGTTAAGAACCTTTATCAGTTGTAGGTAGATGGTTGCACAGCAATGGCAGGCAAGGCAGAAAGAGTGGTGAGCCGGGATGATGGCGAGCTGTGGCACAGGAGATTGGGCCACCTTCACCATGGAGCTTTGAAGATACTGCAGTAGATTTCTACTGGGCTTCCTAAGGGCACTCTTGCGCAGTCAGATCAGTGCAAGGGGTGTACCTTGGGAAATTTTGTGAAAGCCACCTTTCACGAGAAGGATAGTCGTGCCACGACGATCCTTGAGAGAATTCACACAGACGTGTGTGGACCTTTCTCAGTAGCTTCGACAGCAAAGCACAGGTATTATGTGATATTTGTTGATAATTTTTCTCGTAAGTGCTGGATCTTCTTCATGCAGAAGAAGAGCGAGACATACTCAAAGTTACGTAGGTTGAGCACGTTTGAAAGGAAAATGTGGAAACCGTTGACTCTTGGGCAGCTTGATGGTGGTGAATTCATCAAGAGGAAGGCGGGGGGCTTTCATTGTGAACGGTCAGAGAGCTCATAGCACCTCATAACCTACAGCAGAATGGGGTCGCGGAGTGAAAAAACAGAACGATCGTGGGTGTTGCACGAGCGATGTTGCACCAATCGAGGGCAACCCCCGCCCTTGTGGGTGGAACGTGTGGCTCTTTGCGGTTTATGTGCAAAACCGTTGTCCTCACAGGATACTTGGCATGAGTACACCCGAGGAGGCGTTTTCTGGTAAGAGACTTGATATTTCCCATTTGAGGATTTTTGGTTCACCTGTTTACATTCATGTGATGAAGGATGCCGAGAAGGTAGGGCCGAGCCAGAGATTTAGGGATATTTGTGGGGGTACATTGAGTACATTGGTGTGCCACACAACATGTATATATATGTGGGCAGGTCCTAGGAGGCGTGTGTGACGGGATATCAGAATTTCATGAGAGAAAGCCATGAAGTGTTCGCTTGAGAGGGAGCACACAACGTGAGATGAGGAGAAATTGTTAGTTCCGCGGGGGATGAGCCCGGAGATGTGGATCGGCCTGAGGGGGAGGGTTCATGGGTGGAAGGGCTGCCTCGTGCAGCGCCGACCATCGGAGGGCGGAAGCGCACTACGAGCGAGCGACGGCTCCAAGGAGCGAGAGAGGATTGTGGGAGCACCTACACTCACATGCTCTGAGAGATAGTCACACAGCCCGGGCCTGCGATGCATGGCTCGAAGGGCTTGAAGTGTATCATGAAAGAAACAATCCTCTAACTAGGCATGGAGGATCACATGGGTAGATGCCATGGTGGAAGAGTATGATTTGATTGTTAGAAACAATGCATGGGAGATTTTCCCAAGGCCGGAAGGGAAATCAATGGTAGGTCCGAGATGGATCTACAAAGTGAAGCAAGCTGCTAACGAGAGTGTGGAGAAGTACAAGGCAAGATTGTTTGCCCGGGGCTTCTCACAGATTGAGGGGATCAACAATGAGGATACCTTTGCACCTGTCGCAAGGTACTCTTCCATACGGACGATCCTAGCTCTCTTAGCGCAGATGGGGTGGCACATCTATCAGATGGATGTGAAGACTGCATTCCTCAGTAGAGTCATTGAGGAGGAGGTGTACATAGAGCAGCCCGAAGGTTTCGAGATCTTCAGCAACGAGTCGCATGTGTGCAGACTCAAGAGAGCACTGTACAGGTTGAAACAAGCACCTCGTGCTTGGTACACACGGATAGACAGTTATTTCACCGGACTTGGATTCTCCAAGAGTGAGGCGGATCCTAACCTGTACCGAGGTGGAGGGGTAAGTTCTTGAATACGAGTATACCTTGTTGGACTGATTTGATTTTTGTGGGTGAATAGGCTATTGATACACTCATGCAAGGTTGTTGATCTTGCAAGAGAGTTTGAGATGAAGGACTTGGGCCTCCTTCGACCTGACTGCAGGATTGGAAATTTGGCGGCCAAAGTGATGGTGCTTGTGTCTCAAGGCAAGTATGCTCGGGAGATACTGGAGAAGTTCAACATGCATGGCTGCAAGCCTGTTGATACTCCTCTTCCTGGTGGTTGGAGGATGGAGGATGCTACTTCAACAGAGGTAGTGGATGCCACTATTTATTGACAGTTGGTGGGAGTGAAAACTCCTTGTACGATCGATACAGGGCAGAGCACTTGTGCTATGCGGCCCAACCGGCTTTCTGACCTATGGTTAAGCCTACCAAGCTCTATTGGAAGGCAAGAAAGCATGTATTGAGATATCTTAGAGGCACATCGGGATATGGATTATGGTACAGACAGTCGGATGAGGTGAGGCTATGTGGCTTCACGGATGCAGATTGGGCAGGGAGCCCAACGGACAGAAAGAGCACATCTGGAGGGATTTTCAGTATCGGGTCGACAACAGTTTCTTGGTACAGCAGGAAGCAGAGATCCGTGGCACTCAGTTCAGCAGAGGCCGAGTATATGGCAGTGAGTTTGGCTGCATGCGAGGCTATATGGATGAGGAAGATCTTGGTTGGGTTGTTCGGTTCACACTTAGAGCCTACTGTGATTTATTGTGATAATCAGAGTTGCATCAAACTCTCGGTTAATCCAGTATTTCATGATAGATCTAAACACATTGACATCCGGTATCATCATATCAGAGATTGTGTGTAGCAGAAGATCATGTTACTTTCATACATTCCCACAGAGGATCAGGATGCTGATATCTTGACGAAGGCGCTCACCAGGAGAAAATTCGAATACCACAGAGGCAGGATAGGGGTGGCAGATAATCCTTATCTCGTTGGGAGGGAGTGTTGAGATTGCAACAAGATGATGAGCTTAGTGGAAAAAAGTCGCCTTCACTAAGTGGGCCCGTAGGCTATTTTTGGCGGAAAGTCTATTTTTAGACATATGGATCATGTTCTATGAGTTGCAGGATGCTATTTGTGGATGGTTGGTCAAGTTGGAAAAAATAGATGGACTTCTATTTTTAGACATATTGGGCGGAATCTGTTTTTAGATTGCCAGTCTAAAAATAGATATGTCGAATATTATTAGCTCTTAATAATATTTGGAATCTAAACATTATCTTATTCTCTTGGAGCACTTCAGTTAAGTGCACAGATGTGGCACAGGAGCTGACAGAAGGAATTACGCTATTCCTGAGGGTTAAGTGGAGCTATTGCATGGAGACTTCGGTTAGAACTCATGTGAGAGAGTTTGGTGGAGTTGATTGAGGAAGTTAATGGAGTTGTGTTCAGTTTAACTAATCTAAACATAGTTGAGCTAGTTGTATCTAGTCTAACTGATTGATACACTAGTGAGAGTGGTGTGAATTAATTATTAATTAATTCATTAATTATAAACTCATTAATCAACTAAAGAATACATCAGTTAACTTCAGTGCATGGACAGTTTCAGTGAAGACCAGTGAAGAGGTAGGTGAAAGAGCAGTGTGACTATACTGGTGCATGAGTTTGCACCACACATTGATGGAGATGCCAATGAGGATTGCGTAGTACAAGCTAGGTGGTTCGAAGTTAATTAAGAGCCATTCTTCAACAATGATTGCGCAGTAGAGGCAGGCTATCAGGTGGCAGAGATTGGAGCATGTGATTTTCTAGATCGGACCTGATTAGTGTGTAACAATTGGAGATTGTACTGAGAGTTTGTGAGGAGCTTTGTATGATGATTGTTACATGATCTCTATGACATATAATATACAGATAGTTGGGGGTTTTCAGCTTTAAGCTTTCCCATAAAATACTGTGTTCATATGTGTGATTGTTTATGGTTTTAATGTGCACATGCGATTGTTTTTATTTCCGCAATTAATGATCAATGGTAGAAGAGATTCTGTATTGTGCATGAAGTTAAAATAGTGTGTGATCAGAATAATCTCGGTGTATAACATATCAGTTATCAAATTTCTACAAGATCTGGATTTTGTAGCATTTATCTTGGTCAACTAATTGTAGATCTAAAGAAATTGGTAGCCATCTTTGATGTTAGCGTTGTTTTTTATGCACAACTAAAGTGAGATTTTTTCGTACGCTTGCAATTAGAATTCATCCTAACAACTGGCGGCTCATATTGGGGAATGGTACCATCCGTTTCTATGGTGACTTTCGTGACCTTAGCACAAGCTGCCCCCAAGGAAGCTCCCACACACCACCTACCCGCCGTTGTGAGGGTTGTAGATATCCTACCCAGAGCACTCCCTCTGGCAGTGTGTGTTTGATTTCTACCTTACATTCAGGTTGCCAGCATTGTTCATCATCCTCTCATTTTTGGTCTTGTGGCACCTTTCAGATGGACCCCCGTCCACACCTTATATCGGTTATGCCGATGGTGCAAGTCGCTAATTCTGGAATCTATCCTCGACAGGTTGGGCCATTTTAACCCCCTTACATTCGCTTGTTCTCTTGAACGGTGTATGCATTGGTACTGCCACCAATAACCAGGCTGAATATGATGCAGTGCAAGGTTTATTAGCCAATGCCCTTTCCCATCGCATCCTCCACCTTCATCTTCATTTAGATTCCCTGCTTCTTTCCATGCAATTGAATGGTGTCTATCGTGTGCATAATCCTATCCTTTTTAGAAGATATTTACGAGTGAAGCTTTTGATGCGTGAATTTGAAATCATTACATTCAGTCATGTACCTATAGCACTAAATCACTATGTAGATATCATTGCAAACGATATTCTAGACTGGCACTTAGCACACGCATTTAACACAAGACAATAACATAAAACCATCAAAACGATGCATATCCATTATATGTGTCGTATAAAATGTTTTAGGGTCCATTAACTCTGATACATATGACATGCCCATGGCATGTTACAAAAAATCAAAACTGGGGGCACCACATGCCCCTACATCTAATCACTATCTAGAGGATCATGCGCCAGTGGCTCTGCTCCTACAGCTCGTAGATCGTGCATCCCCTGTTCGGTCATCGCCATGCGCTGCATGACCCCTCACCACTCTAAGGGTAGACCAATACACGACTTTATGTACTGGTCATCCAAGTCTTGCCAGTCGCACTCTGAAACACTAGTCATAAGCCTCTCACATCTACGACGGATGTCCTCCAGGAGGGCCACTGCATCCTCATTTTGTGGTGCTCTAGATCCACTAGGTCCTGCAGCTCCTGATACTGTAGGTCATCCCATGTACCTGGCCGGTTTTACCGGTGCTATATTTGCATAACAAAAGTGAAAGAATCAGTACCATATACAATATTTTGAAACTTTAACATGCACATAAAAGATTAGCAATTTTTCACTTACCATCGGGCCCCCATACTCGACCAGGCGGCAGTGGCAAGTCCGGGTACCCACGATAACTCATCCCACTATAGTTATAGACATCTATGTACAGTGGCATCTGATCCCAATGAGCAAAAAATCGGGTCGGAATACCCGTCCGACCGCCCCACCTCCCCCTCTGCACGGTAGCCGCCCCCATCGGCGCATCCTAGGCTCCCTCGAGCCCCCATCCTGGATCTGTATGCGAGGTCGAAGTGTCAGGATATTCTCAAAGAAGAGCGATTACAACACTATGCCATATGCACAATCATGGTTCACTTGTTGCTTGCATAGCGACAGCTGTCATTTCAACGATGACAACATCATTTGGGCCCACCCATAGTAGGTCCCACTCAACACACTCTCAACAAGCATCATCTGACCCTTAGTGATGTGATGGAGTGCCTGGTTTCCTAGAATCCACAACACCGTTGTGGCCATAGCACGGGTCTCTAACCTCTCTAGATCCCCGATCGGTATCCGTGTCCCCTTGACATGGAGACCTAGTCGGCAATGGCGCTCTACAAACTCCATGATGTTCCGCCCTCGCGCTAACACTGGATGCATATTCCCCACCATCCCAAGTGGTGGGAGACTAGTCAGAAAATATATATCCTAGACTGTCAACTCAATCTGGTGCCCCTGCACTATAAAGACCTCATGGCCCGAATCCCAATAACTGACAATCTGGGCCAACAAGGGCTCTTCAGCTCTCATCAAAGGGTTCTCTACAAACTTCAGGACCCCAAACCTGGCCAATGCACTGCAGACACCATGATCCTCTCGGATCTCCGACCGTAATGTGTCCAGGTCTCTTTCTCTCCAGTTGATCCTTAATTCTGCCATATCTACACAAAACCATTATCCTTGTCAGTGTACAGAAAGAAAAGACTTCATTCAAACATAAAAACCCAGTTCTCAGCCAAGAAACAGCACTGAAATACCCCTCTTTATCAAGTCGCAATTTTTAGGCAAAATCCTGGGACAGGTCGCAGTTTTCTGCCCAAAACCTGCTACCCAGATCACAAATATTGCCCCAAAAAGTGTGACCCAACCGTGAAATAGAGCAGGGGTCTATTCCTGAGCTCCGGGCACCTAAAATGAACTTTCAATCCACTGAAATGAAAGAGTAGGGTTAGGCCTCTTACCTGCAACTGACGGATCTCGATTCCAACGGTCGGTTTGTCCGCTACGCTCGCCGCAAGATTTAGGGCCTTCTCTCCTCTCTACATTCACCATAGCTACACTTGCAAATGAGTGAATTTGGAGGGAAAATGCCTTATTAAAAGAGAAACACCAGATTTTTCTTTCGCCCGCTGCGGCCAAAATGTAGCTCAGTTTGACAAACCATCTGTATCGTTAGACAGCTCTCACTGAGCTCTCAAATGGGTATCCTTTAGTTTTTGTGATTTGATACTTCACCCAGACACATTTTGTCTAAGAAGGGTCACTTCACCACTCCTCAAAATCGAATTTCTTCACTTGTAACACTTGTACTTGGGGCACCATTTTGCCTTCATACTTTTCCATGCTCATGTCGATTTTCGTCATGAGTAACCATCTTGTACTCATGTTTGTATAGTCCCCACCAGTCCTTTTCTGTATGGCAGCATCATCGAGTCGCCCTTGTTTAGAGCATCCGAGTTAAGTCATCATCACATCCATGGAGTCTATCTCGAGTCCCTTTTTATCCCACTATAGTCCTCCATCCTTCATTGCTTGGTTCCTCTCTCATGTCGCACATTATGGCCTTCAATCCTACTGTCCCCTGTCCCCTTTGATATTGTGTTAGTTGTTGCCAATTCATCCATGCCCTTCATGCTCTAACAAGGGAAGTCGTCAGTTTTCTACTTAGTACCCCCCATTCCATCATCATCCGTGGTGTCAGTCTGTCAGTCGCTCTATTATTATCTCTCGTGCCTTAGTTGAGGATCCCTTATTACCTCACCTATGGCGGACCTCTTTCTGTCGACATCAACTCATTCATTCCAGAAGACAGGTACAGAGGGCAGTGTACCTTGGTTCCAGCTTCCACTCTTGTTCGGTGTCTTAGATCAAGAAAAGGGACCCCTTATTTCCCTTTGACTTGATTGTTTCTCAACTCCAGCTCCATATGGCATGATCGAGATCCGTATACCTGATGGTTCAGTGATGCAGTAGATGTTTTAGACCTCATGAGGGGGTGGCCCTTCAAGTAGCCCCCCACATGCCCGGATGACCTCTTCATTACAGCCTTCGATGCAGCTCCACATATTTGATGGTTCTGGTCTTAGCCGCGTGCAACGCATTTTAGTTTGCATGTATCATTCGGATTTTCAGAGCCCTCTCCTATTTACAGGGCCTCTTTGGTTGTACTTATATCTCATGTACTCATATATTATTGTATAAGTCCTAGCTGTTATCCCAGGCACAGTATGTATGTGGGATCCATTATCATATTTTTTATCTGGCTCATGTTCATGCCAACATGTATTATATAGTTTAGTCCCTTGTTTACTGGACACATTATTCTTTGTACTTTGTCTCGGAGGGCATAGGTATGCCTCCCCCACCTCTTGTAGCACAGGTACTCACTCATAAAAGAGACTTGTCGCACCTCTAAGTCTCGCCTCCTTAGGGTCTTGTCCTCTAACACTTTGGTCTACCTTATATTTTTCTCTCTCGGACTTGCCCTTCGGTGTCTAGTGATTGAGTTCTTACAACGTACCTTGGTCATACGATTAGCTCCTAACGCTCGCACACTTGGGGGAAATCTGTTACACCAATTTTTGGTCATCTAACCGGTTACTATTAGATGGACCAAAGTACACCATGTAAGACCAATTTTACCCAAAGTAAAATTGCTTTCACTATGAAAAATAACTTCGTAATCCTTAATTTATTAAGTTGTTTATGGTCTAAACATGAAAGCCCATGAGGAAATATTGAATAAATCCATATTTGTTTGATTATCCTCAAGGAATAATTAGCTAAACAATAGTTTAATTAATATTCCTGGTCATATTTAACCCAAAACATGAAAATTAATGAGATAAATCATTATTTATCTTATTATTTTCTAGGAATAATTATTTAAACATTATTCCAATGATATTCTTTGTTAAATTTGACTAAATCATTTATAAATAATTGAATAAATCACTATTTATTTAATTATTATTTAATCACATCCATAAAATAATAAATAAATCATTTATTTATTTATTATTTACAAATAAAGGGATCTGACCAAATTCAAATTCTTTTTCCCTCCAATAAATATAATAAAATATTCCATAAAATTTGGATCTAGATTTGGTTAATAATATTTTAATTATGCACCAATATTTAGACTAACTCAATATTTTGTTATAAATAGAAGGTTTTTTCCATTCATTCACTACCTTTTGTTGCCTAAAGATCACTCTGGATCTATACTTTTGGTTTGACTTTGATCCTCCATCATTGTCATATTTTGCTACTATTTTTATTGTGAGCTCCCTTTGAGTTCCATTTTTTGTTTGGGTTTTCTACACCATCAAGAGAGAGAGATATTAGATCTGAAGTGTTGAGGACATACAAGAACCCATCCCATTGAGGGGGACTCGTAACATCTTTCTATGTTCCCTTCCCAGGTGTCATAAATACAAAAAAAAATTAAAAATATTCTTGTCTTGTCTATTGGATGCATGGAGCAACCCTTGCTTTTATTTACTGCTTAATGTCTTTTACTGCATAGATTTGGATTTTGTAGCATTTATCTTGGTCAACTAACTTCAGATCTAAAGAAATTGGCAGCCATCTTGGATGTTAGGGTTGTTTGTTATGCACGGCTAAAGTGAGTTTTTTTCGTATGCTTGTGAATAGAATTCATCCTAACAAAAGGCGATCCACATTGAACACTAGGTGCAAGCCAAGGAACAATGGAATTTTGATCTCGAAAGCATTGTCCCATATGGCCTTGGTGATGGTGTATGGCCCATATCGAAGTGAACGAAGCTTACGGTGGGGCCTAGCGAGGCGCTCCTTCTACAAATGTAGTCAAACTTTGTTGCCAACCTAGAACTTGTGTGGCACCCGATGTTGATCATGTCGCTACTTGTAATTAGCATTGGCTTTGTCCAATATGTCATGGACCTACTGGCGGATGTGCTAGATTCTCTCAATGAAGTTGTTAGCCTTGTCAGTTTCAAACTGACATGGGCCAAAGCTGCCTGGGTAGCTGCAAATGGTATGGCGACATCAATGGGACATAGTGGCTAAAATCCCATCCCCACTTGAAAGGGTTTGTGGTCAGTGGAGCTATGGAGAGATCTGTGTAGCACATAGGGGAGGATTCCGTCCCATGTGCAAGGATGTTTCAAGTTGTACATGTGCGAGGGCTCTCTCAAGGATATATAATGATATTGTCTAAATGAAGTTCAACAGATGGCTAACTATGAAATAGTGTTTTAAGTGTGTTTTTACGCAGGTGAAATATGTGGAGAAATCAATATCATTGGGCATATGGAGTCAGTGAAAAGAACTCAATGACATATGAACTCCTCTTATGGAAGTTGAGGCATATAGATGTTCTAATGAAAATATAACATTCACAACAGTCTAAGTGTTTGAAGTAAGTTAGAACATGTAATACATGAATTCTAAGTAATCAAACATCATAATACTGAAGATAAAATTGCAGAATACATAAGACAAATACTCATGAGAACATCAATGAATATCAAGCGAAGAGAAGCAAATTGCCACTATATATTACTGATGAAAAGCTTTTACAATAGAAGGTCTATAGTAAACATCAATCAACCCTCTTTCCTTCAATAATTTGCCTATTAATAGGCTTAGGCATCTTTAAATTGGATCTACCAACAAGGGTAGACCTTCGAATCCTTTTGTTGACACCTAATCTAACCAAAAGCCTATTATAAGGAGATAAAACTGACAACAACTATTTTTAGGACTTAGAAACCTAATAGGACTCTACAACATCTTTATTACATTAAAAGACTATAAAACTACATATTTACAAAGAGAAGGTAATGTGCCTAGGTGACACTGACCATGACCAAAACATAATTATTCCCACTAAGTCAGGAGAGTTGTCTTCCGAATTTTTAGGAGGTGGTGCCATATTTGTTGACGAAGATTCCATGATGAGTTGGTAATATGAAAGATTTTGTCAAAGAATATGCCTTCATCAAAACATTCACCTGATGATATTTAACCTTTCCACGTGGTTGACTTTTCTCAAAAAGACAATCAAAACTTGAAAAACATTCAAAATTTCCTTCGTTGCAGAAACTGGGGACTTTAGGCAAGACCACAGCAAGATTTCGTAGCACCATTGACTTAGACCATCTCTGCAAATATCTTGTCCCTTTGCTAATTTGAAGTTGTTTAATGAGTCAAAATAACTAAATACAAGCCTTTACATGCCTCCTTCAAGATAACACCTATGATTTATAGCCAAAAAGGATCTACATCGAGCTCGTAGTGTTTTTTGGGCTTCAAGTCTAAGACACGCTACGAACTTGCCTTATTAGCAGCAGACTTGAAAATTCTGCTTTCATTCTTCAAAAATTTCCCATGGCTCTGCAAGTGATGATCTGAAATAATGCAAAAAATATTAAAAAGGTATTTTATCCCTTTTTCAAACCTTAGAGGCTTCACATTTGGCAGTAGAGGCTTCAGTTTCCACAGGTTCATTTATGACTGTTATTTTTAAACCTTTTCTCTTGAGTTCTGATTGTATCATCTCCATCTTCTCTTCTAACTCTTTCACTTGAATTTTAAGTTTTTTTCTCTCTTCCTGCATTCAAATATTCCTCTTCCTTGTATGTTTCATTACCCTATGTAGAGGAAGGGTTCTCTTCAAGAATTTCTTTGCATTGGTCAAAGCCTCATCATAGTTATTGATTTTCTCATTTACCTTTTCTTTTAACTCCGCCATTTTTCTTTCTGGCTTGGCTTCCTCCAATTCCAACTTGGTTTCAATAGCTTCCTCCATGGCTTCTCTCAGCTGCTCATTCAAAAGTTGCACTTCAAACTTTTCCATGACTTTCTCTTTACCTTTCCTATGCTTAATGATTTATGCCTTTGCTGGAGATAAGTCAGTGATGACTTCTGCCATAGGCTGTTTTCCTTTGTCTGTCACTTCAGTCTTTTTTTTAGCCATGACACCTTTGGAAAGCTGCAATCTGGTAAGTGGTTTTCTTGGTTTGAATACAAAGCCTGCATCTTCACCTACGAAATCAAGTTTTTTGGCAGTTAGGCCTTTATTTTCCTTCTTGCTTCCTTTGATATCCATAACTTTGACCACTAGATTTTCTTCTGTCTATGGCTTGAAGAATGTCCTCAAGGTTGTCTTTCCCTAGTGTTTGGCTTCTAGTTATTCTTCCACTCTTTTTGATGGGCTTTGACTTGATATTTATAGGTGTGGGTTGTGGAACCTCTGTTTCCTATGCATGCTCTATTTCAACCTCCATGGGCTCTACAATAGGTTCCATTTCCTCTTCATTTACACCCTATGCTTCAGCTATAGATTTATCATTCTTTCAAGAAGGAGTGGCTTTTGATTTAGGTGTCTTCTTGGGTGTTAATGCATCTACTTCATAACCACTAAGAAACAGGAATTTTAATGCGTCTACTTTAGCTTTTTCAACTCCTCCAACACTAGTAGCTTGGTCAATCCATGATGAAAAAATGAAGTTTCACTACCTTCTGACCTAGCTTGAAATTTGTCTCACATCTTGCCTAGGCTTCTAAATAAGAAAAATGGAAGATCTAGGGGCTGCTTACCAGTGAAATGTAGCAAGAGTCTGAAATGACACTGATAAATCATATGGAACCTCCCTTATCATGTGAAGTATTTCTGAATTACCAGCAGTAGTTTGGAGTAGTTTTCTTAAGGCAACTCCTTGGGATCCCATATGTCATATCCATTCCAATGTGTTCGGGTTTCATGAATTCATCACATTTTTGTAATTTGAATTTAGTGGCTTTAAACCACTCTTCTCCCATCATCAAAATATATGTAGCTTGGGAAATTATTTCAGGAGACACCACAAAACTCAGCACACCCACCTTTGATGCAGTGCCCACAAAATTCACTGCAAAGTTTTGAAACTTGGGCATGAAAACCTTGTAATTTCTAGCGAAATCTCATGCAACCAACATTGGTGAAGGCTGTTGCAAAGCTAGGATCCTCATTGAGCAATTTTAAATACATGGGATCATACTTGACCACTGATCCCCCTTGATTAGTCTTATTCTGCATGGCCATCTCTCTTAACACTGCGTTGGCCCCCTTGATAGTATAACACCTACAAAGAAGAGAATTGCATAGCAAGAAGCTTGCAAACAAAGCTGAACCTTTCTAAGGATGGTGACAACAACTCTACTCAAAGGTAAGAGGGAAAGATGACAGACAATAACTCTCAAGGGTAATTTAAAAAGTAATGTTAGCCACCCATAAATTCTGTCATACTCAATGGTGGCTAAGCTTGTCTTTTAAACCTTCAAGAGATAGTTCCCTTTGAAAACTTATCATCTTTTGAAGTTTTATGATGATTATTACTCTTTGAGTTAATCTTCACTGCTGTTTCACTATTAGCCCTAAAGTACCTGCTGATTTACCAAGAGAAAGACTACTTAAAACTCCATTTTTTCATCATCACACTTCTCTATTTTCATTCTCCATTTTTCATCCATAAACACCTTCATCTAACCTCCAAATCATTTTAAACCCTCTATTAAACCTTATATCTCCCCTTGATTTGGCTTTTAAATCCCTGATTTAGCCTATCAAAACCCCCATTTAAACTTAAAAACCTTGTTTTTGGCCTTAAAAACAGTCTTTTTACATTACAAAAGCATTAAGCCCCTGAGGGCTTATTACCTTAAGCCCTTTCCTCCATACGTCCTAAAGCCCCCCAATCGGGCGTTAAAAGACTTGAAAACTTTTCCCGAACCCTTACTTTCCTTTATTTTTCTATTACCCCGACGTTATGATTTAAACAAATCTAGACCATTGATCTCTACAGATCAACGACCATCAGACTCCATTCTTCCACCCATCCATCCTACCTTACCTTCTCCTCCATCCATATATCCGCTCCTTCTTTCAATCCTAACCGTCCATCAAAGAGATCTGACAATCGAGACTTAACCTGATAGCCTATTACACCCGTCCACTACGCGACAAAAGCATCACGTCACCATGGACCCTGCATACACTTTTACCCCGCAGCTCTTCATCCACCGCGCTCAACTTGCATCGTTGGATCTGGAGCCTCCAATCCAATGGTCAACAATCAATATTGCGCGATTTTCACCCCTCCTCCACAGTGCGCTACTTTCGCGCGATAAAAGCGGTTTTCATTTGCCACGCGTCGAGCGATGAGTCGTATCGCGTTCCAAAAGTTAATACCACCTACCCCCCCCCCCCCCCAAATGCTGCCTGAAAACCACTGATGTTTTTCCCGAAACCGCTTCTTCCCAATTCGCGCCATATTTTAAATTTAAACCCTAGGTCTATGTTTTGGCATAGAAACCCGTTCTCCGCTGCAAATTCCTTCGTCCTCACTGCTCCGAAACGCTTCCACAAACCCTCCTAAGCAGTTCTAAACAAATTTTCGTAGGATTTAAATAACGTTTGTTTGTTTTTATGCAAGTTTAATGAAGTTCAAGTTAAAAACCCTCCAGCAGATAATTACAGTGTTATTAGCTGAGGATGACGATACTCACAGCCTTTGATACAAATTAAAGGGTTTTAAAGTGATAATTACACGTTTTTAGAAGATCGATAAGTCATGATTATCGACTTTTTGAACAAAAACTCCAACAAACCCTCTGTGCACCTGCAAACAACAAACACAGTCAGAGTTAATTAAATGAAGGAATATCAGTGTCAAGATGAAGATCAGAGCATAATCAAAGGTTTAAAGATATAATCAAAGCTTGAAAGGATCAAGGCACAAATTGAATATCGAAGGCCTAATCCACATAATGAATACAAACCTCCAAGAAAGCCTCGAATACCACATCAAAGGGGCTAATTGATTCCCCAGCTACTATATTGCCACCTTGCAGCTTTCTACCTCAAAGGAATACCCAGATCAAATCTCAGTCTGAAACATTAAGGTCAAAGACAGCTGAACAATTATTACAAGCAAAACAAATATCCCAAACTGTCAGTAGAAGTTATTGTAAAGATAAGAAAGTGCCTTAAAGTCAATATTTTAGCCCACTAAGCCTGAAAATCAGAAGATATAGTAAATAAAACAGAGTTGTAATTCAATGCTTTCCTGCCTTATGCCTTGCATGGTTTTCAAGGTTGGAAATTGCATTTAGTATAGAATTAATGATATCTAACCCTAGAACTCTTCCACCTCCTCTTTCTTCTATAAATACTTTTGAAGAAGATGGTTGATTGTTGGTTGGTCACTAGTTGTAACATTGGATCTCTTTGAAATAATACATAGTCTGTCTGAAGTTGAGGAAGAAATTGAAGTATTGGAAGCTTGATGATATTGTGACATGCTTGTTCTTGAGAAGGCTCTATCATTGGATCCCTGAGCTTGGATGTTGGTGATGTATTCTGAATTGTCTGTTGTTTTTCCTGTTTTCATTTTGTTCCATAAATTCTTACTACAGTAGGGTGAAAATTTTAGGCTAAGAAATGACTCCTGGAAGCACCTTAGACCTGTTTATCCTTCACTGTTTCATGTTTTCTTCTATTGAGGCATTTTAGAGTCTTTAATCATTCTCTTGAACCCTTATGCTCGTTTATTTCTCAAATAGTTCAAATAGTTGGTTCCAGCATGATTTATGGTTTTCCCTGCTTGTCTGCAGCCACTTGAAAGCTGTCTTTGAAGTACCATTGTTTATAGTTTGCCAAAGAGGTCTGTTTTGATCATACCCTTTGTTCATGCTTAAATAGTTGTTTTAAAGGTCTTTATAGTTGTAATCATAGATGTGTTAGGTGTTCCCTCTTCTATGACTGCAATTATCAGTGAATCTTTCATGTTTTCTAACTCCTTTGAAATAAAATCTTTGAGGAAATAGGATGTGCTCCCAAATCTTAGATTTCATTTTAAAAGTTGTCTTGAAGTCATTATTTGCTTAAAGTGTGGTTTGTAGAATTCATGGTTAGCCCTGTCTATCAAATACCTCTTTATGTTCAAGTTATGTTTTTAAGTTCCCTTTGTTGAGAATTCAAACTCTCTTTTCAAATCATTGATGTCCATCTCATTCACAAAAACTAAAGGATCCTGTGGCCAAGTTAGATTTGCCCTTTGATATCCCATATCCCTTTATGAGCCTGTTACCAAGTTCATTTTGACTCCATTGCCCAATGAAACTGACACTTCTTCTTTCTATCTATACTACCTAGATCTTTCATGTTCTTGTATACCAATTCAACCAAACAAACAAAACAAAACAAATTGCACTTAATAACTAGTCTAAAATCAATACTTAAAAGCAAACAAGATATATCTTTGCAAAACATTTGAGAGATCCCTCTCTGAGAACAGGAGGACTAGATCCTGGAACTCTAAAGATTGGTTCTGATGTTGTCTTGTCTTTTGGTTAGCCAATCTATCAAAACTCAGGAACCCCAACATAATGGCGATCGCGGTGGGACCTTCTAAACCTAAACACTCTTAAACATCCTTTAGAAGACCCAAATACCCTGGACTGATACTATCTTATCACTTTATCTGCTTATTGAGTACATAATAGTCTAGAAAACTGTTGTGGACTCCTTAAATCCTTCAAAATCTCTAAGAAAAATCAGTTAGTAAGCCATAGAGTAGACTCTATTTGTTCCAAAACCTTAGCTAAGTGTTGAAATCAGATGTAGGACACTCTCGTAACCATAAGAAATATATAAAGTCCAAAAATATTTTAGATTGGCTTCATAATAAACATGGTGGTGGAACCGTAAAACATTTTACCTTCATAAAAGCTAAAAAGTTTCCACCTGGTGACTCCACTAGCCCCAGTAGGCCTATTACTCATCTAGGTCTCTAGATATCTTTAGGACTGTGTTAACCAGCCTTGAAGAAGTTTAGAAACCTAGTCTCATACTAGAATATTCATTGTAAGAGGCAAAACTTTCAAAACAACCCCTACAAAACTTCAGCCTCTCCCATTTTTGAGAAAGTAGTTTGGCTTCACGTAGGATCAACACTAGATCTCATCCAGACCCTAATCCTCCTACAATAGTTGACAATCCAGAGAAGATTTTGTGGCAGACTTCTAAGTTTGGAAAATCAGCTGTTGATAGGAGCCTCTTAAGAACAAAATCTGTCCCTGAAAAACCTTGCTGTCTTAGAGGATTTACACTTTGACTTACATCATACAAAGAACATATTCAGAACCAGGTCTCAAAGTGATTTAAACCAAGCTGATCTTGAAACTGCATATTTGCAGCAGAGCTTTAGTAGAGAAGCCTCACCTTCTACTCCTCCAGATTCCCAGCTTCTTCACCACTTCAGCTTCTTCCATAACAAATCTGCTCAAAACCAGTTTGCTGGCCCAAGTGTTTCTTCCACTCCATTCCATACCACCATTGTCCAAAACACCCCATTTCAGCCCGCTTTCTCGCCTATCAATCCACCTCCTGTAAATCCACCTTTCTTTCCAGCCATGGCAGCATGGTATGCCCTACTAGTTATTAGCCACCTGTAAAATTTGATTATACCAAAGGTGGCTAAATATGTTTTGAGCCTTCAAGGAACAATTTTTTCCTTACCAAAAACTGTTGGCTCTTGAAGACTCTTGAAGGCCTCATGCCTCTGTCCAGTTTCCCATACTTCTATTTTACATCCTAAAAACCTCTGAAATCCTACAAAAATCCAAAGTCAAATACTGCTGCAAACATCCCTTTCCCCTTCCTTCTCCTCAAAACTAATCTCCTCTTCTATCCCTCCATTCCCCATGAAAATCCCTCATTTCCATGTTTCTGTTATTTCCCCTCATCAAAATCCATATTATAAGGTCTAAGTCCCCTTCTTAGCCTTATCGGAACCTTCATTTCCTTTGAAAAAAACATTAAAAAACCATAGAAAATATATATTTTCTATGTTCTGGGCTCAAGCCCCCTCAGGCTAAGCCTCTAACCCTATTCGTCCATACGCCCGAGCGCCAGAACCAACTGCTAAGCTGTCGGGCGCTTATCCTTTCCAATATTTTCTCCGCCCAAAGACATTAAAAACCTTTGTAAACTCGTATTTTTGGGTTTAAATTTATTTCCAAAGTTTTCCGCCCGTACAAATAATGGAGAAATCTCCACCGTCGATCTGCTTCGCAGATCGGGCGGTGCGGAGCGCGCCTTTCCTGTGGACCCCTCGTCCGTGCGTTGTTTGCCCGAACCCGCGTGGTTTTCATCGCACCGCTCCTTAGTGGAAGGCGGTTTTCCCCCAATCGCCAGCGATTCCATAAGCTGTTTGACACGCGTCCTCTGTACTATTTGAAAAACCACCCTCCATCGCGCATTAAAGCCCGGACCAAGACGCCCAGCGATATTAACCACCGCCATCAGATCTGAGCCCGCCCATCCAACGGCTGTCGCTCACACAAGCTACGCCCGCGATGACCAGGCCATCGTACCGCGGAAATCACGTCTCCGCCGTCGATTTGATCTGTAGATCGACGGCCCATATTGCGTCGCCCGATTCCGTTGCCCAGTCAACGTTTCCCCGCCACTGAATTTCCATTGCCCGCTCCCCACCGTTGATCATGCGCGATTAACGACTCAGATTTGATCCTCTTCTACCTATTCTATAATCTCCCTGGATCAATCCTGACCGTTGGATGATGCCATCCAACGGCCACGCTTCCTCCTCGCCTTCCAATGCAGTTAAACCTATAAAAGCAGGATTTCTTAACGAGTGTTCGCATTTTGCAGGGTTTAAATATTTTGTTCGTGGTTTTCAAAGAAGATTCGGGGAAGGAGGGTGACGACCCTCCCGTTTTCGATTCATCTGAGGAAATCACCCGCAGGGTTGAAACGCACGTTTCATCCATGTTTTCTTAGGCATTGATGCCTTATAAACCCTGCGCAGCCCGGCACAACAGCAAGAAAACCATGAAACAGGCACAGTCAAAGATTATCAGTACGAAGACCAGGATGAACCAGAGCAAAGAATTGATGGACAGATTAACGGGGATTACGGCTAAGACAGTTATCAAAAGCCTAATCCCCAATCTAAAACACAGTTTAAAGGAAAACCTAAAGTGTTTTATCAGGAAAACCCTCCACCGCCACAAATAGAGGCGAATTGATTCCTCCCAGCGACCAAAGTGCCACCTGTGCCTCAAAGTATTCAATCAGGAACAAAACTTATTGATCGGGATCAGATATTTTACCTCGACACAGCCGAAGAGTTACTTCTGCAGGGATTTAATGAAAGAATGTCTGCAGAGTAACCCTAGCATCACACAGAGCCTCAAAGGTCAACAAAAGCTCCCATCGAGCTTAAATCATGAGTGTAAATCAATTAATGCAGTGAAACACCTGTACAGTTTCTTCATCGAGTCTCCCAAGGGCCAAGAAAAAATTAACTCTGTATTAATTGTATTTGAGATCTTTTATCAGATCTCACCTCCTCATCTTTCTATAAATACTTCAGTAGAAGATGAGTGAGGGGTTGGTTGTTGATGTAATTGCTGAAGCATTGTAATGTAATTGAGCTGAAGATCCCTGATTGTAAATAGTGGTTCACTGGCTCTTGGAGCTCTACTTGTAGCTGATAAGTTAGGTTGTGAAATAAATATGAATTAAAATACTGGACTTGAAGATTGTAACCGGTTTGGAGCATCAATACAAGCTGATTTATGGGATCCTGGTCTATGTTGACGGTGATGTTATTCTTATTGTAACTTGTTTTTTTATTCCTGTTTTCATTATGTTTCATTTCTTCTGTAAAGAACAGTTTAAACAGGGTTAGGACCTACTGTATACCAGTAACCTTCTCTGGCTAAAAAATCTTTATTTAAATGTTTTCGCTCAATTGTGTTATTTGGAAATGATTTAATTCAGTTTAAGCATAGGAATGTTGGCGTTCCCTCATCTTATTGTATTAGCTGAATATTATTTTTGAATGTTACTTTCAGTATATGTTGTGTGAAGATGAACTGAGGAAGTTATGGTGAGCCCTGGTCCCAGTCTTGTTTGCATAACTGTTTGATTGTTTCCCTTAGAATGTGTTAAAAGCTAGATAGTTTCAAAGTACTTACTAGATCTTAGGCCATTCTGTGTTATCTCTGTGATTGTCTAGGAAGTAGCCAAGTAAAGAAGAGCTAGGAGAGGATTTGTGGTGAGCCCAGCCCGCTAGCCTCTCCAAAGGTTGCTTTCAAGTTTCCCTTATTTTTTGTATGTTTTCTATTGGAAGTGTATCAAAGGCTGGCTAGTTTCAAAGTACTTACCAGATCCTAGTTTTCTTTCATGTTTTTCTTAAGTGCCTGGTCAAAGGCTGGCTAGTTTCAAAGTACTTACCAGATCCTGGGCTGCTCTTTGTTCTGCATCTGTTTATTTCCCCTTCTTGATGTATCATTCCATTCCATAAATCAAACCTTAAAGAGATCCTTAGGCATAGATGACTTGCCCCATAGACCACTCTTGAACCTGATTGTTTCAATTAAATCCTCTTATGACTCCATAGCCCAATGGACTGAAAACCTGCCATCATCTTTCTTCTTGATCAAAACTTACTCTTTTTGCTTGCAACTTCTCACTTTTGAACCTCTTTACCTTTGGTACTTTTCTCCTCTAGCAGCAATCATGCTCAACCATCCAAAAACAAAACAAACCCTTGGCCTTCATAACTAGCCTAATATCATTACCTCAAACTTCAAAGACATATCCATCTTTGCACTTATTGAAGAGATCCCTCTCCGGATTCAGGAGGGCTAGATCCTAGAATCCCAAATTTGGTTGAAACGATGTTGTTTCTGTAATTGGACTCTGCCAATCTTGCTAATAAATTACATATTCCTAACATTTCTGGCGACTCCGCTTGGGAACTACGAACCCGGAATCATTTTTATTTTTTATAAAACCTTGTGAGTAAGAGGCAGCCTTTTCAAGCACTACCAAAGAATTGGTAATTATGATGAAACTTGTTTGAGTCAGTGACAATCTAGGTCAACCCTAGGATTCTCATAAGTCTTTATCTAACCTTGAAAAATCAGCTAGCTTAGCCATAAGAGTGGACTGTCTTTGTCTCACAACCGTAGCTAAGTTTTGAAGCAAAGTTAGGACATTCTTAAAAACCACACAAATGAAAAATGATGTTTGTTGTGTTTCGGGATCTCCTTGAAAAAGGATGTTTCACAAGCACTGTGGTGGACAGTGTATCTCTTTGAAAACACTCTAAAATTTCCACCTGGCGACTCCACAATACTGAACAGACCTTAAGACTCCACTGGGAATAACCCTTAACATCATAACATCATTTAAACCTTAGTTAGAGGACTGTTGGATTAAAATTGTGAAAACAGATTAGTTAAACCTCTTAAAGACTGTCATACTTGGTTGAACTTTTCTTGTTATTTGGGTCTAAAAAAACAGCATAGTGGCTCCTAGAAAGATTCACACTAGAGCCCACCCTGACCCTGATCCACCTGAGATAGTTGACAACCCAGAAAGAATCCTTAGGAAGTCTCCTAAGATAGAATCTTCAACTGTTTTCAGATCACCCCTAAGAGCTAATTCAGCCCCTGAAAATCTTTCAGCTTTACAACAATCACAAGCTGACTTAGTTAATCCCTTTAGGCCTAGGTCATTTGGTGATTTAGATCAGCTAGATTCTGAGTCTTCACCTTCATCTCCTGAAACAAGTGAACATTTTGGTAGAAGAGGGACAACACCTCCTGATTTACATTTTCTTCTTAACTTAGGTGTCCCTCATCCAAGATCAGCTCAGCAATATATTGTTGTTCCATCCACTTCCCTTCATCCTTCATCCACTGTTCAAACCACTCCACTTCAGCCCACAACTCCTCTTGTCAACCCACTCCCACCACATATCATGGCAACATGGTATGCTCCCTTAGCCCTTCCTATACCACTAGTCAACCTTCCACAGGACTATCAGTCCAAAATCCCATTGTATGATGCTAGCAATGCTATAACTGCATCACAACATGTGGATAAGATGAATGACTACTTTGACAGAAACGAAATTGATGATGATTCTGTCAAGATTAGACTATTTGCTCAAAGTTTGGGGGGAGAAGCAAGAAAATGGTTTAAAGGCTTAACCCCCCATAGTATTAATGATCTCCAAGGTTTCCATCAGACATTCTTAAACAAATGGGAAGTAAAGAAGAATCCTCTCCAAGTTCTTGCTGACTATAACAATCTTCATAGGAACCCAGGGGAAAGTGTGCAAGCTTATTGTACCAGATTTAACAATGTGTATAATGCTCTCTTGCCAAAACTAAAACCTCCATAGGGCTCAGCCTTAAACAAATTTTCTGAAGGATTTGATTCTGATATGACTTATTCGCTGAGAGAAGGAGACTTTGCAACTCTTGAAGATATGCAAAGGGGTGCTCTTTCTGTGGAAGTAAATTTGATGGAGAAAAGAGCAAGAATGAAGAGCGAGAAGAGAGTATCTTTTAGAGAGGAACACACACCTTCTACTTCAAACTCAAACTGGAGAAAATGATGGAGGAGATGATCAAGAAAATGAGCATTCTTGAGAGAGCACAAGCCAGTCAAAACCAAATTGATCCTCAAAACAGAAACCAAAACCTGAATCAGAATGTAAGAAGGAACCAACCTCCAAACAGACCAAGGGAAGATGATCAACAAATCACTCCTCCCTTTCATCAAAACTATGTGAGTGAGGTTGAAGAAATAGATGAAACAACAGAGGATAATGATATAAACATGCTGGAGGTAGATAATGATGACTTTGAGATTCATTATGATAAGAAACAAGGTCTATACACACCTTATGATGACAAAAGAGATGATGACGAAAATCATTATCAAGACATGGATAATGTCATCATAGAGACTCAAAGAGAATATGACCTTAGAAGCAAAACTAGTCAGCAAACCCCCAACACCAAAACCTCTGACAAATCTTCTCAAAACAACACTGCAACCAAGCCTAAAACAGTCAAACAAAAGGAAAAAATGGTGGATGTTAATTCTGGTAAAGGTAAAGAGAAAGACACTCAAAATCTTGAAAAACAGAGTGCAAACATTAGTAGTACTAACACTTCAGCTAGTACTCCTTTTTCAACCGTTGTGTCAACTGTAGATAAAAAAAATCAGCAAGCTGTTGTTGCTGATAGAGTGGCAGTAAATAGGGCTGGAAACAGTGCCTTAAAGAATCATTTTCCTTTCAGCCTGGAACAGCAAATCTCAAAGATCAAAATTTCTATCCCTTTGACTGAGTTAGCTGCCCAGCATGTATATAGGTCCAAAATTTTGAAGGCTTTGAACATAGAAGAAAATGAGGATACACTCAATCTTAATGACGACCAGCCAGAGCTTATTTTTGGTCCAAAGATTGAAGGTAAGTTTCAAGAGGGACTTGTCCCTCCCTTTTATGTGAGTTTGAATGTTCATGACAAAATTCTACACAACGCTATGCATGACTCAGGCGCTTCTCATAATTTAATGCCAAAAGCTGTAATGGAGAGCTTGGGTCTTGAAATCACCAGACCTTATAAAGATCTTTACTCTTTTGACTCGAGAAGAGTCAAGTGTTTAGGATTGATCAAAGACATTTGTGTCAACTTAGCCCAGATTCTAGCCGAATGCTTAGTTATGGATATTGTTGTGGCCGATGTACCCCCCAAATATGGAATGTTATTATCAAGATCTTGGGGGGCTAAGTTACAGGGGACTATGCAAATGGACATGACTTATGCGACTATCCTCGTTTTCAATCAAACTCGAAGACTATACAGGGAGTCCCACATGCAATACATGGTTACAAGTCAAGACATGCCTCAAAATCTCCTCTATATTCTGTAAGTACCAGCCTTGATTCTTTTATCATGTTTAATGATGAAACACTTACTGAACAAATCACTTTAACAGGATCAATGGCTGAAACGAAGGAAGAGGAGCACAACACTGAAGTGCCAAAACAATTTGCTGCACTTGAAAATATTGGCAAATGAAACGCAGGTCTTGTTTTACAAGTCATAAGTCCATTGCTGTTAAAATTTGACAGCGAAGAAAACATTCCTCAACATATTGAAAAACTTGAGGAATCAAATCATACAGAGGACATTCACCAAACTGATAAAACTAAAAATGATCCTCTCTGGAGTATGTATTTTGATGGGTCATGCACTAGAACAAATGCTAGTGCAGGTGTCTGGATTACTAACACTGAAAGCAAGCACACAGAATGCATTTCTTGCAAATTAAACTTTCAGTGTTCTAACAACATAGCGGAGTACGAATCCCTGCTCTTAGGCTTACATTTGCTGAAAAAGTTAGGATCCAAGAAAATAACTATGTATGGGGATTCTAAGTTAATAATTAGGCAAGTCAATGGGGAGTATAATGCGAATCATCCCAGACTTAAGGCCTATCGGAATGATGTCATGGATCTTTTGAAAACATTTGAGAAATCCACATTGAGTTTTGTCCCGAGAAAAAGAAATCTTATAGCCCACAATTTAGCCTTTGCAGCTAGGACATGTCTAACGCCATATGAGACCGAAGATTCTTCACCTCAGATAAAATTTAGACCAGCTGTGCCTGATAATTAAAAATATTGGCAGGTGTTTGACGGAGATAAACAAATAGAAGACTTCGTGCAATTCAGAAATAAATTTGAACTGCATAGTTCAGATTCAGATTATGATACAGACTACAGTGAAGAAAATTTTCTTGGTGAAGAAGAACCTTCTCCTGAGCTTGTCAATATTAACCTTCAGACTAGCAAACTTAGAAACGAAACAGAATTGAGTGCAGAATAAAAAACAGAGGAATTAGAAACTCTGCATTCTAAAAATGAAAGTTTTCCAGTTGGTCTAACACCTTTAGAAGAGTTGTTTGATTTTAATGATGTGGCCAAAAATCCTAAACTGGAACCTATAGAGCCTGAAGTGGAGGAGTGCAACATAGGCAGTAAGGAAAAACCGAAAATGATCAAATTGTCCAAAACTTTGCCAGCTCACATTAAACTCAAATACATAGAGCAGTTCAAAGAATTTTCTGATGTTTTTGCATGGAGTTACGAAGATCTTAAATCCTATGACACTGAAATAATACAACACAAAATCCCTCTTAAAGAAAACAAAAAACCATTCAAACAGAAACTGCGCAGAATAAACCCTGTACAACTGCCTTTGGTCAAGAAGGAAATCATGAAGATGTATGATGCTGGTATTATTGTCCCTATTAGATATGCAGAATGGGTATCCAATCTGGTGTCTGTTAGGAAGAAGACTGGAGAAATCAGGCTTTGTATAGATTTTAGAGATTTAAACAAAGCTTCATTGAAAGACCACTACCCTTTACCAAAAATGGATCATATTTTACAAAGGGTGGTAGGGTCTAAAATAATTTCTTTGCTTGATGGCTATTCGAGGTATAATCAGATCTTAGTTCACCCTGCTGATCAATTAAAACAACCTTTACTACACCATGGGGCACTTTCATGTATGTGAAAATGCCCTTTGGTCTAATGAATGCTGGAGCAACCTTTCAGAGAGCCATGGACATATCATTCTCGAAAGAATTGGGCTTCTTCATCATTATCTATCTTGATGATGTCACTGTGTTTTCAAAAATAGATGAAGAGCATTTAGAACATTTAAGAAAAGTTTTTGAGAAATGCAGAAATTTGGGATATCTTTAAACCCTAAGAAAACACTTTTTGGTCTCCAAGAGGGTAAGCTTCTTGGGCACATTATTTCTGAGGAGGGTATAAAGATAGATCTAAAGAGGATTGAGGCCATATTGCAAATCTCTCATCCTCGAAACATCAAAGAGTTGCAGTCTTTCATTGGAAAGATTAACTTTTTGAGAAGGTTCATCCCCAACTTAGCTGAGCTCCTTAGGAATATCACAAATATGTTGAAGAAAGAGCAAGGGGTAAAGTGGACCTTGGAAGCAAAGACATCCTTTGAACTGGTGAAACAAGCATTAACCAAAACACCGGTTCTCATAAGTCCTGATTTTTCAAAAGATTTTTATATTTTTTCATTTGCATCAGAACATACCATAGCTGCTGTCCTTTTACAAAAAAATCCACAAGGACAAGAGTAGCCTATTGCATTGTTTAGTAAGGCATTGAGGGATGCCCCATTAAAGTATAACATTATGGAAAAGCAAGCTTTTGCTTTGGTTAAAGCTTTAAAAGATTTTAGGGTGTACATCCTTCACTCACACATCGTTGCCTTTGTCCCAAACTCAGTTGTTAAAGACATTCTAACACAGGACCCAGATGGTAAGAGAGGTAAGTGGATGGCTGTTATTCTTGAGTATGATTTAGAGATAAAACCCACTAAACTCATCAAAGGCCAAGGACTAGCTAGATTAATGGCTGAATCAAATTTTGAAGTTCTTGATATCAATATGATTAATGCTTTGGATGACCAAGAATAATTCTCAACTCTTATAGTTGAAGACCATTTTATCAATTCTCCTTGGTATGTTGATATTGTTTATGTTTTTCTTAAATTAAATACACCTCCTGGTTTATCAAAAACAAAGGCAAGGTTCTTGAAGCTGAAGGCAGTAAACTATTGCATTATAGATAGATGTCTTTATTGGAAAAATGCAAGTGGTATATTGCTTAAATGTTTGCCTGAGTTTGATGCAGAGAAGGTTAAGCAGGAATTCCATGAAGGAGAGTGTGGGGGTCATTTGTACTGGAAGTCAACAACCAACAAAATTTTGAGGGCTGGTTTCTATTGGCCTACTCTTTTTCCTGATATACACAAGATGACCACTACTTGCCATAAATGCCAACTGTTTGAAGGCAAGAGAAATTTGCTACCCCTTCCTCTGCATCCAATCACTGTTGAAGCCCCTTTTCAACAGTGGGGACTTGAATTCATAGGAGAAATCCATCCACCATCTTCTGCCCAGCATAGGTGGATTCTTACTGCCACAGACTATTTCACTAAGTGGATAGAAGCCATTCCTTGTAGGCAGGCCAATGATTCAGTTATCATAAAATTTATGGAGACTAACATTCTCTCCAGATTTGGCTGTCCTACCAAAATTTTCATTGATAACGCAGCAACATTTGGATCAAAGAGGATGGTTGACTTCTGTCATAGATATCAGATATCATTGGGGAATTCCACAGCCTATTACCCTCAAGGTAATGGACTTGCAGAATCTTCCAACAAAAGCTTAGTAAATATAATCAAGAAACTGTTGGAGGATAACAAAAAGTCTTGGCACACAAAGCTGGTCCATGCACTTTGGGCTGATAGATTAACTTTGAAGAAATCTATTGGTATGTCACCTTTCCAGCTTGTGTATGGTACAGATGCAATTTTTCCTAACAGCCTTGGTGTACCAGTGATGAAGCTCATTCAAGAGTTGCAGACTGAAGAAAATGAAATGACCAGAAGAATAAATCAGACCATTCATCTTCAGCAAACAAGGGAGGAAGTGTATAACAAAGCATTACAAAAATAGGACAGCATCAAAAAGATTTTTGACAGAAGAACAAAGGCCATCAATTTCAAGATGGGGGACAAAGTTTTAAAGTGGGACTCAAGAAGGGAAGAGAAGGGCAAGCATGGAAAATTTGACAACCTATGGCTTGGCCCTTACTCTATTCATTCAGCTGCTGGTAACAACGCATTTTCTTGTAGGAGATGAATGGAGCAGAATTATTTGGGGGTCCTGTCAATGGCAGGATGCTTAAGCATTACTTCTCTTGATCCATATTATGTTTTGAAGCCTTTTTTATCTTTTCCGTTATGAATATTTCATCCACCATTGCATTCAAAGTTGTAAAAAGCAAAAATACAAAAACAAAGAAAAAGAGAAAAGAGGGCAGATTTTGAAAACAAGAAAGGTATAGCCCCATACCAAAAAAGAGAGACAAATCTGAAAGTGTGCAAGCTCAAATGCCACTCCTGAAACACACACTTCTAGTTAGTCAAACTGTTCAAACTTGACTAATTAGCTTTAAATTTTCTGCTGATAGGATAGTGAATTTGATATGCCAAACTGTCTAATATTGGCTTATCAGTAGATAGTTTAGGATAGAAATGAAAGGTTCAAACATGTCTAAAATATGAACTTGAGGTTGCAAAGAGAAATGACTCAAATATGTTTTATTTTCTGAGTCAAAGAGATGTAAAAATCTGGTTCTAATTAGCTCAAAATCTGAACCAGAGAAAAAGGAAAGACAACTCAATAAGAACCAAATCAGAGTTGTAGAAAAGAGGAAGGAAGTGCTATCAATTTTCAGATCTCAAGCTTTCCATTTTGATTTTTGATTTTCAGCAAATAATAATCTATGTGCAGCTTATCTTTATGCCATAGATCACAGCAAGTCAAACAGCTTAATCTTGACTTGACTGTTTTTAAATTTTTGTTGTAGAATTTAGAGAATAGAAGTCTATTGGACAGTTTAATCCCAACAGACAGTAGATTAGGTAGAGAAATATCGGAGCTCAACTATTTAATCCGAGTTCAGGGAGAAATAAGGAGTAGAATTAGATTAGTTTTTATGCTTTCAAAAGAATAAAATGTTGTGAAAAGAGTTTGCCAATCCAAGTGCACTCTGATGAAGAAAAAATGTTAGATCAGTAGGATTGGGTAGGTAGAAAGTTGTATTGATGAAGTCCATTATTTTTTCATAACTGATATTATTTTTCAAAAGCAAAGCAATATCATCCAGCAAAAGAAGAGCAATCCAAAGGATGAGGCACCTGGTCAGCATCCCAGAGAAAATAATGGATCAGGCACAAGTCAGCTTCCCAGAGAAATCAAGTCTGAGTTCTTGATGCCTTCAAGAAGGAACCATCCCCAAGTGGAGCCACTGTTAGCCACCTGTAAAATTTGATTATACCAAAGGTGGCTAAATATGTTTTGAGCCTTCAAGGAACAATTTTTTCCTTACTAAAAACTGTTGGTTCTTGAAGACTCTTGAAGGCCTCATGCCTCTGTCCAGTTTCCCATACTGCTATTTTACATCCTAAAAACCTCTGAAATCCTACAAAAATCCAAAGTCAAATACTGCTGCAAACATCCCTTTCCCCTTCCTTCTCCTCAAAACTAACCTCCTCTTCTATCCCTCCATTCCCCATGAAAATCCCTCATTTCCATGTTTCTACTATTTCCCCTCATCAAAATCCATATTATAAGGTCTAAGACCCCTTCTTAGCCTTATCGGAACCTTCATTTCCTTTGAAAAAAACATTAAAAAACCATAGAAAATATATATTTTCTATGTTCTGGGCTCAAGCCCCCTCGGGCTAAGCCTCTAACCCTATTCGTCCATACGCCCGAGCGCCAGAACCAACTGCTAAGCTGTCGGGCGCTTATCCTTTCCAATATTTTCTCCGCCCAAAGACATTAAAAACCTTTGTAAACTCGTATTTTTGGGTTTAAATTTATTTCCAAAGTTTTCCGCCCATACAAATAATGGAGAAATCTCCACCGTCGATTTGCTCCGCAGATCGGGTGGTGCAGAGCGCACCTTTCCTGTGGACCCCCCGTCCGTGTGCTGTTTGCCCGAACTCGCATGGTTTTCATCGCACCGCTCCTTAGCGGAAGGCGGTTTTCCCCCTATCGCCAGCGATTCCATACGCTGTTTGACACGCGTCCTCTGTACTGTTTGCAAAACCACCCTCCATCGCGCATTAAAGCCCGGACCAAGACGCCCAGCGATATTAACCACCGTCATCAGATCTGAGCCCGCCCATCCAACGACCATCGCTTACCCAAGCTGCGCCCGCGATGACCAGGCCATCGTACCGCAGCAATCGCGCCTCCACCGTCGATCTGATCTGCAGATCGACGGCCCATATTGCGTCGCCCAATTCCGTTGCCCAGTAACCGTTTCCCCGCCGCTGACTTTCCATTGCCCGCTCCCCACCGTTGATCATGCGCGATTAACGGCTCAAATTTGATCCTCTTCTACCTATTCTATAATCTCCCCCGATCAATCCTGACCGTTGGATGATGCCATCCAACGGCCACACTTCCTCCTGGCCTTCCAATGCAGGTAAACCTATAAAAGCAGGATTTCTTAACGAGTGTTCGCATTTTGCAGGGTTTAAATCTTTTGTTCGTGGTTTTCAAAGAAGATTCAGGGAAGGAGGGTGACGACCCTCCCGTTTTCGATTCATCCGAGGAAATCACGCGCAGGGTTGAAACGCACGTTTCATCCATGTTTTCTTAGGCATTGATGCCTTATAAACCCTGCGCAGCCCGGCACGACAGCAAGAAAACCATGAAACAGGCACAATCAAAGATTATCAGTATGAAGACTAGGATGAACCAGAGCAGAGAATTGATGGACAGATTAACAGGGATTACGACTAAGACAGTTATCAAAAGCCTAATCCCCAATATAAAACACAGTTTAAAGGAAAACCTAAAGTGTTTTATCAGGAAAACCCTCCACCGCCACAAATAGAGGCGAATTGATTCCTCCCAGCAACCAAAGTGCCACCTGTGCCTCAAAGTATTCAATTAGGAACAAAACTTATTGATCGGGATCAAATATTTTACCTTGACGCAGCCGAAGAGTTACTTCTGCCAGGGATTTAATGAAAGAATGTCTGCAGAGTAACCCTAGCATCACACAGAGCCTCAAAGGTCAACAAAAGCTCCCACCGAGCTTAAATCATGAGTGTAAATCAATTAATGCAGTGAAACACCTGTACAGTTTCTTCATCGAGCCTCCCAAGGGCCAAGAAAACATTAACTCTTTATTAATTTTATTTGAGATCTTTTATCAGATCTCACCTCCTCATCTTTCTATAAATACTTCAGTAGAAGATGAGTGAGGGGTTGGTTGTTGATGTAATTGCTGAAGCATTGTAATGTAATTGAGCTGAAGATCCCTGATTGTAAATAGTGTTTCACTGGCTCTTGGAGCTCTGCTTGTAACAGATAAGTTAGGTTATGAAAGAAAGATGAATTAAAACACTGGACTTGAAGATTGTAATTGGTTTGGAGCATCAATACAAGCTGTTTTATGGGATCTTGGTCTATGTTGACGGTGATGCTATTCTCATTGTAACTTGTTATTTTATTCCTGTTTTCATTTTGTTTCATTTTCTTCTGTAAAGAACAGTTTAAACAGTGTTAGGGCCTACTGTATACCAGTAACCTTCTCTGGCTGAAAAATCTTTATTTAAATGTTTTCTTTCAACTGTGTTATTTGAAAATTACTTAATTCAGTTTAAGCATAGGAATGCTGGCGTTCCCTCATCTTATTGCCTTAGCTGAATATTATTTTTGAATGTTACTTTCAGTATATGTTGTGTGAAGATGAACTGAGGAAGATATGGTGAGCCCTGGTCCCAATCTTGTTTGCATTACTATTTGATTGTTTCCCTTAGAATGTGTTAAAAGCTGGATAGTTTCAAAGTACTTACCAGATCTTAGGCCATTCTGTGTTATCTCTGTGATTGTCTTGGAAGTAGCCAAGTAAAGAAGAGCTGGGAGAGGATTTGTGGTGAGCCCGGCCCGCTAGCTTATACTCGAAAGGTTGCCTTCAAGTTTCCCTTAGTATTTGTATGTTTTCTATTGAAAGTGTATCAAAGGCTGGCTAGTTTCAAAGTACTTACCAGATCCTAGTTTGCTTTCACGTTTTCTTAAGTGCCTGGTCAAAGGCTGGCTAGTTTCAAAGTACTTACCAGATCCTGGGCTGCTCTTTGTTCTGCATCTGTTTATTTCCCCTTCTTGATGTATCATTCCATTCCATAAATTAAACCTTAAAGAGATCCTTAGGCATATATGACTTGCCCCATAGACCACTCTTGAACCTGATTGTTTCAATTAAATCCTCTTATGACTCCATAGCCCAATGGACTGAAAACCTACCATCATCTTTCTTCTTGATCAAAACTTAATCTTTTTGCTTGCAACTTCTCACTTTTGAACCTCTTTACCTTTGGGACTTTTCTCCTCTAGCAGCAATCATACTCAACCATCGAAAAACAAAACAAACCCTTGGCCTTCATAACTAGCCTAATATCATTACCTCAAACTTCAAAGACATATCCACCTTTGCACTTATTGGAGAGATCCCTCTTCGGATTCAGGAGGGCTAGATCCTATAATCCCAAATTTGGTTGAAACGATTTTGTTTCTGTAATTGGACTCTGCCAATCTTGCTAATAAATTACAGATTCCTAACACTAGTGTTAGCACAGCCTTTAGTTCCCTTACCAAATTACTATCAACCTAAAATTCCCCATTTCACTGGAAAAGAATCTACCACAACTCAACAACATGTAGACAGAATGGAAGATGCATTTTATTACATGGAGATAGATGATGAGACCATTAAAATGAGAATATTTGCCCAAAGTTTAGGAGGAGAAGTAAAAAAAGTGGTTTAAAAGCTTAACTCCTAACAACATCAATGATCTCCCTTCTTTGCATCAAACATTCATAAACAAATGGGAAATAAAAAATAACCCTCTCCAAATATTAGCAGAGTATAACAATCTTAAAAGAAATCAAGGGGAGAGTGTTCATGACTACTGCACTAGGTTTAACAATGTTTACAATGCTCTTCCACCTCACATGAAACCTCCCCAAGGCTTGGCCTTTGTAAAATATCCTGAAGGCTTTGATGCTGAAATGGCCTATCAATTGAGGGAGAGAGATTACCTAACTCTAGAAGATATGCAAAAGGGAGCGGTAAGTGTAGAGGCAAATTTAATTGAGAAAAGAGCAAGGGTAAGATCAGAAAAGAGGGTAAACTTATAAAGATGACACCGCACCTTCACCCTTAGCTTCTGACACCAAAATTGACAACCTAGTGAAATTGATGGAGAGAATGCTTGAAAAGATAAATTTAAATGATAGAGTGCCACCAAGAGACAATCAGAATAACTCCCAAAACAGAAATAGAAACCATAATTATAGAAGAGAAAACAATCAAGATAGACAAAGAGACAATGACCAACAGATTAGACCTCCCTTCCAACAAAACTATGTAGATCAATATGAGGAAGAAAGGGAGATTGAAAGATTGGGAGAAAATCATGTAAACTTGATTGGATCAGATAGTGGGGATGATGTCTTCCTCACTGAAGAAGAAAAAGGTTTCTTCTCCTCAGATCAAAATTAAAACACTTATGAGGATTCTGAATATTATAGGTTGGGGTTTAAAAATGAAATCATGGAGGTACACAAACAGTATGATCTTAGAAGAAAAGGGAACCTAGATAATTCAAAAGATAAAAACACTAGCACTGCTGTTAGGAAAAATACAGAAAATTCGTCTAAGAAAACAACAGATAATACCAAGACTTTGGCTAAGAAAACAGATTCGAACAAAGGGAAAAGCAACCAGCCAAATGTTGAACAAAGCAACCCTAGCACCTCAGCTAGTGGACCTAGTAAAACTATCCCAAATGATAGTCCAAACAAAGTTTAGCAAATCAGAATTGCTGAAAGGAATTCAATTGAAAAAACAGATGTAAATATGACAAAAACAATAGTTGCTTTCAGCCTTGAGGGAGAGATTGCAAAAATAAAAATTACTATACCCCTAGCTGAACTAGTAACCCAAGAAGTGTACAAAAACAAGGTTTTAAAAGTTTTAAATTCAGGAAGTGATACTGACACATTGAACTTGACAAATGATAAACCAGAGTTGTTGTTTGGTCCTGAAGTTGAAGGAAAATACCAAGAAGGAGCTATCCCTCCCTTCTATGTCAGTTTGAATATACATGGTAGAATATTACATAATGCCATGTTAGACTCAGAGATTCACATAATCTTATGCCTAAAGTAGTAATGGAAAGCTTAGGCTTAGAAATTACTAACCATACAAAGATCTGTATTCCTTTGATTCAATCAGAGTCAAATGTTTGGGTTTAATCAAAGATTTATGTGTTAACTTATCTCAAATCCCTGCTAAGAGTCTAGTGATGGACATAGTAGTGGCTGAAATTCCCCCAAAGTATTGCATGCTTTTATCAAGATCATGGGGAGCCAAACTTCAGGGGAACCTTCAAATGGACATGTCCTATGCCACCATCCCAGTATTCAACCAGAATAGAAGATTATACAGATAATCCCAAATGAAATACATGGCGAGCAACATCGATAAACAAAACAACTCTCCAATATACTCCATTCAATCAAGCTTAGATTCCTTTATCTTGTTCAACACAGATGAAATCACTCAAAAAGAGAAGGAAAACAAAGAAAATATCAGTTCACCAAAACAATCTAAGCTACCATCAACTCAGATACAAAACAGTAGTAATCAGCAGCAGCAAGAATATGAAAATGAGACAGAGACATTTTGGACAATAAACTTTGATGGGTCTTGTAATAAAACAAGTGCAGGGGTAGGTGTATGGATCCACAATACAAATCAGGGTAACTCTTACAAATTGGATTTTCCATGCACCAACAATATTGCTAAATATGAAGCCCTTCTCCTTGGCTTACAGTTGCTTAAACAATTAGAAGCCCAAAAAATATTAGTCTTAGGAGACTGTGAACTTATCATAAGACAAATTAAAGGGGAATATTCTGCCAAGAACCCAAGACTTAGAGAATATCGAAATGCTGCACTGGATTTACTAAAAAGCTTGGAAAAATATGAACTCATTTTCATACCAAGAGCCCAAAATCATCTAGCAAATGAACTTGCCTTCAATGCTAGCAATTGCCAAGTACCTCAGATAAATGAACAACTCAATGTAAAGGTAAAAAACAGGCCTGTTGTGCCTGACAATGAGAATCACTGGCAAGTGTTTGACACTGACAAACACATAGATGATTTCCTAAAATCAGAGAATGATTTTTCCATACCAACATTAGAAACCAGCCATGAAGAAAACTGTTTGGATAATGAACAAATCCCAGAAACATAAATGACATATTCTGTTGATATAAATCACTGTGAAACTCTTTTTGAAGCAGAATCAATTGAAAACGCAGACCAGAAAGACTTGGAAGTTTTACAATGCAAGAATGATACAATTCCAAGAGGTCTCACACCTTTAGAACACCTTTTTGACTTTAATGATGTAGCCAAAGAACCAAGAATGGAGCCTATGGAAACATATGTATAAGAAAATAACATAGGTAGCCTAGCAGAACCCAAGATGATCAAACTATCCAGCACTCTCCCAGCTCATATAAAATTGCAATACATAGAGTTGTTCAAAGAATTTAGAGATGTATTTGCTTGGGGATACAAAGATCTGAAATATTATGACACTAGCATCATTCAACACAAAATTTCTCTCAAGGAAAATCAGAAACCTTCCAAACAAAAACTAAGAAGGATAAACCTTGTTTTATTACCTTTAGTCAAGAGAGAAATTGAAAAGATGTATGATGCTGGGATTATAGTATCCCTTAGATATTCAGAATGGGTGTCAAACCTAGTTTCTGTTAGGAAGAAGACCGAGGAAATCAGGCTCTGCATTGACTTTAGAAATCTAAATAGAGCCTCCCTGAAAGAAAACTACCCCTTGCTCAAGATGGACCATATACTTCAAAGGGTAGTTGGGTCAAAAAGAATATCACTGTTGGATGGGTTCTCAGGGTACAATCAGGTGTTAGTGCTCCCAAGTGATCAACACAAAACTGCTTTTACTACACCTTGGGGCACCTTTATGTATGTCAAAATGCCATTTGGTTTGATAAATGTAGGAACCACCTTCCAAAGGGCCATGGAAATAGCCTTCTCAGAAGATATTGGATATTTTATAATCATTTACCTTGATGACATAACTGTTTTCTCTAAAACTGATGAAGAACATTTGATTCATTTAAGAAAAGTTTTTGAGAAATGCAGGAAATTCGGCTTATCTTTGAATCCCAAGAAGACACTCTTTGGTCTCCAAGAAGGCAAACTTCTTGGTCACATAATTTCAGAAGAGGGAATCAGAGTAGACCCTAAAAGGATTGATGGCATATTGAAAATCAGCCATCCAAGAAGCCTCAAAGAATTACAATCTTTCATTGGAAAGATTAATTTTTTGAGGAGGTTTATGCCCAACCTTGCTGAGCTATTAAGAAACATTACAAACATGCTTAAGAAAGAGGTAGGTGTTAAATGGACAACACAAGCCAAACAATCATTTGAACTGGTTAAACAATCTTTCACTCAAACACTAGTCCTGATTAGTCCAGATTTCACCAAATATTTTTATATCTTTTCTTTTGCATCTGAACATACAATAGCTGTAGTATTACTTCAAAAGAATGACTTGGGGCAAGAACAACCAATATCATTTTTTAGTAGGGCCTTAAGAGATGCTCCTCTCAAAAATAACATCATAGAGAAACAAGCCTTAACATTGGTGAAAGCATTAAAGGACTTTAGAGTCTACATTTTACACTCTCACATCATTGCTTTTGTACCATATATTGTTGTCAAGGATATTCTAAGTCAAGACACTGATGGTAAAAGGGGAAAATGGATTGCTACTATTCTTGAATATGACTTAGAAATCAGGCCCACCAAACTGATTAAAGGGCAAGGATTAGCAAAACTCATGGCTGAGTCAAACTTCCAAGCACTAGATACAAATATGGTGGATGTATTGGAAGAAATAGAAGAATTCACTGCTCCCTTCATTGAAGAAACATTTATGAATTCACCTTGGTATGCTGACATCATTTATGTACTTTTATATTTGAATACTCCTTCTTCTTTGTCTAAAACTAAAGCTAGATTTTTGAAACAGAAGGCTTTAAATTATTGCATATTAGATGGGGTATTGTATTGGAAAAATGCTATTGGAATTTTGCTTAAATGTTTACTTGAGGATGATGCAGGAAAAATCATGCATGAGCTGCATGAAGGAGAATGTGGAGGACACCTCTACTGGAAGATCACAGGAAATAAAATCCTCAAGTCTGGCCACTATTGGCCCACCCTTTTCCCAGATACTCAAAATTTAGTCATGTCTTGCCATAAGTGTCAAATTTTTTATGGCAAAAGAAAACTCCTTCCCTTACCGTTGCATCCTACCAGTGTTGAGGCACCCTTCCAGCAATGGGGCTTGGAATTTATTGGGGAAATTCACCCATATTCATCGGCCCAGCATAAGTGGATCCTCACTACCTCTGATTATTTTACCAAGTGGATAGAAGCCATACTCTCTAGGAATGCTACTGACTCTGTCATTATCAAGTTCTTGGAAACAAACATCCTATCCAGATTTGGTTGTCCTAGAAAAATCATCACAGATAATGTTGTTGCCTTCAAGTCCAAAATAATGGTTGATTTCTGCTACAAATACCACATCACCTTAGGCCATTCTACTGCCTACTATCCCCAAGGAAATGGATTAGCTGAATCCTCCAACAAGAGTCTCATTAATATCATCAAAAAGCTGTTGGAGCAGAATCAGAAATCATGGCACAATAAGCTGGTTCATGCCTTATGGGCTGATAGATTAACTACTAATAAGTCAATAAATATGTCCCCCTATTAGCTGGTTTATGTCATGGATGGAGTCTTTCCAACATCATTAGGAGTTCCAGTCATGAAACTCCTCCAAGAAGTGCAAACTGAAGAGAATGATATGCAGAGAAGAATCAACCAAACAATTCATTTACAACAGTCCAGAGAAGAAGTCTATGAAAGAACACAACTAATCCAAGAAAATATCAAGAATCTATTTGACAAAAGGACTAAGGCAAATAATTTCCAAGTTGGAAGTGTTGTTCTTAAATGGGATTCAAGAAGGGAAGAGAAGGGAAAACATGGAAAGTTTGAAAATATGTGGAAAGGACCCTACATTATTCATGCTGAGAGGGGTCACAATGTATTTTTCCTGAAAGAATTGAATGGAGAAAACTTATATGGAGGTCCTGTCAATGGCAGGATGCTCAAGCATTACTTCTATCAAGAGTCATGAGTTTCAAAGCTTTTTACTTTCCATTGTAAATTATCATTGTCTGAACATTGCATTCAAAGTTAGAAAAATAAAAATACAAAAACAATAGAAAAGAAAAGAGGGCAGATAAAAACAAGAAAGGTACAGCCCCATACCAAAAAAGAGAGACAAAGTCTGAAAGTGTGCAAGCTCAAATGCCACTCCTAAAAACACACTTCTAGTTAGTCATACAACCTAATCATGACTAATTAGCTTTTCAATTTACTGCTGATAGGTTAGTAAATTAGATCAGCCAAACAACACAATCTTGGCTTATCAGTAAGGTAGATTAGGATAGAGGAAACAAAGGTTCAAACTAATTCAATATCTGAACCTATGAATCTCAAAAGAAGAATGGCTCTAATTAGATTAAATCTTGAGCCAAATATAGAAAAAAAACTGGTTCCAATATGCTCAAAACTTGAACCAGATAAGAGAGAAAACACAGCTCAAACAAATTCAAAACAGAGTTGAAGAAATAATAAAGGATGTTTTAGTTTTCATATCTTAAGCCTTCACCATTTTGTTTCACTTTTCTGCAAATAAAATCTATGTGCAGCTTGTTTTTATGCCATAGATATGCAGTAAGTCAAATTGCTTAATCCTGGCTTGGCTGCTTTTAAATTTTCTGTTTTAGAATTTAGAGAATAAAGGTTTTTCAGACAGTCTAATCCTGACAGATAGTAGTTAGATAGAGAATTTATGAACTCAACTATTTAAACTGATTTCATGGTGAAATAAGAGTAGAAATAAATTAGTTTCCTATTTTTCAAAAGAATAAAATGTTGATAAAGAGAGTTTTCTAGTCCAAATGCACTCTGAAAGAAGAAAAAATGTTAGGATCATTAGGAATGGGTAGGTAGAGATGTTGTTTTGATATAATTCCATTGTTTCAGATTGCTGCAGAGATTATCAAATCAAAGAAAGGTCAGCTAAAGGAAAAGAAAGTTGCTGCCCAATGGATGAAGGCACTGGTTTACTGAAAAGCCAGAGATCAATAGCTGAGGTTCTGGACACCTAAAGAACCAGCCGTCCTCCCCAAGTGGAGCCACTTTTAGCCACCCATAAATTCTGTCATACTCAATGGTGGCTAAGCTTGTCTTTTAAAAATTCAAGAGATAGTTCCCTTTGAAAAATTACAATCTTTTGAAGTTTTATGATGATTATTACCCTTTGAGTTAATCTTCACTGCTATTTCACTATTAGCCCTAAATTACCTGCTGATTTACCAAGAGAAAGACTGCTTAAAACTCCATTTTTTCATCATCAAACTTCTCTATTTTCATTCTCCATTTTTCATCCATAAACACCTTCATCTAACCTCCAAATCATTTTAAACCCTCTGTTAAACCTTATATCTCCCCTTGATTTGGCTTTTAAATCCCTGATTTAGCCTATCGGAACCCCCATTTAAACTTAAAAACCCTATTTTTGGCCTTAAAAACAGTCTTTTTACATTGCAAAAGCATTAAGCCCCTGAGGGCTTATTACCTTAAGCCCTATCCTCCATACGTCCTAAAGCCCTGCAATCAGGCGCTAAAAGACTTGAAATTTTTTCCCAAACCCTTACTTTCCTTTATTTTTCCATTACCCCAACGTTATGAGTTAAACAAATATAGACCATTGATCTCTGCATATCAACGGCCATCAGACTCCATTCTTCCGCCCATCCATTCTGCCTTACCTTTTCCTCCATCCATATATTCACTCCTTATTTCAATCCTATCCGTCCATCAAAGAGATCTGACGTTCGGGACTTAACCCAATAGCCTATTACACCCGTCCACTACGCAAAAAAAGTGTCACATCACCATGGACCTCGCATACACTTTTACCCCGCAGCTCTTCATCCATCGCGCTCAACCTGCACCGTTGGATCTGGAGCCTCCAATCCAACGGTCGACGATCAATATCGCGCGATTTTCACCCCTCCTCCATAGTGCTATACTTCTGCACGATAAAAGTGGTTTTCATTTGCCACAGGTGGAGTGATGAGTCGTATCGCGTTCCAAAAGTTAATACCGCCTATCCGCCCAAATGCTACGCGAAAACCACTGATGGTTTTCCCGAAACCGCTTTTTCCAAATTCGCGTCATATTTTAAATTTAAACCCTGGGTCTATGTTTTGGCATAGAAACCCATTCTCCGCTACAAATTCCTCCGTCCGCACTGCTCCGAAACGCTTCCACAAACCCTCCTAAGCAGTTCTAAACCAATTTTCGCATGATTTAAATAACGTTTGTTTTTTTTGTTTATGCAGGTTTAATGAAGTTCAAGTTAAAAACCCTCCAGTAGATAATTACAGTGTTATTGGCCGAGGATGACAATCCTCATGGCCTTTGATACAAATTAAAGGGTTTTAAAGTGATAATTACACGTTTTAAGAAGATCGATAAGTCATGATTATTGACTTTCTGAACAAAAACTCCAACAAACCCTCTGTGCACCTGCAAACAACAAACACAGTCAGAGTTAATTAAATGAAGGAATATTAGTGTCAAGATGAAGATCAGAGCATAGTCAAAGGTTTAAAGATATAATCAAAGCTTGAAAGGATCAAGGCACAAATTGAATATCAAAGGCCTAATCCACATAATGAAGACAAACCTCCAAGAAAGCCTCGAATACCACATCAAAGGGGCTAATTGATTCCCCAACTACTATATTGCCACCTTGCAGCTTTCTGCCTCAAAGGAATACCCAGATCAAATCTCAGTCTAAAACATTAAGGCCAAAGACAGCTGAACATTTATTACAAGCAAAACAAATATCCCAAACTGTCAGTAGAAGTTATTGTAAAGATAAGAAAGTGCCTTAAAGTCAATCTTTTTTCCCACTAAGCCTAAAAAGCAGAAGATAGAGTAAATAAAGCAGAGTTGTAATTCAATGCTTTCTTGCCTTATGCCTTGCATGATTTTCAAGGCTGGAAGTTGCATTTAGTATAGAATTAATGATATATAACCCTAGAACTCTTCCACCTCCTCTTTCTTCTATAAATACTTTTGAAGAAGATGGTTGATTGTTGGTTGGTCACTAGTTGTAACATTGGAACTCTTTGAAATAATACATAGTATGTCTGAAGTTGAGGAAGAAATTGAAGTCTTGGAAGCTTGATGATGTTGTGACATGCTTGTTCTTGAGAAGGCTCTATCATTAGATGCCTGAGCTTGGATATTGGTGATGTATTCTAAACTATCTGTTGTTTTTCCTGTTTTCACAAAGTTTAGGCTAAGAAATGACTCCTGGAAGCACCTTAGACCTGTTTATCCTTCACTGTTTCATGTTTTCTTCTCCTGAGGCATTTTAGAGTCTTTAATCATTCTCTTGAACCCTTATGCTCATTTATTTCTCAAATAGTTCAAATAGTTGGTTCCATCATGATTTATGGTTTTCCCTGCTTGTCTGCTGCCACTTGAAAGTTGTTTTTGAAGACTCCCTTTGAAGTACCATTGTTCATAATTTGCCAAAGAGGTCTGTTTTGATCATACCCTTTGTTCCTGCTTAAATAGTTGTTTTAAAGGTATTTATAGTTGTAATCATAGATGTGTTAGGTGTTCCCTCTTCTATGACTACAATTATCAGTGAATCTTTCATGTTTTCTAACTCCTTTGAAATAAAATCTTTGAGGAAATAGGATGTGCTCCCGAATCTTAGATTTCATTTTAAAAGTTGTCTTGAAATCATTATTTGCTTAAAGTGTGGTTTGTAGAATTCATGGTTAGCCCTGTCTATCAAATACCTCTTTATGTTCAAGTTATGTTTTTAAGCTCCCTTTGTTGAGAATTCAAACTCTCTTTTCAAATCATTGATGTCCATCTCATTCACAAAAACTAAAGGATCTTATGGCCAAGTTAGATTTTCCCTTTGATATCCCATATCCCTTTATGAGCCTGTTACCAACTTCATTTTGACTCCATTTCCCAATGAAACTGACACTTCTTCTTTCTATCTATACTACCTAGATCTTTCATGTTCTGCTATACCAATAAATCAAACAAACAAAACAAAACAACTTGCACTTAATGACTAGTCTAAAATCAATACTTAAAAGTAAACAAGATATATATTTGCAAAACATTTGAGAGATCCCTCTCTGAGAACAGGAGGACTAGATCCTGGAACTCTAAATATTGGTTCTGATGTTGTCTTGTCTTTTGGTTAGCCAATCTATCAAAACTCAGGAACCCCAACAGGTAAGTTTTGAATATGAGAGGGATGAAGACAAAGAAGTGAGGTTAAGTGAAATGATGAATGACCAATGATGATTATGCATGTTGCATGACTCTTCTAACTGATCACGTGACCTCAGACTGACCTCTAACCTCTAAAAACTTGACACCTCATCCTTTCCTTTATCGATGCAGAAAAACATGATTTCATATCACTTTCTGTTATAATTCTGGCAGATTCACTATGGAATCGTGAGGTGAGTCCATAGCGAAAACAACTTGTTTGCCATTAATTTCGCTGCGGACTCCGGAAATAACATACAAGTAGCCTAAATCGAAATTTGAACCAATGCATGGAGATTTTTGGTGGATTTTTATATGTTTGACCATGATGACATGACATGTGGGACTCTTCAAACTTGGGATTATGACTAATTCACCAAATTTTATCAATTTCATGAATTAATTTACTAAGACAATAAAACCTATGCCAAATGATCGTCCTAATCAAAAGTGAAATTTTATTGGTGATAAAAAATTGCTTGCCTTCCAGGAGTGTCTGGTATGTGTTATCAAATTTTTTATCATTCTTGTACAAATGCCGCCACTCTAAATTCCTCGTGCCCAAAAGAGTCGAGCACAGTGGTCAGCGCCATGACAAACGGTTAGCTGAGGCAATCTACAACATTATTGGTGTTGCCCTTCTTGTACTTAATGTTCAAGTGGAACTCTTGCAAGTATGTGGACCATTTCTGATGGCGATTTTTCTGCAACTTCCCTTGTGTCTGTATGAGCTGCATGGGTCGGTGGTTTGTGTGGATTATTGTTTCCTTCCCCAGAATGTAATGCTTCCATTTTCGGTAGGCCTACATAATGGAATACATATCTTTGTCATAGGTGGGATACCTTCAGACTGTGTCTGAAAGTGTCTCATTGTGATATGCCACTATATGCCCATGTTGAGTAAGAACTTCACCAATAGCATAGTCGGAAGTATCTGTCCCGATCTCAAATGGTTGTTGCAGGTCTGGTAATGTGAGTACTAGTGTAGAATAGAGGCGATGATTCAACTCAAAAAAATCTTTTTGTTGGGATTCATACCACAAGAAATTTTATTTTGCTCCACCCTTGGTGACTTGACTCAAAGGCCAAGTGATATGAGAGAACCCTAGCACAAACTTGTGGTATAAATTGAAAGACCTAGAAAGTTACGGAGCTCTGTTAGAGTGGTTGGGGTTGTCCAATCCCAAACTTGTATCTTGGATGGGTCCACATACGCACCCTTCTCATCAATGATGTACCCCAGATATTGAACCTGGGTCATACCAAAAGCACATTTCCCCAAATTGGCACACAGCTTGTGTTGTTGCAGAGTTTGGAGGACTTTTCAAATATGGCAGAGGTGCTCTTCCCAACTTTGGCTAAAGATTAGGATGTCATCCAAATACACCACCACGAAAGAGTTGGTGAAGGGTCGCAAGATGTCGTCCATCAGCCTCATGAAGGTTGCGGGGGCATTCGTCAACCTGAAAGGCATGACCAACCATTCAAAAAGGCCCTCCTTGGATTTGAAGGCAATCTTCCACACATCGAAGGGTTCGATTGGCACATGGACTTTAAGTCAATCATGCTGAAATATTTGGACCCCTTGAGCTGGTCCAAAAGGTCATCAATCATTGGGATTGGATACCTATTCCAAACAATGATGTTGTTCAACTCTCGATAGTCAATACAGAGTCTCTAGGTCTCGTCCTTCTTCTATACCAACACGATAGGGCTCCCATAGGGTGATGAACTTGTCTTGATGTGCCCTTTCTATAAAAACTCTTAAATCTACCTCTTGATTTCATCATTCTCCATAACAGAGGGTCGATAGATCGGTCCATTGGGCAGTGGCGCACATGGGGTCAGATTAATGAGGTGCTTGACCTAACAGTGTAGAGGTACCCTTGTGTGTGAGGTGAATATGTCCCTATACTGTTGTGTAGGTAAATCCTCTCTGTAGACAGAGACGATCCCTCTAGCCTTATGGTGGGTCTAGCAAAAAGGGAACAAGATAATGTGTTGGTTCCTAGTTAACGAATGAAATAGGTTGGGATAGATTGTCCTACCTATAGTCCAACACGATTGTCACAGCTGTAGCAGTGGCAGACTCTTGATCTCTGCCTCGACAGGTCACAATCCTTCAACAATGATACTCGGATGCCTGCACAAAGATCAAAGGATAAAAGCAGCGTACAAGATAATAATTGCATTCATAACTAGCTAATCAGTCAAGGAATATTAAACATATTGCATAAAATAAGCCATATTAACACAAGATAGGAACCAAACATCAGTCATGTGTATATTAATAAAAGAAAGAGATTACAACTGGAGCCTTAACGTCATAGCCTCCTTCAGTGGGTTTAGTTGAAGCGCGTCTCGAAGGTTCGTTGGGGAATTGGGACGAGGCAAGGACACAAGCCTAAGATCTCTCTCGACAAAGGTCTCTTTCTCTGCTCTATCTCACTAGCTATCACAATGTTCAGCAATTCCTCTTCAGCTATTCAGTTGTTCAGCTAGTGTATCAATGGGGGATAGATTTATTTATAGAGGGATAGGAGGAGGTTGGGATCCCTCAAATGGTGGAAGGGACGACTTATCCTTTAGAAGGTTCCCCCAAAAGGTGGAAACAAGAGGCAAAAGAAAGGTGTTCGTGGTTATGCAGGCGAACAACCCAAGATGACTCTCTTACGAAGTTGTTAGCATGGAAACTTCACCTCTATATTTAAAAAACATTCCAAAAACAACTTGGCGTGAGTAGATCACTGGGATAGAGTGCCAATGGGCGCGGGGCTCAGTGTTAATTTCCTTCATCAGCGTGAGGGCATAATGGTCTACCAACGCCAACCCAAAAACATGTGTTTCTAATGGTCTGCTCATGGAAAAATCAACAGAGGAAATGTTCTCCTCATGGAAAGGGATGCAATGATAGTATTTACAAGGCATGACACTTCATATTAGTCACAGAAATGGTCCTCCAATGTGTGGGATGGGGATTGCAGGGACTGTGACAAAATGTTGTGTAACAGATGCCCCCTAAAGCATGAGTTTCGAGAGAGAGGGAGGGGTGAAATACTTTACGAGAACGCATTCGAACCAAACATCACTGTCGGAAGACCTGCAAGTACAAATACAACTGATATCTCTGATACATGAACATGTGGCATGGGCGCAACCATCCATAATAGAGTATATAAAACCTGAGATCTGAGGTATGGACGCAACCATCCAACAATCAGGATCAATAAATAGACTCAGGTATGGTCGGAGCCATCCAATCAAAGATTCACGCATAAAGTCATGATAAACCATAATATCCAACAGCCTAGGTCTCATCAGACAAAACCCAAGGTCTTACGCTCCATCTCGATTCGAACAAGTATAAATTCAAGCATGCGAATATGTGAGCTGAAGTCGAACATGCAAGAAAGTCACCTGATTACCGGCTAATGATGAAAGCCATTAACATGCATGAGAGAAACCACCAATAATGATAATGGATCTCAAGGTACAATAGGTACATTCCACGGTGTTGTTGTCCTGGGTTTTAATAATTTGGAAAATCAAAAGACAAGGCAACATCAGAACCAATCTTTAGAGTTATAGGATCTAGTCCTCCTGTTCTCAGAGAGGGATCTCTCAAATTATTTGTTTTTTGCAAGGTTTTATCTTGTGTGCTTGGAGTATTGGTTTTAGACTAGTTATTAAGTGCAAGTGTTTGTTTGTTTGGTTGAATTGATACAGCAGAACCTAAAAGGTCTAGGAAAGATAGATAGAAAGGGAAAATGTCAGCTTCATTGGGCGATGGAGTCAAAAAGAGGTTATGACAAACTTATTAATGGATATGGGATATCAAAGGGAAAATCTAACTTGGCCGCATGATCCTTTGGTTTTGGAATGAGATGGACATCAATGATTTGGAAAGAGAATTTTAATCCTCAACAAAGGGAATTTGAAAGCACAACTTGAACAATAAAGAGCTATTTGATAGACAGGGCTAACCGTGAATTCTACAAATCACACTTCAAGCAAATAATGACTTCAATTTTTTTTAAAAAATGAAATCTAAGATTCGGGGAACACCCTATTTCCTCAAAGATTTTATTTCAAATGACTTCGAAAACACAAAAGATTCACTGATAGTTACGGTCATAGAAGAGGGAACACCTAAATACATCTATGATCACAACTATAAAGACCTTTAAGCCAACTGTTCAAGCAAGAACAAGGGGCATGATCAGAACAGACCTCCTTGGCTCACTGTAAACAAAGATACTTCAAAGGGAGACTTCAATAACAGCCCTTAAGTGGCAGCATACAAGCAGGGAGAACCAAAAATCACGCTAAAACCAATTATTCAAACTATTAGAGAAATAAACAAGCATGAGGACTAAAGAGAGAGATTAAAGACTCTAAAATACCTCAGCAAAAGAAAATATAAAACAATGAAGGATAAACAGGTCTAAGGTATCACTTCCTAGGTTCAAAGCTTTTAAAACTTGGTTTTTGTACACTTCTTGGGTTACTAGTTCAGCTAGGGGGATGGTAATTTTTATCTTGGCAATCTCTCCCTCGAGGCTGAAAGGAAAAATTGATTTATTCATATTTACATCTGTTTTTTCAATTGAATTCCTTTCAGCAATTTTGATTTGCTGAACTTTGTTTGGAATGGTAATTGGGATAGTTTTGTTAGGACCACTAGCTGAGGTGCTAGGAGTACTCTGTTCCACATTTGGCTGGCTATTTTTCTCTTTGTTTAAATATGGTTTTTTAGCCAAAATGATGGGTTTGTCTGTTGTCTTCTTAAGCTGACTTTCTGCGTTTTTCTTGGTGTCCTGTGTTTTGATAGTTTGGAAAATAAAAAGACAAGGCAACATCAGAACCAATTTTTAGAGTTACAGGATCTAGTCCTCCTACTCTCAGAGAGGGATCTCTCAAATTTTTTTTTTTTTCAAGGTTTTATCTTGTGTGCTTTGAGTATTGGTTTTAGACTAGTTATTAAGTGCAAGTGTTTGTTTGTTTGTTTGTTTGGTTGAATTGATACAACAGAACCTAAAAGGTCTAGGAAAGATAGATAGAAAGGGGAAATGTTAGCTTCATTGGGTGATGGAGTCAAAAAGAGGTTATGAAAAACTTATCAATGGATATGGGATATCAAAGAGCAAATCTAACTTGGCCGCATGATCCTTTGGTTTTGGAATGAGATGGACATCAATGATTTGGAAAGAGAAGTTTAATCCTCAACAAAGGGAATTTGAAATCACAACTTGAACAATAAAGAGATATTTGATAGACAGGGCTAACCAGGAATTCGACAAATCACACTTCAAGCAAATAATGACTTCAAAACAACTTTTAAAATGAAATCTAAGATTCGGGGAACACCCTATTTCGTCAAAGATTTTATTTCAAATGACTTAGAAAACACAAAAGATTCACTGATAATTACGGTCATAGAAGAGGGAACACCTAAATACATCTATGATCACAACTATAAAGACCTTTAAGCCAACTGTTCAAGCAAGGACAAGGGGCATGATCAGAACAGACCTCCTTGGTTCACTGTAAACAAAGATACTTCAAAGGGAGACTTCAATAACAACCTTTAAGTGGCAGCAGACAAGCAAGGAGAACCATAAATCATGCTGAAACCAACTATTCGAACTATTAGAGAAATAAACAGGCATGAGGACTAAAGAGAGAGATTAAAGACTCTAAAATACCTTAGCAGAAGAAAACATAAAATAGTGAAGGATAAACAGGTCTAAGATGCTTCCAAGAGTCATTTCTTAGCCTAAAAATTTCATCCTACTGTAGTAAGAATTTATGGAACAAAATGAAAACAAGGGAAAACATTAAACAGTTCAGAATACTTCACCAACTGTTGGATTCACGATTGCCGTTAGACCAAAACCCGTAGGCTATAGTCTCTGCTACAATCACCAGAGTTAGGATCCATGAGAGGCGGTTAGTCCATGTTGTGAAACACATGGGGAGCGTGGAACCCAATGTCCAACAATCTCCTCCCCAACGCGAGCCGGGTGAGTTTCGAACTCGAGACCTGTCGCTTTGATACCACTTGTTGGATTCACGATTGTCGTTAGACCAAAACCCGCAGGCTATAGTCTCTGCTACAATCGCCAGAGTTAGGATCCACGAGAGGCGGTTAGTCGATGTCGCAAAACACATGGGGAGCGTTGAACCTAATGTCCAACACCAACAACCAAGCTCATGGATCCAATGATAGAGCCTTCTCAAGAGCAAGCATGCAACAACATCCTCAGGGCTTCCAAGACTTCAATTTCTTCTTCAACTTCAACAAACTATGTATTATTTCAGAGAGTTTCAGTATTACAACAGTGATCAACTAACCAACCAACGTTTACAATGGATTCCTCAACAAGTTTTTATAGAGGGATGAGGAGGTCGAAAGAGAGAAAATATCTTCTGAGTTCAATTAATACAGTTAATGCTTCTCGGCCTTTGAGGGGCTCAAGGGAGAAGTTTACAGATATTTTCCTGTATTAATTGGTTTACATTAAGAATTAAGTTCGGTGGAAGCTTTTTTTGACTTTTAAGGCTCTGTGTCATCTTTTGCAATAACTCTGCCGATAGTTTATATTAGCCTTTTTGATTCGAAATAACTATTCAGCTGTAAGGGGCAGATATGCTCTGTTCTGGTCATAACTCGGCCTTTGTTTCAATGCTGTGAAGCCACAGATGGCAATCTGGTAGCTGAGAGGAATCAATTTGCCTTTTATGTGGCAGTGGAGGCATCCTCTGTTTGATAAATATCCTTGATTTGCCTTTAACTGTGTTTAATTCAATGGATAAGGCCGTTGATAATCGACTTTAGCCGTAATCCATTAAACTGTATAATCAATGTTTAATCCTTCATTTCTGCTGTGTTTGGGTCTTCGACACTGATACTTTTTGATTTGATTAGGCATTTCCGTGTCTTGTTGATGTGCAGGTGACACGGGGCTCATAAGGCATCAATACTCATGATTTATTGACGAGACGTGGTATAGAACGTCACAGATCAATCTTTCTTTAATGCATAAAATCCTGGAGGATCATCATCATCTACTTCAATTTTCCTTTTATATAGTGGAAAAACCATTAACACGTGCAAAAATACAAAAACAATTACGAAATCCTGCATATTTGGTAAAGCTGCTTTAGAGGTTGTGGGGGGAAACGTGGCCGTTGGATGACAGCATCCAACGGTGGAGATTTGCGCGTGGTGGTTAAAAGGAGAGTGGTGGGAGATTTTAAGTCAGAACTGTTGATATATGATTGACCAAGAAGATCAACGGTTCAGATTTAGCAGTGAATTAATAATGCGAAGGGGTCATATTATTGTGAAAATAGAAGAAAATGTAAAAAAATAAGGTTAAACACCCTTTCACGGAGGAAAATGCAAAGGAATTGAACTTGGGGTTTCGGGATGATCGTGGGCCGTCAGATGAGATCAGGCCACGAGATCAACGATGGAGATTGCATGTTGTAAACCCTTTGGAAAGGCGAAGGGCAATGGTGTATGGCCAGATTAGATCTGAGCTGTTGGTCTACAAAGATCAACGGTGGGAGGTGCGCATGATAACACACAATGTAAATGGGAAAAGTGGTTTCGGAGAAGGAAAATCACGGGTTTCGCGCGGTGAAAGGGTGGGGAGGCGGTTTTGCCTTTTTGAATGCGATATGCATTCCCGCCTGACACGTGGCATTTCAAAACAACTTATATGATGCAACCCTCAGGAATTTAACCTTCGCGCTTGAAGTTACGCGAAAACGAGCATTGACCGTTGGATCTGGGGTCTAAGATCTGATGGTGGAGAACGAGCTCGATATTGGATAGATGCGCGGGCATATAGCGGGAAGGGCGGTTTCAATCAGAGCCGTTGGATCTAAGATGGACGACCGAGATCAAATCTTGAAGAAGGCAGGACCCACAAGAGGCAGGCCTGTCGGGTTTAATATGAACTGTTAGATGGAACAAATGAACGGCTGGGATGTGATCGGTGGTATAAACGAAATTATACAAAGGTAGAGAATGGGTTAATTAGGGTCGTTGATCTGTAGAGACCAACGGCTGCGGTTTGGCCAAAAAACATTACACAGTGAGGTATAAATGATTTTAACCAAAGTCGGGAAATGGAATCTGGACACGTGGACAACCTAGATGTAATCAGAGATATCGGTATTGGCGGGGAAAAGAACATGGAGGTGTTGAAGCAATTGATTGTGGGCCGTAGATCTGCAGATCAGATCAACGGCAGAGAATGGATCGGGGGATACCAATCAGGGGGGAGGGGGGAAATAAAATGTGCCCAATGAAAAATGCCGATGCGATTTTGCGCAGACCATCGGATTGGCCCAATGATCAATGGTGGAGAAAAGCTCCGACCATTGAACGAGCGGGGATCATTATATTATATGAAAACCCAAAATTAACGAAAATACAAAGGTTTTATGGCTTGGCACCCATCTGCGGAGCCATTGGTTTATATGAAATGCGATAGGCCCAGGGCTTATATGTATATGGGCCAATCGCATTGGAACTTCGGATCGGGCTTTTTAATCTACCCATTTAAAATCTCCGATGCGATTAGCGCTTCAGGACTTTAACTCTTGGTCCCGCGCGTAAGTTTATATGGAGTAAATCGGAGTTTTATACAACGGGGCTCAATCGCATCGGAACAATGATGCGGGGCTTTTTCAATCTACCCATTTTCATTAAAAAACATTGTTCTGGCGGGTTAGACCAAAACTTAGGAAAAGTGGGTTTTTGAATTAACAAAGGGAAATACGCATAGGAGATGGTTTATTACAATGTTTAAGCATCGTATGTGGGCTCTGTGGTTATATGGAACAACAATAAGATCGGGGTTTATAAGACAAAGGGCTTTATTGCATCAGAGGCTTTACCATAAGAAATAGACTTGCACACTCCAATTTCTCTGATGCGATAAGCGCCTAATGGGCTAAGCGCTTGGTTCCAACATGGAGGCATATGGTGGGGAAGTGGTTTGGGACTTAGCCCAAGGGGGCTTAAGCCTGCAGCTTAAAAAACTTATTTTTTATGAAAATTTTCACAGTTTTTGATGGATTTGGGGGTTTCGGTAAAGTCTAAAAATGAGTTTTAGACTTTGTAAAAGGGATTTTCATGAAGGGAAGAAGGGAAATCATGAAAAATAGAGGAATTTCATGGGGAATAAAGGGGTAAAAATGAAGGTTAGTTTTGAGTGAAGGAGGGGGAAAATGGGATTTTGCAGCAGTCTTTTCTTCATGGAAAAACAACAGAATTTCTGAGTTCAAAAGGGGAACAGCAGTGACGATTAATCAAAGGATAGAATATCTTAGAAGACTTTAAGCACCAACAATTTTGTCAATAAAATTGTTTCTTGAAGGCTGTCCAAAATAATTTAGCCACCACTTGATATGACAAAATTTTATAGGTGGCTAACAGTGGCTCCACTTGGGGATGGTGCCTTCTTGAAGGCATCAAGAATTTCAGACTTGCATTCTCTGGAGGCTGATCAGTGCCTTGTCCATTGGGCTGCCTTTTCTTCATTTGGATGGTTTTCTTTTGCTTTGAAAAAATATTAGCAGCCATGAAAAATAATGGATTTTCATCAACACAAGCTTTCTACCTACCCAATCCTACTGATCTAACATTTTTTCTTCTTTAGAGTGCACTTGGATTGGCAAACTCTCTTACAACATTTTATTCTTTTGAAAGAAAAAAATTTAATCTATTTCTACTCCTTATTTCTCCATGAACTCAGATTAAACAGTTGAGTTCATATGCTTCTCTACCTAATCTACTAATCTGTTAGGATTAAACAGTCTAACAGATTTTTATTCACTAACTTCTAAAACAGAAATTAAAAAGCATACAAGTCAGGATTGGACAGTCTAACTTGTTGCTGATCTATGGCATAAAACAACAAGCTGCACATAGACATTATTTTGCAGAAAAACTAAATCAAAATGAAAGGCTTAAGATCTAAATGTTCAAGCACTTCCTTCATCTTTTTTCAGCTCTGTTTTTGCTTCTTTTCGAGCTGTTCTTTGCTTGTTCTCTGGTTCAGATTTTGAGCTGATTAGAACCAGTTTTACCTCTGTTTTGACTCAGAATTTGAAACAGATTGGAGTCATTCTTCTCTTTGAGAAATGAGGTTCGGATTTATAGCATGTTTGAACCTTTAATTTATAACCTAATCTTCCTACCGATAAGCTAAGATTAAGCTGTTTGGAAAATCGAATTCACTAACCTATCAACAGTCAATTTAAAAATAATTAGCCATGATTAGGCTGTATGGCTAATTAGAAGTGTATTTTTAGTAGTGGCATTTGAGCTTGCACACTTTCAGACTTTGTTTCTATTTTTGGTATGGGGCTGTACCTTTATTGTTTTTACAATCTGCCCTCTTTTCTCTCTTTTACTGTTTTTGTATTTTTATTTTTCTAACTTTGAATGCAACGTTCAGAATTATGATATTTACAATGAAAAATAAATTGCTTTTAAACTCATGAATCCTGGCAGAAGTAATGCTTTAGCATCCTGCCATTGACAGGACCTCCATACAGATCTTCTCCATTCAATTATTTCAAGAAAAATGCATTGTGACCCCTCTCAGCATGAACAATATAGGGGCCTTTCCACAAGTTCTCAAACTTGCCATGTTTTCCCTTCTCTTCTCTTCTTGAATCCCACTTAAGAACAACATTTCCAACCCGGAAATTGTTTGCCTTAGTCCTCTTATCAAATAGTTTCTTTACACTTTCTTGGACTAACTGTGTCCTTTCATAGACTTCTTCTCTGGTCTACTGTAGATGGATGGTTTGGTTAATTCTCCTATGCATATCATTCTCTTCGACCTGCACTTCTTGAAGGAGATTCAAGACTGGAACTCCTAATGAGGTGGGAAAAACTGCATCCATGCCATAGATCAGCTGATAGGGGGAAATATTTATTGAATTATTTATAGTTAACCTATCAGCCCATAAGGCATGAACCAGCTTACTGTGCCATGATTTTTGGTTCAGCTCCAAAAGTTTTTTGATGATATTGATGAGGCTTTTGTTGGAAGATTCAGCTAATCCATTTCCTTGGGGATAGTAGGCAGTAGAATGGTCCAAGGTTATGTGGTATTTGTAACAGAAATCAACCATATTCTTAGATTTAAAAGCAACAACATTATCTGTTATGATTTTTCTGGGACAACCATATCTGAATAAGATATTTGTTTCGAGGAACTTGATAATGGCAGAGTCATTAGAATTTCTGGAGGGTATAGCTTCTATCCACTTGGTAAAGAAGTTAGTGGCCGTGAGGATCCACTTATGTTGAGCTGAGGAAGATTGGTGAATTTCCCCAATGAAGTCTAAACCCCATTGTTGAAAAGGTGCCTCAACTCTGATAGGATGTAATGGTAAGGGAAGGAGTTTTCTTTTGCCATAAAAAAATTGACACTTATGGAAAGACATGACTAATTTCTGAGTGTTTGGGAAAAGGGTAAGCCAATAGTGACCAGATCTAAGAATTTTGTTTGCTGTGGCCTTCCAGTAGAGGCGTCCTCCACATTCTCCGTCATGCAACTCATGCATGATTTTCCCTGCATCATCTTCAAGTAAACATTTAAGCAACATTCCAACAACATTTTTCCAATATAATACCCCATCTAAGATGCAATAACTCAAATATTTTTGTTTCAAAAATCTAGCTTTAGTTTTAGACAAAGAAGGAGGGGCATTCAAATATAAAAGCACATAAATAATGTCAGCATACCAAGGATATTTCAGAAATGTCTCTTCAGTGAAAGGAGCAGTAGATTCTTCTATTTCTTCCAACACATCTACCATATTCATGTCTAGTGCTTGGAAGTTAGACTCAGCCATAAGTTTTGCTAATCCTTGCCCTTTAACTAATTTGGTGGGCCTGATTTCTAAGTCATACTCAAGAATAGTTGCAATCCATTTTCCCCTTTTACCATCAGGGTCTTGACTTAGAATGTCCTTGACAACAGTATGTGGAACAAAAGCAATTATGTGAGAGTGTAAAATGTAGACTCTAAAGTCCTTTAAAGCTTTCACTAATGCTAAGGCTTGCTTCTCCATGATGTTATATTTGAGAGGAGAATCTCTTAAGGCCCTACTAAAGAAGGATATTGGTTGTTCTTGCCCCAAGTCATTCTTTTGAAGTAATACTGCAACTATTGTATGCTCAGATGCAAAAGAAAAGATATAAAAGTCTTTGGTAAAATCAGGACTAATCAGGACTGGTGTTTGAGTAAGAGCTTTTTTGACCAGTTCGAATGATTGTTTAGCTGGTAAAGTCCATTTTACACCTACATCTTTCTTAAGCATGTTTGTAAATTTTTTTAATAGCTCAGCAAGGTTTGGGATAAACCTCCTAAAAAAATTAATCTTTCCAATGAAAGATTGCAACTCTTCGAGGCTTCTTGGATGGCTGATTTGTAATATGCCATCTATCCTTGTGGGGTCTATTTTGATTCCCTCTTTTGAAATTATATGGCCAAGAAGTTTACCTTCTTAGAGACCAAAGAGTGTCTTCTTAGGATTCAATGACAAGCCAAATTTCCTACACTTCTCAAAAACTTTTCTCAAGTGAATCAAATGTTCTTCATCAGTTTTTGAGAAAATGGTTATGTCATCAAGGTAAATGATTATGAAATAGCCAATATCTTCAGAGAAGGCTATGTCCATGGCCCTTTGGAAGGTGGCCCCTGCATTCATTAATCTGAAAGGCATTTTGACATACTTGGAAGGTGGCCCCTGCATTCATTAATCTGAAAGGCATTTTGACATACATAAAGGTGCCCCAAGGTGTGGTAAAAGCGGTTTTGATTTGATCACTTGGGAGCACTAACACCTGGTTGTAACCTGAGAACCCATCTAAGAGGGATATCCTTTTTGACCCAACTTCCCTTTGAAGTATATGGTTCATTTTGGGTAAGGGGTAGTTTTCTTTTAGAGAGGCTCTATTTAAATTTCCGAATTCAATACAGACCTTGATTTCGCCTGTCTTCTTTCTAACAGAAACTAAGTTTGATACCCATTCTGAATATATAATTGGTACTATGATCCCAACATCATGCATATTTTCAATTTCTGCCTTAACTAATGGTAGTAAAACAGGGTTTATTCTCCTTAGCTTTTGTTTGAAAGGATTTTGATTTTCTTTGAGAGGGATTTTGTGCTGAATGATGCTGGTATCATACGATTTCAGGTCTTTGTACCCCCAAGCAAAAACATCCTTAAACTCTTTGAACAACTCTATGTATTGCAATTTTATGTGGGATGGGAGAGTGCTAGATAGTTTAATCATCTTGGGTTCTTCTTGGCTGCCTATATTATGTTCTTCTACATTTGTTTCCACGGGATCTATTCTCGGTTCTTTGGCTACATCGTTAAAATCGAAAAAGTGTTCTAAAGGTGTGAGGCCTCTTGGAATCGTATCGTTCTTGCATTGTAAAACTTCCAAGTCTTCTTGGTCTACGTTGTCAATTATCTCTGCTTCAAAAGGATTCTCATAATGATTTATATCATCAAAATATGCCATTTCAACTTCTGGGATTTGTTCAATATACAAACAGTTTTCTTTATGGCTGGTTTCTGATATTGGTATGTCAAAGTCATTTTCTGATTTTAAGAAATCATCTATGTGTTTGTCAGAATCAAACACTTGTCAGTGATCTTCATTATCAGGCACTACAGGCCTGTGTTTTACCCTTACGCTAAGCTGTTCATTTATCTCAGGTATTTGGCATTTGCTGGCATTGAAAGCGAGTTAATTTGCTAGATGATTTAGTGCTCTAGGAATGAAAACAAGTTCATACTTTTCAAAGGTTTTCAATAAATCAAGGGAAACATTCCGATATTCCCTAAGCCTTGGATTTCTAGCTGAGTATTCTCCTTTGATTTGTCTTATGATAAGTTCAGAATCTCCTAAGATTGATATATTTTGGGCTTCTAATTGTTTAAGCAATTGTAAGCCTAGAAGAAGTGCTTCATACTCAGCAATATTGTTAGTGCATGGGAAATATAATTTATATGAAAAACTCTGATTCGTATTTTGAATCCAAACACCTGCCCCTGCACTTGTTTTATTACAGGATCCATCAAAGGTTATTGTCCAAAGTATATTTGCTTCATTTTCATTTTCTTGTTGCTGTTGATTGCCAATTTTTTGTATCTGATTTGAGGGAAGTTCTAATTGTTCTGGTAAACTGGTCGAGTCTACGTTTTCCTTTTCTTGTTGAGTAAGTTCATCTTCGTTGTACAAGATAAAGGAATCTAAACTTGATTGAATAGAATAGATTGGAGATTTTTTTGATTTGTCTATGTTGCTCACCATGTACTTCATGTGAGATTCCCTGTATAGTCTTCTGTTTTGGTTAAAAACAGAGATGGTGGCATAAGACATGTCCATTTGAATGCTTCCCTGAAGTTTGGCTCCCATGATCTTGATAAGAGCATGCAATACTTAGGGGGAATGTCAGCTACAACTATGTCCATCACTAGACTCTTAGCAGGGATTTGAGCTAAGTTAACACATAAATCTTTGATTAAACCCAAACATTTGACTCTGCTTGAGTCAAAGGAATACAAATCTTTGTATGGTTTAGTAATTTCTAAGCCTAAGCTTTCCATTACTACCTTGGGCATTAGATTGTGTGAAGCTCTAGAATCTAACATGGCATTGTGTAAAATTTTCTCATGTATGTTCAAACTAACATAGAAGGGAGGAACAACCCCTTCTTGGTATTTTCCTTCAACTTCTGGACCAAACAACAACTTAGGTTTGTCATCTGTCAAGTTTAAGGTGTCAGTATCACTTCCTAGGTTCAAAGCTTTTAAAGCTTGGTTTTTGTACACTTCTTGATTACTAGTTCAGCTAGGGGGATGGTAATTTTTATCTTGGCAATCTCTCCCTCGAGGTTGAAGGAACAATTGATTTATTCATATTTACATCTGTTTTTTCAATTGAATTCCTTTCAGCAATTTTGATTTGCTGAACTTTTTTTGGACTAGTAATTGGGATAGTTTTGTTAGGACCACTAGCTGAGGTGCTAGGAGTAATCTGTTCCACATTTGGCTGGCTGTTTTTCTCTTTGTTTAAATCTGGTTTTTTTGCCAAAATGATGGGTTTTTCTGCTGTCTTCTTAGGCTGACTTTATATGTTTTTCTTGATAGCAGTGGTAGTGTTCTTATCTTTTGAATTGTCTACGTTCCCTTTGCTCCTAATATCATATTGTTTGTGTACCTCCATGATTGCATTTTCAAACCCAAATCTATAGTCATCAGAATCTTCATAGGTGTTTGTATTTTGATCAGAGAAGAAACCTTGTTCTTCCTCAGTGAGGAAAACATCATCCCCACTGTCTGACCCAATCAATTTTACATGAGCTTCTCCCAACCTTTCCATCTCCCTATCTTCCTCATATTGATCGACATAGTTTTGCTGGAAGGGAGGTCTAACCTGTTGGTCACTTTCCTTTTGCTTATCTTGATTGTTTTCTCTTCTATAATTCTGATTTCTATTTCTGTTTTGGTTATTCTGAGGTTCTCTTGGTGGCACTCTATCATTCAATTTGATATTTTCAAGCATCCTCTCCATCACCTTCACTAGGTTGTCGATTTTGGTGTCAGAAGTTCAGGTTGAGGGTAGTTGGTCATCTTTATAAGTTACCCTCTTCTCTAATCTCAACCTATTTCTTTTCTCAATTATGTTTGCTTCTACGCTCACAACTCCTTTCTGCATGTCTTCTAAGGTTAAGTAATCTCTCTCCCTTAATTGATAAGCCATTTCAGCATCAAAGCCTTCGGGATACCTTACTAAGGCCATGCCTTGGGGAGGTTTCATGTGAGGTGGAAGAGCATTGTAAATGCTATTAAACCTAGTGGAGTAGTCATGAACACTCTCCCCTTGATTTCTTTTGAGGCTGCTATATTCTGCTAGTATTTGGAGAGGGTTCTTTTTGAGTTCCCATTTGTTGATGAATGTTTCATGCAAGGCAGGGAGACCATTTATGCTGTTAGGAGGTAAGTTCTTAAGCCACTTCTTTACATCTCCTCCTAAACTTTGGGCGAAGATCCTCATCTTCACAGTCTCTTCTTCTATCTCCATGTAATCAAATGCGTCTTCCATCCTATCTACATGATGTTGAGCTGTTATAAACTCTTTTCCAGTGAAGTGAGGAATTTTGGATTGGTAATCATTTGGTAAGGGAAGTAGAGGTTGTGGTAACACTAATGGGGCATACCATGTTGCCATGGCTGGAAATAAGGGTGGATTTACAAGAGGTGGATTTACAGGAGTGAAAGTGGGCTGAACAGGAGTGTTTTGAACAATGGTAGCATGAATTGGAGTGGAAGAAACACTTGGGCCAGCAAACTGATTTTGAGCAGACTTGTTATGGAAACGGCTAAAGTGATGAAGAAGCTGGGAATCAGGAGGAGTGGAAGGTGAGGCTTCTCTATTGAAGCTTTGTTGCAAATCTGCAATGTCAAGATCAGCTTGGTCTAAATCACCTTGAGATCTAGTTCTAAAGATTTCCTTTGTATGATGTAAATCAAAGTGTAAATCCTCTAAGACAACAAGATTTTCAAGGAAAGATTTTGTTCTTAAGAGGCTCCTATTAGCAACTGATTCTCCAGATTTAGAAGTCTGCCACAAAATTCTCTTTGAATTGTCAATGATTAAAGGAGGATTTGGGTCTGGATGGGATCTAGTGTTGATCTTATGCGAAGCCAGACTACTTTTCAAAAATGAGAGAGGTTAAAGTTTTAGGGATTGTTTTTGGGAGTTTTACCTCTCACGATGTCTTATCTAGTATGGGACTAGGTTTCTAAACTTCTTCAAGGCTGGTTAACATAGTCCTAAAGAGATTTGGGGACCTAGATGAGTAATAGGCCTACTGGGGCTAATGGAGTCGCCAGGTGGAAACTATTTAGCTTTTATGAAGGTAAAATATTGGATGGTTCCACCACCATGTTTATTATGAAGCCAAAATGAAATGTTTTTTGGGTTTTTTTGAGTTATTTCCTATGGGTTAAGAGAGTGTCCTAAATCTGATTTAACACTTAGCTAAGGTGTTTAAACATACAAAGTTCACTCTTATGGCTTGGTAACTGGTTCCTTCAAGGTTTGATAAGGTCTTACAGGAATCCTAAATATTACTTAGTTTGTCACTGATTCAATTAAGTCCTATCATGATTACCATTTTTATTAGGCAGTGCTTGAAGAAGGCTACTTATGTTATACTGGACAAGGAGTGTTTTTTTTTAAAGATTTTACCCAGTGTCCCATCGTGATTTCCATTATGTTGGTGTCCCGTGTTTTGATAATTTGGCAAATCAAAAGACAAGGCAAAATCATAACCAATCTTTAGAGTTACAGGATCTAGTCCTCCTGCTCTCAGAGAGGGATCTCTCAAATTATTTGTTTTTTGCAAGGTTTTATCTTGTGTGCTTTGAGTATTGGTTTTAGACTAGTTATTAAGTGCAAGTGTTTGTTTGTCTGGTTGAATTGATACAACAGAACCTAAAAGGTCTAGGAAAGATAGATAGAAAGGGGAAATGTCAGCTTCATTGGGCGATGGATTCAAAAAGAGGTTATGAAAAACTTATCAATGGATATGGGATATCAAAGGGAAAATCTAACTTGGCCGCAGGATCCTTTGGTTTTGGAATGAGATGGACATCAATGATTTGGAAAGAGAAGTTTGATCCTCAACAAAGGGAATTTGAAAGCACAACTTGAACAATAAAGAGCTATTTGATAGACAGGGCTAACCATGAATTCTACAAATCACACTTCAAGCAAATAAGGACTTCAAAACAACTTTTAAAATGAAATCTAAGATTCGGGGAACATCCTATTTCCTCAAAGATTTTATTTCAAATGACTTAGAAAACACAAAAGATTCACTGATAATTACGGTCATAGAAGAGGGAACACCTAAATACATCTATGATCACAACTATAAAGACCTTTAAGCCAACTGGTCAAGCAAGGAAAAGGGGCATGATCAGAACAGACCTCCTTGGTTCACTGTAAACAAAGATACTTCAAAGGGAGACTTCAATGACAGCCTTTAAGTGGCAGCAGACAAGCAGGGAGAACCATAAATCATGTTGAAACCAACTATTCGAACTATTAGAGAAATAAACAAGCATGAGGACTAAAGAGAGAGATTAAAGAATCTAAAATACCTTAGCAGAAGAAAACATAAAACAGTGAAGGATAAACAGGTCTAAGGTGCTTCCAAGAGTCATTTCTTAGCCTAAAAATTTCATCCTACTGTAGTAAGAATTTATGGAACAAAATGAAAACATGGGAAAACATTAAATTGTTCAGAATACTTCACCAACAGCCAAGCTCATGGATCCATTGTTAGAGCCTTCTTAAGAACAAGCATGCAACAACATCCTCAGGGCTTCCAAGACTTCAATTTCTTCTTCAACTTCAACATACTATGTCTTATTACAGAGAGTTTTAGTATTACAACAGTGATCAACTAACCAATCAACGCTTACAATGGATTCCTCAACAAGTTTTTATATAGGGATGAGGAGGTCGAAAGAGAGAAAAGACCTTCCGAGTTCAATTAATACAGTTAATGCTTCTCGGCCTTTGAGGGGCTCAAGGGAGAAGTTTATAGACATTTTCCTGTATTAATTGGTTTACATTAAGAATTAAGCTCGGTGGAAGCTTTTGTTGACTTTTAAGGCTCTGTGTCATCTTTTGCAATAACTCGGTTGATATTTTATATTATCCTTTTTGATTCGAAATAACTATTCAGCTGTAAGGGGCAGATAAGCTCTATTCTAGTCATAACTCGGCCTTTGTTTGAATGCTGTGAAGCCACAGGTGGCAATCTGGTAGTTGAGAGGAATCAATTTGCCTTTGATGTGGTAGTGGAGGCATCCTTTGTTTGATAAATATCCTTGATTTGCCTTTAACTGTGTTTAATTCAATGGATAAGGCCATTGATAATCGACTTTAGCTGTAATCCATTAAAATGTATAGTCAATGTTTAATCCTTCATTTCTGCTGTGTTTGGGTCTTCGACACTGATACTCTTTGATTTGATTAGGCATTGCCATGTCTTGTTGATGTGCAGGTGACACGGGGCTCATAAGGCATCAATACTTATGATTTATTGACGAGACGTGGTATAGAACCTCGCAGATCAATCTTTCTTTAATGCAGAAAAGCCTGGAGGATCGTCATCCTCTGCTTCAATTTTCCTTTTATATAATGGAAAAACCATTAACACGTGCAAAAATAAAAAAATAATTATGAAATCCTGCATATTTGGTAAAACTTCTTCAGAGGTTGTGGGGGGAAACGTGGCCATTGGATGACAGCATCCAACGGTGGAGATTTGCGCGTGGTGGTTAAAAGGAGAATGGTGGGAGATTTTAAGTCAGAATCGTTGATCTATGATTGACCAAGAAGATCAAAAGTAGAGATTTAGCAGTGAATTAATAATGCGAAGGGGTCATATTATTGTGAAAATAGAATAAAATGTGAAAAAATAAGGTTAAACACCCTTTCGCGGAGGAAAATGCAAAGGAATTGAACTTGGGGTTTTAGGATGATCATGGGTTGTTGGATGAGATCAGGCCATGAGATCAACGACGGAGATTGCACGTTGTAAACCCTTTGGAGAGGCGGAGGGCAATGGTGTATGGCCAGATTAGATCTGAGTCGTTGATCTACAGAGATCATCGGTGGGAGGTGCGTGCGATAACACACAATGTAAATGAGAAAAGTGGTTTCAAAGAAGGAAAACCACAGGTTTCGCGCAGTGAAAGGGTGGCGAGGTGGTTTTTCCTTTTTGAATGCGATATGCGCTCCTGCCTGACATGTGGCATTTTAAAACAACTTATATCACGCAGCCCTCAGGAATTTAACTTTCTCGCTTGAAGTTACGCGAAAACGAGCATTGATTGTTGGATCTGGGATCTGGGATCTGATGGTGGAGAACGAGATCAATATTGGATAGATGCACGGGTAGATAGTGGGAAGGGCAGTTTCAATCCGAGATGTTGGATCTAAGATGGACGTCTGAGATCAAATCTTGAAGAAGGCAAGACCCATAAGAGGCAGACCTATCGGGTTTAATATGAACCGTTAGATGGACCAAATCAACGGCTAGGATGTGATCTGTGGTATAAACGAAATTATACAAAGGTGGAGAATGGGTTAATTAGGGCCATTTATCTATAGAAATCAACGATTGCGGATTGGCCAAAAAACATCACACAGTGAGGTATAAATGATTTTAACCAAAGTCGTGAAATGGAATCTGGACATGTGGACGCCCCAGATGCAATCGAAGATATCGGCATTGGCGGGGCAAAGAACATGGAGGCGCCGAAGCGATTGATTGTGGGCCGTCGATCTGCAAATCAGATCGACGACGAAGAATGGATCGGGGGATACCAATCGGGTGGGGAAATAAAATGCGCCCGATGAAAAATGCCGATGCGATTTTGCGCAGACCATCGGATTGGCCCGATGATCAACGATGGAGAAAAGATCCGACCATTGAACGAGCGGGGACCATTATATTATATGAAAACCCAAAATTAACGAAAATACAAAGGTTTTATGGCTTGGTGCCCGTCGGCGGGGCCATTGGTTTATATGAAATGCGATAGGCCCAGGGCTTATAAGTATATGGGCCAATCGCATCAGAACTTCGGATCGGGCTTTTTAATCTACCCATTTAAAATCTCTGATGTGATTAGTGCTCCGGGACTTTAACTCTTGGTCCCGGGCGTAAGTTTATATGGAGTAAAGCGGAGTTTTATACAACGGGGCTCAATCGCATCGGAACAATGATGCGGGGCTTTTTCAATCTACCCATTTTCATTAAAAAACATTGTTCTGGCGGGTTAGACCAAAACTTAGGAAAAGTGGGTTTTTGAATTAACAAAGGGAAATATGCATCGAAGATGGTTTATTACAATTTTTAAGCGCCGAATGCGGGCTTTGTGGTTATATGGAACAACAATAAGATCAGGATTTATAAGACAAAGGGCTTTATCGCATCGGAGGCTTTACTATAAGAAATAGACTCGCGCGCTCCAATTTATCCGATGCGATAAGCGCCTAATGGGCTAAGCGCTTGGTTCCAGCACCGAGACATATGGTGGGGAAGTGGTTTGGGACTTAGCCCAAGGGGGCTTAAGCCTGCAGCTTAAAAAAACCTATTTTTTATGAAAATTTTCACAGTTTTTGATGGATTTGGGGGTTTTGGTAAAGTCTAAAAATGAGTTTTAGACTTTGTAAAAAGGATTTTCATGAAGGGAAGAAGGGAAATCATGAAAAATAGAGTAATTTCATGGGGAATAAAGGGGTAAAAATGAAGGTTAGTTTTGAGTGAAGGAGGGTGAAAATGGGATTTTGCAGCAGTCTTTTCTTCATGGAAAAACAACAGAATTTCTGAGTTCAAAAGGGGAACAACAGTGACGATTAATCAAAGGATAGAATATCTTTCAGAAGACTTTAAGCACCAACAATTTTGTCAATAAAATTGTTTCTTGAAGGCTGTCCAAAATAATTTAGCCGCCACTTGATATGACAAAAATTTATAGGTGGCTAACACACGAAATGTGAACAGTGATCTAGCGTTGAACACCCACAGAGTCACTCGATTGAAGGCTAATGATGTGGAGCTGTCGTCGAATGCAAAGAACTTGCCATTGAGGCATGCAAGCTCTAAGGTACCAGAAGGGAATCTCTAGATCAACTTCCTGGATAATGAGCTGAAGTCGACAGGAAGTGACCCGGTCGAAGGAGGGCCATAATGTTTCCCAGATCATCGACACGAGACAGAGGAACATGATGATAGTGAATAAGGACTAAACAGAGGATTAGAGGGAAGTTGAAAACTGCAGTCGGAAACTTCTCTTGAACATATCGGTGACACGACTCCGCATTTGGCAGTATTTGACATCAAAGGATCTGAGGTCACAATGACGTGGCAAAGAGTAGAAAAGAGGCGAAAACAGATTACCCAAACCCATGGAGGCAAAAAGTGATGAAATGAGATGTCCCCAACCCGACATGAATGCAGATGGGTGTCATGTTCAAGAGCGACATACTGCTGACACAACTAAGAACTGGTTCCATTTTCCCCCACCATTGCTGGCGAGTAACGCAATTATTTTTGGAAAACAAGCTTGAAGGGGATAGCATATGCTTGTCATGTAAGTTTGTCCTTTGGACAAATCCATCCTAGTAAATTTTACGAGCCCTAGGAAGGAGGAACTCGGTGACGATTTCCGATGTCATTTAGGATTTAATGAGTTTGACAAAGGAAGAACTCAACATCTTTTCATATTTAGAGAGTTTGAAAAGAAGCAGAAAAGAAAACTCCAATAGGTCCCTTTTCATAGGTAGTCTCACATATCCAAAAATTTAGAAAACAATATCCGAGAGAATCTCTTAGTCACGATTGGCTAAGGATTCCTTTTTCATAAAAAATCTGTCCCAGCTTGAAAAAGGGGTAAACGTATACTGGGTAGATATCGTTTCACAACCATTTAATGATTTCAAAACAACAAGAGTCTCGATAATATTTTCAGTTTTAGAGAGTCAGAAAAGAGCTGAAAGTTGACTCCTCCTAGAGGAACGAGTGGTATTAAGGGTAGCAACTGGTTCCGGTGATGGTGGAACTGCTCAGAACAAGTAAAGGTTAAGAGGCTAGCTAACAAGACCACTCATTGCAGCGGTTCCTCAGGAACAAGTAAAATTACCAAGTGAAGGCGTATGATCGGCCAAGTAGATGGTGATGATGGAATGAGAAAACCAACGCTCATCTGGAAAAACAGGTTGATAAAATGGCAATCACGAGAGGTAATGGTTTCATTTTTACACAAGCTTGAAATCATGAAACTTTGCTTGAAATTGGTTTCATTTTTACACAAGCTTGAAACAAAGATAAACTGTGCTTGAAGTTGGTTTCATTTTTACACAAGCTTGAAACAAAGATAAACTATGCTTGAAAAAGTTTTTATGCCCTCAGCATGGTGACTCAATTCGAGGTACATGCCCCCCAAGCTTTAGTGCATTCACTGAAGTAGACTGCTAGTTACTGACATGTGGATGGAATGAAGGTTCAATTACGAGATCTGAGAAAGACTCGACTGGGATCTTATGAGATCTGATCAAAGACTCGAATTGAACACGAATGTGTTTCATTTTTTAACAAGGTTGACACAGTAAAAGAACTATCCTCATGACTTAATTCATTTTTTAATGAGGTTGGCATAGAAGACGAACCATCCTCATGACACCTTGTTTCATTTTATAACGATCTTGACACAAGAAAAGGAACTATGCTTCAATGGACAACTTATCATGTCGAATAAGAAGTCATGACTTACAAGAGGGTCTCATATGATGGGAGAACAACATCTCGAAAATTAGGACCCAATGCCCCCAACACACGATGCTCAATGGCACTATCACTGAATTCGGGCATGGGAAAAGTAGCCACATAATTGACGTGTGGCGGGGAGGACACCACCGGCAGGTAAGGACCAGGAAGGGACGACAGTAGTCCATATGTCACATCAGGACCAAAGAATGAAAGTTGATCAATGGTCATGATCCGACCTTCATGTGGAAAACAGATCACACGAAAGAGGGAAGAGACAAGTGCACCCATGGCATAAGCATAGTCGCACCCCAAGAGTAAATTGAAACCCAAGGGGCCTTGAACCACCATCACATCTATATAGACGATTTTCCCTCCCAAAGTGATAGGCCACTCCAAAAGGACCCCTAATGGTTGATTGGTTCCTCTGTTAAAGGCCAACAGATTCTGCGTAACAGGCACAAGCAGTGGAGAACCGAAAGCTTGCAAAGTAGTTGAAGTCAAAATACTAATAGATGCACCTTCATCTATAATCGTGCTAGGTACGAGCATATCGAAGGCTTGTACCATGATCTCAAAAAGGTACATAAGAAGGAAGGCAGTATCCCGCAAATTGACCCCAATCTAAGGAAGCGACCAAACTACTTGGAGGGGGTACCATTGAACTGAGATGGTCATCCCCTAGTGTTACTAGAACAAGAGGATCATCTTCCTAGACCACAGACATGGGAGCAGAAAGAGAAACTTCTTGAGTCACAGGGACGAGAGGATATTTCTCTAAGTCCGAAGAATCTGAAGAAACAAGAAGAATGTGGGGGGGATGAGATCCACTCTCGACGGAAAAGACCTGATGAACCATAGGCTAAATCAGATCGACCGATTCCACGACCAATGGTTGGTTGGGAATGGATTCTTGAATTTGAATTTATGAGGGAACGAGATTGACTAGGGATGATTCTTGACCGATCGTCGAATCAACTAGCGGAGGACTCAAAGAAAGCTTTTGGTAACAAACCAGAAGGCAGGGTGCAGAAACATTAGGGTTGTCCAACAATCTCGTGGCTTCATCCATGTACGAACAAAGGTGAATGGGATGATGCCCTTCACACAACTTACAGGGGTTCATAATCTTACCCTGTTTCTTATGAGTCTTGTCATGGCTAGTCGAAGACGTGCCACCAAGACAACTTCCAGAAGCCAAAGGTAACGACGGACGGTCGTTGGACCATGCTTCAAGTACCTTGGGAATGTTAGGGCAGTCTCAAAGAATATGGTCACCTTTGCATAACATGCAAGGGAATTTGGCTTTCCACGGAAGGTTGGATGGTTTATCAATGGAAGGTGTTTGAGGTGCAATAACTGTAGATTTGGCCTCTCTCCTATTTGAATTATTCTTCTTCACCTTCTTCTTCTTCTTCTTAGCCACCTGGTTACTAGAATCCATACTTTCACTAGGAAAAGTAGAAGAGGAGGATGAAGCAATAGGTGAAGAAGGGGAGAGGTCCACCTTAGAATCAACATGATGTTATTCAGGTGGAGGGGATGGTTGTACAAAGGGCGGAATAATCGAGACCACAGAGGTGGAGAATAAACACACTGGAAAACCAAGATTTAACCCAGAAAGGGATAATGTTGGCATATAAGGAGCACCAACATTTCCAAAAGTAGGAAAAGGACAAGGATTCCCTTCGGAGGGGATTCCTTGGTTGGTAAACTCTGGAAACGTTGCCATTGGAAACAACCCTAAAACATAACACTAAGGAAGATAACTTTAACCAGGAATATTTTGTGGACAATTAATTTTTTAAAGAAATTGAAACAAAACTCTGTCGTTTCATATTTTAAGAGTCGAGATACAGGAAAAAGGTGAATCTATCACTTTCAGGTTGAAACGAGCGTGAAAGGATAAGCGCTTGATGATCTTTTCACTTTTTAGAGAGTCACGAAAATACCAAAATGACTACACAGGTAACCTAAGTAAGAGGGTGTACCAAGTTTCCGTGAACTTCCATATACACCTTAGTGATCAGATGAAAGAGTAATGACCAAGGACTTGACGTACGTGCAGGTAGTCTCCCCGAATGCTGTGTTCGGTGTATCATGGTTACAGGGTGGCAGACTCCGCTTCCTATGGATAAAGGATATGAACCTATGAGGGTATCCCTTTATATATGCGACGGTATGGGGAGCACAAGTCTGCATTAGTGCTGTCTAAAGCTAGGTGGCGAACGACAACTACTAGGTTTAATGATGCCGGAACACGTCACTGGCCTAGACCTCTAAATGTGAGCGTTAATTTTCAATGCTTCCTTAGGTTGATTGAATAAATTTTAAAGGTTGATCTTGAATTATGTCTCAGTTTCAAGGCCCCACCGTTGTCATCAGAGAACTTCTCAATGCATCTATATGAGAAAATAAACCTTTGAATTCGATGAATGCTATCTAGTTAAGGGAAGAGTATCAAAAAATGATGCAACAAACAGTAATACTGCAAACAAAGCTTTTGCTTAACTAGATGACTTTCACTATTAAAAAGTAATCTAAAACATTCAATGATGTGAATTATGCAATGTATTCTATGCAAAATTCTCTTTTTGAAAACTATGCAATTGTAATCTATGCACAATTTCCTTTTTCTTTTGAATGAACAAGAATGCACTCAATGCATTTTTCGATGAAATAAGAATCTACTTAATGCACGCATTTAATGAAAGAGAATGCACTGAATGTGATTTTTAGTTTTCAATCATTAAACAATGTAATCTAAGTTCAATGATAAATTTCAAACACGACTTTTCAATGCAATTTGATCTAATGCATTTTAACGAAAAGAAAACTTTGAGACGAAAACTAAATGAATGCAAATTTCCTTAATGGAAGGATGAATGCAAAAGGGATGAAAACAAACACTAAGAATGCAATCGTTGTTTTAAACACTTTGTAACGAAATTCATCAAAAGGCTACAAGACATATGATTTCAAGGACAAAGAGGACTTCCAAAGCATGGGATCAAAACAAGGCATTCATTCCCTTTTACACCAAGAAATCATAGAAGTAAGACTATTCAACTGAATAATGAGCAATGTAATCTATGCTCATAAGCGAACAAGTGGACCAAATGAAATCGAGAGGCACTTGAGACTTGAACACTCAATCAACCCAAAAGAAAAAGGAAATCAACTAGAGATGACTCACCAAGAAAGGAAACTGACTCAATTAGCAAGGTGATGTCCCACGAAGCATGCAACCATGAAATTGGTGCATAGTCTTAGAAAAAAATAGGATGCAAGGATGCACGTTCGAATAGGAAAAAAAACCAAAAAACCAAACCAACAAGCCAATCAAACCCACTTGATGAAGGGGAGAACATGTAAATCATACAGAGAAAAGGACTGGAAGGGAAAGACACACTAGTGAAGGACTTAGGGAAAAAACCTTAATTTTTCACACACCCTGGAATTAGCACGACTTTAGTGGCTGAAACTTGCACCAACGGCCCATTGGCGCGACTTTCTAACTGAAAACTACCGCCAATCAGCGCGACTGTCAGACAAATAAAAGCGCTAATGCCTGAAAATAAAAAACAAAGTATTTCTCCTAACCAAGACTAGACTCACCACTTCAAGAAAAAAATAAAATATTGTAATTGATGAAAAACATAGGAACAAACAGGGAAATGTTCATTAGACTAAACTCATCAAATGACGAAGACCTCAAAGAGTGAAAAACTCAAAGGAAATTTCCCCAGTGGTGTCACCAACTTGTTGTGTAGGTAAATCCTCTCTGCGGACAGAGACGATCCCTCTAGCTCTAGGGTGGGTCTTGTTGGGGTTCCCATGTTTTGCGCAGATTGGCAAGACCAAAAGATGAGACAACATCAGAACCACTTTCAGACCTTAGGATCTAGCCCTCCTAGGTCCAGAGAGGGATCTCTCTATATTTTCCAAAGTATATGTCTTTGAGGCTCGATGTTTAAATGTTAGGCTAGTTATGGGGCTCAGGGTTTGTTTGTTTGATTGAGTTTGGTTGTTGGGAATCAGGAAAGAAGTGTCCAATACAAGACAAGGATGAGAAAAAGGGAAGCTAGGCAAAGGTAGGTAACTCAAAGAACATCAAGGCTATTGGGCAATGGAGTGAAGAAAGGGTTTACTTGTGTTCAATGTGTAAGCTTTCAGTTGGGCAAGTCATCTAAATCATCTGGATCTTAAAGGATAGAAGATGGAATGTAGCATTAAGGACTGAAAATGAAAGGAGGAGAACCATCCAATTCTGTCTATAGATCAGGTCAGAGGTAATTTAACTCCAGGCCTGCTTGGACAAAATCAGAGGCAATTACAAGGGATCTTAGAAAGGCTAGCTGGTCGTGCAAATATCCTAGTGGACAAGGTTAATACTAGTCCCCAGTGTTCCCAAACCTTCCAGCTAAATCCTAACCAGAACATCTAAACATGGACTTCATCAATTCATACATCAGAGAGCAGGCAATATCATCCACTACACTGGTTAAATCAATTGAAATCAACATTCAGATACACATATAAGCAGAAAACATAGAAGGGTGGGAGAGCAGTAGCATAAGGTACCTATCAAGGGTAAATCTTATGCCAAACTTCTGATGCGAGCCTGAAGAAACATGATGAAATGAAAGCAAGTCAATCACAAATACAGGGAAAGGAAAACATCACCAGCTGCCTTAGATCAGGATCCAAAGAAACATGCTTGTCATATTAAAAACAACACCAATCAGGTACATCATAGCCCACATCTTGAAACATTCAGTCTAAATACATCTAGTCTCAGTCTATCTTACAATATACACAGAGAACTTGTCTCAAGAGGAAAACCCTTGCATTCCACTGATATCTCATCAACAACCATTACAAAGTTTCCTTATGTGCTTTATAGCAAAGGATGAACCTAAGATCGACTGAAGGAGTAGGTGACAATTAAATGTATCATTAAACATAACAATGAATGCAAGGCCGAAACCCAGTCTGCTTGACCTGCTATGTATTTAATCTCTGTCACCTTCCTTGTGAAAGAATGATCTGCTTTGGATATGATCTTGACCTTTTGGCTTGTTGTACTCCAGGTGATTTGAACAAAAAATGAAATAAACTGCTAGGAAGGTCTGTCTCATAAATGTCTAACTGTTTTTTGAACTGTAGTTAGGGCATAAATTCTTTTAGGGACATTCTGCATAATAAAAGCAGTATGGATGCTTTGTACCTGATGAAGAAAGACATCCTGCTGACAAATAACCCTGATGGTACCTTTCACCGTGCTCAGGATCTTTTGGATCGATCCTCGGGGTATTCAAACTGCTGCTTTGCCTTCTACAAATCCCTGAAGGAGCTCTAAAGTCTTCTGTTTCTTGCCTTGAGCTTTCTGCTGTCCTGTAATACTCTGCTGCTTCATTTTTGCCTCTGACAGGTTAGCTCGAGCTTTAATGGCACCGGAGGGTTTTCCACAGAGTTTTAGGCCTGTTCCTTAAATGACAGTCTTGTCTTTACCTTCCCGGGCCATCTCTCATAAATTCAGCCGCTGAAGACGACCTTCATCGACTTCTCCGTCACTGTAACAGAGGTTCTGCAATTATGGCGGACATTCACCGTTGAAAACCTTGCAAAACAACCCACCTGTGAGGAAAACCATGGACAGGGATGATGAAGGCGGCGAGGAAAAGATGTGGTCATGGAAAATAGCCATGCAGACGGAGAACTGGGGAGAAATCGCGAAAAACAATGACAGAATGCTCTGGTGGAGGAATAATGAAACACAGAGCGAATACACGTAATAGGCGAATGAAAACATTAAAAAACACAACAAAACCAAAGATATAGTGACGGAAACGGAGAATGTACGGGGCGTACACGTGGAGGTGACGTGGTGGGACCGGGAGACCACGGAATAGTCAATGACGAACGGATGAATCTGGACCGTCGATGGGGTGGAGATCTACGGCAGAAACACGACGGAATGTGGACCCAGGATACGGAGGAGGCAGGTTAACGGGGGGTGCAGCTTCGATGAATTACGACCGTAGGATGAAGCGCTCGAGATCGGACGGTTCACATAGATTCCGCTGCGCGACTTTGAACCGAAGATTAATGCGCGAAATGAAAGCGGTTTTGCCACCGTACCAAAGATAGGTGTCAAACGATGGGTGGAATCACTGGTCCTCCGGGAAAAACCGCCAGCACACTGAAAGTGGTGCGGAATAAACCAGGTAGTTTTGGAAAACAGCACGTGGAGTGGGGACCACCATTTTGGGCGCGCTCCGCGCCGTCGGATCATATATTAATTGGACGGCGGAGATCTGAGCAGCGCAGGGTTAACTCGGCAACGAGTTTGAACAGATCGACAGAGTACGGGAGGTCGACCAGCGCAGAGTTTAACGGGATGTGTACCCCCCGTAGTTGACCAGTTGATCGGGGTTTGACCGCCGATCAACGACCAATATGTACTACGGGGCCTCACCTCATTTGGTCTGTATGGGCAAATGGCAGCCCCCGTAACCACCATTTTTGTGGTGGCTCCGCCCATGCACCACCACATGCCGCCAGCGCGCCACCAATGCGCGTTTATAAAGGTTTTTTGATGATTTTCGCGCGGAGAAAGGTTTGGGGGAGCTAAGCGCCCGACGGATTTAGCGTTGGTCACGACGCTAGGAATCATGGGAAAAAAGTGCGGGGGCTAATTGCAAAAGGGGCTAGGCTCAACATAATGTTTAGAGTGGGTTTTGTAACCATTTTCATGCAATTCAAGACCCAAGGATGATAACGATAGGGGGAAGAAAAGGTGCCGAGGTTTAACAAAGGGCAAGGGTGCGATTAAAAGGGGGCTTAGGGGGGGAGTTTAAGAGGGTAATGGTAGAATTAAAAGGGGGGAAAGGGAACTTTGACAGAAGGAGGAAAAAAGGGAAAGGAGGGACATTTTGCAGGGGTATAAGAGATAAGTGCGGGCCTCAGGGGAAAGAACCAACAGAGGAGACTGGTGAAAGGCAAAGTACATAGAGACCTCAAGGATAATGTATCTTCAGGGGAGATGCATTCCTTGAAGGTCTCCAAAATGACATAGCCCCCAGCTTGCTTGTCAAGAATTTCATAGGGGGGCTAACAGGTCTAGCAACAAGGGAACAAGCTAATGTGTTGGTTCCTAGTTAACGAATGAAATAGTTGGGATAGATTGTCCTACTTGTAGTCCAACGTGATTGTCACAACTATAGCAGTGGCAGCCTCTTGATCTCTGCCTTGATAAGTTGTAGTCCTTTAGCAATGGTACTCGGATTCATACAAAAATATCAAAGGACAAAAGCAACGTACCAGAAAATAATCGCATTCATAACTAGCTAATCAGTCAAGGAATATTAAACATATTGTGTAAAATAAACCATATTAACACAAGATGGGAACCAAACATCAGTCATGTGTATATTAATAGAAAGAAATAGATTACAATTGGAGCCTTGATGTCGCAACCTCCTTCAGTGGGTTTAGTCGAAGCGCATCTCGAAGGTTCATCGGGGAATTGGGACGAGGTGAGGACACAAGCCTAAGCTCTTTCTTGACAAGGGTCTCTTTCTCTACTCTATCTCACTAGCTATCACAATGTTCAATAATTCCTCTTCAACTATTCAACTGTTCAACTAGTGTATCAATGGGAGATTGGTTTATTTATAGAGGGAGAGGAGGAGGTTGGGATCCCTCAAATGGTGGAAGGAAAACCTTATCCTTTGGGAGGTTCCCCCAAAAGGTGGAAACAAGAGGCCAAAGGAAGGTGTTCATGGTTATGCAGGCGAACAACCCAAGCTGACTCGCTCACAAAGTTGTTAGCATGGAAACTTCGCCTCTATATTTAAAAAACTTTCCAAAAAAATATTGGCGTGGGTAGCTCACTGGGACAGAGCGCTAATGGGCGCGGGGCTCAGTGTTAATTTCCTTCATCGGCGCAAGGGCATAATGGTCTACCAGCGCTAACCCAAAAAAATGTGTTTCTGATGGTTTGCTCATGGAAAAGTCAACAGAGGAAATGTTCTCCTCATGGAAAGGGATGCAATGATAGCCTTTACAAGGAATGACACTTCATATTAGTCACAGAAATGGTCCTCCAATGTGTGGGATGGGGATTGCAGGGACGGTTACAAAATGTTGTGTAACATGTACTCTTCCATGACCTTGTCCATTTGCTCCTGTTGTGCAAAGGAGTCTTGTCTAGAGCCCTTGGCCACAATCTTATTCTTCTTCTTAGGGTCAATAATAAGGAAAACAAATTTCTTGGTCTAGTACATGAGCTTACTTCATTTATTCACAGTGATTAAAGAGATGGCGGTAGGCGGTGCTACCTTCAGTATCCTATACAACTTATTTCCCAAAGTAATAATAATAGTGTGAGACCTAGACTCATACACAACATGCCGCTTCCACAAGTATGGTTGGCCTAATAATACATCAAAAACTTCAAGAGGAGAAACATCACACATTACCTCATCTATGAAGGGCTTGATGTTGTAGGGAAGGCAACACTGTTGGCTGACGCAAAGATCTCGTCCTTTGTGAATCCACCTGATGGTGTACGATTGCAGGTGTAATGTGGTCGGTAGGCCCAACCACTTCATGACCTTTGTTTAAATGAGGCTCTTTTGGCTTTCGCTGTCAATAATGAACTGCAACGGAGAACCCTTCACCCACATCTAGGAGTGGAAGAGGCGCTCCCCCTCCTCTGGATATTCGGGTTCATCCTTCTGGATATTGGTGGTGGAAATAGTGGCACTAGGCTCCATGTCAATAATATTCTTCCCTTTGTCATTCCCCTTATTGGGTTTTGACTCAAATTCAGAGCATGCATGTATCTGATTTGAAAGCTTTTAGCTTGGCCACCAGTGACTGCTTGGCCCGACACTCACTTGTGTTGTGAGTGGGGCTCTTATGGAACTCACACCACTTTCGTGTGTCCTTATTTGTCTTCGTGGTGTTTTTATTTTCTTGTGGCTTTGGTGGGTTGTCCTGGGTCACCCCGACTTGGCTTTTTTTTTTGTTCTATATTTTGGAGGTGCCTTTCCTTTGCTTTAGATTCACAGATCCAAAGCCTTGCTTGTTCTGTTTAAATTTGTGCTCGACCTTGGCAACATATCGGTATGTTGCACTAAGAGAGGAGATGTCAAGGAAATCCATTTCCTCTTTAATTTATATGTGCAAACAACTGTGGTACTTAAGAACCAAATTTTTCTCCAAAAGTTTGATACCCAACTTTGTGCGTAGGGTATGGAATAGATTCATCATCTCATGCACATCTTGATCCCTTTGTTTTCGTAGCATAGTCCATTGTATGTACCTGTCGTCATAGCTCCCCACAGGGTAATATTTTTCCTTGATGGCATCTCAGAATGAATTCCAAGTGGGTTCTAATGAAAACGGTGAGGGTTCTCTCTCATCCCTCTATTCACAGTAGGTTTCCCACTAGTCCTTGACGTGGGGGGCGACTTTGAGAAGCAAAAAAGTAATATTTTCCCTATTAGAAAAATCATGAACTAAAAAACATTCTTCCAATATATTTAACCATCTATCTATGACATCTGCATCTATTATGCCTTCAAATATGGAAATGTAAAAGTTGACTTTTACCTTGAAAGGAGTGGCACCTCTAGAGTGACTGTCGAACGAAGATGCGTCGCCTATGAGAATCTGCTGAAGGATATGGGAAAATTTTTCCATGATTGCGTTCCTCTGTTTCTCGAGGGATTCTTCGAGCAATATTTTGGAAGGATCTCCTACTCCCTCATCTTTCTTTTCTTCTGCCATGGGAGGTCGTCGGGGTTTGCGAGGCAGGTCTTGAAAAGGTTCAACGAGTCTAATCCCTAACTCCTTATACCCCGAACTTGTTGGGGAGATGCAAAGAAAAATAGAGAAAGAGCATATCGCTTTGATACCACTAATCCAAAATTAGACAAGAACGCAATAGAATACATATATGCTACAGAAATAACACCTCATTTTATTAATATCAGAGAACTGAAATATGCTTACAAACAAAATGGAATAAACTAGCTCGGGCGATGGTAGCTTATCTCTGAGAAGAGATGTGGCACCTACATGCCTCTGAACTGTGTTACAATGAGGCCCGAAGGCCTATTTATTATTGATAAACAATGGAAAACCCTAAACATCCAAAAACCTAACCTTAGGAGATGAAGCACCAAAACTATGGGCCCCACTTGGGTAAATTGGTACATCAACTTCCCGGGGTCATAACTTTAGCATACGATCTTTGTTTGCTGTGAACAATACCTCGTTAAAAATATCTATCCAAGGAATACAACTCTTAAGAGGCAAACATGAAACAATGGTTTGCCATGGTTTTCCCAAAAAACATAGTTTAGGGCCTCAAAATGACTCTGGAAGTTCAAAACTTGAATTTTTTTCCAAAAATAGTAAAATGTGCTACAATTAAGGAAAATGAAAAACTAAAAGAAATAATGGTGGGGGTCTAAGTGGAATAGGCGGATGGCCACCAATATCCACCTGGATTAGTCCTCCCCCCTTAGGAAGCATTGTTCCCCATTGCGTTGAGTGCCTCCATGAGATTGGGAAACTTCTGCTGAACTTGGTCCGCGGTGAGCCACTTGCCTTGGTGCAGGAGTTGGCCAACTTTGACAACCTGATATAGTTGGAACTTCTGTTGGCGAGTGTTCTTGACCTACGTGTCCATGATCCGATCAGTGGTGGCATGTTCCATGTAGTTTGGGTTTAACTCCGTTGGTGTGAGTTGTTCTGCAATGTTGGATGTGTCCAGTAATGGTGGAAAGTATAGTCGAAGGTTGTCCACATTGAACACTGGGTGCAGGCCAAGGAATGGTGGAATTATGAGCTTGAAATCATTGTCCCATAAAAACTTGGTGATGGTTTATGGCCCATATCGGAGCGACCGAGGTTTATGGTGGGGCCCATCGAGGCACTCCTTCTGCAAATGTAGCCAAACTTTGTCGCCCACTTGGAACTTGTGTGGTACTCGATGTTGATCATGTCATTGCTTGTACTTAGCAATGGCTTTGTCCAATATTTCATGGACCTGCTGGTGGATGTGCTGGATTCTCTCAATGAAGTTATTATCCCTATCGGTTTCTGACTGGACATGGGTCGAAGATGCCTGAATAGTTGCAAATGGTATGGCCACATTAATGGGACATAGTGTTTGGAATCCCAATCTCACATGAAAGGGGTCATTGCCAGTTGAGCTATGGAGAGATCTGATGTATATGTGTTGTTCATATGGGAGGATTTCGTCCCATGTGAGAGGATGCTTCGAGTTGTACATGCGCAGAACATGTATGATCATTCTGTTGACTACCTCCATTTGGCCCTTAGTTTGGGGGTGGAAAGTAGTGGAATTAGTGAGCTTGGTATCCAACATCAATGAGAGACTTGAATAAAATGTACTTAGAAACCTACTGCACTGATATGAGATAATGGACTGTGGGATCCAAAAGTGTATCCACACTTGTTCAAAAAAGAGCTTAACAGTGGCTTCTGCTATGATACTCTTTTTGCATGCCGCCAGAATGGACATCTTAGAGAATCTGTTGACAACCACGAAAACACAGTCGTTTCCATGCTTAGTCGAAGGGAGGCCTGAAATTTAATCCATGGAGATGACTTCCCAAGTTCAAATAGGAGTAGGAAAAGGAGTATATAGGCCTTGCTTCTTGATGATCAGTTTGGAAATGGCGTAAGCATTTCATTTTTTGATGTACTTCCCAACATCGTGTCAAAGGTTTGGCCAATAAAATAATTCTGTAGCACTGCCAATATTTTCTCTACTCCAAAGTGTCCAGTGACCCGACTGTAATGCATCTCCCAAATCATCTTGGCATGCTTACTTGAAGGAACATAGAGGTCTCCTAGGTGACATAACAGTGCATCCTAGAGGTGAAAATTTGGAACGTGTTTGCCTTCCAGGAGTGTCCAGTATGTATTGCAAAATTCTATATCATTGTTGTAAATATGCGACCACTCTGAAGTCTTGTGCCCACAAGAGTCGAGCATAGTCGTCAGTGCCATGACTTGCGGTTGGTTGAGGTAGTCTGAAACATTATTGGTGCTGCCCTTCTTGTACTTAATGTTCAAGTGGAACTGTTGCATGTATGAGGAGAATTTTTGATGGTGACCGTTCTGCAACTTCCCTTGTGTCTGTATGAACTATAAGGGTAGGTGGTATGTGTGGATGACAGTTTCCTTCCCAAAAATGTAATGTTTCCATTATCGGCATGCCTGCACAATGAAATACATATCTTTGTCATAGGTGGGATACTTTTAGACTGTGCCTGGAAATGTCTCACTGTGTTATGCCACTGGATTCCCCTGCTGAGTAAGAACTGCACCAATAGAATAGTCAGAATTATATGGCTTGATCTCAAATGGTTGTTAGAGGTCTATTAGTGTGAGCACTAGTGCAAAGTAGAGGCGATGCTTCAACTCGGAAAATGCCTTTTTTGGAGATTCAAACCAAAATAAATTTTCTTTCGCTCCGCCCTTGGTGACTTGACTCAAAGGCCAAGTGATATGAGAGAACCCCAACACAAACCCGCGGTAGAAATTTGCAAGACCTAGAATGTTATGAAGCTTTGTTAGAGTGGTTGTGGCTGGCCAATCTCGAATGAATTTTATCTTGGCTGGGTCCACATGCACACCCTGCTCTTCAATGATGTACCTCGGATATTGAACCCGGGTCATACCAAAAGTGAATTTCTCCAAATTGGAACACAACTTGTGTTGTTGTAGAGTTTGGAGTACTTATCGAATATGGCAGAGGTGATCTTCCCAACTCTGGCTAAAGATCAGGATGTCATCCAAATACACCACCATAAAATAGTTGGTGAAGGGCCACAAGATGTCGTCCATCAGCCTCACAAAGGTTTCAAGGGCATTTGTCAACCCGAAAGGCATGACCAGCCATTTGAGAAGGCCCTCCTTTGATTTGAAGGTAGTCTTACACACATCGAAGGTTTCTATTGGTACCTAGTGATACCCGGACTTCAAGTCAATGTTGCTATTATATTTTCCCCCTTGAACTACTCCGAAAGGTCATCAATCCATTTGATTAGATACATATTCTGAACAATGATCTTGTTCAATGCCCAATAGTCAATACAAAGTCTCTAGATCTCATCTTTCTTCTATACCAACATGATCGAGCTCCCACAGGGTGATGAACTTGGCCTAATGTGACCTTTCTGCAACAATTCATGAATCTGCCTCTTCATTTCATTGTTATCCAAAACAGAGCATCGATAGATCATGTTGGTGTCCCGTGTTTTGATAGTTTGGCAAATCAAAAGACAAGGCAACATCAGAACCAATCTTTAGAGTTCCAGGATCTAGTCCTCCTGTTCTCAAAGAGGGATCTCTCAAATGTTTAATTGCAAAGGTTTATCTTGTGTGCTTTAAGTATTGGTTTTAGACTAGTTATTAAGTGCAAGTGTTTTTTTATTTGTTTGGTTGAATTGATATAACAGAACATGAAAGGTCTAGGAAAGATATATAGAAAGGAGAAACATCCGGTTCATTGGGCAATGGAGTCAAGAAGAGGTCACAGCATACTCATCAATGGATATGGGATATCAGAGGGAAAATCTAACTTGGCCACAGGATCCTTTGGTTTTGGAATGAGATGGACATCAATGAATTGGAAAGAGAAGTTTTAATCCTCAAACAAAGGGAATTTGAAAGCACAAGTTGAACAATAAAGAGTTATTTGGTAGACAGGGCTAACCATAAATTATACAATTCACACCTTTAAGCAAATAATGATTTCAAAACAACTTTTAAAATGAAATCTAAGATTCGGGGAACACCCTATTTCCTAAAAGATTTTATTTCAAATGACTTAGAAAACATAAAAGATTCACTGATAATTGCAGTCATAGAAGAGGGAACACCTAACACATCTATGATTCACAGCTATAAGACATTTAGATAGCTAATTTGGGGAAAAGTAAGGACGAAGGGCATAGAGATCGGAACATACCTCAGCCCGAAACTGCTGTGAGGAAATGCACCTGAGGAGACTTCTCCTTCTTGACCTTTATAGTGGCAACAATGGCGGGAAAATTCTCAGTATCTTTGACAATTATTAGACTATTAAAAATAAACAACTTATAGGACTAAGAGAGAGTCAAAGACTTTCTAAAATACCTCAATGAAGAAAAAATGGAAACTGTTGAAGGATGACAAGTCCTATATGGGTTCCCGGGAGTCATTTCTTAGCCTAAAACTTTCAACCTACTGTAGTAAGAAATTATGGAACAGAATGAAAATAGGGGAAAAACATTAAACAGTTAGAAAACTTCACCAACAACCAAGCTCATGGATCCAATGATAGAGCCTTCTCAGGAACAAGCATGCAACAACATCATCAAGGCTTCCAAGACTTCAATTTGTTCTTCAACTTCAGCAGACTATGCATTATTTCAAAGAGTTTCAGTATTACAACTAGTGATCAACCAACCAACACTTTCTCATCTTCTCCAGTAGTTTTTATAGAAAAATGAGGAGGTGGAATGGGATAAAATATCTTCTAAGTTCAATTAATACAGTGCATTGTCTCTCGGCCTTTGAGGGGATTAATAGAGAATATTTTTGGTATTTCCCCTGTATTAATTGGTTTACATTAACTATTAGGCTTGCTGGAAAGAATTTTTTGAATTCAAGGCTCCTCGTTATCCTTGTAATAACTTTTGCTGACAGTTTAAAATAAGTTCCTTTGGTTGAATTAACTGTTCATTTGTATTGATGCAAAATATATCCTGGTCTGGTAATAACTTCAGCCTTCTTTTGATTGATTTGAGGCTGTAGGTGGCTCTGTGGTAGCTAGGGGGTTCAATTAGCCCCTGATGTGGCAGCATAGGCTCTCTGTCTGAGAAAACACTCATGATTTTCTTCACACTGTGTTTAGTTGGGAGGATTAGGCTTTTAATAATCATTTGTTGGCCATAATCCTCATAAAACTGTCTTCAATCTTCCATGCTGGTGTGTTTTATGTTCGACATTGATATCCTTTGATTTGTGATTGACTTGCTGTGTTTATTGGTGTGCAGGGCTGTGCAGGGGTGATATGGCATCAATGTTTCATGAAACACCGATGAAACATGAATTTTAAATCTTGGGAATGATTTTATTTGATGAATCGAAGGTGGGAGGATTGTCACCCTCTGCCTTTAAATTTTCTTCAAACACAGTGGAAAAAACCATTAGAACCCTACAAAATACAAAAAATATTAGGAAATCCTGCATGTATAGGTTTACTGCTTTAGAAGGCGCGTGGCGGGAGCATGTCGAGATTTATTAGAAGGGGTCAAAGAGAAATGAAGGAGAAATTAAATCGAAGCCATCGATCGCGCAGAGATCGACGGTCGAGATCATAGGCGAAAGTCAAAGTGAAACAGAGAAATGGTTAAAAACCTTTGTTTTCGACGAAAATGGTCACAAAATCATGTTCAGGGCTCGGGACGATCGTGGGCCATCGGATGAGATTGGCCCATGCGATCAACGGTGGAGAACAGGCGCTAATAAACCTTAGAAATATGCCCGAACATCAAATCTCCAATAAAATCCAGATGAATAAAACCCCCCGGGTCCGGAAATGCTGACTGGACGAGGAATCAAAGCAATGAATTTTGGGCCATCGATCTATAGATCAGATCGAAGGCGGAGATGCTTTTAATACCGAGCCGTACCCTGATTTATCTCACAGGCATCTTCGGAGAGTGATCACCGTACGATGAGCGGCCACAGATCGGACGGTGAACGTCAATATTGCGCCGGGTCCACATCCGATCTTTAACGCGCGATGAACAACGATTTAATGAATAATGTTTAGGCCATGCATCAAATGGTGTATGGAATCACTACAAAATGAAAAAACCGCCTCGCTCTTAAAAGCGGTGCAATGGATACCGCGTGGTTTTGCAACGGTGAGTGGTTGGCGGGGACCATCGGGTAAGAGACTGCACACCGTCGATCTGCAGATCAGATCAATGGTGGAGACTGACTGGAATTTTAAACTGGCGAAAAACCTTAGGATATAATAAAAATCAAAAAATTTATATAAAACTAAGGTTTAATACGTCGGGGGCGAAAAATTAAATTTGAATACGGCTTGGCGCCCATCTGCGGGGCCGTTGACTATATGGAAAGCCATATGACCCAGGGTTTTATGGAGGAAGGGCTAATTGTGATGAGTGCTTGGAAGGCTGGCGCTCAGTTCTAGCACCAAGATGCATGGAGGGGAAGGGTTAAAGACTTAGCCCAAGGGGGCTTAAGTCTATAATATATAAAAAATATGATTTTCATAGATTTTCAATGATTTTTAATGGTTGTTGGGGGTTTCGATAAGGCAAAGAAGGAGTCTTTAAACCTATTCAAAGGGATTTTAATGAAAGGAAAGGGGGAAAAGGATGAAAATGAAAGATTTCATGGGGGATAAAGGGGTTAAAATGAGGTTAGTTTTGGAGGTGGAAGGAAGGGGGAAAAATGGTGCTTGCAACAGTGTTTTGGATTTGAAACCAGCAGAATTTCTGGGTGTGAAATGAGCACAGCAATGAATATTTGGACAGAGGCATGAGGCATTTTGAAAGTCTTCAAGAGACAACACCTTTTAGCAATAAAATCTGTTCCTTGAAGACTTCATAAAATGATTTAGACACCTTTTGGTATAACAAATTTTATAGGTGGCTAACAGTGGCTCCACTTGGGGATGGTGCCTTCTTGAAGGCATCAAGAACTTCAGACTTGCCTTCTCTGGGAGGCTGATCAGTTGCCTCATCCATTGAGCTGCCTTTATTTCTGTGGATGATCTTCTTATGCTCTGAAACATATTAGCAGCCATACAAACAATGGATCTCTTATCAACAAGCTTTCTACCTACCCAATCCTACTGATCTAACATTTTTTCTTCTTTAGAGTGCACTTGGATTGGCAAACTCTTTCATAACATTTTATTCTTTTGAAAGCAGGAAATCTAATCTATTTCTACTTCTTATTTCTCCATGGACTTAGATTAAACAGTTGAGCCCATACGATTCTCTACCTAATCTACTGTCTGTTGGGATTAAACTGTCCAACAGACTTTATTCTCTAAATTCTACAACAGAAATTTAAAAACATTCAAGTCAGGATTGAACAGTCTAACTTGATGCTGGTCTATGGAATAAAGACAAGCTGCACATAGACATTATTTTTCACAAAATTTAAAACAAAAGGGGAGGTTTAGGATCTGAAATTTCAAAGCATTTCCTTCACCCTTTTTTACAGCTCTGTTTTTGAATTTGTTTGAGCTGTCTTTCTTCTATCCACTGGCTCAGATTTTGAGCTGATTAGAACCAGTTTTACATATTTTGTGACTCATGAATTAAAACAGATTTGAATCATTCTCTTTGCTTGGAAATTTAGGTTCGGATTTTGAGCATATTTGAACCTTTAATTTCTATCTTAATATATCTACTGATAAGCCAATATTAATCAGTTCGGAAAATCAAATTCACTATCCTATCAGCAGAAAATTTAAAGCTAATTAGTCAAGATTAGATAGTTTGACTAACTAGAAGTTTGTTCTTCAGGAGTGGCATTTGAGCTTGCACACTTTCAGATTTGTTTCTCTTTTTTGGTATGGGGCTATACCTTTCTTGTTTTCACAGTCTGCCCTCTTTTTTTTTTTTTTTTTTTGTATTTCTCTTTTTCCTTCAAGACAAAAATCAACAACTAACTAAATGCTCAAAGGCTGAGCTTTATTGACATTCCTATCTAACCTAATCTAACTTGAAATATTTACATGTTCAGCTAATGAAATATTTTTTCCAATACAACCATTCCAGTAAATGATTCCATGATTGATCCTTCTTCATCCCCTTGGGCAGGATGGAAAAATAGGGCCACTCCCATTCTTTTTGTTTTTCAGCAGCAGTGCTAAAAAATCCTCTTTCTTTTGGTAATATACTGCTCCTAATAACCTTTATCCTTTCTTTAAATATTTTCAAGAAGTGAGCATAGGGATCTTGAAATAATGCCTGGTTAAGAGTATTTGGAAGGCATGGTTCTACCAGGATCATTTCTTCTTTCCTCACTGTATCAAGGTAAAGATTCTTTTGGGAAAGAACCTTTTCTTCATCTTCATTATTATCCGAACTGGAGGACTCATCATATATTGCAGTGTTGTCCTCTTGTAGTCCTGGTATGCTCTGATTCAGTGGAATGTGCTATGTGAAGAGATCATCATGTTCTTGAGGAGGGGTATCTCTTGTTACCTCAATCCTTTCAGGAGAAGGCTCTTTATGCTCATCCTGCTCAAGAAATTCCTCTTCCTTTTTAATCTCAACCTTACAACTAATAGATTGCTGATTCCCAATTATGTCAAAGCTATTTCTGATGGATTGGATGGGCTGATTGCTGCTTTCAAGCTGACGATAATGAAATTCATGACACCAATCCACTGCTGGTTGCCCTGCATGATTAGTTTATGTTCGGAGCTCATCATCATCATCAGATTGATCAGGAGTTGAAAAATCATTTGTATACACAATTTCACCAATCAAAAATATTGGGTTATCATTTTGTTCCTCTTTGAGCTTTTCTATAACTGTGTCTTCTGATTCAAAACAAAAAGGTTCAATAAGTAGATGAGCAGAAGTGTTTTTTTCAAATGGAGGTTTGGAGGTTGGCTATCTATTTAATATTAGATCAATCTCTTCTTCTGTTAAGAGAGAAGGAATTGCCTTTTTGCTTAGGACAAATGTACAACGGTCTTCTTGAGCCTCTTCTAATGGATCTCCATTTGATTTTGCAGGGGAACTTTGAGGTTTCTCTTGTTTTTCCTGGTCTATCTCAGTTTTGAACAACTCCTCATGATTTTTGTGACAGTTATTTAAAATATGGGATTCGGGAGTTGTTTCTAATGTATTATCAGGATGCCATTCTTCTTTAATCATCTGAAATGAGTCATGACATAAAGGCAGAGACTCTGGTTGTGTTGTCTCTTCTCCTATTTCAGATTTTGTGGGTTCAAAATGGCTTATGTTTTCCTCAAGGCACTGCTCACTATTAGTTTTTGCAAATCTAACTTGGCCACAAGATCCTTTGGGTTTGGAATGAGATGGACATCAATGAATTGGAAAGAGAAGTTTTAATCCTCAAACAAAGGGAATTTGAAAGCACAAATTGAACAATAAAGAGTTATTTGGTAGATAGGGCTAACCATAAATTCTACAATTCACACCTTTAAGAAAATAATGATTTCAAAACAACTTTTAAAATGAAATCTAAGATTCGGGGAACACCCTATTTCCTCAAAGATTTTATTTCAAATGATTTAGAAAACATAAAAGATTCACTGATAATTGTAGTCATAGAAGAGGGAACACCTAACACATCTATGATTACAACTATAAGGACCTTTAAGACAACTGTTTAAGTAAGGACAAAGGACAAGATCAGAACAGACCTCCTTGGCTTACTGTAAACAGAAATACTATAAAGGGAGACTTCAATAACAACCTTTTAAGTGGCAGCAAACAAGCAGGGAGAACCATAAATCATGCTGAAACCAATTGTTCGAACTATTAATGAAATAAACAAGCATGAGGACTAAAGAGAGAGATTAAAGACTCTAAAATACCTTAGCAGAAGAAAACATGAAACAGTGAAGGATGAACAGGTCTAAGGTGCTTCCAGGAGTCATTTCTTAGCCTAAAACTTTCAACCTACTGTAGTAAGAAATTATGGAACAGAATGAAAACAGGGGAAAAACATTAAACAGTTAGAAAAATTCACCAACAGCCAAGCTCATGGATCCAATGATAGAGCCTTCTCAAGAACAAGCATGCAACAACATCATCAAGGCTTCCAAGAATTCAATTTGTTCTTCAACTTCAGCAGACTATGTATTATTTCAAAGAGTTTCAGTATTACAACTAGTGATCAACCAACCAACACTTTCTCATCTTCTCCAATAGTATTTATAGAAAAATGAGGAGGTGGAATGGGATAAAAAATCTTCTAAGTTCAATTAATACAGTGCACTATCTCTCGGCCTTTGAGGGGCTTAATAGAGAAGATTTTTTGTATTTCCCCTGTATTAATTGGTTTACATTAACTATTAGGCTTGTTGGAAAGAATTTGTTGACTTCAAGGCTCCTCGTTATCCTTGTAATAACTTCTGTTGATAGTTTAAAATAAGTTCCTTTGGTTGAATTAACTATTCAGCTGTATTGATGCAAAATATATCCTGGTCTGGTAATAACTTCGGCCTTCTTTTGATTGATTTGAGGCTGTAGATGGCTCTGTGGTAGCTAGGGGGTTCAATTAGCCCCTGATGTGGCAGCATAGGCTCTATGTCTGAGAAAACACTCATGATTTTCTTCACACTGTGTTTAGTTGGGAGGATTAGGCTTTTAATAATCATTTGTTGGCCGTAATCCTCATAAAACTGTCTTCAATCTTCCATGCTGGTGCGTTTTATGTTCGACACTGATATCCTTTGATTTGTGATTGACTTCCTGTGTTTATTGGTGTGCAGGGCTGTGCAGGGGTGATATGGCATCAATGCCTCATGAAACACTGATGAAATGTGAATTTTAAATCTTGGGAATGATTTTCTTTGATGAATCGAAGGCGGGAGGATTGTCACCCTCTGCCTTTAAATTTTCTTTAGACACAGCGGACAAAACCATTGGAACCCTGCAAAATACAAAAAATATTAGGAAATCTTGCATGTATAGGTTTACTGCTTCAGAAGGCGCATGGCAGGAGCATGGCGTTGGATGGCATCATCCAACGGTCGAGGTTGATTAGAAGGGGTCAAAGAGAAACAAAGGAGAAATTAAATCGAAGCCGTCGATCGCGCAGAGATCGACGGTCGTGATCGGAGGCGAAATTCAAAGTGAAACAGAGAAATGGTTAAAAACCTTCGTTTTGGAAGAAAATGGTCACAAAATCATGTTCGGGGCTCGGGACGATCGTGGGCCGTCGGATGAGATCGGCCCACGCGATCAACGGTGGAGAACAGGCACCAATAAACCTTAGAAATATGCCCGGACATCAAATCTCCAATAAAATCCAGATGAATAAAACCCCCCGGGTCCGGAAATGATGACTGGACGAGGAATCAGGGCGATGAATTTTGGGCCGTCAATCTACAAATCAGATCGAAGGCGGAGATGATTTTAATACCGCGCTGTAACTTGAGTTATCCCACGGGCATCTTCGGAGAGCGATCACCGTTCAATGAGCGGCCTCAGATCGGACGGTGAACATCAATATCGCGCCGGGTCCACGTCCAACCTTTAACACGCGATGAACAACGGTTTAGTGAACAGTGCTCAGGCCACACGTCAAACGGTGTATGGAATCGCTGCAAAATGAAAAAAACCGCCCCTCTCTTAAAAGCGGTGCGATGGATACCGCGTGGTTTTGCAACGGTGAGTGGTTGGTGGGGACCACTGGGCGAGAGACTGTGCGCCGTCGATCTGCAGATCAGATCGACGGTGGAGATTGACTGGAATTTTAAACTGGCGAAAAACCTTAGGATATAATAAAAATCAAAAAATTTATATAAAACTAAGGTTTAATACGTTGGGGGAGAAAAATTAAATTTGAATACGGCTTGGCATCCTTCTGTGGGGCCGTGGACTATATGGAAAGCCATATAACCCAGGGTTTTATGGAGGAAGGGCTAATTGCGATGAGCGCTTGGAAGGCTGGCGCTCAGTTCTAGCACCAAGACGCATGGAGGGAAAGGGTTAAAGACTTAGCCCAAGGGGGCTTAAGTCTATAATATATAAAAAATATGATTTTCATAGATTTTCAATGATTTTCAATGGTTGTTGGGGGTTTCAATAAGGCAAAGAAGGAGTCTTTAAACCTTATCAAAGGGATTTTAATGAAAGGAAAGGGGGGAAAAGATGAAAATGAAATATTTCATGGGGGATAAAGGGGTTAAAATGAGGTTAGTTTTGGAGGTGGAAGGAAGGGGGAAAAATGGTGCTTGCAGCAGTGTTTTAGCTTTGAAACCAGCAAAATTTATGGGTGTGAAATGAGCACAGCAGTGAAGATTTGGACAGAGGCATGAGGCCTTTTGAAAGTCTTCAAGAGCCAACACCTTTAAGCAATAAAATCTGTTCCTTGAAGACTTCAGAAAATGATTTAGCCACCTTTTGGTATAACAAATTTTATAGGTGGCTAACAAATCGGTCCATTGGGTAGTGATGCACCTGGGATCAGATCAATGGGGTGCTTGACCTGACAATGTAGAGGGACCCGTGTAGGTGAGGTGAAGATGTCCCTGTACTCCACCACAACCTTGTGCGTCTACTACTGTTGTGCGGAGGATCCCTATCTGGAGGCCGTGGCCATAATATTCTTCTTCTTTTGAGGGTGAATAATAAGGAAAGAAAATTTATACATCTGGGAAATGAGCTTACTGCATTTCTTCACAGTGATAAAATAGATGGTGGTAGGCATTTCTACCTCCGTTATCCTATACAAAATATTACCCAAAGTAATAATAATAATGCGAGGCCTAGACTCATACACAACATGTCGCTTCCACAAGTATGGTTGGACTAATAATACATCACACACTTCGAGAGGTGAAACATCACACATTACCTCATTTGTAAAGGGCTTGATGCTGTAGGGAAGATGACACTACTCACTGATGCAGAAATCTCGTTCTTGGTGAAGCCATCCGACCGTGTATGGATGCAGGTGTGTTGTGGTCGGTAGGACCAGTTGCTTCACGACCTCTACTGAAATGAGGTTCTTGTGGCTTCCACTGTCGAAAATGACCCGCATCATAGCACCCTTCACCCATATATGGGAGTGGAAGAGGTGCTCCACCTCCTCTAGATCTTCGGAATCGTCACTCTGGATCTTGGTGGTGGAAATGGTGGCACTGGGATTTGCATCAATAATCTGCTTCCCTATGTCATTTCCCTTGTCAGGTTCTGACTCAGAGTTGAAGCATGCATCTGATTCAAAAGCTTTTAGATTAGCCACCAGTGACTGCTTAGCTTGACACTCGTGTTGTGAGTGGGGCTCTTGTTAAAGTCACACCACTTTCCCGTGTCCTTCTTTGTCTTCGTGGTGTTGTTCTTTGGTTGCGACATCGGTGTGCTATCCTAGGTCTCCCCACCTTGGCTTTATCCTTTGATCTGCGGTTTGGGGGCACCTTTACCTTGCTTCAGATTTGTTAGCTCCCTGTGATTTGCAAGATTGGAAGGAACAAACACTGCAGGGGCCACATTAGAACCAATTTGGAATCCTAGGACCTAGCCTTCTTGGATTCAGAGAGGGATCTATCTATGTATGTGTTTTCAAATGATATTTCTTTATGCTCTTGTTTATGATATTAGGCTAGTTATGAAGTTCTAAGGACTTGCTGGTTTTGGTCGAATTAATTGGTAGATTGATAGATCTGTGGTGTGATTAATTGAAGAGATGTTTCAACTGAATAGATAGACTATGAGAAAACATAAATCCATTGGGTAATGGAGTCATAAAAGGATTTAAGTGTTCATCAAATCTACAAGGGTTTTCATAGGGCAAGCTAACTATATTAAGTGGATCTCTTAGATTAGATTGTGATATGAAACAGTAATAGGTTGTGAATGCAGCAAAGCTATAGTCAGTTAAGAACCTTCTAGCTCTACTTAGACAAGAAAAGCCTTTTAAGGTAATTGTTTGATGAAAACCAAAGGACAGGGCATACCATAGACTTCTTTGGCCATAATTTAATAAGCAAACCTTTAAGACAACAATCCAACAATCCTAAAACTACTTTTAGACAAAAGAAAACATTCAAGATAACAGTGAGAGTAGCTAAAGGGAAAACTGAAGCCTATATTCTTTACCTCAACACTCAAAATACCTTCAAATTAACATTTAGAGGCAGACCAGAGGACAGGGCATACCATAGACTTCCCTGGTTTAGACTCTACTAAGTATACTTTAAATAAAGTCCTTAAAAACAATATCTCAAGCCGTACCAATGAACATGGGCTCACCATAAACTTCCATGGTTTCACTCTATTGAATTGTTTCTAAGACAACATGCCAGATGGAACTGGAGGGCAATTAAGAATCCTCCAATTAGACCTTGTAGAAGAAAACATAAATATAAAGGATGCAGACAGAAATAGGGTGCTACAACAACATATCCTACTCTAAAACTTCTGTTCTTTTATCAGAGAAATATGGACAGAATGGAAAACACAAGAAAAACAATGACAAATGAGGAAAACTTCACCATTAACATAGCTCACGAATCCTGTGAACGTGCTTGCATTACTGATGATCAAACCAGTTACATTACTTCATATACAATAGCTCTCTACACCTCAGAGCTTTCTCTAATCCAGCCTAGCAATCCTCAACTAGCTCAGCAGCAGAAATCAGTTGAATAACACCAACTAACCAACAACAAACATGAATCATTCATGCAATATTTATATGCAGAATGAGGAGGTGGTGCTAAGATAGGGTTTGGAATGTCATTTATTGCAGAGTTAATGATTTTCGACCTTTGAGACCATGCAAGGCCCAAGGCAAAAATATCAGTAAGTGTTTCTCTGAAATAGTAACTCCTATCTTAACTTCTGAGTTAATTTCTGTGAAATGTTTGACTTTAAGGCTTTTTCAATAACTTTAAAATAACTGCTGGTAGACAGAAAAATATCTCTAACTATTTGTAATAACTGTTTGATGCTTTATTGACAAAAAGCATGTTGTAGGTGGCAAAATATTTTTTGAAGAAGTAACTGCTTGGACTTAGTCATTCGAATGTGTTTATGGGCTAATCTGCTTTTGTCTTAGACTTAAAACTCTGTTTTAGGCTCCTAAACTTGTTTTTATCCTTTTAAACTGTCTTATTTCTTTATCTCTGCCTCTTTGTCCTCTAAACTTTGATTAATCCTTTAAGCTTTAATATTCATTTCTGTCTTTTGTTTTGACTTTGATCTTTTGGTGCTTGTACCTTTACCTCTGATTCTGCCTTTATCTTTGATCTGTGATTATTCTTTAAACCGGCCCTTTAACTCTGTTTTAATTTTAAACCCGTGTTTAAAATTTTAATCTCCCTGAACCTTTAATGATTAGGTTCCTCCAATGGTGTTCTTTGTTTCTGATCATCTTTTCCTTTTGAAATGGTTTGAAAGGGCAGTAATGACCCTGCTTCATTACTGTCTTTCTGCATATTATGTTCAGTGTCCCTTTGATGAATCAAAACCACTGGATCGTCACCCAGAGATATCAATTAGACGTTTTTTGGACCCTGTAATGCCAATTATGCGTTCCGGCCCTGAAACCTACACAAAAACAAACAAATTAATATGAAAACCTGCATTGGAGGGCCTTTCTACATTTATTTTGGGGCTTGTGGGTTATTGGAGCATTTGAAGTGGTGGAGAATGATGTTTTAGGCTTCATCACAGAGATGTAGGGCCCTGAAGTGTTCAAATTGTATGGTGGAATGGATTTTTGGCGCGAAGAAGGGAGAGCGGATTTGGCGAGCGGGAAGGCGGTTTAAGAAAAACCGCTTGCGGACTTCACCGAGGGTCAATGGTGGTTTCTGGTTTTAGGCGGAGGGGGGGGGGGGGGGGGTGGACCCCGACAAGGCCATTAACGCGCATTGCCTCTCCCCCCTCGCATTGCTCCAGAAATGAAGGAGGGGGGCGAAGTCACTCTTCACCGTCGATATGGGGAAATAGGATGATCCGCCGACGGAAGTTGCGACTTCATTAACCCTTTGAGGAACAGGTATGTCGGAGGTGTGGGTTTGGGGTGGACCGGTGGCAGAGTTTAAGTGGGGTGCAGGTTTCGGTGAATGTGGGGCCAGGCGGGTTAATCAAATAAATGAAAGCACTTATTTGTTGGGTGAAAGCCACGATTTTATGGCTGCAGAGATAGGTGTAAGTGGGTGAGGGCTTAAGGAAAAGGAGCCCGGGTTAGAAAAAGGGGCGGAAGAAGGGTTTTATGGGGGTTTTATAGCAAAGGTGCGGGGGCTAAAAATAGCTTAAGTGGAAGGCTTAAAATTTTTATAAAGGGGGTCGGATTTTTGTATTTAAAACAGGTTTTTTTAAATATAAAACAAAGGTCTGAACATTATATTTTTGACTTAAAACAATGTAAAAAGGAATTTTTTACCTTTTTTTAGGGAAATAAGGGGAAATGATGAAGGTGAGGGGGTTAAGTGGAGAAAATGAAGGTTTTAGGTGAGAAAGAGGGTGAAAATGAGAGAAATTAGCCCAACAGGGGATGTTTGAAAAACAAGAAGGTGACTTTGAGAGGGCAAACTGAGAGATAGGGAAAATGGTTTTTAGGAGGATAATGAAGGCAGTGAGATTTCTAAAACTCACAAGATTCATGAATCTTGTTTTTAGAAATCTAGGACCAATATTTAGTCATCTATAGATAGTAAAAATTACTGATGACTAACAAGATTCACAGATCCAAATTCTCATTTCTTTTGTTTAATTTTTTGCTCAATCTTGGTAGCATATCGGTATGCTTCACAAAGCAAGGAGATGTCGAGGAACTCCATTTCCTCCTGAATGTATATGTGTTCTCCGAATATTTGATACTCAACTTTGTGCACATGGTATGGAATATATTCGTCAACTCATGCACATCTTGATCCCTTCACTATCGCAGCGTAGTCCATTGTATGTACTTGTCCTCATAGCTCCCCATAGGGTAATATTGTTCCTTAACGACATCTCAAAAATAATTCCAAGTGGGTTATGCTTAAAACAATGAGGTTTCTCTCGTCCCTTTGTTCGCAGTAGGTTTCCCACTAGTCCTTGACATGGGGGGTGGCTTTGAGGAGCGCATAAGTAATCTTTTCCCTATTGGAAAAAGCATGTACTGACAAATATCCTTCCAACAAATTTAACCATATATATACGATGTCTGCATATATATGTCCTTAAAATAAGGTAATATCAAATTTGACTTGTACCTTGAAGGGAGTGGTGCCTCCAGAGTGACTGTCGGAAGAAGATGCGTCATGTTTGGGCATACACCAAAGGATCTGGGAAAATTTGTTCATCATCGCGTTCCTCTGTCACTCAGGGGCTTCTTCGAGCAATATTTTGAAAGAATCTCCTACTCCCTCGTATTTATTTTCTTCCACCATGGGAGGTTGTGAGGGTTTGCGAGATTGGTCTTGCAAAGGTTCAGCAAATTTGATCCCTAACTCCTTATACCATGACCTCATTGGGGACATGCAAAGAAAAACAATGAAAGAGAAGACGACGTGGATTCCATTGATCCTAACTTAGACAAGAATGCAATAGAATACATATATAACCATAAATATAGATATGCAGCAGAAATAACACCTCATTTAATTAATATCAAAGAACTGAAATATGCTTACAAACAGAATGGAAATAAACTAGCTTGGTCGATGGTACCTTATCTATGAGAAAAGATGTGGCAGCTACATGCCTATGAAATATGTTAAAATAAGGCTCGAATGCCTATTTATTATTGATAAAAAATGGAAAACCATACACATCGCAAATCCTAACCCTAGGAGTTGAAGCGCAAAAACTATTGGCCCCGTTTGGGTAAATGGGTACACCAAATTCTCGGGGTCGTAACTTTAGCATATGATCTGAGTTTTTCATGAAAAATACCTCGTTAGAAATATATATCTAAGGAATAAATTTTTTTAGTGGCTTGGTATTTGCCCTGGTTTTCCTAAAAAATGTCATTTAAGGCCTCAAAACGGATATGGAAGTCCAGAACCAAAAAAACTGCCAAAAATAGTAAATTGTGCTACAATTAAGGTAGCAAAAAAAATGAAAGAAATAATGGTGGGGGTAAAAGTGGAATAGGTTAGTGGCCACCAATATCCATTTGGATCAGTACTCGCCCCTTAGGAATCAATGCTCCCCATTGCATTGAGTGCCTCCATGAGATGGGGAAACTTCTGCTGAACTTTGTCCCTGGTGAGCCACTTGCCTTGGTGCAGGAGTTGTCCAACTTTGACAACTTGATACAATTGGATATCCTACTGGTGATTGTTCTTCACCTGCGTGTCCATGATCCGATCAGTGGTGTCCTATTCTGTGCAGTTTGGTTTTAACTCTATTGGTGTAGGTTGTTCTGCAATGTCGGATGTGTCCAGTAATGGTGGAAAGTATAGCCAAAGGCGATCTACCTCGAACACTTGGTGCAGGCCAAGTAATGGTGGAATGACGAGCTCGAAATAATTATTCCCTACACCCTTGATGATGGTGTATGGCCCATATCGGAGCGACCAAAGCTTACAGTGGGGCCCAATGAGGCGCTCCTTCTGCAAATGTTGCCAAAATTTTCCGCCCACCTGGAACTTGTGTGGCACCTGATGTTGATCAGGTCATTGCTTGTACTTAACATTGGATTTTTTCTATATGTCATGGACCTGCTGACGATGTGTTGGATTCACTCAATGAAGTTGTTAGCCCTGTCGGTTTCAGACTGGGCATGGGCCGAAGCTGCCTGAGTAGCTGCAAATGTTCTTGTCACATCAATATGACATAGTGGTTGGAATCCCAACTCCAATTGAAAGGGGTTGTGGTTAGTTGAGCTATGGAGAGATCTACTGTAGTTGTGTTAGACATAGGGGAGGATTTCGTCCCATGTGCGAGGATTATTTGAGTTTTAAATGCACATAACGTGTACGATCATCCTGTCGACGACCTCTATTTGGCCATCAGTTTGGGGGTGGAAAGTCATCAACTTAGTGAGCTTGGTATCCAACATCAACGAGAGACTTGACAAAAATGTACTGAGGAACCTGTTGTCTTGATCTGAGATAATGGACAGTGGGATCCCAAAATGTACCCACACTCGTTCAAATAAGAGCTTAGTAGTGGCTTCTACTATGATACACTTCTTATAGGCCACCAGAATGGCCATCTTAGAGGATCAGTCGCTGACCATGAAAGCACAGTCATTTCAATGCTTAGTCAAAGGGAGGCTAGACATGTAATCCATGGAGACAGATTACCAGGGTTGACTAGGATTAGGTACAAGATTATATAGGCCTTGCTTCTTGATGTTTAGCTTGGAAATTGCATGAGAAATGTAAGATCTGATGTACTTCCTAACATCCTCTCGAAGGTTTGACCAATAAAAATACTTATGTAACACTGCCACTATTTTCTCTACTCCGAAGTTTCCAATGGCCTGACTTTAGTGCGCCTCCAAAATAATTTTGGCACGCTCGCTTGAAGGAACACAAAGGTGTCCTTGGTGACATAAAAATGTATCCTAGAGGTGAAAATTTAGAACTTTCTTGCCTTCCACGAGTGTCTCGTATGCGTTTCCTAATTTTGGATCGTTCTTGTATAGATGTGGCCACTCTGAAGTCTGGTGCCCACAATATTCGAGCATAGTGGTCAGCTCCATGACCGACAATCGGCTAAGGTAGTTTGCAACATTATTGGCGCTGTCCTTCTTGTAGGTATGTGGACCATTTATGATGGTGATTGTTTTGAAACTTCCCTTGTGTCCATACAAACTGCAGGGGTCGATGGTCTGTGTGGATGACCATTTCCTTCTCCAGAATGTAATTCTTCCATTATTGGTAGGCCTGGCCAATGGAATACATCTCTTTTTCATAGGTGGGATACTTTCAGATTGTGTTTGAAAGTGTATCACTGTGATATGCCATTGGATGCCTCGACTGAGTTAAAACTACACCAATTGCATAGTCGGAAGCATCTGTCTCGATCTCAAATGGTTGTTGCAGGTATGGTAATGTGAGAATTGGTGCAGAGCAAAGGCGATGCGTTAATAGGGAAAACGCCTTTTGTTGGGATTCAAGCCAAAATAAGTTTTCTTTCACTCTGCCATCGGTGACTTGACTCAAAGGCCAAGTGATATGGGAGAACACCAACACAAACCTGCGATAGAAATTGGCAAGACCCAAAAAGTTGTGGAGTTATTTTAGAGTGGTTGGGGTTGGCCAATATTGAATAAATTATATCTTGGATGGGTCCACATGCACACCCTTCTGATCTTTGATGCACCCCATATATTGAACCTGGGTCATACCAAAAGTAAATTTCTCCCAATTGGCACACAACTTGTGTTGTCTCAGAGTTTAGAGGACTTGTCAAATATGGTGGAGGTGCTTTTCCCAACTCTGGATAAAGATCAAGATGTCATCCAAATACACCACCACGAAAGAGTTGGTGAAGGGTAGCAAGGTTGCTGGGGCATTCGTCAACCCAAAAGGAATGACCAACCATTCGAAAATGACCTCCATGAATTTGAAGGGAGTCTTCCACACATCAGAGGGTTCGATTGGTACCTAGCGATACCCGAACTTCAAGTCGATCTTGCTGAAATATTTGGCCCCCTTGAGCTGGTCCAAAAGGTCATCAATCCGTGGGATTGGATACCTATTCCGAACAGTGATATTTTTCAACCCCTGATAGTCAATACAGAGTCTCCAGGTCCCATACTTCTTCTGTACCAACATGATAGGGCTCCCATAGGGTGGTGAACTTGGCCTTATGTGCACTTTCTGCAATAATTCCTAAATTTACCTCTTGATTTCATCGTTCTCTAGAACAGAGTGTTGATAGATTAGTCCATTGGGCAGCGACACACCTGGGGTTAGATCAATGGGGTGCTTGACTTGAAAATGTAAAGGTACCCATGTGGGTGAGGTGAAGATGTCCATATACGCTTGCATAACCTTATGCATCTACTGCTGTTATGCATAGGAGCCCTATCTAGAGGTCATGGCCACAATATTATTCATCTTCTGAGGGTGAATTATAAGGAAAGAAAATTTCTCGGTCTGGGAAATGAACTTACTGTAGTGCTTCACAGTGATTAAAGAGATGGCAGTAGGTGGTGTCACCTCTGATATCCTATACAATTTATTGCCCAAAGTAATAACAATAGTGTGATGCTTAGACTCATACACAACATGTTGCTTCCACAAGAATGTTTGGCCTAATAATACATCACAAACTTTGAGAGGAGAAACATCACACATTACCTCATAATTTTAGGGCTTGCTGTTGTAGGGAAGAAGACACTGTTGACTGATGCAAAGATCTCGTCCTTGGTGAAACCACTCGATGGTGTACGACTATGGTTGTGTTGTGGTCAGTAGGTCTAGCCGCTTCACGACCTCTTTTGAAATGAGGTTCTTTTGGTTTTCATTTTTGAACTGCAACAGAGAATCCTTCACCCGCATCTAGGAGTGGAAGAGGCGCTCCCCCTCCTCTGGATCTTTGAGCTCATCCTTCTGGATCTTGGTAGTGGAAACAGTGGCACTGAGCTCCGCATCAATAATATGCTTCCCTTTGTCATTCCCCTTGTCGGGTTCTAACTCAGAGTTAGAGAATGCATATGATTTAGAAGCCTTTAGCTCGGCCACCAAGGAATACTTAGCCCAAGACTCACTTGTGTTGTGAGTGGGGCTCTTATTGAACTCACACCACTTTCCCATGTCCTTCTTTGTCTTCGTGGTGTTGTTCTTTGCTTTCAGCTTCGGTGGGTTGTCCTGGGTCGCCCCACCTTGGCTTTATCCTTTGTACTGTGATTTGGGGGCATCTTTCCCTTGCTTTAGATTCACAGATCCAAAGTCTCTCTTCTTTTGTTTAATTTTTTTCTCTATCTTGGAAGCATATCAGTATGTTCCACCAAGCGAGGAGATGTTGAGTAACTTTGTTTCCTCCTGAATGTATATGTGCAAACAATATTAGTACATAAGCACCAGATGTTTCTCTGAATCATTGATATGCAACTTTGTGAGCAGGGTATGGAACAGATTCAGTAGCTCGTGCACATATTGATTACTTTGCTGCCGCAGTGTAGTCCATTGTATGTACTCATCCTCATAGCTCTTCAATGGGTAATATTGTTACTTGATGGCATCTCGAAAAGAATTCCAAGTGGGTCCTGCTGAAATCAACGAGGGTTCTCTCTCGTCCCTCTATTCGCAATAGGTTTCTCACTAGTCCCTGACATGGGGGGCGACTTTGAGGATCGCAAAAGTAATATTTTCCCTGTTGGAAAAATCATGAACTGAAAAATATCCTTCCAACAGATTTAACCATATATCTAGGACGTCTGCATCTATCTGACCTTCAAATTTGGGAATGTCAAAGTTGACTTGTAACTTGAAGGGAGTGGCGCCTCTAGAGTGACTGTTGGACGAAGATGTGGCGCCTCCAGAGTGACTACCGGATGATGATGTGGCACCTGTGGGCATCTGCCGAAAGAACTTGAAAAATTTGTCCATCATTGCGTTCCTCTATCGCTCGAGGGCGGCTTCGAGAAATATTTTGAAAGGATATACTGCTCCCTTGTCTTTATTTTTTTCCGACATGGGAGGTCGTCAAGGTTTGCGAGGCTGGTCTTGCAAAGGTTCAACTAGTTCGATACCTAACTCCTGATACTCTAACCTCATTGGGGACATGCAAAGAAAAACAGAGAGAGAGAGAAGACCACTCTAATACCATTGATATGAACTTAGACATGAACACAAAAAAATACATATATAACCATAAATACAAATATGCAGCATAAATAACACCTCATTTCATTAATATCAAAGAACTAAAATATGCTTACAAACATAATGGAAATAAACTAGCTCGGGCGATGGTAGCTTATCTTTGAGAAGAGATGTTGCGGCGACATGCCTCTGAACTGTGTTAAAATGAGGCTCGAAGGGCTTTTTATTATTAATAAATGTTGGCTGCAAGTTTATGGAGCCCCCCCGTGGTGGGGGGTTTCGGGGGAAATGCCCCCGAAGCTAAAAACGGATGTAAAATTGCCTTGTAAAAGAATAGTAATTTCTAGTCAATCTGGGCCATTCATTAGGCGGATGATCTGACGGTAGAAGTTATGTTTAGTTTAGGGTTTTTTTTGCCTTAGAAGGCAACCCCTTGCTTGTATGAGGGTATTATATTGCGACTGTGATTGTATGTGTATTCTCAGAGTGAGAAACAGATAGGGAGACTGTGAGAGAGAACATAGGATATTACAATGGATCTGCTGTGGGTTGTGTCTCTTCATTTTGCTGGATAATAGAAAGGAAGGACTAGCTGTTCGGGGTGGACGTAGCCCAAACTAGGTGAAACACATATATCTGTGTATCTATGGTTTTATGTGTTTCTTGTGTTTTTGTTTCTGCATATATATTTTATTTGTTCCATTGCTCTGTAATATATAATTTTCTAACAAGAAACAATGGAAAACCCTAAACATCCAAAAACCTAACCTTAGGAGATTAAGCGCCAAAACTATGGGCCCTATTTGGGTAAATTAGTACATCAACTTCTTGGGTCGTAAATTTGGCATACGATCTCCATTTGATGCACACAATACCTCGTTAGAGATATATATTTCCCATATTTTTCCCAAAAAACATCGTTTAGGGCCTCAAAACGGCTCCGAAAGTTCAGAACTTGAAAAAAACTGCAAAAAATAGTAAATTGTGCTACAATTAAGAAAAATGAAAAACTAAAAGATAAAATGGTGGGGGTCCAAGTGGAAAAGGTGGGTGGCCACCAATATCTACCTGGAACAGTCCTCCTCCCTTAGGAAGTAATGGTCCCCATTGCGTTGAGTGCCTCCATGAGATGGGGAAACTTCTGTTGAACTTGGTCCCTGTTGAGCCACTTGCCTTGGTGCAGGAGTTGGCCAACTTTGACTCCGATCAGTGGTGGCTTGTTCCATGTAGTTTGGGTTTAACTTCATTGGTGTGAGTTGGTCTGCAATTTCAGATATGTCCAGTAATGGTGGAAAATATGGTTGAAGGCGGTCCACATTGAACACTGGGTGTAGGCCAAGGAATAGTGGAATGTTGAGCCTGAAAGAATTGTCCCCTACAACCTTTGTGATGGTGTATGAACCATATTGGAGCACCCGAAGCTTATGGTGGGGCCCAACGAGGCGCTCCTTATGCAAATGTAGCCAAGATTTGTCGCCCACCTGGAACTTGTGTGGCACCCGATGTTGATCATGTCGCTGCTTGTACTTAGCATTGTCTTTATTCAATATGTCATCGGCGTGCTAGCGGATGTGCTGGATTCACTCAATGAAGTTTTTATCCCTCTCGGTTTTGGACTGGACATGGGCCAAAGCTGCTTGAGTAGCTGCAAATGGTATGGCCACATCAATGGGACATATTGGATGGAATCCCAACCCCACCTGAAAGGGTTTGTGGCCATTTTAGCTATGGAGAGCTCTATTGTAGTTGTGTTGGACATAGGGGAGACTTTCATCCCATGTACAAGGATGCTTTGAGTTGTACATGAACATAATATGTATGATCATCCTGTTGATGACCTCTATTTGGCCATCAGTTTGGGGGTGGAAAGTCATGTAATTAGTGAACTTGGTATCAAACATCGACCAGAGACTTGACAAAAATGTACTTATGAACATGATGTCTTGATCTGAGATAATTGACTGTGGGATGTCAAAGTGTACCAACACTCGTTCAAAGTAGAGCTTAGTAGTGTATTTTGCTGTGATACTCTTCTTTCAGGCCGACAAAATGGCCATCTTAGAGAATTTTTCGATGACACGAAAAGACAATTGTTTCCATGCTTAGTCAAAGGGAGGCTCAACATGTAATCCATGGAGATGGATTCCCAAGGTCGACTAGGAGTAGGCAGAGGAGTATATAGGCATTTCTTCTTGATAGTCGGTTTGGAAATGACACAAGCAGCGTAGGATTTGATGTACTTCCCAAAATCTTGTCGAAGTTTTGACCAATAAAATAGTTTTGTAGCACTACCACTATTTTCTCTACTCCGAAGTGTCCACTGACCTAATTGTAGTGTGACTCCAAAATAAACCATGCATGCTTGATTGAAGGAACACAATGGTGTCCTAGGTGACATAACAACGTATCTTGGTGGTGAAAATTTTGAATTTTCTTGCCTTTGATGTGTTTTTGGTATGTGTTGCTGAATTCTGGATCATTCTTGTACATATGCGGCCACTTTGAAGTCTCGTGCCCACAAGAGTCAAGGACAGTGGTCAGCGCCATGAACGACGGTCGCCTGAGCCATTCTGCAAAATTATTGGTGCTGCCATTCTTATACTTAACATTCAAGTGGAAATTTTGCAGGTATGTAGACCATTTCTGATGGAGATCGTTCTCCAACATCCCTTGTGTCTGTATGAACTATAAGGGTTGGTGGTCTGTGTGGATGACTGTTTCCTTCCCCAAAATGTAATGCTTCCATTTTCGGTAGGACTTCACAATGGAATACATATCTTTTTCATACGTGGGATACTTTCGGATTGTTTCTGAAAGTGTCTCACTATGATATGCCACTGGATTCCCCTCCTGAGTAAGAAATACACCAATAGTATAGTCAGAAGCCTTTGTCTTAATCTCAAATGGTTGTTGCAAGTATGGTAATGTGAGAACTGGTGCAGAGAAGAGGTGATGCTTCAACTCAAAAAACACCTTTTGCTGGGATTTAGACCAAAATATTTTTTCTTTCGCTCCGCCCTTTGTGACTTGAATCAAAGGCCAAGTGATATGAGAGAACCCCAACAGGAACCTGTGGTAGAAATTAGAAAGACCCAGAAAGCTGTGGAGCTCTGTTAGAGTGGCTAGGGTTGGCCAATCCCGAATGACTTATATCTTGGTTGGGTCCACATGCACACCCTGCTAATCAATGATGTACCCTAAATATTGAACGCAGGTCATACCAAAGGTGAATTTCTCCAAATTGGCACACAACTTGTATTGTCGTAAAGTTGGAGGACTTGTCGAATATGGCAGAGGTACTCTTCCAAACTCTAGCTAAAGATCATGATGCCATCCAACTTTGTGTTAAAGAAATCCAAGTGGGTTTTGTTGAAAATTGTGATGGTTCTCTCTCGTCCCTCTATTCGTTGTAGGTTACCAACAAGTCCTTGACATGGGGGGCATATTTGAGGAGTGCAAAAGAAATCTTTTCCCTATTGGAAAAATCCTGAACTAAAAAATATCCTTCCGACAGATTTAACCATCTAGCTACGGCGTCTGCACCTATTTGGCCTTCAAATATGGGAATGTCAAAGTTGACTTGTACCTTGAAGGAGTGGCGCCTCTAGAGTGACTTTCGGATGAAGATGCATCACCTGTGGGCTTCCTCTGAAGGATCTGGGAAAAGTTGTACATCATCACATTCCTTTGTCGCTTGAGGGCTTCTTCAAGCAATATTTTGAAAGGATCTCCTACTCCTTCATATTTATTTTCTTCCTCCATGGGAGGTTGTCGGGGTTTTCGAGGATGGTCTTGCAAAGCTTGAACCACTTTGATCACTAACTCCTTATACGTTGACTTCATTGGGGACATGCAAAGAAAAATAGAGAAAGAGCATATCGCTCTAATACCACTGATCAGAACTTAGATAGGAATGCAACATAGTACTTATATAACCAGAAATATAAATATGCAACGGAAGCAACAACTCATTTCATTAATATCAAAGAACTGAAATATGCTTACAAAAAAAATGGAAATAAACTAGCTCGGGCGATGGTAGCTTATCTCTGAGAAGAGATGTGGCCGATACATGCCTCTAAACTATGCTACAATGAGGCTCGAAGACCTATTTATTGTTGAGAAACAATGGAAAACCCTAAACATCCAAAAACCTAACCCTAGGAGATGAAGCGCCAAAACTATGGGCCACATTTGGGTAAATTGGTACATCAACTTCCCGAGGTTGTAACAGTGGCATACGATCTCTGTTTGACTTGAATGTGATCTCTGAAATTTTGTGGCCCTTTCCTATTCTTTGGCTTCCAAAATCTCTAGCCTTATTCTTGCCTTCATCAGTTCTTGGACATAAAGATCTCATGACTAAGTAAGAGGTGTAGATGTAGGACTGTAAATGGTTGAATCTTCTTTATTTTTTTTTCTCTTATTTATTTTCTTTCTCTGGAAATGTTTTCTTCTTCTTTGTTCCCATTTTAAGCGAGCAATCCTACACCTTAAAATGCCCCGATATTGCTTTTCATTTACTTAAATCCACTTCCATGTTTTTTTTATTGAAGTAATTTTGACTTGACCCAAATGATTTGTTTTCCACAAAACCTGAGGTTTACTTGCCGTTTTTAACATTTACTATTGATTTGGTTTCCATTTTAAGATGAAGCCACATGCTAAATATACTTAATATGAAGAAAACACTTCTTTCACTTTATTGCTTTCGAACCAAAGATGTGTAACACAAAAGTTGAAACCATAAAGGTTCATTATAGAGGTTCTTGTAGTGTTGTGCCACTGGATCTTCAATTTGAGGTAATGGTAGCCACGTCTCGGCTCATTTTGGATCCTCATCCTAGAGCCGAAGCTGCAAGTATTTCCTCCTAATATTTTTTCGGTCATTCATAACTGTATGTTTTTTTTGCAGGTGAGGCCCTTCCACAGGCTCAAGATAGTGTTGTTTTTTAACCACGGTGCAAATGAATAAATTTAACTGAGATGACTTTTGGTATCTCTTCACTTCTTTTGGAGGGACGACCCGCCAATCTACACTAAGGGATACCATGTACGTAAGGTACCCTGCACTTCGGGATATAGTTCGACCGGTACACAAGACAACCTGCATATGAACAAGCTTTATTCCCGCGTATCCTACTATGTATATATTTGAGATGTAGAATGGAATACCTATGTATTTTGAATTTTGAGATATATACTTTTAACATGTGGTATGACTTACATTTTAATTAAATGGATTTCAAGGTCCACGTCAATAATTTTTTTTAATGATCATAAATTAAATTATTTTTAATTGTGACTGTAATTATAAGTGGATTTAGTTAAAATAAAATGAAATAAAATAATAATAATAATAACAGTTGGAGGCACGTGATGACGCGCACCATCCCACCCTCATTCATTAAATCCCTGCAGAAGGAGATGGACGGTACCTTCGCATGCTAGATAATTATGGCAGTAGAAGAATGCCAACTAATTATGTCAGAACCACTTTGGAAACAACAACATAAGTGGTTAAGAAAAGAAGAGGCTCGTTGGCAGAGCATTCTTCCTAGCTACAAAATTCACGGAGGATCGGAAGGAATTTCTGAAGGTGACGCTGCGCCAGGTCTGCATCGGTCACGCCTTCAGTTTCTTTGGTATGTAATGGCTCTAGTTCTTATCCTCGTCAATTTTCCCATGCAATGTAAAAACAATGGAGATAGTATGTGCATGGGTAGGGTAGAGGGAATGTACAAGTATTTTTGTGGGAAGGGTAGGAAATGTAATCATTTTGATCTCAAGAAAATGTATGTACTCTTCGGCAATGCATTTCCCTGTAGCATGTTAAAAAATCAGAACCTGGTTATCCCTGAGAAGGCCATTGAGCCCTGTTTCAGAACCCCCTGTAGGATTTTTCTTATGCAAATTCAGAGTCTCTCGACTCACCCTCTTCGCACTTCCGTGAGGTGCTAGGGAGACCTAGATATCCTATCTCAATTCTTTGAGACCTCATGCATGATGCGCCACGATAAGTCGACACGCATCTCTAATATTACCTCTGCTCACTATGTCTGGGGTAGGCAAGAATCCAAAACCCCCTCTCTGTGTAAACTGAGAAGTCTGGTCTGACATTCTCTTACGTCAGTTTTTCTTCATGCAAAATTGTTGAATTCTAACTGTGGTATGTTAGATAGGGAGAATTATAGTTGTAATGATAATCCTGGCCAGTTGCTGTTGTTAACCAACAAGGTCTTCAATCACACTGGTTTAATTACCTGTCTCAATAATATGATATGCATGCATATCCTCATGGCTAACTCCATTGCAACGGTGGATCCCATCAGATTTCCTGGGTACTCAGTTTCTAATTTTCCCTCACCACCCTCTACAGGCCCTCTGACAATACTCATAGGTTTAGTTCAGCAGCTGCTCGAGCTCGTCAGACCGAGGATAATAATGGTGAAATTTCAATCAGTAAAGTGTCAGCCCAAGGACAAAGGAAAGCATAGGCTTTCAAAAACCACGGGCGAGCCAAGCAAGCGAGGCAGAAAGACGAAGAAAGAGATCATGGAGAATCTCTATGAAGTTTACTCTGCAGGCAATCCCCCACAGATTCGTATCGGTAGAATCGAAAGGCAGCTTCAATTGATGCAGCAAGTCGACATGTCGGGCTCAACAACAAAAGACTTGGCGCGTATAGACTCTTTAGATGGTTAACATATGATGCTCTAAGTTTCAATGATTTTTGCGGCTAGCTTTTACTTTTCATGTTGGCAAATAGACTTTGCTTTAAACAGTAAAATGGACATAGCGACTAGTAGACGAAAGAGACAATTTCTATACTGGATGGCGTTTAATGCTTTAAGGTGGCCAACAGACCTGGTTTCCTTCGGGCAGGTTGAGGCCACCAAATGTGTATATGTTGCAACTTGCTCTCTTTTTTGATAAATATAAAATGGTAAGGAACTACTAAATTTACAAAAATAATAATAATAATAATAATAATAATAATAATACTAATTAAAAAAAATGAACACTTAGTTAAAATTAAACAGAATAAAATTAAAAATAATAATAATATATAATAAAATAATATAAAACATTGTAGTTCATGGTTTTTTTTATATGGTATTCTTAGTTTATGGTTTTTTCTCATGGTATTCTTCTCTAATGTGGCCTATTTAAATGTTTAATAATTAAACTCATCTAGATTCATCTTAATTCCAAATCTACCAAATGTCTAGATGGATCAATTCTTTCACTTGAAGTGCAAACCTTTTTTACAGTGAAAGGGTATTTGATTCATCTTGGCATTGGGTAGCTCTAAAGTTAAGATAGATCTAAGCTGGTACATTTTAGATATATAATGCTTTATATCTTATTGTGTATACGATACATGCCAATTAATTTTGTATAATCATTATTAATTGTGATATATACAATGATATATGTTTTGAATATTGACTGTGATATTTTCATTATTATCTTCTTTAAATTTCATTAGCTTGAAATTAATTTAGTAATAAAAAATAAAACTGTTTAAATAACTTTTATCAAACGTGACTATGCCTAATTAAAACTGAAAGGAGTTTATTTTTGAAAAAACAACACTAATGGTAGGGAAAGTAGGTGCGAGGCAACTCTTTTCACCCCAAAGAAACAATTAAAGGTAAATTTTGCAGGAAAAATTGGAGTGCCATCCAATAATGCAACATAAGCATATATTCTCTTTAAATGCATTTCCCTAGTCAGATCCCTTCATCCCGACCATCTAATGGTGTTTTGTGACTTCAATTGATAATCAGGTAAATGATTAAAGGATCAAAGGCTAAAGATATAAAATTGGAAACCATCATTAATTAAATACGAGATTAGGTCCTCCACTTAAAATTCAAGGGAGAATGGTTTCACATCAAGTGACAAAACAACCAGGATACTTAAGCCAACAAGGCTACAACCATGAGTCAAAAGGGGGGATTTTATTTTAAGGGAACAAATGCCAACAATCATATTCCTTAGAATTGTGGATCAATAAGTGTTAATTCATAGCCATACCAAATGGAGCCAATGAAAACTCTATATCACACATAATATACATCCACCTCCCCACATGACGATGAAGAGGATGACACTCGTGGAGGTTAGATCACCATTAGTCCTTTCTCACACTTCCATTGTAGGATTAATTCAAGAATTCAAAGGAATGTCATAACATGAGTCAACCTATAATTTTAATAGGTGGCTTGGTTGAGTACTTTTTGACACTACTCAAATATAATATTAGCTTTCCCTTAGTTGATTCCCCCCCCCACCCCACCCCCAGGGTTTCAAGCGTAGTCATGGATTCGGTGAGTTATGAACCACCCATAGCTCCCTCTGACAACATGAATTGGCACCTACTGAATTGTGTCTTGGCTTGGATGTTGTTTCATGAAGCCCGATAGTGATGGAGAGTTCCCCTAACAAACTATTAGGTATGTCTCTAAGTATCCTGCTTCACCTCAAAATGAAGGTTGAGGCACTTGAAAAGAGGGTCAACAAAATGGAAAATTTGATCACTACACATGATTCATAGTTGAAGATCTAACACTGCCCCAAGTGATAATGTATAAGGAACTCCTCTAGAAATAGTGTCTCTTCTCTCTGCAAATTTAGGTACACTCAATGGTCTTATCTCTCAACATCACAAATGTTAATTTCTCTATGTCCTGTTATGCCTTTATTTTTTTGTATTTCCAAGAAGTCTAGATTTCATATCATCTTTTGGCTCTTATGCTGTTCAATTCAAGTGCATCTTCTTTGCAGGCTTGGCTTGCTATATTTTCAAAATTGTCATTTTTTGCATATTTCACTTATCATAAGAGCTAGAAAAATCTATGTCATGGTCTTTATCAAAGTCTCCAAAGGTATTTTGATATATATGTGATCAGTGAATAAATAATTATCTCATGAACTCAGAAGGACAGATTTTTAAATGTCTCTTTGTGATTTGTCGACAACCTTTTATTAATATAAATATCATCTAGCGTTTCTACAAAAAAATTGCAACACCAATGATGGTAGAAAATATCATGTTCAACCCTCTCCATTTCCTTTAGTCAATGATGGTATACTTCCACAAGTGTATGCCCTAGCTATTTAAGGACAACAAAAATGTATCCATCCTTGCTCTATGGAAGAATTTGACTGGGTATTACATGACCTTACTAGAGTTTCCGCATCTATAAAACTCCACCCTAAGGTCAAAATCCTTTGTAATACACCCTATGATAATGACCTCATAAATTATATCATCAGTAATAGGAAAGAGGTTAAAACTATTTGAAATGGATTATTGTTGGTGTTTAGTAAAATCCCTAATGCAATGAAACTTGTAATGAAGGATTTTAAGGGTTATGATTTTTCATCATGTGATCTGAATTTGGATTGTATTTGTTACGCTATGCAAAGTATCCAAACATATATAATAAAGTGTGCATAAGGTTCTCCTTAAATTGCAGGATAAACAAATAGTTCTGGCTTTATTAAACAAGTTTATGTGTGAGGATTCATTAAGTATTTTTTTTACTATTTATCAGTGTACAATAGAAAATAATAGCAAGTAAAATTCACAAAGCACATTACTCAGCTATTTTTTGAGCAGTTCACCCCTCCTGGGTTACGTTTGCTGGTCCAAGCCTCCCAAAATTGCCTGTCCCACTTGTATTAATTTGCTCAAAATGATAATACAAGTGAAAATATGCCTCAATAGGCAAAATTAGCTGTAAAATTAGCTTAAGAAGATATGAAATAGCAAGAAATGTCTTTCCATTTACATAAAACTGATAAAGGATGCCCAATAGATTTCCTTCTCAATGATGGCCCTGATGGCTCCTTGATCTTCCCTGAAGCTAAAAGTGCTGAATATCACCTCTGTTCGACCTGAAACCTATGTAAAAATTCTCAGAATGTTGAAGAAACCCAAAATTGACTAAAATTGCACCGAATTTCATTCAATAATGAGGGAGTTGTGGCAGAAGCAATATTTTCCCAATATCCCTCAAAACCTCCTCCAAAACTGGAGGAACTCTAGTTAGGAGCGCCAAAGTTGGCCGACCTCCGAAATTTTCGGACCCGCCATAAATGCTGCCATCCCTTTAATTCTGGGTTAGTTTAAATTAAACATGGATTATGGGCAGTTAATCCTGTTTTAAAAAACAAAACACAATTTGCGCTAATGATCTGGATTAGTGGCTAAGCCATGTTTTAGCGCTAATTAAATGTCATTAAAACAAATTCTGCCATTACTGTTAGCGCTTGGTCGCCAGGGCCTGGTCACATGGAGGGTCGGGTGCTGTCGGTAGCCACCCGTGGGTTAAGGCCTTTAAGGCCATGGTTCTCTGCCGCGGTCATGTGAAGTGTGGGGGCTGGCCCCCATTTGCTGCCAACTTAAATAATTTCAAACTTCATATTAAAACGCTACCACCATATAGTTAAGAACTAATGTGTGGCGTAGAAGTAAGACTTGTGCATGTGGGCGGGCAGGTCTCGCGATTGATCCCTGCGACTTGCAAAAATTTTACCACGCCATATCTCCTCTGGCCTGGGGCCACGTGGCACCCTTTGATAGGCCCAGAAAACCAAAAATCAATCCAATTCCCAATGAGCATATGCCACTTGTCAAACATAGATTCGCCCTCCAAGGAATATTTTGGGGAATATTCTTTTTTAACTTTTTCCAAATTAAAAAAGTTAAATTTGGTCAAATGAATTTTGGAGTTTACTGGCGATTTCAAACCTCAATAAATTTTGCATACGACCTCGGTTTTGAGAACTGTTTGCAGCGCAGCGATGAGACCTTTCCAGTCATTCATATTGCAACCACTTCTGAACACTTTCATTTTTGAGCAATTTTCACATGTTCACATGATCACACCTTCCCAATGGGAAGATTTTGGGCTCTTTGGCCTACTGAAACTGTTCTGTACAGTAAATGAGAGAATAAATCCCTCTTCTCTTTAGCCTTCAAATACTTGCCTTGTAAGGCTAGTGACTTTGAACCACAACTAGAAAGTAATTCACACTTCCCTTCCTTGTTGTGCTTGTCCTCCTATCTGTAACTATCTTTCTTGCACTCACTCAGAAAATTTCTGGCGAGAAATTTGCAGAAGGAAACTGAACATTGTTGCCTTGATCAATGATCCAAAGTGGCTCAAACAAATGATAGATTACAACATAAAATACATGCATACAACCGAAATTTGCATATGTACAAAATGAGCACGTCTTACTATGCTAAGAAGTCCATCCACTTCTTACCAAGCCACTTCCATGGCGAATTTTGCTGCTGCAACTCTTCTTCATGTGAAACTTCTATTTTCACATCAATAATGGAATCTCGGTTCCACCTTCGCCAATCTTTCTATCCTCTTGCTGCATGTGCTTGGGATGACTAGTTGGATGCCAAGTCCAACAATGGGAGACAACATGTCCCCTCTTTTGGAAATATGTGCAAGTCTTATGCACCTTATTTGAAAGTTGTCTTTGCTTCATTTGCTTCCTGTATGCCTTCTTCCTCATCCAGCATCTCGAAACATCATGGTTAAATCGACCACAATATGTACAGCAAATCTTTCTTCCATTTAAGCATGAAAAATTATCATGCTTTGCAGAAACACAATCAAATTGATCATGGGAAGATTTATACCTCTTGTGCTGCTTTGTATGTTCATCCTTTTTTCCTTCATGAGGAGATGAACTAGTAGAGGCTCTAGCTTTCATTTGCAGACTAACATCATTGTTCTTGTCTTGAAAACTGTTTGAACTCGCATGCTTTCCATAAGCTCTATGTCTACCATATTCTTGCTGCAACAAAAGCTTAAAGCAATGGAAATCACATTTGAAACAAATTTGACATATTTTCATATTAGAACTTGGAACAAAAGTTCTCTTTGAAGTAGCCTCACATGCTTTCATGGTTTTGGAGTCTTCGCCATTAAATTGCACATAACCAAGACCAAGATTCTTGGGCCATTCCTCAACCAAAATAGGATCAACCATGCCTTATGCATGCTTGCCTAAACCTTTGCCTTCATAGCCCATTTTAATCATTAACTTGGACCCTATACCTCTCGTATGCTTTTCAAAAGAACCAATACATCTTTCTAATGAGGAAATTGAAGACAAATTAGAATGGATTACCTCTTCCTCATGCATGTTCTTGGTCAAAGCCTCTTGAGATTGATGGAGCTGCCTCTCCATATCATGCAATATTTGAAGAATTTATTCCTTTTCTTGCTTCATGGCAAACAATTGTTCACGAAGTTCGGTGCTTTCTCTTTTATCCTTAAAAAAAATCTGCACCATGTCCTTCAATATAATAAAGTCACGCTTCATATCTTCATCGAAGAATCTTGTGGAGGAGGAAACCTCACTTGTAGAAGTTGTCATTATGATGTCAATGAAAAAATTAACTTCAAAAAATTTCTCAAAGATTTCAAAACAAATGAAAAATCTCTTTTTTAAAACCAAATGGCTGTAAAGACAGACTCTTATTCAAGCAGCCAAACAACAAACAAACTCCAAGAGCTTCTTAACAAACAATTGTCCAGAGGGTTTGTGTTCCAAGGGTGACCTTAAGGTACTTTGGGGTAAGGAAGAAGCCTTCAGACCTTTCTTCCTTTTTTTCCTCTCTAGGACTTAGCTAATCAGTAGCTATCCCTTCACCTCCAGCAAAATCAAACAACAGTCAGTTTGCAAATAGTAAAACAATCAATCTTTTACATTGTTTTAACACCAGTCCAGTAATACAAGCAATAGCTTTCACTGTCAATCAAGCGACCAACCTCGCTCCGATACCAACCTGATCAAAATTTGGATTATATTTGTCACGCTATGAAAAGTATCCAAATAGATATAATAAAGTGTGCATAAGGTTCTCCTTAAATTGCAGGATAAACAAATAGTTCTGGCTTTGTTAAACAGGTTTATGTGTGAGGATTGATTAAGTAATTTTTTTTACTGTTTATCAATGTACAATAGAAAATAACAACAAGTAAAATTCACAAATCACATTACTCAACTATTTGTTGAGCAGTTCACCCCTCCTGGGCTATGTCTACTGGTCCAAGCCTCCCAAAATGGCCTGTCCCTCTTGTATTAATTTGCTCAAAATGATAATACAAGTGAAAATATGCCTCAATAGGCAAAAATAGATGTAAAATCAGCTTCAGAAGATATGAAATAGCCAGAAATGGCTTTCCATTTACATAAAACTGATAAAGGATGCCCAATACACTGCCTTCTCCATGATGGCCCTGATGGCTCCTTGATCTTCCCCGAAGAAAGTGCTGAAGGTCACCTCTATTGACCTGAAACCTCTGCCAAACTGCTCAAAATGTCGAAGAGACCCAAAATTGACTAAAATTTCACCCAATTTTGTTCAATAATGAGGGAGTTATGGCAGAAACAAGATTTTCCCGATATCCCTCAAAAACTTCCTCCAAAACTGGAGGAACTCCAGTTAGGAGTGCCAAAGTTGGCGGACCTCCGAAATTGTCGGACCGCCATAAATGCCGCCATCCCTTTAATTCTGGATTAGTTTAAATTAAACATGGATTATGGGCGGTAAAAATTAATCTAGATTAGTGGCTAAGCCACGTTTTAGTGCTAATTAAATGCCATTAAAAAAAATTCTGCCGTTGTCATTAACGCTTGGTTGCTGGGGCCTGGTCGCATGGAGGGTCGAGTGCTGTTAGTAGCCACCCGTGGGTTAAGGCCTTTAAGGCCATGGTTCTCTACCACGGTCATGTGAAGTGTGGGGGTTGGCCCCCATTTTCCGCCAACTTAAATAATTTCAAACTTCATATTAAACTGCTGCCACCATATAGTTAAGAACTAATGTGTGGCATAGCGGTAAGACTTGTGCATGTGGGCGGGCAGGTCCCTCAATCAATCCCTGCAACTTGCAAACATTTTACCATGCCATATCTCCTCCGGCATGGGGCCATGTGGCGACCTCCATGCTTGCCACGTGGCACCCTCTCATAGGCCCAGAAAACCAAAAGTCAATCCAATGCCTAATGAGCATATGCCACTTGTCAAACACAAATTCGCCCTCTAGGGAATATTCCAGGGAATATTCTTTTTTAAATTTTTTCCAAATTAAAAAATTCAAATTTGGTCAAATGAATTTTGGAGTTTACTGGCGATTTCAAACCTCAATAAATTTTGCATACGACCTCATTTTTGAGAACTGTTCACGTCGCCAAAATCGCAGCGATGAGACCTTTCCGGTCATTCAGACTAAAACCACTTCTGAACACTTTCATTTTTGAGAAATTTTCATAACTTGATCATCATGTGACTCGACTCTTAGAGAGAAGAAAAAATTCCCATCTTATGCCTGTTAGCCACTACCCGTGGATACTATGCATAGGAGAAAATTTTCTCCTAGATGGTCCTCAGCCGACAGCTAGTAGCCCCTTGCAACCACTAGATAGCTCGATGTGCCATTATCTCTGCCATGTGAGTCGACCATGTGGTCCCTCACCCATATTTTATGATCGTATGTTTGAAGGCGGGCCTCCCAACCCAGAAGGTATGAATTTTCATTGGTATAATTGAGTAATTTTCCTTACTTATATTTGACATTTTTGGACATGAATTGGTGTGGGGATTTCACGGAAATAGCTGGCTAGGTCTGTACTCTTGTCTCCTCTGCCTAATTTGGTGGTTAGCTTTGTATCCTAGTCCCATGGGATCTCCTTTACTGGCCATTAGAGTTAGGGTTGGAACTACATGGGAAATCCTGATTTTGGTTGCATGATCCTGCTTCCCGACACCATATATATCATTCCCCTCCATTAAGTTTAGCCCCATTAGCCTCTTTTCCCATCTAGGACCACATAGGGTTAGCCTCCCCCTCCCTTGTCCACACCTTGGGTCGGGCCTGGAACGATGCCTTGAAGGTTGATGCAGCTAAAAAGAAATGAAAAAGCATAATTTGGTCACTCTTAAAAGGAAATTTACCACAAAATGCAAAAGATGGCCGAGACACAGAAATGTAGCACGTGGGAAAAAAACCAAACATGAACTCCACCCCTTATTTATGTCCATCACCTTGGTTCATATGGGCCCTAGATGAGCCCCCTCTACATCAACGAACCCATGATTGTTCCAACCCATGGTGGGGAATGAAATGCCTCACCTTAAAACGGGGTACCTACTACTATATCCTACACATCATGCTCTCATCGACTGGAACCTCGAGTAGTAATGAAGAAAAATAAATCAAAGGAAAAATGCATATGAATAAGGGTGTAAAAAAAACAAAGGTCGAGGTAACTCATGTACCTTGGTTTGCTCCCTCCTACACTCATATACCCAAGTGTCGGCTTCCCTTATTATAAATACCCTTTTACAATGGCATGTGGCTTGGAGCCTTCTGTTGATCCCCACTTTGTTCCATCACTATATCATTAGCCACCTACCACCTTATGGATGTACCATGGACATGTCACCCCCATTTAAAGGTTGAAACCACCTAATATGGTCTTTATTTAACCCCCTTATTGAGCTTGGAGACACTTGTACATGCCAAAGCCCACCGTGGAAGTGTGTGCCACCATGAAGTGCCCCATTGATTCCATGATATGTAATCTCTTTTAATTTATTATTCTAATGATTTGTTGTATTGGAGGGAAAGGGGGCACATTGTATATTATGCAATATTGCAAGTGGGTCTTTATTTGGGGTTTGGTCTCCCTGTACAGGGTCCAAGGCCTGAAAAGGGCCACATTGGCACTTGTAGGGTGAGTGTTGAGAGCCATGGGCCTCCACCATAGCGTACAGTACTTCATGGATCCCCAACATTTTTCAATGTTTCTCGTGTTCCACCATTTGGATGAGGATGATGCACCCGGATCACCATGCCCAACTGACTTCACAATTGTACCACTGTTGGCTTTAGGGGTCTTGACCCAGGTTTAGAGTTATCGCACAACCAACAAAACCCTCCAACTACTCACCCTTTCGGCAATGATCTGCTTGTGCAAACCAAAGTATCACCTGAAGCAGTAAGGGGGGGTGTTGGAACCATGTTTCTGCACCCTGAGGGAGATTTTGATGTGGTAGGACTAATCATTCTTACTGCAGATAATATAATATATTTGCGCAACAACACTAACAAATCTAACCCTCACGCATATTGGTATATTTCGCACACAATAATTAAGTATACTTCTTTTCATATCTATTTATCAACTAATTCTTGTGCATAGATGCAATTAACTAATTACAAAAGTAAACATGTAATAACATAATAGATTCAGATCTACAACAAATAACAGATAATAAATACATTAAATCACATAAAAATTTGGGTTCTCCAAAAATTCCTTCTTTATTAAGAGATATGCAATTCAATACAATCAATCTTTGACGCAAACAACAACAGAGTCCACACATGGCTCAAGATTTAGGTCTCCACGCACACAACCATAAGGAGCCTTTATACCCAGACTAACCACAGACTTAGATCAAAACATTAATCAAAACCAAAAGATGATATCCTTAGTTGACTTTCTCTTACACATTTATATTATCAAAACACACACATACCATGGTCTCAAATCATGTTTTTCCCCTTTACCCCTTTACAATAATTAAGGGACTCTGACCTGCCCCAAATCCCCTTTGACCATTTGGGTGCAACACATACAACAAAAATTAGACCAAACTATCTAAAAAAGTACCCCAGGGGCCCTCACTCCAACGGGTCCCCAACACAGGCTTGTTGACCAGGTACTTCAGAGCAGAGTGGTTCGTAAACATTTTAAAATTAAAATGGCCTCCAAACAAATAGTGGCAGAACTTCTGTAGCACATATACCATAGCCAATCCTTCACTCTCCATGGTCGAGTAATTACGCATCGCACTTGACAACTTCCTACTTGTAAATGCAATAGGGTGGTCAATCTCCATGGCTCCTGGCTGCATTAAGACAACTCCCAACGTGATGCTGGAGGCATCAACATGTACATGGAATTCCTTGGTCCAATATAGAAAGAACAATATGGGTGCAGTGACCATCTTCTCCTTAATAAATTCAAAGCTCTTATGGCAGTCCTCGTCCCAAAAAAATGAGGCATCCATCTTTAGAAACTTCTCTATGGGCACAGTGATCAACGTGTAACCTTGAATTAACTTCTGATAATACCCTGTATGCCCCAAAATTGAGAGAAACTGTTTCACATTTGTAGGAACTTCCAGATTAACAATAACAAAATTATTTTTGTTGGATCCACCATCAGCCCTTGTTGAAAAATAATATGACCTAGCAAGATCCCGAATGGAATAAAAAATATACATTTTTTCAAATTGAGTGAGATATGATACTTTCGATCAGTATCCGACATCAGGTGTAGACTTGACACATGCTTCTTCAATAATCCAAAGATAGTTTAGTCATCAAAGTATACTTCTAAGAACTTATGGATGTATTCTTTGAACACGGCTAACACTACGTGGGAGAAGATAGCTGGCGCATTCTTTAGACCGAATGGCATGACTGTGTACTGGAAGGATCCCCACTCTGTCACGAAGGTTGTCTTGCTTCTGTATTCCGGCGTGATTCTTATCTGGTGGTATCTTGAGAAACCATATATAAATGAATAGGCCTCCTGCCCTCCTACATTATCCAAGATTTCATCAGAGAATGGGGTCGAGAATGGGTCATCTACGCAAGCATCATTCAATTCGAGCATATCCACAAAAATATTTATTTCTCCCTTGGTTTTCTTGTCATGCACCACCATAGGGATCACCCAATCTGATTCTTCCACTGGTTCTATGATCCCTACAACAACCTTTTTTTCCAATTCCTCCTTGAATTTCTTCTTATATTTGGGATTCAGCCTATACGAGCGCTACTTCATAGGTTTCGCATCCGGTTTGAAGGTGATATTCATTACTCTAAGATCTCCTACTATCCCCTTCAGCTCAGAAAATTTCGTAGGGAACAGCTCCTGATATTCAGTCAATAGCTCAATGACCTTACCCATTGTACCATCATCCCAGTAGTACCCTATATTTTCTAATTTCGGTTTTTCTTCTGAGCTAATATTGACTTGACGAATATTCAGAGGCTTAGTTACATCTAGTGACTCAATCGTATGCCCAGCAACTGTGCATTGTCCTTTAGATTTAGGGATCATAATGTTACTTGGGTCTTCTTCATTATCTTCAACTAACAAATTTCGACAATTGACGATGTCCATCATCTGCGCATCCCATGCTGGCAAGGCACACTCAACCGTTGGTTTTATGGTGTCAAAGATGACTCCCTGAATATCCTACAGTGCCTCATCCAGGCATTTGAACCCACTTTAAAAACTTTCTATCAGCACAGTCCATTCATTGGTTCCTCGTCGCAAGTTGGTTTCAAGGTACCAGTCTATAGGCACCTTCCCCAAAGTGTGGATGAATATATGCACCCATTCTAGCTTCAGTCCATATATCCAAATGTTTAATTTGTCCCAATATCTCCGTACCAAATTTTTGGCTAATGTTCGTGAAGTCCAGGAAGAAGGGAATCATTTCTATTATGCTTGGTTGTTGATCCTCATCACACTAATTGGGTTGAAGACGATGTAAGATACACAGTTCCGCAACATTGAGCCAAACCTTTACGAAGCCACGCGCTACACAAACTTATGGAGTTCGAAGATCCCTTCCAGAATCACAAAGAACAAGATCTTTTGGGTGTTGTTCGACTCTGCTCTATTCCAAGCGATTCAGTCTAAGCCAAGGTTATCACTGACCCTCTACTTGCAATACAAGCAGAATGCAGATTTTAAAGTCACGTTTCATAACATGCACATCCGCACAAAGGGCGCTATGGAAGGAGTTTGGTATGAACTGCCATACCTGGTCACGAAGGATGTCCTGGTGTGCATCACAATAGAATGGCCACCTACATGGTTAGAGTCACACACCACTGGGGGTGTCTCCTCGTTAGTGCTGAAGACCCCTAATAAACCACGCACAACCAAGGACACTCATTGGAAAGGAAAATATATAGAGACAAAACCTAAGCCTACCACGATGGGAGAAACATTAGATCTAGAGAAGGAAGCAGAAGAGAAAGACAGTGACAGAGCCGAAGTCCCTACAACGCTGACAAATAAAGGCACTAAGAAAGGTTTTCAAGCCTCTGTGGGTCCGCGTAAGAAGAGGAAGGGTTCCAAGCTAGCAGGAACATAGGACCTCACCCTCACAGAAATTGAGAACACAGTTAAGTCTGCCACAGAGGACATCTGGATCGATATGGAAGCGCAGTACAAATCAATCCTTGAAGGTGTGTAGTAGGGCCTCTAGGAGTTAAAGATGCAAGTGAGCACGATCAAGAGAATGTGAAGCAAGAGAGCCTACATAAAGTGAGAGTGTCGACATCTAGCATCGGTCAAATGAGCGCACAACCCATCAACACAGTGCTGCCATCCCATTGGATAATCGAATGATTCAGGTTGCAAGACATGCCATTACAGTTGAGCTGCCTACCTTGTGTGCTCATGTGCAAGCCTATGGAGAGTTTAACATCGACCTAGCAATGGTACTTGGAGGAAAACTCCCAACTATCCACACCATGATCATGGATGAGTTGCAGTAACCGGAGGCCCATGCCTTCCAAGACGCTATCGAGTCTCAATAGCAAGAAACACCACTAAAGAAGGAGCAACAACATGCAGAGGAGGCACGCCAAGCAGCGGAGGATTGACATGCCACATTAGAATCCATGATTGATCATTTGTGTCATGACCTGACAGAGGTCAATTTCCTTGCCTTAATTGCGCCAACAACGAAGTTAGAGAGCTTGGTTTTGCACTAAAAGCATCGTGCACAGAGATCCAGACCATTCGTGCAGAGTTTGAATAACAAATAGCCGAGCTGCAAATGAAGCCCCAGCCATAGACACCGCCGAAGGTTTGAGCACAGCACGCAGTAGAGGTACATGCAACCACTTATAGTGTAGCAACAATAGTGGTCGATTGTGGCCGAGGTGCTGGTTGTAGTTTAGTGGTGAGATATGTTTGGGTTGGATTAGATGGGATCTGAACTATGGCCAATGACCCAAGACTAGCATGATTGTGCAATTCCTCTTCTTCAGAGTGCGCAGATTCACCAAAGCTACTAATTTCAGATTATTCATGACTATCAGATTTACCTTTCAGAGGGATATAAAAAAAACCTTCTTTTAGATCTACTCTATAAGTTCTTCCACTGTGCATAGTTGGGCCTCTACGGGACATTCACTCAATATGGCTGTATAGAGTACCCTGTTCACAAAATAAAATTTTAATCCACTGCTTCATAGAGCGCAGAAACTTACCTCTAGGTCTCTTGAAAAACCTTCATTCGGCTTTTGAGTACAATAAAAATTGATCAACAATGAATTCAATCACAAATCCTCCCAGAACACTATCGATCCAATCATCTACCGCGGGTAATCTTGTTGCTAGTTTTCTCTAATTGTTGTACCAAGTTCGGGATCCACTGATTGATCGCGTCATCCTTTACATAGGTCTGGAATTCATAAAGCTGAGACAACAACTTGTGCAACTTGGTTGCAAAGGAAGCAAAGAAAATTTCATGGACCTCTATGTAGATATAGCTTTGGGCACAATCTTTAGCAGATAATTTAGAGCTTTTGTTTTCTTGGATCACAAATTCACGTATCTTCTTATCAAGACAATCTTGTTGTTTGTTCTTTTTTGGGTGCTAATACATAAAATCTCCCTCAAAATGATCCCGACCCTGACAATGGAACCATTTGTTGGCTTGAGGGGTTCTGACCCAGGTTCAAAGTTATCGTGCAACCAAAAAAAACCTCCAACTACTGGCCCTCTCGACAGTGATTTCCTTACGCAGACAAAAGTCTCACCTGAAGCAGTATGGGGGGGTGCTGGAACCAGGTTTCCGCACCCTGAGGGATATTTTGATGTGGTAGGCCTAATTAGACTTACTACAGATAATATCATAGATTTGTGCAACCATAGTAATAGATCTAACCCTTCCGCAGATTGCTATGGAATACTTCAATATATTTTGCGCATAGTAATTAAGTATACTTAATTTAGATATATTTATCAACTAATTCTTGTGCATAGATGAAATTAACCAATTACATAAGTAAATACGCAATAACATAATAGATTCAGATCTACAAAAAATAATAGATAATCAAGACAGTCAATCACATAAGAATATGGGTTCACCAAAAATGCCTTCTTTATTAAGATATATGCAATTCAATACAATAATTCTTCTGCGCACACAACAATAGAGTCCACACACAACTCAGGACTTAGGTCTCCGTGCACACAGCTAGCAGGAGTCTTTTTACCCAGACTAACCATAGACTTATATCAAAACATTAATCAAATCCATAAAATATTATATCCTTACTCGACTTGCTCTTGCATATTTATATTATCAAAACACGCACATACCATGGTCTTAAATCATGGTTTGAGACTCGTGGTTTTTCCCTTTATCCCTTTACAATAATTAAGGGACTTTCACCTGCCCCAAAGCCCCTTTGATCATTTTCACACAATGCATACAAAAAAACTTAGACCAAACTATCCAAAAAAGAACCCTAAGGGGCCTCGCTCCAACAGGTCCCCAACAGAAGCTTGTTGACCAGGTACTTTAGAGCAGATTTTTCTGTAAAATTTTCAAAATAGCCTCCCAAAAAATAGTGGCAGAACTTCTGTAGCACATAGACCATAGCCACTCCTTCCCTCTCTGTGGTCGAGTAATTACACTCCACACTCGACAAATTCCTACTTGCAAATGCAATAGGGTGGTCAATCTCCCCGGCTCCTGGCTACACTAAGACAACTCCCAACTCGATGTAGGAGGCATTGACATGTACATGTACATGGAATTCCTTCATCTAGGTTGGAAAAAGAAATATGGGCACAGTGACCATCTTCTCCTTAAGAAATTCAAATCTCTTCTAGCAGTCCCTATCCCAAAAAAAATAGGGATCCTTCTTTAGCAACTTCTCCATGGGCACAGTGATCAGTGCGTAGCCTTGAATGAACTTCTGATAATATCCTGTATGCCCGAAAATTGAGCGCAACTGTTTCACATTCGCAGGAACTTACATATTAACAATAACAATGTTATTTGCTGGATCCACCATCAACCCTTGCTAACTAACAATATGACCTAGCAAGATCCCGAATGGAACACAAAATATATTTTTTTTTTCAAATTGAGTGACATATGATACTTCCGATAGGTATCCAACATCAGGCATAGACTCGACACATGCTTCTTCAATAATCCAAAGATAGTCCAGTCATCTAAGTATACTTCTAAGAACTTATGGATGTATTCTTTGAACGAAGATACCACTACGTGGGAGAAGACAGTTTGCACATTTTTCAGACCGAATGGCATGATTGTGTACTGGAAGGATCACCACTCTGTCGCGAAGTTTGTCTTTCTTCTGTCTTCCAGCGTTATTCTTATCTGGTGGTATCCTGAGAAACCACCTGTAAATGAATAGGTCTCCTGCCCTCCTACATTATCCAGGATTTCATTAGATAATGGGGTTGGGAATGGGTCATGTACGCAAGCATCATTAAATTTGCGCAGATCCACAAAAATCCTTATTTCTCCCTTGGTTTTCTTGTCCTACACCCCCGTCGGGCTCACCCAATCTGATTCCTCCACTAGTTCTATGATGCCTGCAACAACCATTTTTTCCAATTCCTCTTTGAATTTCTGCTTATATTTGGGATTCAAACTATACAGGTGCTGCTTCACAGGTCATGCATCCGATTTCAAGGTGATCTTCATTACCCCAAGATCTCCTACTATCCCCTTCATCTTAGAAATTTTCGTAGGGAACAACTCTTGATATTCAGTCAATAGCTCAACGAACTTACCCACCGTACCATCATCCCAGTAGTTCCCTATCTTTGTTAATTTCAACTGTTCTTCTAAGCCAATATTGACTTGCTGAATCTTCAGAGGCTTAGTTACATCTAGTGACTCAATCGTATGCTCATCAACTGGGCGTTTTCCTTTAGATTCATGGATCGTAATGTTACTTGGGTCTTCCTCATTATCTTCAACTGACAAATTTTGACAATTGACGATGTCCTTCATCTTTGCATCCCATGCTGGCAAGGCACACTCCACCGTCAGTTTTGTGGTGTCAAAGATGACTCCCTAAATATCCTACAGTGCCTCATTTAGGCATTCCACCCACTTTCAAAACTAAAGGTTTTACACCATTTTTTGGTCATCTAGCCTGTTACTATTAGATGGACCAAAGTACACCATGTAAGACCAATTTTACCCTAAGTAAAATTGCTTTCACTATGAAAAATAACTTAGTAAACCACATTTATTAAGTTGTTTATGGTCCAAACAGGAAACCCCATGAGGAAATATTGAATAAATCCACATTTTTTTGATTTTCCTCAAGGAATAATTAGTTAAACAACAGTTTAATTAATATTCCTGGTCATATTTAACCCAAAACATGAAAATTAATTAGATAAATCATTTTTTATCTTATTATTTTCTAGGAATAATTATTTAAACCTTATTTAAATAATATTCCTTGTTAAATTTGACTAAATCATTAATAAATATTTAAATAAATAATTATTTATTTGATTATTACTCAACCACATCCTTAAAATAATAAATAAATCATTTATTTATTTATTATTTACAAATAAAGGGATTTGACCAAAGTTAAATTCTTTTTCCCTCCAATAAACATAATAAAATATTCCATAAAAGTTGGATCTTGATTTGGTTAATAATATTTTAATTATGCACCAATATCTAGACTAACTCAATATTTTGTTATAAATAGAAGGGTTTTTCCATTCACTCACTACCTTTTGTTGCCTAAAGATCACTCTAGATGTATACTTTTGGTCTGACTTTGATCCACCATCATTGTCATATTTTGCTACCATTTTTCTTATGAGCTCCCTTTGAGTTCCATTTTTTTCTAAGTTTTCTACACCATCAAGAGAGAGAGATTTTAGATCTGAAGTGCTGAGGACTTACAAGAACCCATCCCATTGAGGGGGACTCGTAACATCTTTTTATTTTCCCTTCCCAAGTGTCAGAAAATACAAAAAATCTTTAAAACATTCTTGTCTTGTCTATTGGATGCATGGAGCAACTCTTGCGTTTATTTACTACTTAATGTCTTTTAATGCATAGATCTAGATTTTGCTTCATTTATCTTGGTCAACTAATTGAAAATCTAAAGAAATTGGCAGTCATCTTTGCTGTTAGGGTTGTTTGTTATGCATGACTAAAGTGAGCCTTTTTCATACGCTTATGATTAAGATACATACTAACAACTGGCGACTCCACAAGGGTTTACGATTACGACTTCTGTCGTTTTTCAGATCCCTGCATGACCAACTGCTTCAAACCCTAGGATTTCTCTTTAGCTTCTTGTTTTTATTTTCTTGATGTTGTTTTTAACCTATTAAACCCTAAAACATTAAAAATTCTAACTTCCGTGTGTTTTTGGATCTATTGCGCAGGTGACAAGCATCAACCGTAGCTGAGACGACAATTTTTTTTGAAACCTGCTCCCGAGAGTGTTGGAAGTGCAGGTCACACTTTTTGGGCCAAAACCCGTGACCTGAATCTCCAGGGCGCAGAAAACAGGCCAAAACCTATGACCTCTGCAGAAATCAAGTCAAAAATTGCAACCTGAACTTTTTGCGGGAATTTTTTTGAGATTTTTTTGTGTTTTTCTAGGCGTCTGTTTAGGGTTGTTTGACCTCCGTCTCTGCCCGTTTTGGACCTGTAATTTCTCTATTTTACTCATCAAAGTGGGAACCTAGCTCCCTAGGGCTTTAGTACCCTCCACCTTTCATGGAAGAGTTTTAGCTGCTGCAAGTTGTCTGAAATTTCAGTCTATTCAACCATTTTTTAGATCTGATCCCTTACCCTCAACTCCACTTTAGATTGGTTATTTATCCATCCAAAACACCTCCTTTTACTATTTTTTGGGTCTTCCTCTAAGGTCCCCTCCGCTTCCCTCTAGGTTGTAGCCTTTCGACACCTCATTTACAACAATTTTTCCTCTGATATTTTGCTGTTTTTTCTGCACCTATTTCCAGCAGATTTGAACTTTAGATCATTTTACTTCCTGACTTTAGATCTATTGGCTATTTTGGTGTGTTTTGACTATATTTTTTTCCCACCCACATAGTAGTTGTTGTGAGGCCCGCCTCCTTAGGTTTAGATTAATGCATAATTAGCTGTTTATTTTCTGTTATTTCAGTTTCATATACTGTTATCTGCAAGTTTATTTACAGTTATACAATGCACTTTTTTTTTTCTCTACAAACGTCTGGGTTTAAAAATTAAAATTTACACGCTTAACACACACACCCTAAGCAAAGAAGAGTCTAGTTAACACCGCCAGGCAAAGACTATAACATTGTAATCAATTGATCTTGCACCTTTCTGCCCTTATTTCGACATTGTAATCAGTTGATCCTGCACCTCCTTGCCCTTGTTGGTCTCTCTTCCCTTTGTGTCATGTTTGTGTTTTCATCATTGTGCCCCCAAGGCATTTATCCCAGAGACTTCTTTGCCTTCATCCTCAGTTTCTGGTAGGAATAATTACTCTTCCGCGTAGGATTCGAGTTAGTCCTCTACCGAGTCCGTACTTCGACTCCTCTTCTGGTTCATTGGGTTCCCCTTCTGGTTTTGCCCTCGATTCTTCCTCTGTCACCTTCACCATGTCTGGTTAAGGACCTAACACTGGTGGTTGCCCTGACCCTAATGCCGGGAATACTACTAGTGGGACCACAACAAGAACTATCTCGGCTGCTCCCTTGCTCCCCTATATGGCAGACCTCAGTCTTCCTGATTTTAACCAGTTTATCAATGACCCTATACGCCATGACGATGGTTGGCTTACTATGCCAACTAATCTCCCTTCCAACATCCCCAAGTTTGAAGGTCTTGGTGGAGAAGATCCTACAAACCATATTCGATATTTCCACATGTGGTGTTCGTCTAACTCCATCACCGATGACTCTGTCCGTCTTTGGTTGTTCCAATGTATGCTTACTGGCGAAGCTTCTAAGTGGTATGTTGATTAGGCCTCATCCTCTCATACCACCTTTGTGACTCTTGCCCAGGCTTTTCTGTCTTATTTCTAGCTTCCCCTTCATTATGACACTGGTATCAAAATTTTGAATTCTTTCCGTCAATCGTCTGCAACCCGCCTATTCGATCATGTCCAAGAATGGCGGAGAAGAAAGAGCTTATGTCGAGACCCTACCTTCAAAGACCGTGTCTACATGGAATGGTTCCTTATATCCATTTTGCCTACTATCGACAAAGATGTCGCATCGCATTTTCCCCAAACCGAAGAAGCTGCTCTCTAGATTGCGTTAAAATATGACTTGATCTACGCATAGTCTGGTTATGTTTATACCGTTCTACCTGATCTCCCTAGACTCGGGTGGTGCCAACGCACGGGGGGCATCCCATGCTGCCGACGGTATCGTTAGAGCTCTTTCTCATCCATACGCTCGACCTCCCATGGGCTACGGTTTCCCTCAGGGAGGGGCCAACACCTCCAGCACTTTTCCCCCTTTCGGTAGCATGTTTCCAGGATACGGCATGCCTCCTCCTTTTGCCCAACCTGTTTACCACAATGTTACCCAACCTCCTTATTATCCGTATCCGTAGCCTGGTGCTCCAGCTCCTCAAGCATTAGCACCACTGCCTCCCTTTCCTTCTCAACCCCCGCAACAGCAGCCACCGCCCTCTCAGGGGCAGGTGTATGCACAACAGGGCACAAATAATCCTCATACTTCCAAAGAGAAGAGGAAAGGCACTCAAAATCAATTTGTCCCTGGTAATCTTGGACATAATCCCCAAGGTAATGCACCTAACTCTGCTAACCAGCAACAGGGCACTCAACCCAAGCAAGATAGGCCTGTTCGCACGAATAAGCCTTGTTCATGTTGCGGTGTATATGGTCATTACACCCACGATTGTCCTCTTTTACCACAGGTGTGACAGATGTGGGAGACTCAAGTAGCATCGCGAGGACAATCAGCCTCCCCTTTCATCTCTCCCAATGCTATGCCTAGTCAGCCGTATGTGTTTACTAATACTTTCCCTCATCAAGGATTCATGGCTACCCAACCACCTCAAGGTCAGGTGGCCACTCCACCTCCTCCATCTGGTACCTCTGATTACCAGATTCTCATGATGAACTCTGACCAACCCATTACCGTTGACCTCAACCTTTAGACTCGGTCCCATCAGTACAACAAGCCTCCCGCTACGTCTGCCCCCGAGCCCCCTTCTTCAGGTTCTACAAAGCCTCTTTCAATAAACAATGGTCCTTTGCAAATCCCTCAGCCTAAGGCAGAGGTTCATACCAAGATCCCTAAGGGACCATTACGCCAAAATGTTGCTTCTGGAAAAGCTGCCCATTCGTATAGTATAGTAGATGATTTGGCGTGATCTCCTGCTGCCATCTCAATGCTGGAACTCCTCCAGTCATGCCCTTCACAACGAAAATCTATACTATCTGCCATGGGCGCTGTAGATCCTTCAGATGATCAATTGATCATCTTCGATGTTGAACTATCAGAACATCCTCCTCTTCCTGCTTCCATCGCCTTCCGAATCCCCGTCAAGATCCGAAATGCCAACGTTTCCTGTTGTATCATTGATGAGGGGGAATCCACCTATGTGATGTCTGCTTCAGTTTGGAAGCAACTAGGAGCACCTGAGTTGGACCCTTCCACTATCACCCTCTGAGCGTGGGATGGCCACTCCTCCAAGGCCATTGGCATGTTCCGCAATTTTCCTATTACTCTTGCGGGCAAGACTGCTTGCGTTGATGTAGAAGTGATTGATGCCCCCTTAGATTACAACATTCTATTGGGTCGTAGCTACACCTATGCGATGTCTGCTGTACCATCTTCGGTTCACCACAAGATGTCATTTCCCCATAATGGAAAGATAGTCACCATTGACCAGTTGACATATTACAAAACGAAGTCTCAGACCTCCCCTGAGTCCATCATATCTTCGGTGGCCAATAAGAAAACCGTCGATCCCTTGACCAGTGTCTCACCTAAAGTCTACAAAGAATCCTCTTTTCTTGGTTCATTCTCTAGTCTTCCTCCTCTTGTCTCCGATCCCAGCTCATCGAATGTTTACATGATGCAATCGTCTCGGGCTTCCCTCAAGTGGCATGCTTCAGCTAGTCAAAAGCCTCACCCTCCGAAACCTACTCCTAGCCCTTCGATTCAGCGTTCTGGACCCCCTCCTCTTGGCCCTTTGCATGCAGCTGGTATCCATGAGCCTCTCTACCCTCCTGTAATGGTTCCTCCTGGCCTTAAACATCTCGGAGCCGTCCCGCCTGGCCATTACCCCTCTTGTCAGATATCGTTCCTAGCTCCCCCTCCTAGAGTGTTCTCGGTACCTGTTATGGCTACCTTATCCCTTCCTAACCTGACCCTGTTGATTCCCATCTGGTACATTGATCCCTTAGCCGCTACCCCACCTGGTCAACCCAAACCTTATCTTACTTTGACCCCGATTCAAACGGTCCCCATGACCCCTCCCACTGCTACTGTGCCTCAGCCATCTCAACAGGAACCTCCTCATGTTGCGACAACTTCGGGTAACGGGGGAAAAGCTCGCAAGAAGGCATCTCAAGACAAGGCTACCCTGACAAACCCTGCCCCTCCTCGGCCTCCAAAGTTTACCATCTAGTGTTATTTGTGTGATGTTGTCTGTCATGCCACCCATACCTATTCGAAGTTGCCTCACCTCAAGCCCATGGTCAATGAGACTTTTTCGGAGTTTGATATCCCTGAGGTTTATGTCACTATACCTGATTCAGTCCCGAAACTCAAATCCTTGCACATAAATCACCCTTGTGCTTTGTGTGATTTCCATGGCCACTACACTCACCTCTGTCCTCGCCTTGAAGAGTACAGTTCCTCCTTGGAAGCGTTCCGCCAATTCGAGGCCACGCATAACAAGTTCACCCCCCCTGTTTGCGAGTTCTGCTTCGGTAGAACCAGAGGATATACCTGCTCCCATCGACATTCCCCCTCCCGATTTTGACATGACGGAGTCTTCGGCCACCATTTTCTACCTATCATAATCCATGAGACCCTCGGTGGAAGCCCCCCTGGAGACTTCCCCTTCTGCTTCGCCTAACCTCCCTTCAGCGATCACCCTGGGCTCAACATCGGTAGATCCCTTATTTGCTTACTCTTTTGTCATCCCCCATGACATTAGGCATGTGAGCCTTTCTTCACATGGTGATGAGTCAGGTAGCTCTACCGCGTCAGATGGTCTCCCTTCCTCCAGTCACCCCACTTCCATTCAGATGAATACATTATGGAAGTGATGACCAACCCCAAATTTTCGTGGGACGATATGCACCATCGTGTGTACTTCCTCCCGCAGTAGTCCCATGACCAATATGTTGTGGAAACTAAAGACTTCATTCCTGATGAAGTCGATTGGTTTAGAAATCCCATCCCTGCACCTGATTCTTTCGAAGAAGAAAATATGGCCAATTTCTCTCCTACCATTAAAATTGACATTTCTGACAAACCAAGGGTAGAAGAAAATATCACCTTGGGCGCCCAATGCACCCCGAAAGAAATTGAGGCTTACACCAAGCTATTCAAGGAATTGCGCAATGTTTTCACCTGGTCCTATTCAGAAATGCCCAGACTTGATCCCGCCATTGTCGAACACCATATCGATACATGGCCTGATGCCAATCCCGTCTGTCAAAAGTTGAGACCCATTAATCCTTCCAGAGGAGAGGCTGTAAAAGCTGAAATCGATAAGCTCAAGCAGGCTGGTTTTATCTGTCCCTTTGAATACACCACTTGGGTGTCCAACCCAGTTCTCGTTCTCAAGAAACAAGGCACCATTCGTGTCTGCACTGAATTTCACGACCTGAAAAAAGCTTGTCCCAAAGACAACTTCCCCACACCATTCATTGACCAAATCATTGATGAGTGTGCGGGGCACGAGGTTCTATCCTTCATGGATTTTTTCTCTGGGTACAACCAGATTTTTATACGTTGTGATGATCAGCTTAAGACTGCGTTTATTAGTCCGTGGGGAACCTTCGCCTATCAGGTCATGCCGTTCGGCCTTAAAAACGTCGGAGCCACTTTTCAGCGGGCCATGTCTTACTGTTTCCATGACCTGGCCCATATTATCCTTGGTTATTTAGAAAACCTCACTACACGTTCTAAACATCAGGTGCATCACCTCCACGATCTGCGTACTATCTTTCTCCGATGTCGCAAGTATAATATCCACCTAAATTCGCTGAAGTGTGTCTTTTGTGTTCCTGCCGGCCATATTCTAGGCTTCACTGTGTCTAAAGATGGTATAACACTTGATCCATTGAAAGTTCAAGCCATCCTTGAGCTTCCTATTCCTCGTACTTTACGCCAGTTACAAAGCCTCCAAGGCAAAGCTAATTTCCTTCGCTGGTTCGTACCTGACTATGCCACCACCGCGCATGGGTTCCTTAGACTCCTCCGATCTAACATTCCATTTGTGTGGGATGACTATGCTCAAGAGTCTTTTGATGCCCTGAAAAATGCTCTCACATATGCTCCCTTGATCCGTCCCCTTGACTTTGATAGGGATTTCATCCTGTACATATCCGCTTCCACCTATTCAGTCACTGGAGTGCTTATTTAGGAAGATGACAACAGAATCGAGCATGTTATCTATTATGTCAATAAGAACCTTGTAGGCCCCCCTGTTTCCTACTCACATGAAGAGAAATTAGCACTGGATGTCATGTTCTTGGTCCAAAAACTTCTTCATTACATCCTCATGTGTTCCACCAAGGTCGTGACTAATTCCAACCCTATGGCCTTCCTATTGAGTCGCCGAATCATCAACGGGAAGTACGCCCGTTGGATCATTATCCTCCAGGAATTCAATCTTGAATTTGACACACCCAAAAGTAAGAAAGTTTTAGCCCTCGCTGAACTCATTTATGAATTACCTACCAGTACGCAGGATCCTCTAGTTAATGATGATTTTCTCGATGAACATTTTTTTTCCATTACCACAGATGATCCTTGGTATGGTGACATCCTCACTTATTTGCGAACCCAAAAGTTCACCCTCCATCTTGATCATGATGCTCGATGACGTATCCGACACCAGGCCCCCTGCTACCTTCTTATTGGTGACGACCTTTATCGTTGTGGTGTAGATTCTGTCCTTCGTCATTGTCTCACACACGGTGAAGTAGAGAAAGTCCTCAATGCCTGTCATAGCGGCGCTTGTGGTGGCCACCTCTCCGGTCTTGCGACTGCCCATAAAATAATGCGCGCTGGGTATTTTTGGCCTTCTCTCTTAAGTGATTGCGTTGAAGTAGTCAAACATTGTTCCAATTGCCAACATTTCGCCCTTAAGGCGCGAGCCCTTCCGGCTCCCCTCCATCCTGTCATCTCAGCTGGTCCCATTTTGTAAGTGGGCCATAGACTTTATGGAGTGTCTACCTTCATATTTTGGTAACCACAAGTATATCATCATGGTGGTTGACTATTTCACAAAATGGGTTGAGGCCATGCCAACGTTTAACAACACGACAGCTACCACAAACCTCTTTTTCTTTAACCATGCTATCGCTCAATTCAAAGTTCTGAAACAATTGGTCTCTAACCATGGCCAGAAACTTGAAGATGAGATATGGTGTGAGCTATCCTCACTGTTGGGCTTTGAGCAGTCCCAGGGTAATGGCCAAGTTGAAGCAGTCAATAAAATCCTTAAAACCATGCTTCAACGGACAGTGGATAAGCACAAAACCAATTGGCACCTTATGCTCTTCCCTGCTTTGTGGGCCTATAGAAATTTTGTTAAAACTGCCACCGGGTTTACTCCTTTCCACCTTGCTTTCAGAGAGGAGGAAGTTTTACCGATCGAGTGTGAAATCCCTTAATTTCATCTAGCCGTTGAACTTCTAACTGACACTCAACCTTTAGAACAATGACTTATCATGTTTGAGCGCGCTTCCAAAGATTGCATTGTAGTCCATTCATTGGTTCCTTGTCACAACTCGATTTCAAGGTACCAGTCTATAAGAACCTTCCCCAAAGTGTGGATGAATATATGCACCCATTATGGCTTTGTTTCTTTTCCCCAAGCTTCAGTCCATATAGCCAAATGTTTAATTGGTCCCAATATCTCTGTACCAAATTTTTGGCCAATGTGCGTGAAGTCCACGAAGAATGGAATCATTTCTATTATGCTTGGTTGTTGCTCCTGATCGCACTAATAAGGTTGAAGACACTGCAAGATACACATTTCCCCGACATGGAGCCAAACCTGTGTGAAGTTGCATGCTACACAACCTTATGGAGTTTGAAGATCCCTTCCAAAATCATGAAGAACAAGATATTTTGGGTGCTGTTTGACTATGATTTATTCCAGGCGATTAATTCTAAGCCAAGGTTATCATCGACCCTGTACGAGAAGTACAAGCAGATTTCATATTTTAAAGCCACGTTTCATAACATGCACATTTGCGTGAAGGGTTCTGTGGAAAGAATTTGGTATGAATTGCAATACCCAGTCACGGAGGATGACCTGGTGCGCATCATAGCAGAATGGCCACCTGCATGGTTAGAGACTCGCATCATTGGGGGTGCCTCCTCGTCAGTGCTAAAGACTCCTATTAAACCATGCATAACCAAGGAAACTCAATAGAAAGTCAAAGATACATAGAAAAAATATGAGCTTACCACAATGGGAGAAACAATATATCTAGAGAAGGAAGAGAAGAGAAAGACGTTGACGGATCCGAGGCCCCTACAATGAAGGTAGCTAAAGGCACCAAGAGAGGTTCTGAGGCCTCTGTGGGTCTACGCAAGAAGAGAAAGGGTTTGAAGCTGGCAGGAACAGAGGACCTCACCCTCATCGACGATGACTTCATCAAAATTGAGAACATGGTTAAGTATTCCACGCTGACATCTGGAACGATATGGAAGCGCACTACAAATAAATCCTCGAAGGTGTGCAGTTGGGCCTCCAGGAGTTAAAGATGCAAGCGAGCACGATCAAGAGAACGTGAAGCAAGTGAGCGTATCGACATCCAACATCGGTCAAAGGAGTGCACAACCCATAAGCACGGTGTTGCCATCCCCTTTGGATAGCTGAATGATTTAGGTTCTAGGACCTGCCATTAGAGTCGAGCCACCTACCTTGCGCGCTCATGTGTAAGCATTTTTAGAGGTTAGCATTGACCTGGCGATGGTACCTGGAGGAAAAATCCATGCTATTCACACCATTATTGTGAATGAGTTGCAATCCCGGGAGGACCATGCCTTCCAAGCCGTCGTCGAGTCTCAACAGCAAGCAGCATCACTGAAGAAGGAGCAACAACATGCAGAGGAGGTGTGGCAAGTAGATGAGGATTGACGTGCCGCATTAGAATCCATGATTGATTTTTTGTGTGGTGACCTGCCAGAGGTCACTTTTCTTTCCTTAGTCGCGCCAATAAAAAAGTTAGAGAGTTTGGTTTTTGCACTAAAAACATTGCACACAGAGATCCAAATCATCTGTATAGAGTTTGAACAACATATAGCTGAGCTGCAAGTGAAGCTCCAGCCAAAGACACCGCTGTAGGTATGAGCACAACACGCAGTAGAGGTACAGGAAACCACTAATAGTGTAGAAACAACAGTGGATGATTGTGGCCGAGGTGGTGGTTGTAGTTTAGTGGTGAGATGAGGTTGGGAGTGGAGTGGATGGGGTTTGAACTATGGTCAACGGCCCAAGACTAACATGATTGTGCAATTCCTCTTCTTCAGAGTGCGCAGATTCACTAGAGCTACTAATTTCATATTCTTCATCACTATCAGATTTACCTTTTGTTGAAGTTCAACAAGAAATTTCATCACCTACACTAGTGTGGGACCAGGAGGTCCAAGCAGCACCTACACTAGTGTGGGTCCACAGGTCTTAGCAACACCTACACTAATGTGGGCTAAATTTGGTGCATGCCTATTTTAGTTATCCCTTAATTAAGATGGACAATAAAATGTAATATAATATAAAAATAACTTGTAAGAGTTAACTGAGTGTGATAAACTCAGTTAGCTCATGAATTTCTAGTTGAGGGTAGTTGGTGAGGCATGCAGAGTAATTCTAGTTGTAACAGATTTGGAAGTGTAGTGGTGCATTAGTTAATGCAGGTTGTAATCAGTTTAACTCAGTTAAGTGAGTTAAACTCAATTGTGCTAGTTTTAACTATTTGATACACTAGTGAGAGGTCAAGTGAATTAAATATTATTTAATTCAAAATCATTTATCTCACATGCAATTGAGGATTTACTATTATTAGCTGCATGCATGTCAGTTCCAGTGGAGACCTAGTTGAGATCTAGGTGAAAGGGAGGTTGACTATCAATTGTAGGATTATTGGGTTGCACCCATGCAACCAAACACCCATTAGATTTCCCATAATACTTACACAGTCAAGGAATACAAAAATTCCTAAATAATAGGGATTTCATTCATCAGGGATTATGCAAGGCAGGCAGGCTGTCAGGAGGCGGAAAATTGGCTAAGTATTGGTCATTTTTATCCAGGACAATGTGAGACAATTAGCTAAGTACATGAGGGCTCTTGTGACAAGATTTGTATGTAATTGTTTCATGTATCCATGCTGAATATACAATAGAATATCGTGGGGTTTTTAGCAACAAGCTTTCCTCGGAAAATTATCTATGTTGTGGTTTTATTGATTCTTCTTTGCTTCATGTGATTGGAAATTATGTTTTTAATTACGCAATTCATTTGTAGAAGTGATTCAATATCTAGCTTTAGCACATTGTTAGATTGGATTGAATCCATGATATACATTCTTATTGTATAATTTATACACCTTTCAAAGGGCTATAAAAAAAAACCTTCTTCTAGATCTACTCTACAATTTGTTCCATTGCGCGTAGTTGGGCCTCTACGGGACATTCACTCAATATGGCTGCACAGAGTACCTTGTTCACACAACTTCAGAGAGAAAAAAAACTTACCTCTAGGTCTCTTGAAAATCCTTTGTTCAGCTTCAGAATATGATACAAATTTATCAATAGAAAATTCAGTCACAAATTCTCCCAGAACACTATCGATCCAATGATCTACCACGCAGGTGATCTTGTTGCTAGTTTTCTCTAATTACTCTACCAACTCCGGGGTCCACTGAGTGATCGTTTCATCCTTTTCGCAGGTCTGGAATTTAGAAAGCTGAGACAACCACTCATGCAACTCGGTTGCAAAGGAAGAAAATAAAATTTCGTGGACCTCTATGTAGATATACCTTTGTGCGCAATATTCGACATATAATTTAGAGCTTCTGATTTCTTGGATCTCAAATTCACGTATCTTCTTATAGAGCCAATGTTTTTATTCATTCTTTGTCAGGTGACAATAAATCAAATCTCCCTCAAAATGATCCCGACCCTAACAACAGAACCATTTTTTGGCTTGAGGGGTCCTGACCCAGGTTCAGATTTATCGCGCAACCAACAAAAACCTCCAACTATTGGCCCTCTCGGTAGTGATTGACTTGCGCAGACCAAAGTCTCACCTAAAGAAGTATGGGGGGGTGCTGGAATCAAGTTTCCGCACCCTGAGGGATATTTTGATGTGGTAGGCCTAATCAAACTTACTGGAGATAATATAGAATATTTGCGCAACCATAGTAATAGATCTAACCCTTCCGCAGATTGTTATAGAATACTTCAATATATTTCGTGCACGGTAATTAAGTATACTTCATTTATATATATTTATCAACTAATTCTTGCGCACATATGCAATTAACCAATTACATAAGTAAATATGAGATAACAGAATAGATTCGGATCTACAACAAATAAGAGATAATCAAGACAGTCAATCACATAACATGGGTTCACCAAAAATGCCTTCTTTATTAAGAGATATGCAATTTAGTACAAGCAATCTTCTACACACATAGCAGCAGAGTCCGCACACAGCTCAGGACTTACGTCTCCGCGCACATAACCAGCAGGAGCCTTTCTACCTAGACTAACCATAGACTTAGATAAAAACATTAATCAAAACCATAAAATATGATATCCTTACTCAACTTGCTCTTACCTATTTATATTATCAGTATGCGCACATACCATGGTATCAAACCGTGGTTTGATGGTTTGAGACTCATGGTTTTTCCCTTTATCCCTTTACAATAATTAAAGGAATTTGACCCACCCCATTGCCCCTTTGACCATTTGCGTGTAGCGTGCACAACAAAACTTAGACCAAACTATCCAAAAAATTACCCCAGGGGGCCTCGCTCCAACAACCACACACTTGGCAGAGGTTCTAGGGTCTAGATGAGGATGTGTCTCACTGTAGGAGACGAAGGGGAGGGTTTATGTGATATCCTAGCCCTATCAACTACCATCTCCACTGTATGCTCTATTCTTACAATAAAAACTCATTTCTTTTAAGACACAGCCATTATTGAATATATGCCTTATCAATTTCCATATGCAAAGTCCTTTTGGAGGGCCTTTTATGAAGTTGATACTGCTACACAACATGCTTTATGGGAAATTTATTTACATGATTTTATTCTCTCTTATGAAAGAAATTTCAATCCAAAACCTTACATAGGGGACCTACAACCGAGGGCCTTTTTGTCCCATACCATGCACCCTCTTAAATGGAAAGTTGCTGAGGAGAATGTGGAACGAGCCTAGGCTACCTCTAAACTAAGGATTAGAGCAGAACATGTTATTTCAAGCGAGTCCATCAGAACCCAAGGTCTCATCACTAGGTTTCATGATCTCTCGAGGATGGTGGTAAGTATTAAAGCATAGGTTATTGAGTAGCGTGTACATATTATTAAGGACATAGCCACTGATGCCCTATAAGGCTCTAGTAAAACATGAGAAATGTTTACATTGGGTTTCAAAACTAGAGAACCTTTCGGGCATCTGAACCTTCTTAGATCCATGGGGCGCTTGAATAGATATTTACAATATATAGAACAAATGGGATGCCATTGGATAGGTCTAAAATTTCATTTTCATTTGATCTAGTTTCCCTTAGACAGGTACAGGTCAATGTATGAATTGAAGGAGACTGAGTAGAGGTTAGGATGGTAGCAGGGTTTAGAGTGCCAAAAGAAGATACCCAGGAGGCTTATCATCTCAACACTTTGCATGAAACACATTCATGGGAAAACAAGGACCTAAATTGAAGTTGGATGCACCGAGACATGTGAAAGAGAAAGTTGGGGGGAGATGTTGAGCCCGTGAATTTCACCCTTTACTATCCATTTATCATGTCTTGAAACTATCTTAATAATTCTATATTGCTCCTTTTTCCTGATGATATTTTGTTCATAATCCATATTTGACTAAGGAACGACATTATCTACATATCATATTATTTAAGTGATAATTTATGATCATCAAATAATTACAACCTAGTTTTTGGATTACTCATGTGATGGCTGGAAAAGTGCATCTGATTGGTTGCATATACTCAAGGAATGAGCATCATTACATGACATATTTTGGGTGTGATTTTACCTCCGATTTTGTTACTTGCAAAGCCACGATATATTTTTCCTACAATCTCAATGGCACTTAAGCATCTGGTCTTTGACCGATGCTTAAGAAGGAAAGTAACAAAAGATTCAACTCGAAAATGGGCAAATATGATTTGAATCCATTATAATAATTTGGAATGTGATGTAATGAGTTATCTTTTGAATCATTGTTGTAACAACATAGATACACGCAAAAAGAATTTACCATATATGTATAATTTATTTTTGATATTTTGTTAGGTCACTACCCATATGATTTGTATAAATTAAGGAGCCTTCGGGGTTGCCTGGTTGTTGAATAATGAGTAAAAAGAAGGGATTTTGTATCAGTGAATAGAGTGTAGTCAGACTGTTGCACTAATTTTATATATAATATATTATGCAATTCTCCATTTCTTGAAGTCTTAGTTTGTGAGTAGTTATTTTCCCCTGATTGGTGAAGGAGTGCCCCCTTCAGTGGTCAAGTGTTCCAGTTTTGTTTGTTAATTATGTTTTTTTAGGAATATCATAATTTATGTATGCTTTGAGTCTGTGAGTAGTTGTTGTTTATTAATAGTTGGTGTTTTCACTTTTTCCCTCCAGGATATTATGTTGCATTGACTTTTTCATGGATGATTTTTGTATTGTTAATGTTATAATTATTTGATTGCTGCTACTTACAGGGTGGATTGAGTAATTTGACTTGCAACCTTATTTATTTCTCACTTTTCACAGAGTTTTCCATTTCTTGTTACTTGTGGTGTGATTCAATTGAGTAATTACTTTATGTTATTTGCAACATGGTTCGGTTAACGTTGTTTTTCTACTTCATGTTACTTTCAACATAAATTATTTTGTGGAGTGATCTGGTGATTCATGTTGTATAAGTAGCATGGTTAATATTACTTGTAGAGATTATGTGTATTCCTTTAAATTTTTTTACTTGTTGAGTTTTTCCCAAGCTGAGTCAAACTGCTAGGACTTTTAACTCAACAGTATTTCCTCGAGCCAAGTCTAGTAACATTGGTACTAGATTTTGATTGATAGCTAACAATGTTAGTCCATTTCTTGTAAATATTTAAGATCTCCCTTCTGGTCTAGGGTTTGGTATTTGTCCTCTGATGCGGGCTCTACACATGCGGGCTCTAGCTTTGTTCCCCGACTGTCCCTCTGCAGACTCCCTTCTGATGTGGAAGCCCTTTACTAGGCACTGCACATGCAAATTCCTGGGAAATAACCTTAGATGGAGCCTTTCGATGATAAAGGTCCTCCCGATGCATCAACGGCTTACAAAGAATTGATGGATGCTACTCCAACCTTAAAAAGAGTCGGCCTTGCTAGATTCGTTAAAAAGGTAGACGAAATCCCTGAAATCGCCCTTGAATCTTTGCATGTTCGAGCCTGAGCCCTCCAACTGGCAGAGCATGGTCTCATCGGACAATTCATGGGCCTCTTTCCCTCTCTCCGCTCTGTCAAATACTAGCTGGACAAAAACTGGAAGTCAATAATACAAGGCAACATGATGGTATCATTATGTGGTAAGGGTTTGTACACATTTTACTTTGAGCATAGAGCATATCGTGATTTAATATTCAGGAATGGGCCTTAATTTATGGGCGCCCAAGGACTATACCTTGATAGTTGGAGCCCCAAGTTCAACCCTGAATGTGAAATCCCCTCAACAGTCCCTGTGTGGGTAAAACTCCCTTTCTTACCTCTCCACTGCTGGAACCACTCCACCTTCAAATCCATTGGCAACCGTTTAGGAAAGTATATCGACTGTGTCGAGCTAAAAGATGGACTACTCGCATGTGCCCGCATATATGTTGAAGTAGATATAGAGAAAGGCATTCTTGAGGCTATCAAATTGCGCGTGGACAACTAAACCCATATCTAAGAAGTGGACTATGACCAGATACCGTTCAAATGAAAATCCTATCATGAATACGGACATTTTGCCTATGAATGTCTGAAATGAGAGACAATAGAGGTGCAAGATGATCCAGGACAATGGCAGGCAGCAAATAAAACCAAAAAAGCATCAAAAGCCCAAAAAAATCATACAGGAGGCACCTCAAATCTTGGGGGAAAAGAAGCCATTGCTGCTTTGCAGCAAAAAAACATAAGCCCTGCCAAGACACAACCATTAGAAAAAGGAAACCATTTTAGTGGTGGTCCATCTACTACAGATAATTCGAATAGGTTTGAAGCTCTTTATGGCATGGAAAATGAGGAAGATACAGGAGAAAATATGCCCAACAAAGCTCCGTAAAAGCACACAGTTGGAGGGAAAGGGGAAGCCAAAACCCATGAAAAAATAGACATAGAGGGAGTAGGAATGTCATAAATAGAAGAGGGAGAAATTGGAGAGGAGGATGTTGCTTCACCTCAGGGTGCAATAGATGATCCAGGCAGAGAAAAAGGCGCTCTCACTGAGCATCATGCCAGAAGATCAGGAAGGAAATCCAATAGAGAAATCAGGCAGGCCAAAGTAGAAAGAGACAAAGAATTAGGGCACTAGACTACAATTATCCACCAATTAGCAGACCTGAGCAGCAAAGGAAATAAGAAGGGTAATCAACCAGGCTCATTAAAAGGGGTATACCTCTCAAAGAAGTGATAAATGAAAGTAGTTTCATGGAACTGCAAAGGACTTGGTAGTAGAAAGAGAAGAGAAGAAGCCATGCCATTAATCAAGATAGAGAAGCCGAGCATTGTAACTCTGCAGGAAACAAAGCTGAACGAGGTGGATACCAATACACATCACCCCAAGATATGGAGAAAAAGTGAGCTGGATGTAGTGAGCTCGTGTGGAGCCTCGGGCGGTGTATGCACCCTGTGGGATCCCGCAAACCTCTTCTTGGTAAGCACCCTAAAATCAATTCATTGGATAGAAACAATTGTTTTTGTCAAAAATCTAAATTACACTATTACAATCATAAATATATATATGCCAAATACCTATGCTGAAAAGAAAGACTGTTGGAAGTCACTTCAAGACCTCAAGCACACAGAGTATGGCACAAATTTCATTCTAGGAGGAGATTTCAATACAGTACTAAAATAGGACGAAAAGAGAGGAGGGACAATGGTAAGAGAAATTCATCAGGAAGACTTCGAAGACCTGATAATGCAGTTAAATATCTTTGATGTGAATCCACGTAAATTTAAATACACTTGGAATAATAAGAGGGAGGGACCGGGACACATAGCAAAAAGGCTAGACAGATTTTTAACTTCAGATCTTCTACTATCTTCGCCCTTCTCAATATCTTTAGAGATTTGGCCTTGGTGCGGATCGGACCATCGATCGATCACGCTCCTTGTTTCTCCTCCAGTTCACTATGGGCCAATTCCTTTTAAATTTTCCCCTCTATAGATAGAAATAGTTGCCTTCTCTGAAATGATTACTGCTTCCAGGACCAAGTGGGTAAATGGAAGCCCTATAACCTCTTATCACAAAAAAATTTCTGATAGGCTGCTAATCAGACAATCTCATGTAACTGTTTCAAACCAATCTTGTGATTGAGGCTTAGCCTCCTCAGTCTAAGAGGGCTCTCTCAAGGTTTAATGATATTGAATAAATATGTAGATGGCTAACTCTGTTTAGGAAAAAGCTATCTTATAATGAGTATAGGTTGAAAATAATATCAGTAAGTAAACATTGGGCTTATGGAGTCAAAATTTCAATAATTCAGTGAGTTCACTTGACATGGAAGCTGAGGTAGGTCTGAGTTTTTAGTAGTAGGACACACACATGAAATAGGAAAACACATAGTCAATTCATCTATAAAGGAAGTCAGAGCATTGAAAGAATGAATTATGAGTATTATAAATGAAAACCACTGCAAATGAGATGCATAAAAGGTATAGATAATATAGGTAAGCACTAAAAACTCATTCAAAATCTTAGGTTGGTCAAGTAACAAATATCTGTATTGCTGAAACAGTCAATTTACAATAAGCTACAATTTTGCCAAAAATCTCCAACCCTTGACATATTTGGCTCAATAGCCTTTAATAGACTTGTTACATCATGTGATGATTTTCCTTCTGGCTAGATTCATCGAATTTTTTCCTAATGACACCTTGAATAACCATAAAACATCAACTTAATGACAAACATACACCTATCCTACTTGACAGTCCTTTTCCTAATAGGACTCAAACTACTCATTATTTCCTTTAGCAACCTTATCTAATAAAGCAATTACATTCTTTGACAAGTAAGCTTTTACATGTTCGAATTGAGATGATGGGATTCATCACTTTATGACCACTTAACTGACCTCCTCAAAACTAGGAACAAAACCCTGTTTTTTAGGCAAATAGTCTTCTTATTCCACAAATAATTTGGCTGTCAGTTTATCTTCAATTCGTGGTCCTTGAGTGCTGAATAATTTATTTTCATGGTCTTTAACCCTTCAATAATCTCCAGATGTCCAAAGATGCTCCAAAAATTGCTAAAAAGGATGAAATACAGTGCGCTACGAAAGTAAGGTACTTTCGTAGCGCTGCAAAAATACCATTTACCCTCAATATTTTTGATTCCTTCCTTTGGCATAGTGTTCATCATTATTAAAAACATCTCCCACACCAATTCCAACTCTTGATAGCATCCAGAACTGTTTCAAAAAGTAAAAAGAGCAGCTACAGTAGTTTCGTAGCGTTTTGCTGGCCTTTAAGCCCAGGCACATTACGAAACTGCTGAAAATGCAGATTTTTGTGTAATTTTTGAAAAATGAACCTTGTAAGTGCCAAAATATTTTCTCTAACATGTCATTAGCCTTAAACAACCATAAACCAATTCACCTTATGATCCTTGAGGCATTTCTTCCTCATTTACAATTGGTTGAGCTATTGGCTCTTCAAACACTGTCATTTTGAGACCTTTTTTCTCTAACTCTTCATGAATTAGTTCATGTTGCTCTTGAAGGTATTTAACCTGGTATTTCAATATTCTATTGGTGGCTTTCAATTGCAAATTCATCCTTCTGACATTTTTGACTTCTTTCCTCAATGACTGGGTCAATTTTAGTAAGTGTTGTGTGTCATCTAAAGTCTTAGACTCACTATCAACAACTGTCCTTCTGAAGACTTCCATAGCTGTTGGGTCTTCATTGATCAAATTCAAATTTTCTGGTTCATATCTCAAACATTGTCCAACCTTATTTTTCCTATGTCTTCACAGCCTCGCTTGATAGTTTGCAGCCTCGCTTGATAGTTTGCAGCCTCGCTTGATAATGTGCAATGTAAACCTTTGAAAACATAAGCCACAACTTTGGCTTAATGTAATAGCTCTCCAGAGCTTGATATCACACAAGAAGGAATGGGAAATGAGAAATGACTGAATTAGGAAAGGATTTGAAATTTTGATGTCTCCTCATGACCTTATGATGACTCATACATACTTAAACTGATCATGATGACTGTAGCCCTGAGCATGTACCTTTTTTTTAACCCTCCATGACTTGAATGGCATCTAACCTACTCATTCCCAATGATTTTTTGACACCTAAAAACTATATTGACAAGACATACAGGAAACCGTGCTTTCGTAGCATTTTTAGTGTTAATTTGGCTGTTTTCGCTACGAAACTATCAGCAGTTTCGTAGCAAAAAGTGACTTTTCAAAGTGTGTTTCCCTACGAAACTGTGATTTCTTGGATAAAATGGAATTTTCGGTACAAAAACATTGGAAATTGAAATCATTCAGAAAATGATGAGTGACGTGACATGAGAGGATTTGAATGAGGGTGGGTTTAGATCTTAGGATAGGATAAATTAAAAATTTTCCTTGACCAAGTAATGAAAAATGAATTCTATGACCCTACCTTTGACACATGAACCTCTAGGAATTTTTCAAATGATGCTTCATTTTTATGAGTGATAACAGTGGCTCCACTTGGGATGGTGTGCCCCTGTGGTACAAAAAAGAACTTGTAGTTCCAGTGCCATCCATCTTCTTGGAAATAAAAACTCTGAAATTTATGAAAACTTTGCCAAACTCTTATGGCCTTCACCTTGGGATCAAGGCTGATGATTACTGCTGAAGAACCAAATATGTACCTATTGAAAAGATTCTCAGTCAACTTTGAGCTTATTCACACACTCCTACCTACCCTAACAACTGCAATCTCCATTTTTAATTCAAGCAACATGAAAATTCCAATGAAGCCAGTCATTGATCTGATCTGACATTTGAACCTCTTGACTACACTTGAACCAAAAGTAAACATGATAATAAAATTACCAAGGCAACATAAAATGTATATGATCTTCATAATGAAAATATAACTGGAAATCTAGACTGTAGAACTCTTCCTTGTACTCATCTATAGGATCATAGAAGACATAATTTGTTTGATGATTCTCAAGACATTCTACAGCTTTGGACATCTCATATATGCTTTACTCAGCTACACAAGATTTCAGTTATGTGCTATCAAACCGAGTTTCAAAAACAGGGTATTCTTCCTCAATCTCAAAAGAGAAAGGTAGTAACACCCTCTCTTTGTGTTCTGGCATTAATTTTTTTTGAAAAGACTGATCTTGATCATGAAGAATATAAGATTGAATTTGATCTTCTAAAACTTCAATGTATTTTTCAATGTTATTAGCAACTTCATCCACAAATTGAATCTTATCTTCTGACTTGCACTCAAATGACTTCAGATTAGAAGACAAGGATAAAGAAAAATTTTCATCCACTTCCTCATTAGTGTGATCATTATTTTATGTAGGCTGATGCAAGGAATAACATGAAAAATAAACTTCTTCCTTTACATGAAGATTGTAGAAATTATCTTCCAATATTTCCTCTTGTTGTTTGAAATGATTCTCATACTCCTGATAATCAAAGGGCTGACAAGTCTGCTACAAATTTTTATCAAACTTAGAGGATGTAACATGATTTTCATAAATAAACTCCTGTCGGGTTTCATTTTCATCCAAGAGAAAGGCTATCCTTTCTTCTTGGTGATGAATTTGATTATCATGAAGGGCCTCTAAAATTTCATCATCTATAAACTCATGATCTTCATAAAAATTCTCCAAATATTCAATAAAACTCACACAATGTTTACAATAGTCTTTGACCAACAATAAGGAGGGATGACACTCTTCATACATGTAATAAAATGCAACTTGGAAATCAACAAGAGAATATAATGAACCATGTAGAAATTTGAATAACTGATATGTTGTCCACTGAGATTCTCCTGATCACACACTATTTTAACTTCATGCAAAATACAAAATCTCTTCTACCATTGATCATTAATTGCGGAAATAAAAACAATCGCATGCGCACATTAAAACCATAAACAATCACACATATGAACACAGTATTTTATGGGAAAGCTTAAAGATGAAAACCCCCAAATATCTGTATATTATATGTCATAGAGATCATGTAACAATCATCATACAAAGCTCCTCACAAGCTGTCAGTACAATCTCCAATTGCTACACACTAATCAAGCTAGATCTAGCAAAACACATGTTCCAATCTCTGCCACCTGATAGCCTGCCTCTACTGCTCAATCAATGCTGAAGAATGGCTCATAAATAAATTCGAACCACCTGGATTGTACTGCGCAATCCTCGTTGGCATCTCCAATCACTGGTTGTTGCAAATCATGCAACAATATAGTCACAACTGATAGTCACACTGCTCTTTCACCTACCTCTTCACTAGTCTCCACTGAAACTGTCCATGCACTGAAGTTAACTGATGTATTCTTTAGTTGATTAATGAGTTTATAATTATTTAATTAATTAATAATTAATTCACACCACTCTCACTAGTGTATCAATCAGTTAGACTAGATACAACTAGCTCAACTATGTTTAGCTTAGTTAAACTGAACACAACTCCATTAACTTCCTCAATCAACTCCACCAAACTCTCTCACATGAATTCTAACTGAAGTATCCATGCAATAGCTCCACTTAAACCTTAGGAATAGCGTAATTCCTTCTGTCAGCTCCTGTGCCACATCTGTGCACTTAACTGAAGTGCTCCAAGAGAATAAGATAATGTTTATAGTCCAAATATTATTAAGAGCTAATAATATTTGACATATCTATTTTTAGACTGGCAATCTAAAAATATATTCCGCCCAATATGTCTAAAAATAGAAGTCCATATATTTTTCCAACTTGACCAACCATCCACAAATAGCATCCTGCAACTCATAGAATATGATCCACATGTCTAAAAATAGACATAGTCTAAAAATAGACTTTGCGCCAAAAATAGCCTGCGGGCCCACTTAGTGAAGGCGAATTCTTTCCACTAAGCTCATCATCTTGTTGCAATCTCAACACTCCCTCTCAACAAGATAAGGATTATCTGCAACCCCTATCCTGCCCCTGTGGTATTCGAATTTGCTCCTGGTGAGCGCCTTCGTCAAGATATCAGCATCCTGATCCTTCGTGGGAATGTATGAAAGTAACATGATCTTCCGCTGCACACAATCTCTGATATGATGATACCGGATGTCAATGTGTTTAGATCTATCATGAAATACTGGATTAACCGAGAGTTTGACGCAACTCTGATTATCACAATAAATCACAGTAGGCTCTAAGTGTGAACCGAACAACCCTACCAGGATCTTCCTCATCCATATAGCCTCGCATGCAGCCAAACTCGCTGCCATACTCCTACTCGCTGAACCGAGTGCCACAAACATCTTTTGCTTCCACCGTACTGGAAACTGTCGACTCGATACTGAAAATCCCTCCAGATGTTCTCTTTCCTATCCATTGGGCTCCCTGCCCAATTTGCATCTGTGAAGCCACACAGATTCACCTCATACAACTGTCTATACCATAATCCATATCCAGATGTGCCTCTAAGATATCTCAATACATGCTTTCCTACCTTCCAAAAGAGCTTGGTAGGCTTAACCATAGCTTGTGAAAGTTGGTTAACAGCATAGCATATGTCGGGTCATGTATTGACCAGATACATGAGCGACCCCACCAACTGTCGATAAAGAGTGGCATCCACTACCTTCGCCAAAGTAGCATCCTCCTTCCTCCATCCACTAGGAAGAGGAGTATCAATAGGCTTGCAGCCATGCATGTTGAACTTCTCCAGTATCTCTCGGGCATACTTGCCTTGAGAAACAAACAGTCCATCACTACGCTGCCAAATTTCCAATCCCAGGAAATAATGAAGAAGGCCCAAGTCCTTCATCTCAAACTCATTTATAAGATCAGCCTTGCATGAGTGTATCAATAGTTCATTACCTGTCAAAATAAAATCATCTACATAAAGTATAATGATCAGCAACTTACCCTCCACCACAATTTGGTATGGGTTCAGATCCACCTCACTCTTGGAGAATCCAAGTCCGGTGAAATAACTGTCTATCCGTGTGTACCAAGCACGTAAAAGCTAGCTTAACCCATACAATGCTCTCTTTGAGCCCGCACAGACAAGCATCACGAAGATCTTGAAACCTTCGGTCGCTCTATGCTGTCTTCTTTCCTCAACTGTCTGGCTGAGGAACGTTGTGCTTTCTCACATCCATCTGATGAATGTGCCACCCCATCTGTGCTGAGAGAGCTAGAATCGTCCGTATGGAAGAATACCTTGCGACAGGTGCAAAGGTTTCCTCATAATTGATCCCTTCAATCTGTGAGAAGCCTCGAGCAAAAAATATCACCTTGTACTTTTTCCACACTCCCATCAGCTGCTTGCTTCACTTTGTAGATCCATCTCGAACCCACCACTGATTTCCCTTTCAGCCTTGGGACAATCTCCCATGCTCTGTTTCTGACAATCGAATCATACTCTTCCACCATGGCAGCTACCCATGCGGGATCCTCCACAGCTTCCTCGAAAGAGGATGGCTCCGTCACGATACACTTGCTCATAAGAGCCATGTATCCAGTATACCGGTCAGGTGACTGTCTCTGTCTGCGCTGTGATGTAGGTGCTCCTACAATCCTCTCTGCATCTTGAGCCAGTCGCTCAGCTTCTGTAGTGCGCTTCCGCCCTCTGATGGTTGGCGCTGCATGAGTGGTCTCTTCCACTCCATGAACCTCCTCTTGTGGTTTATCCACATCCTGAGGCTCATCCTTAGGAACTAATAGCTCCTCATCTGCATGTAAGTGTGGCTCCCTCTCAAGCGAACACTTCATGGCTTTCTCCTCATGAAATTTGATATCCCGTCACACAATAGTCTTGCGACTGTCTGGAAAATACACACGATATTTGTGGGGTGTATCAGTGTACCCCACAAATATCCCAACCTCTGCAGTCGGCTCCAGCTTCTTCCTGGCATCCTTCGTCACATGAATGTAAACAGGTGAACCAAAAATCCTCAAATGGGAAATATCAGGCTTCTTACCAGAAAACGCCTCCTCGGGTGTACTCATGCCAAGTATCCTGTGAGGACAATGGTTTTGCACATATACTGCAGTATTGCATGCCTCCGCCCACAAGTGAATGGGTAGGCCCTGATCATGCAACATCGCCCGTGCAGCACCCACGATCGTTCTGTTCTTCCGCTCAGCAACCCCGTTCTGCTGTGGGTTATGAGGTGCTATGAGCTCTCTTTGAATTCCTTCTGTGCTGCAAAAGTCCTTGAATTCGCCAGAGATGAATTCACCACCATTGTCGCTCCTAAGAGCCTTCACCTACTTCCCCGATTCTTTCTCAACCAGTGCCTTGAACTCACAGAACTTTGAGTATGTCTCGCTCTTCTTCTGCATGAAGAAGATCCAACACTTACAAGAAAAATCATCAACAAATATCACATAGTACCTGTGCTTTGCTGTCGAAGCTACTGAGAAAGGTCCACACACATCTGTGTGAATTCTCTCAAGGATCGTTGTGGCACGACTATCCTTCTCATGAAAGGTGGATTTCACAAATTTTCCCAAAGTACATTCCTTACACTGATCTAACTGCGCAAGTGTACCTTTGGGAAGCCCGATAGAGATCTGCTGCAAAATTTTCAAAGCTCCATGGTGAAGGTGGCCCAATCTCCTGTGCCACAGCTCACCATCATCCCTGCTCACCACTCCTTCTGCCTTGCCTGCCATTGCTGCGCAGCCATCTACCTGCAACTGATAAAGGTTCTTAACTCGAACCCCTATCCTCCGGGTTTCACCAGTTGCCTTACTGAGCAAGAAAGCCTTTCCCTCGCTAAAGACAACATCATATCCCTTGTCTTCTAACATGGCCACAAAGATAATATTCTTCTTCAATCTTGGAACATGCATCACTTCCTTCAATACGAAGGGTTTACCAGACTCCTTATCAAAGGAAATGGTACCGATACCAGTCGCACTGTATCTACCATCATCGCCCATCTTGATGTGCACTCCAAGATCTTTCTCATCCAGATCAGTAAACAAATATTTGTCTCCGGTCATATGAAAAGACGCACCACTGTCAAGAAACCACACTGAACCCATCACACTTGAGACCGAGCATGCGATCAGCAAAAAATCCAGCTCAAACTGTGAGGCTAAGGCCTCTCTAGCTGCAGATTCAGCAGCCTGCTTATTTTGTAGAAATTTTAATAATAGCTGAGTTATTCACCGAGATGATCCTGATTACACACTATTTCAGCTTCATGCATAATACATAACCTCTTCTACCATTGATCATCAATTTGTGGAAATAGAAGCAGTCGCATGCGCACATTAAAACATAATCAAGCACACATATAACACAGTATGCAATGGGGAAAGATTATAGCTGAAAACCCCCAACTATCTGTATATTATAATGATAGAGAACATGTAACAATACATAGCACAAACTCCTCACAAGCTCTCAGCACTATCTCCAATTGTTACACACAAACTAGCTCAGATCTGAACAAGTCACAGGTTCAAATCTCCTCCACTGTTTGCCTGCCTCTACAGTGCAATCCAAGATGAGAAAAGAATATGATCCAAGTTCGAATCCCACTAGCTTATACTGCGCAATCCTCATTTGGCAATCTCAATCAATGTGTGTGCAAATCTCATGCACAAGTATAGTCACAACTGATAGCCACACTCACCCTTTCACCCACCTCTAACACTGGTCTCCACTGAACTGTCCATGCACTGCAGTTAACTGATGTATTCTTTAGTTGATTTATGAGTTAATAATTAGTGAATTAATTAATAATTAATTCACACCATTCATCACTAGTGTATTTATCAGTTAGACTAAATACAACTAGTTCAACTAAGTTAAACCGAACACAACTCCATCAACTGTCTCATCAACTCCACCAAACTCTGCCACATGAGTTCTAACTGAAGTCAAACATGCAATAGCTCAACTAACCCATAGGAAATTCGAATTTCCTTCTGTCAGCTGCATGTGCCACATCCAAGCATCAAACTGAAGTGCTCCAAGAGGATAAGATAATGTTTATAGTCTAAATATTATTAAGGGTTAATAATATTTGACTGTTCTATTTTTAGCCCGGCAGTCTAAAAATAGAAACCGCTCAATGTCTAAAAATAGAGGTCCATCTATTTTTACCGACTTGACCAACCATCCACAAATAGCATCCCGTAACTCATAGAACATGATCCATATGTCTAAAAATAGACTTTGTGACAAAAATCACTTGTGTGGCCCCCACCTAGTTTAGGTGATCACTTTCCAACTAGGATCAGGAAAGATGTTTCAGGATGCCTCCTTCACTGTTTATTGTTGCCATCTTCAACATATTTTTCTTCTTTTGTGGACAATTAGTGGCGTAATGTCCGTGTTGGTGACAGTGAAAGCACTTCACCTTGGACATGTCCTGCTTCTTGCCTTTCGCACCGGATTGAGAAGCATTCTTCTTACTCTTCCCTTTCCTTGCTTTGGCAGCCAAAGTGCAATTTTCTTCATCTAAGTTCTTTGATGAAGATCTGTCCCTGGTACTTCGCCTTATCTCCTCTTGCACAAGATCCGACCAAAGTCGCTCCCATCCTGGAAATTTCTCCCGACCATTGACAGAGTCCTGATAGGAATGCCAACTCTTCAGAAGCCCAAGGAGAGCCAAGCTCACCAAGTCCTTGTCATCAACAGTAACCCCCACACTTCCCAACTCATCCCTGAATTGGATGAACTTCGTGAGGCACTTGGGCATATTGTCACATTTCTCCATTTTTATGTTCCTGAGTTTATCCTTGAGCGCCAACTTCCTTTGGTCGCTCTTGCTTTGGAATAAGTCTGTCAATGCTTTCCACATCAAGAATGGAGAAGCCTTACCATGAAGGCTGGACACTATGTGATCCTTTATGCCTTCCAACAGAATTATTCGACACTTTGCTATCTTCTTTTTCCATGCATCAAGTACAGAAACATCGCTAGAAGTAGGTTTTGGAATTTCTGCATCTATGAAATCCTTCAACCCATTGTCATCCAACACTGCCTCCATCCTATCCTTCCATGCAATATAATTCGAGCTAACCTGAAGGGCATACTCCAATCACAATCTGTTGAAAGACATCTCAACTTCGACACCAAGAAAACACTGCTGCAAATTCGAATTCCACCAGCTCAAAACTCAACCGCTTCAATGTTTTGCAATTGCTCCAATGATAAATATTGCTTTGATACCATGTAGAAATTTGAATAAATGATATGTTATCCATCGAGATTCTCCTGATCACACACTATTTTAACTTCATGCACAATACAAAATCTCTTCTACCATTGATCATTAATTGCGGAAATAAAAACAATCGCATGCGCACATTAAAACCATAAAAAATCAGACATATGAACACAGTATTTTATGGGAAATATTAAATATGAAAACCCCCAAATATATGTATATTATATGTCATAGAGATCATGTAACAATCATCATACAAATCTCCTCACAAGCTCTCAGTGCAATCTCTAATTGCTACACACTAATCAAGCTAGATCTAGCAAAACACATGCTCCAATCTCTGCCACCTGATAGCCTGCCTCTACTGCTCAAACAATGCTGAAGAATGGCTCATAAATAAATTCAAACCACCTGGCTTGTACTGCGCAATCCTCATTGGCATCTCCAATCACTGGTTGTTGCAAATCATGCAACAGTATAGTCACAACTGATAGTCACACTGCTCTTTCACCTACCTCTTCACTGGTCTCCACTGAAACTGTCCATGCACTGAAGTTAACTGATGTATTCTTTAGTTTATTAATGAGTTTATAATTAGTGAATTAATTAATAATTAATTCACACCACTCTTCACTAGTGTATTAATCAGTTAGACTAAATACAACTAGTTCAACTATGTTTAGATTAGTACAACTCCATTAACTTCCTCAATCAACTCCACCACACTCTCTCACATGAGTTCTAACTGAAGTATCCATGCAATAGCTCCACTTAACCCTTAGGAATAGCGTAATTCCTTCTGTCAACTCTTGTGCCACATCTGTGCACTTAACTGAAGTGCTCCAAGAGAATAAGATAATGTTTATAGTCCAAATATTATTAAGAGCTAATAATATTTGACATATCTATTTTTAGAATGGAAATCTAAAAATAGATTCCGCCCAATATGTCTAAAAATATAAGTCCATCTATTTTTCCAACTTGACCAACCATCCACAAATAGCATCCTGCAACTCATAGAATATGATCCACATATCTAAAAATAGACATAGTCTAAAAATAGACTTTGCGCCAAAAATAACCTGCGGGCCCACTTAGTGAAGGCGACTTATTTCCACTAAGCTCATCGTCTTGTTGCAATCTCAACAAACCATTTGGCAAGATTTCATACAATGACCATGCTTTTCCTTCTAAAGTGGCCATAAACATCTTCATGAGACAATCCTCAGGGAACTGAACCTTAAGTTTGCATACATGCATATAGAATCTAACCAAATGAAGAGCGGCATTGTCTTTATTTTCATCTTTAAATATAGGAAGATCAGTTAGCCATTCAACCTTTAGCATAGGATTTGGAAAACCAGGGATGTGAGACCGATTCATAGGGGCATACCTGGCATTTATTCTTGCAATGGAACTCATCTTGAAACTTCATCAAGCTACTGATCTTCAAGTAGTGGAGTCACCTTCCAATTGATTATTTGATGTGTGGAGTCGCCAAAGCATAAATACAACCAATATGTGTCTAAGTGTTTTCTGTTCTCAGACCTTAGAACTGAAACTTTGTCGTTCCTCTTAGGGAAAACTTACACCTTCGCTCCCCGGCAACGACGCCAAAATATTATCACAAAATTGCTTCTGATAGGCTGCTAATCAGACATTCTCATGTAACTATTTCAAACCAATCTTGTGAATGAGGCTTAGCCTCCTCAGTCTGAGAGGGCTCTCTCAAGGGTTAATGATATTGAATAAAGATGTAGATGGCTAACTCTATTTAGGAAAAAACTAGCTTATAATGAGTATAGGTTAAAAATAATATCAATAAGTAAACATTGGGCTTATGGAGTCAAAATTTCTGTGATTCAATGAGTTCACTTGACATGGAAGCTGAGGCAGGTCTGAGTTTTTAGTAGTAGGACACACACATGAAACAGGAAAACACACAGTCAATTCATTTATAAAGGAAGTCAGAGCATTGCAAGAATGAATTATGAGTATTATAAATGAAAAACACTGCAAATGAGATGCATAAATGGTAAAGATAGTATAGGTAAGCACTAAAAACTCATTCAGAATCTCAGGTTGGTCAAGTAACAAATCTGTGTATTGCTGAAATAGTCAATTTACAATAAGCTGCAATTTTTCCAAAAATATCCAAACCTTGACAAATTCGACTCAATCGTCTTTAATAGACTTGTTACATCATGTGATGATCTACCTCCGGGCTATATTCATCGAATTTTTGCCTAATGACACCTTTCATAACCATAAAACATCAACTTAATGACAAAGAGACACCTATCCTACTTGACAGTCCTTTTCCTAATAAGACTCAAACTACTAATTATTTCCTTTAACAACCTTATCTACTAAAACAATTACATTCTTTGACAAGTAATATTTTACATGTTTGAATTGAGATGATGGGATTCATCACTTTATGACCACTTAACTGACCTCCTCAAAACTAGGAAACAAAACCCTGTTTTTTAGGCAAATAGTCTTCTTCTTCAACGAATACTTTGGCTGACAATTTATCTTCAATTTGTGGTCCTTGAGTGCTGAATAATTTCTTGTCATGTTCTTTAACCCTTCAATAATCTCCATATGTCCAAAGATGCTCCAAAACTTGCTAAAAAGGCTGAAATACAATACGCTACGAAAGTAAGGCAGTTTCATAGCGCTGCAAAAATACCATTTACCCTCAATATTTTTGATTCCTTCCTTTGGCATAGTGTTCATCATCATTAAACACATCTCCCACACCAATTTCAACTCTTGATAACATCCAGAACTGGTTCAAAAAGTAAAAAGAGCAGCTATAGTAGTTTCATAGTGTTTTGCTGCCCTTCAAGCCCAGGCACGCTACGAAACTGCTGAAAAGTGCTAAAAATGCAGATTTTTGTGTAATTTTTGAAAAATGAACCCTGTAAGTGCCAAAATATTTTCTCTAACATGTCATTAGCCTTAAAAAACCATAAAACAATTCACCTTATGATCCTTGAGGCATTTCTTCCTCATTTACAATTGGTTGAGCTATTGGCTCTTCAAGCACTGTCATTTTGAGACCTTTTTTCTCTAACTCTTCATGAATTAGTTCAAGTTTCTCTTGAAGGTCTTTAACTTGGTCTTTCAATCTTTTATTGGTGGCTTTCAATTGCAAATTAATCCTTCTGACATGTTTGACTTCTTTCCTCAATGGCTTGGTCAATTTTAGTAAGTGTTGTGTGTCATCTAAATTCTTAGACCCACTATCAGTAACTGTCCTTCTGAAGACTTCCACAACCGTTGGGTCTTCATTGATCAAATTCAAATTTGCTGGTTCATATCTCAAACATTTTACAACCTTATTTTTCCTTCTTTTTTCTTCCATGGTTTCTTTAATGTCTTCATAACCTCGCTTGATAATTTACAGCCTCGCTTGATAGTTTGCAGCCTCGCTTGATAGTGTGCAATGTAAACCTTTGAAAACACAAGGCACAAATTTAGCTTAATGTAATAGCTCTCCAGAGCTCGATATCACACAAGAAGGAATGAGAAATGAGAAATGACTGAATTAGGAAAGGATTTGAAATTTTGATGTCTCCTCATGACCTTATGATGAATCATACATACCTAAACTGATCATGATGACTGCAGACCTAAGCATGTACTTTTGGTTTATCCCTCCATGAATTGAATGGCATCTAACCTACTCATTCCCAATGATTTTCTGACACCTAACAGGTAGACTGACAATATAGACAAGAAACCACGCTTTCGTAGCATTTTTAGTGTTAATTTGGCTCTTTTCGCTATGAAACTATCAGCAGTTTCGTAGCGAAAAGTGATTTTTCATAGTGTATTTCGCTACAAAACTGTGATTTCTTGGCTAAAATGGAATTTTTGGTACAAAAACCTTGGAAATTGAAATCGGTCAGAAAATGATGAGTGATGTGACATGAGAGGATTTGAATGAGGGTGGGTTTAGACCTTAGGATAGGCTAAATTAAAAATTTTCCTTGACCAAGTAATGAAAAATGAATTCTATGACCCTACCTTTGACACGAACCTCTAGGACTTTGTCAAATAATGGTTCATTTTTTATGAGTGATAGCATAACCATTTGGGAAAGGAAAGCCAAAAGGTTAAAAGCAAACATTAAAGATTGGATAAGAACATACAATGAAAATCTGTCCCTAAATGTCAAAACAACAAAAGACAATATTGCAAAAAAGCAGGCTCAAATAGAAAATAATGAAGTTGAAAAGGTGGACTTCCAAGAAGAAATAAAAATGTTCCAAACATACCATGTGAGCCTGAGACAAGAGGAAGATATGTGGCGGCTCAAGTCACGTAATAGCTGGCTCAACTCTGGAGACAGGAACACGAAATATTTCCAAAAGCAAGCAAAATTTTGAGAGATCAAAAATGGCATCACCCAAATTCAGCATGGAGCCCAATCTCTCGAATCTTTTCCTGAGATTAAGGCTGCTATAGTTGATCACTTCTCTACCCTATACCATGATAATCATCCCTCGACCCCCATTGGTGAAGCCTTCTTCTTAGACTTGATGCCTTCTCTGGTGACCTCTGATGCCAACAAAATCCTTGATGCTCTTCCTGATCCTCGAGAAATTCAAAAAACTGTATTTTCCTTTTCTCCAGATAAGGCCCCTAGACTTGATGGATTCACTGGTGGGTTTTACCAAATCTATTGGCATCTTATAAAAAGAGACTTATGCCAAATGATCGGGTACACCTTGAAGATATCTTACAGCAGTGGTGGAATAAATTATATCTTTTTAGCCCTGATTCCAAATGAACGAAATCCATCTTCTTTCTCGAGATTTAGGCCAATTTCCCTCTGCAAACTCTCCTATAAAATTATTTCCAAAATCCTAGCCCTTAGACTGAAAGTCCTCCTGCCTCTTCTCATCTCTCCCAATCAAGGCGGATTTGTCCCGGGAAGAAAAATCTATGTCAATATAATCTTAATCCAAGAAGCCATAGACTCAAGTTGGAGACGGGAGGAACAAGGAATGGTCATTAAACTAGATATGGCCATTTTATTTGACAAGGTTCAGCATAAATTTCTCCTCGAAATAATGAAGAAGATGGGATTTTTAGAGACCTTCATTGGATGGATAGAGAAATGCATTTCCAAGCCCTGGATCTCTCCCCTGATTAATGGTATGGGAGCTGGGTTTTTCCAAGCATCCAGAGGTCTTCGACAAGGGTACCCCCTCTTGCCATTTTTATATATTTTAGTCGAAGAGGCCCTTATTCGTAGCCTTGAAGCAACAAGGATATCTCAACACATCCCAGGAATTAGATTTAAAGAAGGAATCAAAAGCATAAATCATGGGAAATTTGCTGATGATACGACTCTTCTGGGTGGAGCCTCTCTGGTCATAGCCAGAAGATTCAAATCTTATCTGCACAAATTCCAAGAAGCATCTGGAGGGAAAAAAAGCAATGCCAAATGAAGAATATATGCATGGAATATATCCCCTAGAAAGGCAAAAAAAATAGAAGAAATATTGGGGTTTAAGGTAGAAATAGAATGGAAGGAATTTAAATACCTAGGAGTCCCAGTTTTCTTGAAAAGGGCCAGTCCTAAGGCCTAGCAAGGCATGATCGAAAAATTGAAATAGAAAATAACCAATTGGGGAGGGATTTGGCTAAATCCAGCAGGCCGTCTCATTCTTATCAAATCAGTGTTGTCTTCTCTCCCTATATTCCAGTTTGCGGTCCTCCAGGCTCCGAAGTATGTCCTGCAACAGCTTGGAAGTTTCATTAGAAAGTTCCTATGGGAAGGAGGGGAGCAAACAAAAAGGAAATATCACATGGTAAACTAGAAGACTGTTACAACGCCCAAGCAACATGGAGGACTTGGAATTTGAGAGCCAAGATTAACGAACCCAACAATTGGGGCCAAAATTTGGTGGGGGATAGTCACAGATCCTGAAGAATGGTGGGCTCAAGTGATAAGAAGAAAGTATTTCAAGTAACATGAATAGGAAAATCAGTATATTCCAGCCACCCAAGGCTCCCCATTTTGGCGTCTTAATCTATCCTCATCTCCCTTAATTAGTCAAAACATCAGCAGAGCTCTTGGAAATGGTCTGACAGTCAAAATTTGGGAGGACATAATAATTAATAACGCCCCTTTAGCAGATCTGGAACAACTGAAACCCCTCCATGATCACTTCATATTGATTAATATCACAACCTTGGCACAAATATCATTATGGGATGACAAGAGGAATTGGAAAGGATGGCTTCTCCCAAATATTCTCGGAGAGCTAGATGAGAAAAAAAACAATGTATTAAATATTCTCGAGGGATGCCCCCCAATTTAGAGAGATAAAATGGATAAATGGTGCTGGAAGAACACACACTACTCAGTCAAATAAGGCTACACACATCTCCTCTTCGAAGAATAGGTCCCTCCCAAAAGTGGGATATGGAATCGTATTTGGAAGCCAAATGCTATTCCCAAAGTAAACTACTTCAACTGGCAGCTAAATCACAAGAAAATTCTCACATAGGACAACATCAAGAAAAGAGGTATAAGCGGGCCGACCCGGTGCCCTCTTTCTGAACAAGAGGCAGAAACCATAAACCATTTATTCATAAAATTATCCTACAACAAACAAGTCTGGAAGGAGGCTTTCAGAAAGATATTCTCTAGAATTGACTGGCCAACAGAGACCCCAACGTTCTTCTCAACACCAAAAAAATGGTACAAAGGCAATCTCCAAACTAAACCGAATCTGAGATGCATCCTTCAATCTCTTCCAAAGTACATCTGCTGGAAGATTTGGATGGAAAGAAACAAATCAATATTCAAAATGAAAAATCCTGCTGCCAGAGTTTCAGTGCTCTGAGCCCTATCCTTCTGTTTTGAGTTCAACTCCCTGCATCTTGACTTGTTGTTAGATATTTTGGAACTGGAGTGATTGTCTCCATGGTCCTGGAGCAAGAAAACAAAAATAACAAAGTTGGATCCTCCCAGCTGGTGATTTAGAAGCACCCAAACGGAGCTAATGGATGAGATAAAGAAGAAAGGGAACTGGACTTTTATGTTCGAAGGAGCCTCCAAAGGAAAACCAGAGGAGGGGTCCTCATTGATCCTAATGGAAAAAAAGGGCACAAATATGCCTAGGGGATAGGCAGAGCAACCAACAACCTAGCGAAGGCAAGTGGCCTTTGGCTTAGAATCACCATCGCAAAAGGAAAAGGTTTGAGACATCTATGGGTATTGGGGGACTACTATTTCCCAATCAAAAACCTAGTTCAAGGGAAGGAAACAAAAAATATTATTATTAATCAAATGTTAACCAGAATTAAGGAGGTAGCAAAGGAATTTGAAGGCATCCAGTAGACACACGTGCTCAGATCCCTAAAAACTCAAGCTGATGAGCAAGCTAATAAAGGGTGCAGATTGCTGAAGGGCATATGCGACATCGATGGAAACATTGACACCAAATCTATCCCTTAACCAATTCAGGCTTACTAGCACAAATATTGGGACCTCGACCCCAACGTTCATATGAAAACCATGGATCAGGAAACATCATTTCTTTTAGACAACGTTGGAACAACATTTTGGATGGAAAAACATCTTGATGGAACAACTTATGGATGGAACAACAAGTGGAATAGCATTGGAAAAACAGTTGAAACAATAGATGGAATAGCGTTGGAACAACAGATTGAACAACAGATGGAACAACAGTTGGAATAACAGTTGGAACAAAAAACAGAACAACAGATGGAACAACAGTTGGAACAACAGATGGAACAACAGATAGAACAATAGTTGGAACAATAGATGGAACAATGTTGGAACAATATTTGGATGGAACAAAAGCTGGATGGAACAATATTTGGATGGAAAACAAAGGAACAACAATTCCTCTGGACATAATTGGAACAACACTCACCATGGAAAACATATGAAAAACATTCATTATGGATAGCTTTGGGCAACACCAATATAATTTTAAATGGACAAGCACAAATGCACATACCTCGGTAACTCATTTTGTAAGCTCTATAGCACACATGGGAATGGGATGCACCGTAGATATAGGAAAAATAGAAATAAGGCATCTATGAAGACAACCCTGTATGTAAGTAGGGAATTTTTTTTCGAATTTTGGCATGAAAATGATGCAATGTAATCATCTGGTTTAATTCTGCGATCCGAACGTGGATTAATGAAACTACTACTATATATATATATATATATATATATATATATAGATTACTTGTAGAGATTGGTTTGTTAAGATAAGACCTTGCTCTAGATGTTATGATTCCAATTTATTTATGTTGATTGGTTGAATATTTGGGTTTATTTTTAGGAGCAAGGTAAATTGCATTAAGTTCCTATACTTGATTTTTCAATTGTGATTTGATCTGCAAGAGCGAATTATTCAACTATGCAACCATTAGAACTATTTACACTAGAAAGTGATCTCTTTCTTGCACATACTTAGCATGTTGACTTGAAATAAAAAATGACCCCTGGATTTACATTTAAATGTGAAGTGTTGTAGTTATCTTAGATAAACATTTGCAATAGTTGACATCAATCCTAAACAATAAGCTCAGGCTACTGAAAGAAGACGGGGGTTATAACATGGAGGACATATTAGAGGAGAGATAATGAGATCAAGAAGAAACAAATAACGAGGCAAAGAAAGGACCCAACAAATATCAACCTAGTTTGAGTTTCATGAATCATTAACATTCCCTATTCAAAATGGAAGTGAAGGTCAGTATCAAGTCATATAAAGGTGATATCGATGCTCTGAAGCT